>JAILWY010000001.1:7500000-8750000 GCA_022113835.1 Atopsyche davidsoni
AGATACAATTTGGTAAATTAGGACTCAGAAACTCAACAAATTATAGACGAAGCTTTAATGGATCCTGTATTAATCGAATTATTGTTAGGTTTTCTCACCTGGCAAGGCGGGGAAAACATCGCAGCCGCCGGAAGTTTGGCGATACTGAGCTTGAAACTAATTACCAGAACCCGTGGGGAGGGGAAAGGAGCGTGATTCACGATAGAGGACTTTACCGCGTGCTTCCCAGAAGCCTTATATTACAGTTACATTGAAAATAAATTACAAGTATTTCTGACGTACTTTCCTAGAACTGGGAGTAAGAGGCAATGCTTGTGCTATATTGTTTATTTTGTTGATCATTTTTAAGCTTGCTTTTTGATGAATGGTTATTATATGAATAAACTGTCATGGCGGCGACCAAATGTTAATTTTAAAACACTGTTTTTTAGTCGAGAAATATACTCCCGACAAGGAAAAACACCAAAACTTCTTAGCACATAATCTTAAATATAAAATTTCATAAAGCTTTAACACTTATATTGTTTAAAAAAATATTTTATCTCTGTTTAACAAATTAAGATTTATTCACAATATACAAAGAAAAGTGTAACGAATATTACAATTGCGGAAAATATTTGAACATTTTATGAAATGTGCAGACTATGCTCGCATCTACAAGAATAAACATCTGAAATTTCAGCACAAATTTTCAGGGGGTTTTTATAATAACTCAATTCATTCATATAAGTAATATAATACATTTATACATTATTTTTTGCATTCAGATGATAGATAGCATCGCAATATCGCGTGATATAAACGCCCCATCTCTCCCCTTTCGATTTGTTTGAATTGAAACGAAAGTAATAAAGATGTGACAGTCCGACGATAACCGATCGCTGTATGTGTAGGTACAGAGTGTCCAAGCCGTCTGGAGCCTGAACCGTTTCATAGAACTGCCGGTTCAGAGATACCAAATTAAACTTGTGCTTCGTGAAATGTACAGAGGGGCATCTAGATCAAAGTATTTCTCATTAAAACGGCGCTGCCGTGAAGTAAACAAACAAATGTTATTTCTATACGCCTTATATTATGAATGTCTTTGGCAAAAACTTATGCACATATTATTATTTCGCTAATAGTAATTTTTCATTTTGAATAATTGTAACCTAATTTCTAAATTTTTTTTTTAAAAAGCATAAGTACTAGTCAAAGTCACATATTTTGTTATGTTGATTAAGTTATTAGTTAGTATTTGGTTGTTAGCTATTTTCCTCTTAGAAAACCATAAACACTGGTTCAGAATGAGTATATGCTCAGTGAAATCGTCGCCAAGCTCCTCTGAGGAGAAGCACTTGATGAAAATCGCAGTTATGTTGTTAATATAAATAAATTGTTATTTCTCATAGAAACAAACATTTAAACAGCGTTTGTATAAAACCAGCAAACTGGTTTCATATATGAAGTGTTTACTTTGTATAATTATTATTAAGTTAATTTGCAGTTCCATGCAGTTGAATTCAATTTCATAACTTGTTAGGTGATACAAAAATAAACATTTGTATTTTATTCATTTGGATCTGCACAGGAATCAAACATATGTTAATTAGTTAAACTTATGAAAACAATAATAGCATTGAAATAACATGACTACCACAAGAATATATAATATTGCCTTCCTGGTAATTTTCACATACACTTCTATAAACGAGAGCCATTTTGAGAACAATCCTCATCAAATTAAATTCAAAGCTACCGATTCAATTAATTGTATTCCCACACTAAGCTCCATATAGAAAGGATTACCTGTACGGCTTCGTTAAATTTATACACTACCTGCTTTGAGCGGATTAAAACTTAATTGGTAAAAGGTAAAAATTATAATTTATTTTTAAAATCAAAAGAGAAAAAAGATTTACACTAAGCCAACTCTATTTGATATAAGAATAATAAAATTACTTAAATACGTTAAATAATCTGAGGAATTACATAAATGGCTTCTATGTATTGGCGTATGCTGTTATGAAATCATTTTTTCAATTCAAAATCTTTATAAGCAAATGTATCAAGCTGACAACTTAGTAAGGTAATATGTTTTTTTAAATTCGCTTGTCAAAAAAGAGTCAATAATTTGGAATGTTCAATTATTTATTGGTTGTAGGATATTTCCCATTTTTATACCAAATAAATTGTCAAAGCATTAATGAGACTTAATATATTCCAAGTATTGCTAGCATCTCATTGTTGTGTATCATAATATAAATGTATACTAATGTTGGATCTCATTCAAAAATTAATATATAGAAAAAAAGCTACCAAGTGAAAGAAAACATTGGATTGAGCTTATATGCAACAGAGATAAATAATAATCTCATATGAGTTTTTTTTCACTTCTCAAGTTATAAATTCAGTTTGCGCTTATGAAGTTGCGTCTGGGGCCAGACAACGGGCAATTAATTGGCAGCGGGTGCGGCGCGCGCCACGGCCCGCCAGACATGCGATTATTATTGACGGCTGCCGGGCGGAGGGGCGGAGGGGCGCGGGGGGTGAGGGGCGCGGGGGGTGAGGGGCGCGGGGGGTGAGGCAAGGGGCGAGGGGCGCGGGGGGTGAGGGGCGCGGGGGGGTGAGGGGCGCGGGGGGTGAGGCAAGGGGCGAGGGGCGCGGGGGGTGAGGGGCGCGGGGCTCCGCGGGGCTCTCGGGCGCTTCTCCTCCGGCCCCGGCCCGTCCATTAGGAGTGACGTCGGCTCACCGGACCGATCAATCATATTTTATTAAATGTTTTTGTCTGTTTCAATTTATTGCCGAGAATTGGGCTGTTCCCGCAACGTGCGCTTGCGTGATTTTTCATTATCATTTCATGGAAATATATCAGATTTTCGCTTATCTTGTAAACAATATTTTAGTGCCATTGTTATATTTTTGTTGCAAAGAATACGCCTATGCTACCATTGCATACTTTTTACCTCACGTTGATAATAACTAATCATTTATGTCACTCGATTGAATTCTCAAAAATATCCATTAAGGTTTTATAGAAGATAGATTTTCTATAGAAGATGTCAATCCAAATTATTGTCCTGATTGCATATGACCTGATGACAGTCAACATGAAACGTTTGTTTGTCAACATTGCAATGTAACTGTCTTCATTTATAATATCAACAGCAAAAAAAAAAAAACAAAAATCGTGTAGTCCGTTTTCTTCTCCACGGATCTCGCCGAGCACAACAACTAATTCTATTTCGGGTCATCAATACGCAAGGGAGGCACTCAGATTTAAAAACAGAAATGATTCTCTCGATATTATTGGCGACGTGATCCCATACGTTCCGCGCCGGCGAGTCGATCGCTATCTCCGGTTGCCAGGTAACCGAGGGGCGGGCGCGGGGGCGCGCGGAGGGAGCGAGGCCCGGGGGCGGGGGCCGGGGGCTGGAGGCTCAGGGCATCATGAAAACATATGCGAATATTATTGGTAAATATGTGTCCCAAAATTACATTGTTGTTTGAATGTGTTACTTATCATCTACAGTGAATAAAGTACTTGATTGATAATCTAAATCAAGTTAAGAGACCATTTTGATACGAATGACAAAATTGACTTAAAAAGAAATTCGAAATGTCTAGATTTTTATGTACGTTTAAATACATATTTATACTTACTTATAAATCATATTTATTTATCAATATTGATTGTAACATTGTGGTAAATGTTTATCTCTCACGGTTGTAGGTAATTAATTAAGCAAATGTATGATGCGTTTTGCATTTCTATCTTTTAACTCTAAATCGATTTATTGACTATTATTTTGTAATTATTTTGAAACTAATATTTAATGTAAATGTAATAATTTGAAGTGGAAGGCAGGGGGTTAAAATTTTCTCGTTACCCTAGGCTGCTGGATGAAGGGTCAAAAGATGTAGACTGAAGGCAGCCATTTTATTTAGATACACACGCAAGCTCTCTTAACTACCTTCCTTTTCTCTCTGGACATACTCTAGCCACCCCCTTTTATATGCAGTACTTATGTTTTGCCAAACATTTAGAGTGTGCTTACTTGCTACATTAACCAAATAAGTGATTTTTGAAGTGTTATTATTTAATCAAATCCATTTTTTATTATTTATAATTTTTACCAAACACGTTTGAAGAAAATAATTATGTTAAAAAACTTGTTAAAAACTTGATGTTGAATAAATACGGTTCTATTAAAATTGTTATTTTAAAATAACGTGGCAAAAATATTGTTATTAATTGTAAACCACAATTTCCGCACTGATTACAAAAACCATCAAAATACGAACTTTAAATGCTTCTGGTCATTAACCTACTCATCTTTTATATGCAAACAAAACCATAGTCATTTAAAAATATATCATTTTTATTAAATTACGCAGATAAAACGAAGCATAAGAAAACCTCCGAAAAGACGCCAGTGGAAATTACTTTTTCCCATTCAGATATTGTGAAATAAAATAAAGGTAAAGAATTCTAAATTGGTGGGGGACAGAGGCGCACTCGAAGCATGAAAGAAGGTAATGAGTCATAACAGTAAATTGCCAGAATAGCCCGGCACCCCGCTGAGCAGATACATCCTGCATGGGAGAAACCACCTGAAAAATGACAAGGGAGAAAAATCAAAATGGCCATTCTGTAATGATAATTGACTGTGCCCTGCTAATATTTATTAAATATATATATATATATATATATATATATATATATATATAAGACTATGTAGCGTGGGTAGGAAAATAATGGCGTTGCTCTAAAATGGTAAAGTATTTATTTTGACATTTCTACATAATTATAATTATAATTATAAATCATATACATAAAATATATCCTCTTACCTAAAATGGTAAAGAAACGACAATTTATCTGTCTTAACCGTTCCACTCTACTTTATCTTAAATTATTATTAATATGATTACGTGCACAATATCATTTATATCTTTAACACAATTTATGACTCCTCAGCTCCCTGTATTATCGACCGGTGACTAATGGTCGATAAAACAGTTATCATTGTCACCGTCGGTATCCGAGTCTTGCTGGTGCATAATCCTAAAGCAATTATAATTGCTTTACATCTCCCTCCCAAAATAAGAATATTTACATAGTAATTTTTCAAAAAATTACATTTACTCATCCAACATATATCTAAATTGTAAAAGTACTCTTTATTGTTTAGGTATTGGTATAAGTTTTGTAATGTGGAACAAATTTGACTCCAGCTTTTTGTGACCTGTATCAATTCTATAGATTGAGTTTGATATTTTTTCAATAATTTTAAACGGTCCAATCTTCAGCTCATCCAATTTATGCCTATTTAATTTGTTCCCATTCTCCACAAATGCCATATCCCCTGGATTAAAGTCAGATTTAATTCTATTTTTATCAAATAGTTGTTTATTATAGCTATGTGATTTTATAGAATTTTCAAATGCTATTTTTCTATCTTTAATCCATTCATTTTCGGTTTTACCCTCTTTTAGTTCCTTCGGTAAAAAGGAGACATCTGTACCCTCTAATAAGTATTTTGGTGCAAAGCCAGTTACAGTATGTTCTGTATTATTATATTTTTCTACACAGTTATGAGCGATAGTCGTCCATGTTGTTTTATTCTTTTTTTCATTTATTGTACATCTGATTTTGTTTACAAGCGTTTGGTTTAGTCTTTCATTGAGACCATTTGAAAACGGAGCATTTACTGCTGTAAAAATCATTGGTATTGATTTTCCATTTAAAAATGTTTTGAATTCTTTTGAGTTAATTCCCGGGTATTGATCCGTGAGAAGCATCCCGATTGTATTAGAGTTTGTTACTTTATTTATTAATTTAATAAAATCATTAGCACTTTGTGTTTTTGAGGTAATTATATATGCGTATCGTGTAAAGTGGTCCACTAGAAGGTGTAAATATCTTTTAGTTGATCGTGAGCCTCCAAAACCTCCAATTGTGTCTATTGAAACAATTTCAAAAGGTTTTGTTGCAGGACCTAAATGTGACATTAATCCATATTTATTCTGTCCTCTCGTTTTATTTTTTATGCATATCTCGCAATTTTTACAGTGACTTTTAATGTTTACCGTTAAATTTTTTGCTGTATATAATGTACCAATTGTGTTTTGCATTTGTTTTATCCCCAAATGACACATGTTTTCATGTACTTCTTTAATCAATTTTTTACTGAAATCTTCAGTTAAAATTATTTTTTTACGGTTTTTTGTTTGTTTATAGTAAACATTATGTCTTAATATTAATTTTGTTTTTATATCATGTATGTCTTCATTTTTTTCTTGATCTAAAACAATCTCATTTAATTTTATCATGTTTACAATTTTTAATTGTTCATCATTATTCTCATTTGCATCCAATACTGGGTTTCTACTCAAACAATCTGCTTCTAAATTTTCTTTTCCCGGAGTGTATTTTACTTTAAAATCATACTGTGATAAGTAATATGTTAAATCTCCTAATTCGTCATCTGTCCTAGATTTAATATTTAAATTTTCCAATGGTTTATGGTCAGAGTATACAGTAAACGATTTTCCTATTAGCCAATATTGCCAATATCTTACTGCTTCTTTAATAGCTAGACATTCTAAATATATTGCCTTTTTTTTCTTTTGAACTTGATTTAATTTTTTTGAGAAGTATGCTACCGGCTTGTCTTTTCCATTTGATTGTGTTTGCTTTAAAACTGCTCCAATTCCTTCTATAGATGCATCCGTGTGAATATTTATTGGTAAATTTTGATCAAATATTTCTAAGATTGGCTGTGAGCATAACAAAGTTTTTATCTTTTCAAAAGATCTTTGACAGTCTACAGACCAAATAAAGTTTTGATTTTTCCTTAGCAAATTATGAAGAGGGTCTAAAATTATTGCACTATTTTGCAAATACTCGTGATAGAAGTTTATTTTCCCAAGAAATTGTCTTACATTTTTTTGTGTTTTCGGTATTGGAAAATCTTTGATTGAAACTAAATTGTCTCTTACTGGTCTTACTGTATTATTTTTTATTATATGGCCAAGATATTTCACTGAATCTGAAGCAAATGTACATTTTGTAAATTTTAGTCTGAAACCCTCCCTTTTTATAGCTTCTAATAATCGTGTTAGATGGTTAATGTGCTCAGAAATAGTTTTAGAAAATATAAGTATATCATCTATATAGTTTACTGCGAAATCAGTTAGCTTATATTTTCTTAAAATGTTACCTAATATCCTTTGAAAAATAGCTGGCGATGTTTTCAATCCAAAAAGTAAGCAACTCCATTGATAATGACCTTCCTGTGTTACAAATGCAGTTTTTTTTCTATCTTCAATTCGTAGCGGGATAGCCCAAAATGCTGAATTGATGTCCAATGTAGTAAAATACTTCGAATCTCTTGTCTTAATCATTAGGTCATCGATCAATGGAAACGGTTGAGCTTGTGGTACTACTATTTTATTTAGATCTCTGAAGTCTATACATAGTCTTGACTTTCTATTGTCTTCTTTTTTAAAAGCCAAAGTTACTGGTGCCGCAAATGGGCTATAAGATTCCTCTATAAGATTTTTGTCGAGTAATTTTGCTATTTGTTGTTCTATCTCTTTTTTGTCTTCCACTGAACACCTATAAGGTCTTTTACTACAATATTTGTCTGTGAGTAGATCAATACGTGCTTCATATTCTCTGACCGTACCAATGTCATATTTGTCTTTTGCAAAAACCGACTTGTAAGTGTCTATCAGTTTGTGTATTTCTGACCTCTGTTGAAGATTCAAATTACTCGTATTTATCTTAAAATCTTCTTCTTTTATATGTTCATTGAAATTTATTGAACCTGAATTTTTTTTATTTCTTACTTCCTTAGAAGTGTTGTTTTCTTCTTTTATTTTTATTGATTCTCTTTTTTGAGAGATTTTCAAATTTTCGTCTTGGACCAGTCCAAATTGTTTTATGAGATCCAGTCCAATTATAAAATCATATTTAAATTGTTCTCCATCAATTATATAAACATCAGCTTTTTCTTCAATCTCAAATATTTTTATCATAATAGTTGTCAAACCTCTTGTTTTTTTAACACCATTTATTGTTATTAAATTATCATTATTTGACACCTGCTTTTCTTCCTTCAGTCTTATTAGTTTGGAATTAATTATTGAGATATTCGAGCCTGAATCAAATATTCCAACTATTTCTAATTGTGTATTTAATAACAGTTTGACTTTAATTAATGGTGTTATTATTCGTTTTTTTTATCATTATTATTGAGTTCTACATCAATCACTGAGTTGTTTACGGCTTTACTGTATGTTTTCTTATATTTGTTGTCTTCTGTTTGTTTAAACCAGCATTTCTCCTCTGGGTGGAACCTAAAGCCTTTCTTCAAATTTTCACAGGTTTTACACGGTTTTATTTTATCCATCCGTTCGTTATTCCTGTTATATCTCGTGAAATCTAAGGTTTTTTTATTAACTTCATATCTATGTTTTCCCACTTCCTTGTATAGGTTTGCAGTGGTGTTTATACTTTCCTTGTTTATCTTTTCTATTACAGGATCGGGTAGTCCCATAACAATAAGATTAATTAATGTCTCGGTATCGATGTGTTTGTTTACCTCTAATAATAGTCTTTCTTTTCTTGTGGCATATTCCAGCAACGATCCAGCTTGAAATCGATATGAGAATGCATATTTTATTTGAGACCAGCCTTTGTTTCCATATGTTTCGCAAAAATTATTTCTCCATTCTGTCCACTCAGATTTCACTGTCAATTTTATTAACATACTGCTATACCAATCTAGACACTGTTTGTCTAGAAGGTATTTCAATATTTCAATTTTTTCTTCATCCATTAGAATGTCAAACCTTTCACATTCGCTTTCAAAATGATTGATCCACTGGTCCACACTTGATGTTTTATTTGAAAACTTGTCTATTAAAAATTTCTCCGCAGTTTTTCCAATATTTTTCTCCTTTTTTTGGCATGAAATCATTGGTTCTGCTGTTAATTTGCTGGTAATATTTTCCAAGTATTGTTCACCATACTGTACATTTTCGCTTTCATCTAAATACATTTTTCTCAATTCTGCATCTAACGGAATCCATATCGTCCGTGACTGGTGTCTTTTTTTTAGTGCATTCTTTATTTTAGTAAATGTCTTTGATTCCAATATGGCCGTGTGTTTATTAATGAGCTTCAAGTCATCCGGGAGCTCAAAAACACGTCCATCCGGTGTCTCAATTGAAATTATATTTATTACATTGCTTTTTCCATCAACTGAGCTTTGCATAACAAATTTAAAATTTAGTTTCTCCATCTTTCTTTATGACAAAAATTGTCGTTTTATAAGACTATGTAGCGTGGGTAGGAAAATAATGGCGTTGCTCTAAAATGGTAAAGTATTTATTTTGACATTTCTACATAATTATAATTATAATTATAAATCATATACATAAAATATATCCTCTTACCTAAAATGGTAAAGAAACGACAATTTATCTGTCTTAACCGTTCCACTCTACTTTATCTTAAATTATTATTAATATGATTACGTGCACAATATCATTTATATCTTTAACACAATTTATGACTCCTCAGCTCCCTGTATTATCGACCGGTGACTAATGGTCGATAAAACAGTTATCATTGTCACCGTCGGTATCCGAGTCTTGCTGGTGCATAATCCTAAAGCAATTATAATTGCTTTACATATATATATATATATATATATATATATATATATATTGTGTGTGTTGTTATTGAAGTTTTTTAAAAATTATATAACTGAATATAAGTATATATTTATTTTATGTAATTTTTGTAAGCACAATCAAAATTCAGAGTATTTTTACTTAAGCATTAAAAGAAAACGCTAAGCTTGGAAATGTATCATGAAGTGAAAGCCATGATATTTTCGATTACTTTGCGCTGTTAAAACTACAGCCGATATTTTTGATAAATATTAAATATCGAAGGGAATAAATAGAGCGGTTCTATATCTGCGCTTTTAAGGGTGCCCCTATTTTTTTGTTTATTTTTTTGCGTGTAATTAAATTATTATTTTTTATATTTCAATAATGTATTATCTCAAGGCTTGAGATTTGTTGTCGATTTATTTCTAAAAAGCTATATTGACATCAATGATTTCAAATACTATTTTTTTACATATTAAGAATTTTCTTCTTAACGCAAATAAGGCAGCATGATACAAAATTATAATATTTATTTATTTCTAACCGATTATAACGATGAATTGCTGCTATTGTAAATTATTGTATAAAGACTAAATACAATCTGATATAGTTTGACCTTATCTGTTATAACAGTGAAAAAGTACGAATGGAATATTATTGAGTCAACCATCATGTCTCTTTTAATAAATATATTAAAAATAAAAGTAAACAGTAAAATGATGGTCACATTAGTCTTCCCCATACTTTGTTTACGCGCATATAGCCGTTGTCATGGTGACGTCCCACCCCCTTCCCTCCCACGCGACCCCGGATCTCCCCCTTGTCCCCTACCGCCTCCATCTTCTCAGATAATATTTCACATTTCGAGATCGCCTGTTTTGGTACTTCCGGGATTTTTCACGGTTTTGGATTGACCGGAAATTAGCGAGACAAGTGTCGTAATGCTTGGGGAGAGAGTCGAAGAAAGGTACGGAAATTACGTACTCTGTGAATGCTACAGTTGAAAATTTCCGCACTATTTTTTTTGTAAAAAAAAAAGCATTATCTAACAACAACCTTCAGTCAACATTACAATAAGGTATTTTTGTTGGGAAAATCCATGCTGAAGCATGTTTTTTTAAATATGACTTTTCTGGTCAAAAGTATTGTAAATTAGTTTTATTGAATTTGAATTAACTAATTCATATCTTTTTTTTATTTTATAATAACAAATTTAAGTAATACAGATAAGATAAATGATTTCGAAGTCTTCTGATTATATACATATAAGAAAAAAATATGTATATCTATATAATAGTTAGTTGCGTTTAGTATAGACCTATATAACAAACTGCATAGAAAGCTCAAACAATTCTATTTAACCGCAATGCTTGTCCGACCCTCGTGAAGTTCCGTCTATATAAAAGATCACCATCAGAAGCACGCTTCCACTTCGTCCTCACAAGTATTTTCCGTGTTATTTACACTTCGGCTAGCGAACATCAATAATGTCTATTCAATTGAAGGGCTTCTATGTTTTTTTTATTTCTAACTTTATGAAAAATCTCGTATTAAAAAATTCAACGAAAATTGTACCCACAGAATTTTTTTCATCAAATAGTTTTCTCTCGAATTAAAAAATGTACTTATTATTTATGCCATCTAAAAAGGGATTCAGACAAGGCAATATTTTAAAATACTCGAAAACAACTAAAAATCCAGTGAGGCGAGTCCACTCTCCAGACAGAGCAATAAAACCACCCTTGTAATGTGGCGGCGACGCAACCTTCATTGATTCTATCGAACCTCCGGGTTTCAGGCTTTTGGGGAGTTATAAAGAATGTAGATTTATTGAGGGCAGCTGGTCCTCCGCTCCGCCGTCTGGGCAGAGGTCTGGACCCTATCGACTCCTGACCCTTTAATGTGATCAGATTCTTAGGCATGTCGTAGAGGATTTTCAGCTGTTTAATTTAAAATAATACAACGATATCAACTAATTTTATTTTTCTAGTTTTATTTAAACTCTAAATTTTTATTATACTTTTAAAATATCATATATATGTGTTATTTTTTAATTCTTCATTTTATAAATAGCCATCTGTTTTATTATCTAATTGGGATTTTCTTTTGTGCTTTTAAATAATCTAAATATTATTACTTGTAATTTAAAACGCAGACTGGATACACTCATAAAGATGGAAAATTTAAAATGATATTAAAAATTAAAATGCAATTTCAGAGAGCGTCTGTGCTGTTTAATATTCATGGGGTTAATTTGAGGTTGTGTTTTCTGTGATCATTCAATTTGAAAGAACGTTGTCGGATTGGAACGAAGAGGTCACGACCTCCAAAGCCTTCCCATTGGGTTGCCGAACATTTAATCTTTTGTATTTTTCTCCAAGTTAAAAGATACTTTGTCTCAACAGGCGTGTAATTTGATTTAGGATACGCGTACATATTAATTTCAGGTTTTGTTCGAAATAAATGCAAAAGTCTATAAGATAAAAGTACGAAAAGGTTTACCGTATACACGTAAATACAAAATTCTCGGATTAATACAATTTTATCCACACAATGAGTCTCGTTACTTAAGACTTAATCTCTTTGAAATTTATTGCTTATCTAATTGAGGATTTTTATTCGTGAAATAAATTCTATTTTAAATTGTTTTCCATCTAGGTCTTCTTTATACACAGTATTAAATCGCATAAATTTGTATTTTATTAATTTATCATAAAAATTGTGCGCATTATACTTTTTTAATTTAATATGTGTATCTATTAATCGTTTTTTATGATGATAAATCCATTTTAACATTTTTTCTAATTTTTAATAGACGAATATTTTATAATATATATTTTTTGAACGTTTAACACTTCTTATAAAGGAAATTGGTGTTTTTTCAGTTCTAATTCATATTTTTTTATACATAAAATGGTTTTGTTAATTGAATCTCATCTGAAATATTTCTTTACTTTATTTTTAGTTCTTCTGTAATAGACCCTTAGTTTTTATTGATAAAAATATTCATGTTTACATAAGCAAAATATGCTGTAACTCTGTTACTATGTTAACAGCCTGTTTTTGTAGTACGAATTTTTATATTACAATTATAATTATATTAAATGATTATTCGTATTTTTAGTGCATTCAAAATACATATTCCAGTTGTATTATAGATTATAATAAATTCTGTATTTACTACACATCTATGAATCGTCTCAGATCTTATTCAACTATATATCTTAGCCAAAGTTCTAATGCTTCTATACTGCGTACTTAATCTGAAACAATGAACCCACATGAGGCAATCTCACAATCAAATTGTCCACATAGCACCAGCAGCTGACGATCACGTACTCCTTGGCACTGCGGCGCCCGCATGCTGCGGCCTCCACGAGGCAATCTGGCGTGGGAGGTGGCCGACGAGCGTCATCAGCTCTAACCGAGTTGTCAGAAGACTTTGACTGGAGATTGCGGAGCTCCTTGAGGACTCCGTATAACTTGGTCACAATATCACTTTGAATTTCAAAGGGATTCGCAGATGTCCGTGCGCTTAATCCACTTGAGGTCTTGAGCAACCTCTAGGTAAATATTATGCATTCATGCAATTAGTAGACGTTTTTGTCAACGAAGGATTTGAAGCTTAAGAAAATCTGAGTTTAATACTATCTAAAAAAAAAAACTTTATTTTTTACTCTCATATTATCTATAGTGATTCATTCCCAAAGATAAAATTTGAATACCAAAGTAACTATTTAAAACGGTTTAATATTTAACAAGAGAATATATAATAACGATCAAAAAAAGGGTTCAAGGAACATTCGTACAACAGCAAAATAATAACAGTTGACGGGGCGGAGGCGACTTGCACAGTTTCAATGCTTTAAAATCACATCAAAATGGTAATGTCTCTCACCCCTTCAGCCTCACCCACCCCAGCTTGACATGTAATGTGAGGGTTAGCGCCAGTCCGAGACGTACACTTGTTCATAAGACGCTGTAGCACTACTCTGTACTGGACTTTGCGGACTTTTCTGATAGTGGCTCACAACCCGCGAACAACGAAACAATATAAATAATAAAACTTATTTTAATACTAAATATTTTGTTATTATCAGTAAAGCAATTCTTTTTTGGTAGTTTTAAAATGCTAAAGTTATATTATAAATACAATTTTACGAAAAAATGACCCTTCAGAATTTTATACTAGTTTTTATTTTAAGGTAATTTATGATTTATTTTGTAGGCCCAATAATATTCAATTCGGTAAAATCAAACTTACAATCAAAACGTATTAGATTATACGCCTGAATATATTTTTGGAAAAACTTGATTCAATGGTATATGCCACATTTTTAATATAAATTTTTCTAAATGGTAAATATATGGAATGCTTAAGGGTCTAGGTCCCATAATCGATTTTTTTTTATCATTTTCTAGTGTACACCTCTAGTGTCTGGTTGGCACACCAGAGGCAGTCCATTATCTGGTGAAATCGTGTCATTTAATTATTTTAATTGTCACTTTATTTTGCAATGTCGAATTAGATTTTTTACAAAATATTAAGAAAACTATAAATTATATTTATCTATTTTTTATTTTTTAATTAACGTCCATTTTCAGGATAAAATAAAATCTTGAAGATGTTGAAAAATTGGATAAAATGACGACTTTTCAAAACCAAAGTTTGTTGAAGAAATTTTTTTTTTAATTTTTAAAATAATATATCGCACAGGGTTTATATTTAATCTTTTAATTCCAATTGAAAAAAAGACTTTTAAATGTTTAAGAATCTTGGAAAACGGACATGACGAATCTTCAAATTTCAACACTTCAATCGAAAAAACACATATTTATCATATTAATAGTAAATTTATAAAGTAGGGATGTGTCAAACTTTTTGCATTTAAATTTTTTTGATTAGTGCAGCCGTTTTTTCGCAAAACAGACTAGAAAATGATCAAAAAAACTCGATTATGGGACCTAGAGCTTTAAAATTACTTATACGTATGGAAGTACACTTGAAGCATTAGTTTTTGGGTAGATTGAATTTATATATTTTTCGTTTTATATAATTTTTGTTGTTTTTTTTTTTTAAATAAAGATAGTTTTACAATTTCTTGTAAATGAGAACAGAACAAGAGCAGGCAGGGGTTGCGCACCCCGCCCGCCCACAGGGTCGCAGCCCCGGCCTCGCGAGATGGACGGCCCGCGCGACCGCTGAATACTGAACGCCTGGCCGATAATCAAGCTGGGGGACAACAGCCAGCCCGCGACACGCTCCTAATACTGACTACTGTTCCGTCTCTACTCATACCTACACCCACGCACAAATATCACCACACGAACAACCAACTATTGAAAGCGAATTATACTATATATATATATTTATTTTTTTAGTTCATTTGTATTTCAATATCTAGCCGAAAAGATATTAACAACGTCCGTCAAAACGTGTAATGGCGACCGGTGAAAGTAAAGTTTTTAGCCGCATCCATTAATTTTGATTTGAATATTAATATCATATTCAGGGTCTTAGCGCTTTAGGAAAAGCATTAATGTCATAAAAATTGCGTTGAAGACTTTATAAAAATAAAATCGATTACATTGAATGGTGGTTTTGATGCTTTTTTTGTCAATATCTCGTACACGCAATAACCACACTTATTTTGGTTTTAAAATAAGGTCAATATATAATACGAAACGATTGAACAGCATTTTTATAATTACTAGTAGCAAACTTTCGCTTGAAATATGATAATCCGTTTTAAAAAAAACCTTCAATGAAATATCATTATTTGTATACTATTATATAATAGATAAAAAGCTACAAATACAAAAACATATCTAAATACTGGTACCCTTGACAAGATGTTGTTAATGTTAAACCAACGATGAATATGCTTTTATTTAACGTTTTTCTCGTATATTCAAATATATTACTTGTACCACAGTGGCCTTGAGCACAAAATGTTTTGGATAATAAGTAAATACGCGAGTAGTTGGTACATGGCCAAAAGTTTGTTAATAACAAAAGTACTATTGCGAGTAAAATTAAATCGAAGTTTCATCGTGCGCGTGTGCCCAAAATCAATGTATACTAATATACTATATATATAGCGTAGTTTTGTATGTTTGATTAAATAGTAATCTCTCAGTAACTAAACAAGCTCTTGGATTTTCAATTGGCAATCAGAACGTATGTAAATTACACAAATTAATTCACGAATATCGTTCAAAATAGTTTTTTTTTCTTATGTAGTCTAGTTTTTATACATAGTTATTTAAAATAGGCTTTGAAAAAGTATTGTATATTTCATAATTACAAAAAATGTGCGTTAATTATTTTATGTGTTCAAATATTCTCATTACATTTATATACTTCTGCACTTAATATTTGTCTATTTTCTATACAGTTATCTACTACTATGGTATGAAGGTACTTCAGTAAGTACGCAAAAATAGATTTTGTATGCAAAACATACAGAGTAGAGGAACGTTAAACAGAAGTACAAATGCTAAACTTCAGAGTACTGGGTATGTTTACTCATAAAGCTCCCGTATTCAACAAACGCACCTGTAAAGCGTCTCATAATTTACGAGGTTGACCAGTGGCCGAGCTTTTATGCGGAGTGCATTTTCTATGGGCGGGCGTACTCTCGGCGCCTCGCTCGGACCGGCACAAAAGCTTTGGTTTATGGTTCCAAATCCTAAACGGTATGTTACTTAGGACATCGCGTGCTTGCTCATTGTCAGGCAACACTGTGCCGAGTGGAGACAGCGAGTGCACCCGCCATGAATATATACAACTTCGGCATGTACCTCGACGTGTTTGGGTATATAATTTCTCGATACCGTCCCATACTTTTAGGAATTACGTGCGCTTATTTATTTTTTAAATAATTTTTTTCTATTTTAAATTCGTTCTTTTTTATTTTGGCATTTAACCTTTTTTAAATTTCAAGTTATAATGAATGTATCCAGAAAACCATAAGCGTCTTTTACTAACCATGCTCTATGGAGTCAAGTTATTCTTACCGTATTTTTAAATAAATTTTACTGCTGATCTAAATGGTACGAATAAATTTGGACGGATTTAAAGAGTAATAGATAGAAGAAAAAAAGTTTATATGAAGGTAAATAGGTTTATATCCATGTAAATACTTAATTAATTAGAATTATTATAAGTATTGTAAGTACATGGAACGTCATAAACCTAGCCGGTGACGTCAGACCTTAAAGATTCACTTTTCTTGCATAAATATGTAATCATGCTTAGAGTTTCACATTGTGTAGAGATTGAATGAATTTAAAAAATACAGGACGCTTTGTAAATGTGACGTTGGATACCAGTTTACTTGCTAACCTTGTAGACTTGTCTATTTATAACAATATCAAATTATCCATATAAAAATAGTGTGGTCTTCATCTATAAGATATCTAATAGATGGAAACCTCATAAAATGAAACTGGTTACAGAAAAATGTGTCAACTAACGAATCTAGTATTTCTAGAGCCATCCTTACGAAAATATAACTTTGCATAGATTAAGGTTTTACACTTAAATATATTCAGCTTGAGCTTTCGCCAATTAGGTTAATGATTGTTAACATCGACTTTATATTATAACGGTTTGTTCGCATACATAGGCGATCTTTATATAACCAGAGTTTTGTTAATGAAGGATCGATTCTCTGAAAAGGAAAAGTTATTTCCGTTATAAGTACCGTCGTCCATTTTGTCCATCTCCCAGTGGGGGGGGGGGGGAAGGAGGCTCTGCGTCGCTCGCATTACGGAGCCGCGGCACGAACCTCCCGCGGAAAATGGCCCGAGCTGCGTCGCGCGCCTATTGTCTGACGCCTCAGCCAGAGTGCACTTTACGGTGGGATTTTTTTACAATGTATTGTCAGGGACTTTACGGCAGGACGGACGTCGTTTTGGAGACTTATTTCAGATCATTTGAATAAGGGAGGGACAATTTGAATGAAAGTGTCATCAGATGGTATCTATGTTTTACACAACTATGCAGTAGAGTGTTTGTATAATTATTACACTGGAAATGTACTTTTGTAATAAAAATGTGGTGGAGCGTCCAGCTACCTCAAAGCTTCAAATGTTGGTATTCTTTAAAAGCCAATTTTCAATACAAAATACATATTATCTGTAGAATTATTTAGATTTTATAAAAAGTAAAATATTGTCGCTACTCATGTAAATAAATATAATCAGTGAAAAAAATAAAAATTATGCCTCTAATGTATCATTAAAAGCAATAATTTTATTATAAAACACAAACTTTACTTTTAACGTATATTAAATTATAACTTATGAAAAATTTATTACATTTAACTTTCCCAATAAATACTATTAATATTAAAAGTTACTACTTTTTGTCAATATTTTGCCAATAACTTGCGGAATATTGTTTTTTTTTTATCTCAGAGATCTCACCTAAACTTTTCGTATTAACTTCATTGACCTCTCCGTGTTTTCGTATCTTCAATAGACATCATACGTATCATATTTCACGTATGTCTAAAGAAAAAATATACCTTGTAAGTACAGAATCATAACGACTAATAATTTTGCAATATTCTCATTATAAGATTTAAAAAAATAATTTATATATTATTTATAATTTATATATTGTGATGTTTATTCAATAAACATTTATAAATAACTGATGTAAATATTATATTGAATACTTAATACTGTCGATCATAAATAATTATTTATTTATCAAACGGAACAAATTTAACCGAAATTTTGATTACTTTGCATTCTTTTACTATTATGAGAAATTAAATAATTTATTCAAACTTAGATCTCTTACATAAACAATGCCTGCCATTCTTGCCAGTTGCTTATTTTTCAAATGTAAGGTTAAACTAAAACAAATTATTTACGTGTCTTAAACAATATAAGCGATTCAATTGAAATGTTTTTAGAATGGATTACATACTAAATTGTATACAAGCAAAATTCTGAGCTTTCGGCCAATCACTCCGGCGAGTTTAATCCTTCGTTGAGTGCAAGCAGTCTTCGCGGTCTTGACATCATCCATTAGTGCAGGCTTCATTATTCATAACTATGTCCCTGCTCATTACTTATATTATTGAGATTGTGAAGTTTTTAATTTTTACCAGCCAAGTTATTTTGAAGTCACCAAAAGATTCTTTATAAGGTATACTAATAGACTTTTAAATGAGATACAGTGTTATTTTTTAAGAAATATTTTAATATATAATATTTAAACTGAAACAAATAGTTTTGTTTACAGAAAAAAAGGTCGTTGTTTTATACATATTTTTTAAAATAAAAGAAATACTTCTTGGAAATTCCTCAAAACTCAATGTTGAAAGGTTTTCAAATTTTGCGTATATAAAAAAACCTTAAAATTGTTATTTGTATTAATTAATAAGACAAAAATATTGAAAGTCTATTCTTATTTCACATTATGTATGCATTAATTTACATTGGAAAATGAGAAGGAAAAACGTTTTATATGCTGCAGTCTCCAAAAAGCAGGGGTTGAATGGATTAAGGCTTTTTCGAGTATCAGAAAAAATTTGGGGTTCCCAGGAGGGGAGTGCTAGTCGTCTTGTGATTGTTTTCTAAGCTACAAAACAAATCGATCAAATAAAAAAGCGTATTGCTTTTTTATTTGCGTTTCTTGATTTGTTTAGCGACTGCTATGCCACCAAGTTATTGTAGATGTATGGGAGGTTGTCAACTGTTTCATAGGTCTTAAGTGTTGATTTATAAATCATAAAAAGTATATTAAACTTATCAGTCATATCACACCAATTTTTAAATGTAGAAAAAATCACGTACTATTATTTAATCAGATTTTATCATGTTATAAAATTAAAAATAGTTTTATAATATCATTGTTACATAAACAGTTGAATTAAATATGATTTAATAGTTTTTTGAACATGAAAGTACCTCATTCAATTACAACGCAAAAGTAGTTTTTGCTGAGTTATTGTGTATACTTAAAACAATGAACCTGAGAGTTATTTGATTTACGTCTCTACCAAGAGTAAGTTAAAGCTTACGAGTTATTCCAGTGAAATCCATGTAATCACACCTAAGATTAGACAAAGAATTTACGCTACAAACGTGGCAATTTGAATACCGAATCTCTGTGTGTAAATAAATGTAGTTTACAGTAATTCATGTAATTTGACGTTATTCGTCCTTTACAACCGTCTATTAGTCAGCCTGTGGAAGGGATCGGAATGTAAGGAATTCAATCAGTACCCTGGGTTGACCAGAATCCGCCCCACCCTGTATCCTGATGGCTGAGACGGCTTGAGAACAATCATGATTTAAGTGATGTTAAGGTTTAATTTCACTAAAACGTATTATTATCCTTTATTGGTATTTAATTTTCTCCTAGAGATTGACGGCTAAATTGGTTTTCAGAGCTCAGTGTTTTTGAGGAATTCTCTATTGTATCTGTCTATCTATTGTTTTATCTGAAATAAAGTAAATGATAGATGTTAGTTTTATATATATAAATTATATATATATATATATATATATATATATATATATATATATATATATATATATATATATATATATTTGTGTGTGTGTGTGTGTGTAACACACATATTTGAATAAAAACCTTATTAAGTTGTTAATTATCAAATACTATTTTATTGTCAGGCGTACTCCTATGGTCAAGTATTTTATTGGGATCGTCAATTTTAATTAAGAAATTATCTATTGATTAATTTACGTTAATAAATTAATTTAAAATTTCTTTTAATAGTCGCTCTTAAATTAAGCCAAGGTATTCCTCCATCCTACTTTTAAGAATGGATACATTTTAAGCTTGTTTTAGTTTAATGTACTAAATCGGTTCCGTTAATATTTGTTCAAGGTTGCAGTCATTTCTTTCTGTGATTCGCGCAGAAGCGCGACTATAGGTTTGCTTTGAGCGATCGCTCGCTGCAGCCTGCTTCTGCTTCCGGGCACTTTATACACACCCTAAACCAAAATGAACGAAACCCGTCATCTTGACTACCACGTAATGGGGACTCGTGACCTTGCATATTTCAACTCTGCTTAAAATCTCCACAAATGCTTGTTTGCGCTGCTACGTAAATTAATTTATTAAAATCCATTCAAATAAACTAAATCGCATTTTTACTTATCCCGTTGTCTAGTCCAAAATTATACATTTTTTAATACGTCACATGTTATAAACGGTAAGCTCACTTATGCGTCCTACCTTTTATTTAATCAATAAAATATACGTTGTAAATAACTCAGTTGTAGAAAGAGTCATATTAGTTAATTTTAAAATAGCAGGACATTTGGTGCAGGTTGTATTCCCTGATTATAAAATGGCCGGTTTAATTCTAAGCGAGATTCCCGCTCGCCCTATCACGTGACAAGTGGCCAAAGCTTCCGCCAAATGCCACCGAATTTATGAGCACATTACAATTGTAAACAAAACAAACAAAAAAGTCGCACTGGCCTGCCATCCCCTGCCTTCCCGGCCTGCCTCCTCGCTGCCACCCCACGCCTCCTGCCAAATGACTCTCGGTTTCTGTGCAGAGTACGTGAGGGAACAGAGGGCGGAAACTGCAATGATCACTTTCAGCGCTGGGTTCTTCATAATAATTAAAAACATCCATATAACCATACCAAAAACAGTAGTACAATTTTAACGTTTTTTATTTATTGCTAGTTATTATACAACTGTAAAACACTCGAATAAGAATATTTTGTTAAAATATAAATAAACACACAAAATGTAAATGCAATATCCTTTACATGAGGTTTGTCACAATTTTTTGAAAGCATATGAAATATAGGTACATTCAAATATATAAATGTGTATATGTGAAAACCAATGGATTGTACGAATAACTTACGCTATATAAATTACTCTGAACTCAAATAAATTTCATTTTGTGATTTCGCTACTTTCATGATATGTTTTTGTATTCACCTATTGCCAAAAGCTTTTAAATCACAAAACACTGTACTATACGCAAGTGAGTTCTATAGTCGATCGCTTTACAAATCTAAAAATGTACCTAAATATAAAGCTCTTTGGTTTGGACGTTGGGTGGGGAGGTTGGCTCGCAGGGGCGGACTACCAATTACCGGAGATATATTGCCCCTCACTTCCGAGCGGTCATTTTTACTTTCTGATAGTTGGCAATATGTCCCGTAGAGAATCTCTCCCCGCTACGCTGGACACACTAACGCACGGAGGGTGCCTCAGAGGATACAATTATTTATTGTTTATAAACAATGTATGTACCACCAGCCTGTACATTGTTCAGCAAGCCATTGATAAGCGCAAATTACAGTCAGAAAATATAGGGTAAACGTTTGGCTTTGTGCTTATCAATGCTGTAATTTGGCCACATTGCTTAATTCTATATAATGCTGGACTTTATTTAATGGTCACCGGTATGGTTCTTTCTTTTGCTTGCATTGCGTTGAAACATACACGATATGATACTCTTGTATTTGTTAAGTAATTAATGAGTTTTTTTTACATTGTTTTTAGAAAAAAATGGAATAATTTATTTTTTAAATTTCTATTTTAAAATTTATAACTAATTAATAAATAAAAAGTCTCTTTTGTTTCACTTTCTATAACTTAACAAAATAATAAAGTAATAACGCAGAAAAAAACATCATTTTCAGATTTCACATCTGCTATTTATTTTCAATGAGGAGGACCTAAAATTAAATTAGCACTTAATAATGTAGCTGGCGTATAAACCTCCCTGTATGCATACCACCTGATTGAATACAGATAGCCTGCGCTGTGCGACATGTCCGTCTGTAAACGACTATCCTGCCATTGTCGCTTTTTCCTGGTCTGCGATATAAAAATGCGATAACTATTTCAGGCCGATATATCGTTTCGATTGTCCGATGTATCGGAAGCAGCCTGCGCAAGCCCTAACGACCTGCAGGGGTGGGGCAGTCCCACATGCCGCGTGCACTGAGCTAGAATTTTTAAAATTCCTTTTTAGATGTATACAGAAAATACAAATTTTGAAGTTTAATTTAACCCAGTTTTTTTTTCAAAAATTATCTTACAACTGGTTGATTTCACAGCAATATAAATTGAACATATTAAAGTTGCCATCAGCTTTTAACCGCAAATATTTTTAAAAGTAGCATGAGTCTAGTATATATTTAAATCTTATTAAAACTTGTTTATGTGTAGCAAAATTCATATTTTAGGACTCTTTATTTGAATAAACTATTAATGTTCAAATATTTTGAAAATGAATAACTAATGAATATAATTGTGTTGTGTTGTTTATAAAAAAATATTTATATGAATAATAAGTGTTAAAATTTTATTCAATGTAAACTATATATTTTTGTATTTGAATAAATGTTGTATTTTTTGTTCTTTTTAGTAAACTCTCACTTTGAAATATTTTTTTATCAAATATTAAAAAACACATTATTTTAAAATATAATTTTTTAAGATATCTCCATATGACTTATAATTTGTTAATTCGTTATTTAATATTATGACATCCATCCGGATTCAATTACGATTAATTATGTCGATATCGCTCGCGTTGAATCCCGTACTTCTTGTAGAGTAATTTATCTCTTAGAACTCGCACCGTCGGAGTAATAAAATGTATTTAAATCCTTCCTCGGCAGAGTAATCCCCGACGTTAGGGAGCACCAGTGTCGAGTCTGGACTAATACCTCACCCGCGCCGGCAAATCGGTTCAATTCTTACAAATAAAACTGCATTACCTCTACACCTGGTATAGAATTGAACAACTCAATTATTATCCGAAGAGCTGTGATGTCTGGAAACCCCCACGTGGGCGCATTTGCCAGCTGACTATAAATACTTAGTAAATCAAAATTTTAATCATAATCAATATTACTTTTACAATCAATATTTTGAACCTTTCAACTATATCTATTTCTAAAGTAAATTGAGAACAGCTGATATATAATATAAGTAATTTTAAATTTTGTTTAAGTAGTCATACATATTGATAAAATTCCAAAACTACATTTTTTTTTTCTAAAATTGTACGTATTCTATGCATTAAATTAATTGTTGTTCATTTAGAAAGTCTTATTTGGAATATATCTAAAATTAAGTTAATATTACAAAATCAAAAATACGTTAGGTACATATGAACAGTTTATTTTCAACGTAAAAAGTTCATTTGGAGAAAAGAACATAACCTCTCAAATCTTTTGAAGTTTGTTGACTAAATATCAGTCTATATTTAATATTCTATAAAATTCTTTAAATAGTATTCTATAATAATACATTATAAAGGTTTCAACAACAATTTGTAAGACCGACGACGAAAATTATTCTTTATTGTTAATTAATGGGTTATTTGATAATACTTAGTTTCACGTGAACTCACTAAATATTAAAATTTTAATCTGTAAATATTTCAGGCCAAAGTTTGCGTTTAAATTAATTTAAATATTCATAGTATTCCAAGAAGACTAGAGGTCAACAAAAATAACCCAGCAATCAAATAAGGTCAAGTAAAACTTTTCTTAGCTGCTCTTGAGACGTTCTTCATCTTGAAACATCTAGTCACGTGTATCTACGAAAATAATATTTGCTAAGATTTATATTAAATCGTGTACATGAATCTTTACACCATATAGGCCGAAAACTAATCCAGAGTGAGTACTGTTCTTCAGACGGCTGATTTTTTTGTTGTGAGTAACACTAAAAGTTTTATTTAAAAATTGATCGCCAATGACGCGTGGTCCCTCGGATACTATAGCCCGTAGGGGCTCTTGGATGGACAGCCCTGTCAGGCTGTCTGAGAAGACAACATTTATTCTTTTGTCTCTACGTCATAGTCTGCTGAATAAAAAATAAGCATGTTAACCTGCGGGGAAAGTCATTGACACACGAAGAACGAGCGTTTCAACCCAAGATATGTCACTACAATCACTACATATCAAAATATTTTTATTTTCAGGTGCATTAAATACGGGTATTATACATTCTATAAAAAAACCACAAACCTTTGAGTCATATATTTGTTGATAGTTAAATTATATTAAAATATATATATATATATATATATATATATATATATATTATATACCATTTTGATAGCGAAAATACCTAATTGAATATCACAATCATTGATTTAAGTCATTGTTAATTAATAAAAGTGTATTATAACCCAAAATTGCTTATCTAAAATCCTGAAGTTTCATATATTTATTTGTTTAAATTAAATAAATTAATGAAGCTTTTCAAGATAAGTATTTTACTGCCCAGTTGCAAAATTTTGAAATGAGATTTTGTCAGTTTCAATTAGCAGCTGTAACGGCAAATTACTTTAATAAAATTACAGAGACTAACATGACAATAATTTAGTATTTTAAAAATTTTGATAAGGTTTAATTTTTCCAAGGTAAATCATTAAATTTTATACAATGTCTTAAAATATATTATGGAAGTGTTTGTTATTATTATTTAGCAACTGAATGAATTACCAAAAGTAAAGTCTCAGTGTGACAAGTCATTGTGTAAGCATTGATAAAATTAAACGAAAGCAATCTTGTGTTACCAAATGAACTAAATGTTGATATATCTCCCTTCCTGGCCTTCTACAAGAAATTAGTATGCATTTCGTGGCACATGTAAAAGCTTCGCGCCTTGCTGCGGATGTTATAACTATACACAAAGTACTGTACCACACTTTGGTAAACTATTAAAATAACCTCAAAGGGCCTTAAATATTTCTTTTTCCTACTTTACATATTGACTTTCGTTTTTGAAAAATCTAATTTAAAAAAATATTGAACCAGAGGATTATTTATTCATTTTGTCATCAACCAAGTCTTTTTATTTAAAAAATATCTCTGATTGCAATTTTTATTTTATGTTATTTTAAATATGCCTTTAAACAACGATACTGCTAAAATTTAAAGATAATCAATGTTTTGGTCGAATATACCAAAGTAATATCATAAAAAATAGTGCGTACGTATAATATATTTTTTTAGTTATAAACTAAATTATGTGTAAATATCAAAAAAATTCTTTTTAATTTTTACGTCTGTTAAACTTAGTACAGTGATTTAATTTAGACTTAAAAATACGTCACACTCTAGAAATCGTTGTTTTAGACAGTATCTTATTTAAAATAGTCACAAAGCCTCTTTATCTATTTAACCGCAGCTTGTCCTTGCATTTGATGCTTATTATTACTTTAAACATATAAAATCAAAATGTTGAAAATTCAACTCTAAAACTTGGCGTTATTCTGAAGTAGATTAACTACTTTAATTTTGACTTAATTAAATCTTGACACATTAAATTATTTGACCCAAAATATTCTAAGTATGAAAATTAATTAACTATGCTCTACATTACCTACTAACGTATATTTTAGGGTTTTTAACAAACTATGCGTCACCAGGCAATAATTTACATCCTAGGAATTGCGTTATCATTCTTGGAGCTCACTATGCTTTTTACTACAGTTTTAGTTTTTGGTAAAGCTCGATTGCTTGACGGCGTACTGGACTGCGTGCCCCGCGGGGCAGCGCTTGATCGCTAAGTATCGCGCCATATGCCGCGAAGCGCTCCCGGCAGGTAGATGCCTCCCCTCCTTATTATTATATACATGTGGGTATTATCTTTGAAGGGAATACCCTCAAGGTACCCAGCGACCGAGGGAGACGGGTGATTCGGCAATTTTTCAACGATATTCAACATTTATTATTATTTTCGATTTTTTCATAACTGTCAATCAGTTATGATTGTTAAAATGGTGAAGTCGAGTGATGGACTTTGATTTACTTCCACGATAGTTGATCTAATGATCTTTAGTACACATAAAAAAAATTCTTACTATTCATAGACATCTTTGATTTTTACGCATTATAGTCAGGTTTTTTGATGTAGGTTATTTATTTTGGTAGTAATTACTTGCAGTAATGGGCTGGGTTACTCCTCTCCCTATCGACGGCAGTCGTATGAACATCCTGTACACCACCCCATCGGAAGACCTTTGATCTATTTCAAGTCTACAATATATCGATTCAAACCACCAACATAAACTTAAGCTCTATCTTCACTATTTCAGTTGTAAGATTGTTAAAATTAAAGATAGGATAATTAATTTTATGGTATGTGAAAATAAATTTAAAAAACCACAAATATCTAAGATTATAATGATTTTTTTTTATATTTTCAATCCAAAAATAACTTCATTTTTACACATTAGATATATACTTGTTTTACCACATGAAATTTCATCACAAATTTTTACATAATAAAACATTAAAATCCCAATGTTTTATCTATTAACAACATACATACATTACATTCTATTGAAAATCAAACTGCTATGTTTGTAAAACTTAATTTTAACCAAGAAATGACTAAGTTATTAACTCATTTAGTTTTATGTTGTAAGTTTAAATATAAAGTTCTAATGTTAAACGTCTCTAACTAAACAAAAATATCTTTTATTTTGGTCAAAGTGGATAAATTGTAAGCGCATTTCTTCCATAAACTTCGTATTCTATTTTGAGAAGCTCTAAACGAGATTATATTTCGTAATAAAGCAACCCCCAAAGATTACCTGATAGCTTTAATTACTTCCCTTATGTTAATTCATGAACAAGATCGTTTGCCTGATAAACTCAAAAGCGTAGTTTTTCATTTGGTCTTGGAACTAAGTCTTTTTAAAGAATTATGGTGTGGTTTTTGGAAACCTGAAATATACTAATGATTTACTCGCCGACCTTTGGAAAATTACTTATTTAACAAATCTTAAACCTACTTTTTTCGTTTTAAAAAGAATACTTTTAAATGTTTTGATACGATCCAAAATAGTAAAAGGGGATAGAAGTTTTTTTTTATGAAAAACGTAAAATAAATGTATGTTTTATTTTAATAAATTTAGCTACGGTTCATATTTGACATTTTTATAGCTTTCATCAATCTAAATTGATGCAATAAAAAGCCAAAAATTTCTAATTAACCACAAAAAATATTAATAATATATTTTAGTATGGCGTGACACTGTTTATTGATAATTTTAGATTACATTTTAATTGACATTTAAAAAAAAAAAACGTAAAACGTGCCGCGAATTTACTCTTGCTCAGCTATTTGTAGAATTTACTTAAATGTGAATCATATTTTTCACACGTTTTCACCAGCGAGCGTCTTTTAAAATCACACGCTAGTAATCTCAATATCCATAATACATCACACACAGTAATAAAAATTTATGCATCCTTTAGAGTCCCGCATTCTCGGGCAGAATCTCAGCCCGCATGTGAAATAAAAAAAAAAATATCTGTAGACAATAAACACACACCAGATGTCGGGTGGACGGATCCTCCAAACCGGGATTTTGAATCTTGAGATTTCGGATTCCAGAACATGTGTTCGGGTATAATGAGGCGCGGGCCGCGGAGCCCTGCCCGGCCCGGGGCCCCAATTAGGCCGCGCCCGCCAGGTGGCCCCCGCTGCTGGCTGGAGGCTGGAGGCTGCAGGCTGGAGGCTCGCTAATCAGCCCCGTGTTCGGGCCCCAACACACCCGCCCCGGCGCGCCTTCCAAAGGAATACCTTCTGGATATCTGTACTCATTTCTTACATATTATTCATACCCTGTTCTCTTAAGTTAAGTTCAAAGCAATTTTATGACTTTCATAGTTTTAAATGCGACGGTTTAAATTCGGATCTGTATGGGTTATGATACATAAATTTATGAAATTACCACATCACAATCACAAATAAGTACTATTAGTTTTAAGAAAACAAAATATGTGTTTTTTTTTCATGATTAATTTATAAGCAGTACTTCCGGTAACTTTAACTAAGGTTTCTGTTTTATGATAAAATTATTTCAGAATCTGTATTTTAAGACCCTGTTGAGTATCTCTGACGTTCAGAGTCGGTCTTCAAAGGTTGCTCTCACTTTGAGCTTATGAATACTTCTTTTCGAGAAAACTTCGTAGTCTTATTTTAGAAAATTTTTTTTCAACTTTTCTAGAAATATATAAAAAATTGACTCTAAAATTAAATTGGTTTTTTTATAATTTAATTGTATTTTATATCTGTTTAGTTTCCTGTGTAAGATATTCTTATTATGGCTTGTGTTGAGCAGTTCACGGAGCTTTTAAAATAATTACCTTGGTTATCCGATGTCTTGTTCTTGTTGCACATCCCTTAGATAAAGTGCTCTGCAGATTTGCTTTGTGAGGGGTGGGTTACTCGTTCGCTTTTAGCTGCAGGGGTTAATCATTGGCTAACAAGGAAATATGCTTGTTCAATTATATTTTTATGAAAGCCTACTACAAAGTCATGAATATTTTATTTTATATTTCGCCTATTAATTTTTTTAAAACCGCTTCATAATAAACATGTTCAAATGTATGTTTTTTTTATTATATTTTATCTTTTCGCTCTTTTGAAAAATATAACAATCGTCTAAAAAGCTATTTTAAATTGTATTTATGGAATAATAATTTAGTTATATTATGATAAAGTGGATTATACAAGTCCGCAGCATATTTAATATCTTTATGTACAAAACAATGAAAGCAAATCTGATTAAATACGTCGAGAGACACTTCAATAATCATAAAAGCACTGCCACGCAGACCTTCCATGAATCACAATATCTCGACAAAAAAGCACTAAAAATTCACGCATAAACAGCCATCACGCCAGGCGGGCCTCGGCCGCTCGATACACATGAGGTGGAAACAAAGCCCACACGATCAACTATAATCGTTCCCATTTTCAGGATCAGCCAGCAAACACGTTTTTATTCATACGGCCGTCCAATTTAAAGGAACATAAGGCCGTATCGCCACCCGCCAGTCCGGTTATGTCCCTGTTGTTATTTCTTACTACCCTGTAGTGGCCTTTTCCAATCTTTTTCCAAGGCTTTGAGGGGAGAATAGTCAGATAAGGGTAGGGTAGTTATTGTATGAATTGTGTATTAATGTACTATTCTAGAAGATTATCTTGAAACTGTAATGAAAATAAAAAGATAATAGAATATATCAGATGAATAGTCAATGAATATTGAGCTAATCTAATAACATTTGAACTAATGAACATTTGTGATGTAATCACTACAAAGTAGGTGTCTTATCACCAAAAAGTTTTATTTTTATTTACTGCCTATGAATTATTTTTATTTCGACGGTGGTATTGGAAATGTACTATTTTTTGTATAAGCTGCTTGTTATTTCAGAAATAAAGTCTGCAGTTGAGTATCAAAAAAAAGGCATTAAACACAACGACAGCTCAATGAATCAAGTGTCACATTTGAATAGAAAAATATTCTGCCATTGCATTTCTCCGAGTTAAGTATCAATTTTTCAAATATAGATAAATGCACATTTCTGCGCAGTCTATCAGAGAAAGGCAAAAGAAAATTTATGGAGAATTCATGTCGTTAACTGGAGTCATAGAAAAATAAGCTATCGCAAACGACTGCGTCTTCTTGTTCCACTCGCTAGAGCGATGAAAGCCAGCAATACGCGACATTTTAATAATTTAAAAGAAGACGTATATTTATATGTATATAGATATAAATTATGTATGATGCTAAGTTAAACCTTCAAGAACTTTTTAAGAACTTACGAAGTATTTTCTTCAGTCCACTGTGTATAAACCGACTGACCCTGTATGGTCGTCCTTGTTATTTCATTTTCTCCCACTTGGTACGGACAATTGGGCTCGATGGCTGTTAGTTGAGATCGTCTGGGGTGCTTCAATGCGGGGTCCTCATTTCCTAGTATCTTGCACCCTCTTTTACTGCAAGTATTAAGTGAAATAAACGTGACAAAATACCGCTATATTTTATAAATATCATCTTGAGTCACTTAATTTAAATAATAAAATCGTAAAAGCTAGCATCATAACACTTATCGATATTTCATATAATCTTTGTTACTGGTAAGCATGCAATTTTTTGATTCTAAAAGTTCTTATAATACCTGTTGGCACCTAAATAACAAAAGGTTTTTTCATCTTACAGTTTAATGAATGAATCAGAACTTTACCCAAACAACGTCATTATTATAACTTTTTCAATTTATCACGCAAGGAGTATGACAAGCGTAAAATATATAATAATGGCACTAAAGGAGAAAAATTATATGATTTTTGTTGCTTGGAATAATTAGTTAATATTGTTTCTGTTCTTTTTTTTTTTTAATAAGTACGACTTGTAACAATTTTTTTGTTTTTAATGTCGGATCAAAGCAGTAAAAACACAAATACTGCGGATTTCACAGAATATCGTTTGGTTGGAGATACTTTCTTTATTGAATAACAATCGTTGCAGAATTCAATTCGCAGTCGTGTATTGAATATATCGCTCCAAAACCTACCCTCGGCTCTTCTGTGCGTTTCTCCGGGACGAGGCGGGATGCTCCTGAGGGCTGGGCCGGCGGTAGGCGATAAATTTTCTTTTATGTCTCTTTGGGTGGCGGTGATTGTCAGGCCTGCGAAGCGCGCCATACCCTGGGGTGACTCTGAACACCCTGAAATCAAAGTAAAGACTTTGTACCAAGAGGTTTCTTAAATTGTATTTGTTTTAAAACTAAAAGCATGATAAGTACGTAATAGTATTCATAAACTATTAAAAACATGCTTTGAATTATTCTTCGTTTGGCATTTTCAGTTAGTAATCAGACTTCATACGATATAGTAAAAATCATTACTTGTAAATGTTACATTTACTTTTAGTGTCAACATGAACTTTTGAACATATTTTGGATATATTTTGTTGTATAAATAATTTATAAGAACTACCGACAATGGTAGGCAGTTGCGCGGATTGACGAGTTTCTCCCTGTCCACGTGACGAGTATTCGATATTCGCAAGTACTGCAGCGCTGAATGTCCCTCTCCCTCTTGGCACCCCTTGCTTCCCTTAAAATGCACGTATGATTGCGTCTCAAAGAGTATTTCTGTGCGTGCACTTTTCTTTACCAAATCAGATGCGTGGGGTGGCGAGCCCACCCTTTATAATCTAAACTTGCAACTAAACCTAATTGCATCTTAGATACAAGAAAATACACTCTTTTGTATTACCCGAAAGGAATATAAATCTTGTCTTGTCTTTTTATTGAAGAGAATGAACCATTCGTTTCGGACGTGCTGACGTAAAGATTCAGTCATTTGGTACTTTTAAATGCTGATTTTACTTTATTTCTAAATATGTAAGCATTAAAATGCCTTTTGGATATCTATTTACGTTTATTTTTAATTTAACTTTTTTATTGTAAACATCCTATTTATTTAGTAGAACTATACTCGTATATTAAAAATAATTTCGTGTTAAATAAATAAATAAATTTTTTTATGAAATTCTCTTTGTCAGAAGGTCTTTCTTTAGTATGCAAGTAATCAATCAAGACACAAACCTTAATCTGCAAAAAACATATTACGAATCCGTACATAATATTTTATTGTACCACAAAAAAAAAGGTTTTTCTCGTATCTTATTCATATTCAGTTCACGATTACGCATCTCCAGTACAAATTCGTTCCGAAAAAATCTTAAATAATCCAAATATGATAAATGTTACACATACAAAAATGCTCCACGTTTCCGTCCTTATTTCATAGAATAGGCGAGCGCGGTATTAGAGATATCGATAATCAATACGGGGGAAACAACATGTGATATTTATTTTACTCGAATGTGTAGGAGATAATCCCCGCTTCGTGCACAATCCGTGCAATAAGGAATTATAAAGATAGCGTAGGATAATGAACAAGAATATACCGTCTGATTTGTTGGGAGTCAAGGGGACGGCCGGGCACTAACATCGGGTCTATTTTTCATTGCTTAAGCCACATGCGATCGTGCTTAAAGACACATAAATGTCAAATAAAATTATGCCGACTTATAAAAGTTATTGCGGCGTTTCTTATGGTTCTGTAATAAAATAAATGGAAAATACATTACCGCTACGTCTCGAGCAACTGCAGACTGACTTCTATTGTTAGGGTTTTGTTAGTTGTGGATGTTTAAGCTTTAAGAGAGTGCTTTTAAAGTTATTTTTTTTAAGGTTTATTCCTTAAAGTTCAGGGTCATAGCTAGATATTTCTTTAGAATGACCATTTATAATTTTAAATTATACATGTAATACTTTGATAGGCACTATTAGAAAAGCTTAATAAACAATTTAATTCAATATGATGCAAAAGCCGCTATTTGAAAAATAAGAATATTGAGAAGTTTGTATTGCATCTACACTCCATAAAAACATGTTATTAATTAAAAAAGTGATATTAAATAACAATGTGTAGAGTTTATCAACTAAAAATGTCTCTTTTTTACAAAAAAAAAAAGCCTAATAATCCTGAATGTCAATAGCCAATTCCTTTTGAGTTCTTGTAAAAATTAAGCCATCCAAACTGTCAGTGACCATTTTGTGTTGATTGCAAGCTTAATTTGAATAGTTTTCATGCTCATCCTGTTTAGACCATTGAAAATATGGATTATTTTACTAGATTAATATCAAGGGAGATATTATTTCTATGAGTTTCGATTTTCAGAATGTCTGTTGGGATTAAATTTAAAATAAACACAAATGCAAAAAAAAAATTTAACTCGTTTAAGGTTTGTCAAAAAGATTATATTAAAAAGGCAATCTATCAATCTATCAAATTATCTTGTATAAAATACAATTTTTATTTATCTTCAAATGTTTTAAGCATATATTTGAGTGAATCTGAATAATCTTGAGTAAATATTAATCTAATAAGTTTGATGTAAATTAAGCTCATTATTGGAGTTTTTTTATTTTAATACCAACGAGTCACTGAAGAAAAATCCAGGAATTTTTTTTTTAGGGATTGAGGCAATATTCAACAATTAAATCAAACTATAGATATTTGCTATCGTTTTTGCTTCATTATCTCTTGTTTGTAACTATTTATACTGAAAACCAGTTTAAACTTATAAGTTCAAGTCCTACGGAAACTGAGTTTTCACTTGAAATGAGAATATTTTCAGTCTGAATGAAGACTCTGGGCATTGTCTAGCGCAAGTTGTCACCTCCGAGTTCATTTCACTTTAGCCTCCCACCATGCCACTAAGCAAATTTGCAGCTCCTGAAACTCACCAAGTTTACTTATTCTGCATTATGCATAATGTATAGCAACAAACATCAAACTGCTGAGTTAATTTAACTCTTAAGTAATGTCCGTTATCCCAAACTATGCGGGATGAAAATATATATTATATATACCATCAGTACCACAGAAAACGTACCGAATAATCCCCAAGATATGCACAGGAAAACAAAAAATGCTGTACACTTATGGATATAAAGATTATCCGGGCTGAAGTGGGCGGAAAAGGATTGGAAAATATTGAGCCGTACTTAACCCTGGAGACCTACAAGGGCATGTAGGCTTCCGAGCGAACGTGTATTTTATAGATCAACTTGTGCTTCGTGAAAGGGAAAGATGTCGCTATTTTCTAAAAATTCAAGATAAATAATATCACTTTTTTGTTACAGGTAATATGCGTTCGCAAAAAACAAAATTCCAGCAAATTGCTTACTGAATTATTGAAGTGAGAAAATCTCTCAATTATGACAAAAATGTACATTTAATAGATAGGTGATAGGTGTCTTTTTTAGTTGACTCAAAAATAATTTCATACGCCTGGTAGGATTTAAATAAATTTAATTTAGCTTTGAGTTATTGATAAAGTACAAAACACATAATAAAAATGTGTAATTAAAACTTCAGGACAAAAATATAGCTCAATGAAACATCGATTTACTCGAGATGCACTATTTTCACAACTTTGAACTTTCAATATCCAAAGTGCACTTGTATTTATATCCCTCGCTTTTATAGCGCGTGGCGCTCGTTCTCGCGAGGTGAACTTACATAAGTACTGGCGTCGTCTGTTTTCATTTAAATGATGGTTGACATTGATAGCCGTCTCCCGTGACACTTTAAGTGTCGATTTTTCAGAAACTTAAAATAACCTCACAGTCATTGATCTTTACTGCGCGCGACTTACGGCTCCTAGCTTTGCTATGATAAGGCGTCTGCATGAACAGTTAATGAATATAAAAATATTTAAAAAAAAACAATTTATGTCCAACAATATTTTTTTTAGTATTTTACTACATTCAAATCGATCCCTATGAATACTATACAATTAACATTTTTTTTAAAACGAATTATGTTGGTTATGAAGTAAAATACCGCATTGGTAATGTTTTGAGAAAGCAAATACGTGAATAGTTCAAAAAGACTCCGGTCCCAAGGCACGGGCGAATAAAATAGAGCTCGTCAAAAAGGCAAACCGTAAATGTATCGGTCACATTCCTTGGATGTCGGACCTTTGTTAAGCCCAAAGTCCCCTAGACTGGTGCCTTTTCTGTAAATAACAATCTGATAAAGTGAATGATTTCTATGGACAATAATAATTTATATCTACAATTGTCGGAAAGGTATTAAAATTGCTTTATCACATTTAAAATAAAACTACGAAGATTTAGTAAAATAAAAAATATGTAAAATGGATTAAAAAAAAATTATAAATATCAAAAATAATATAAGTTTTCAAAAATTTTAAATTGCGAATACAGTAAAAAATTTATTCATCCAGCATTAAACTTATAATATCTAATGATAATAATAGTCAATAGTGTTTGAACACATTTCCTGTAATAGTTTTATTTTTTTTTTGTATTTCCAAAAAATAATTTCAATTATATCATAACAGATTACGATCCTACTCAAATTTGTAATTTATAAGCAGAACTTCCAATTTTTTAACCTCCGTCAAAAAAATATGATGTCATTAAATTTGCAAAGTAATTTTTTTTTATATTTCGGAGAAGTTCGCATTACCTCGGGGCTCGTTTGAAGTCCGAGAGTGTCCATAGTATTATTTGATTCTGAGCAATAACCAAAGTGAAGCTACAATCCCCCGTAAGTTGTGTACGTCTTCATTTATGATTAACGTCAGACTAGACTCACATGAACCCTCATCACAACTTCATTCTACCATCTTGTCACATGTTTGCTAAAAGCTTCGAATAATAATGATAAAAAGTAAGTTTGGGGGGGTGGACGGGGATTACGGGGGGTGGCAACTTCCTGGAGGGATTCCTTAGATTTGATATCAGACGTCTGGGACATTCCCGAAGGCAGACTGTTCAGATACCGAGACGCTACAGACTTCAGAGATACAGATACTTATAACTGAGTAAATTCTCATTTTAAGTTAATTGCATTTGATACCCCACAGAAGAATTGTTGGATCTCAGTTTATTTTTTTCAATATACAATTTCAGTGTGTTCTGTGTCTATTCGGATTTGCTTCTATTTTTAACTGTTTTTAAACAATTCAATATGACTTTAAAAACATTTACACTCACTGGTATATGGAAATGTTGATGATAATATTTCACAAGTATGAAGAAAGTTAATGTAATTTTAAAACAGACGAGTGATACCATCGTATTTTTATTTTCTAATTTATTGCATTGTGAGTAGATAGAATATGAGACATTAAATATGACAAAGAATATTATTGATTATTTAATACCAAAATGTGTTGTTAAAACTAATTTTATAATACGGCAACATTAAAATTTAATTTTATGAATAGGCATCTTCATAAAATTAATTATTTTGTTTTTATTTATGAACCGAGTTATATTTCTATAGATCAGGCAATAATTAACAGGCGATCTCGATCAATATCGTATTAAGCAAACACGGTGCATTCACCTGAGCCCAGAGCAATCAAGTCCGTACCTACTTAGCGCCGTCAAACAATAGAGCTCGATACTCACCCGCCTCGAGTGTAGGCAGCACAAACTCCACTAATAGTACTCTACTTAATCTGTTATACGGTTATTAATCCCGAACAAAGAGGATTCCAAGACGAGGATCCTCGCGTCACGTGCAGAACACAGGTCCCGGGACATCCTGTTTGGAGTCCTTTGAAATTGCAACAAAGGAAATCACCTTCGCCCTTTTAAAGGACATATTCATAACTCTTCTAGTGGAAATATTGTGGACTTGGAAAAATACAACAATGGTTCTGAATAGCTTATCAGCATTACTACGACAATGTGATGGTCAAATAATGCGATTTTTATCGTCCTATCTGCTTTATACAAAGGATTAAATTTATTAAAAAAATTGAGGTTATGTATAAAATAAAATAAATTTGTGAATTTCTCTATCAGCTGTCTGCATGGCCCAATGACTTTTACAAAAGTTAAACGGCAGGCGGGCTTTATATAACACGCACAGTAAAAGTTCAAGTCCATAGCAACAGGCTTTTGTACCAAAATCATATTTCACCTGGCAAGTAAACCTTACGCAGACTGTTTTTTTTCTTCACATTCATATAATAGCCGCCACGAGCCAGCTTGCAACCTGCCCCTTGTCGAGCTAATGTCGAACACCTTTCATTTTTTTTAACTGCCTTTGCATTGGGCAATGGTTACCTGATCTATATGCATTGTTGGTAGAATAAGAAAGTCTTCAGCACGCGATATTATTTTTTAAGGTAGCACATGTCATCACCGGGTCATTGCTTTTAAAAAAAAACGTTATTTTTTCGATAATACTGGTATATGCATCTTACTCGCCTTATCGGCAAAGTTGTGCAATTGATAGACATACTCTTTGAAATACTTTGTTCATATTAAATTAGAGCATATTTTCAAAAGCAGTTATGGTATTAAAACAAATGCATTTAATAAAATATTTAACTATAATATAAATTAAAATAAAATCCAACTAACTTTAACGGAATATATTTAACCCAAAACCGTAATTAACTCTAAACGATTCTCGCACAGCCTAAAGGTAACTTAATCTGGAATCTAACGTTACAACTATTCACCGAGATTGCCAAGCTCGGAGCGCAGCGAAATGGTTTTGACCAGACATGCTTTTATCTTTTAACGTTAAGTAGAGACCACATATCATGTTATAGGAACATATTAAGTTCGAGCTCTCCTTTTATAGCGGTTTCTCTGATAATGTAGGCGATCGGTGGCATTCAGCCACGTAATGCGGTATTCGGTTCATTGAAGAGAGGAGTGATAGATACTTGAGACGTATAGAAACCGCCAAGTGTACATAACTGTTAAGTTACACCGTATACTAGCTACTTCAGTTCATTTCAAGGGTGTTGATAGTTTGTACTTTCTCTATAGCTTACAAACTTTTATGCACGTTTAAATCCTTTTTATAATGGATTTAAAACAAGTATAAAACATGGTTTCAGAAAAAAAACAAGAAATTTTACACACTGAAAAATAAAATTATTTGTGCTAGAATTTATTCTATTTTAAATATAATAAATAAACAGGTATCGAAATTCTTAAGAACAAATAAAATTGATAATAGTTTAAGAAGTTTATATAGATGTAAATATTAAAATATTAAGCTTATTAAATATAAGTATTTCACTGATTTGTATCAACACAATGAAATATTTTGTATCGGGAAGTGGCCAGATGGGATGCAACTAATTCGTAAAGAAGTTTATTGGGGAAAAAATCCCACCCATATTTTAATGTTCTACCTGCGTGACTTAAAAAAATATATAAAATGTTAACTGTTGAAAAAGAAGAGCATAATTTGATTTAATGCTCAGGTAAAATCAATAAGATTTATTCTAAATTTAGAAGAAAACCACCACAACTCTAAAAAAATACTTATTTAAAATATAAGAAATATTTTTTTTTGTTATGAGTTAATTTATACCTTTATTTTTTTATTAATCAATCAATGGAAAAAAATATGTGACATGGAAAATATACTTTTTTAACATTTATATTCAATAAAAAAATTGCTTAGACAAATTTGTATCAAGTATAAAAATTCATTTTCTAAAAGTGCCAATATTTCTCAAAACTATTGGATATCACAATAAAATCATTCTTGTATAAATTTATTTTTATAAATATTAAATAAAATTTAAAGTTACCGAGTTGCGTGTGCAGATGTGAGCTCGGGGAACGATTTTTTAAGATCTCGGCGAAAGATTTTTTTAGTCTTTTGTGTTTGACCATATGGCGATCTGGGTCCTTTGATACCTCGCGGCAGTCAACTCTTGATGGGCACAGGGTCTGGTTTTCGGTTTTTTGGATCCTCGATTGACACCTGTTGCGCTTATTCCAAAACGCGACAGAAGTCGGTAAGCAATTTTTAAGATTTAAAAAGTATCTCAGATTAATTAAATTAAAAAATATTGATCAAGTTTTAATTATTACGTTGATTTCCGATAGAAATTGTTTTATCCAAAAGCTGAAATGTTACTTTCAAATATATTTAAACATTGGAAGGACTTAAAATATAAATCGGATGGTAATTTACGTTCGGGCATTATTTAATGATGAATCCGGTTTACAGTCCATTGAAGAATAATTTTCATTCAATTTAAAATCCAATAACCACAAAAAGTTTTTTCCAATAGATATCCGTTCATTGCAAAATAAATTTGAAACTAAATTTAGAATTTAAATTAATTATGAATATATAAAACAGACAAATTAAAGTTAATTACTCCAAAAAAAATGTTTAATTACCACAAGAAGGATTATTTAGTCAAAATTAAAAATTCAAGCTCAAGAAATGCTATTGATAAGAGGAACCTTAATTATTTTTTCGTTATACTGCGAAAAAATCTAGAAGAATGAATGGGATGCGAGATTGAAATTATACGCATTGAATTTCCCTGGCTCACGTAAGTCTCTTAAATTTAATTAAGGCCTCTTAATCTTCGCAAATCTCTCAGAAGTACGACGGCAAATTAAAAGATAATAAAAGGTTCGGCTGCCAAGGAGGGTCCTCTCTCTGCTGAGGGCACTGCAGATAGCAATCGCTCCAGCCACACCTACAACCACCTACATTCATAATTCTATAGACAAATCACTGAACCGCTCGAGCCTACCCATATCATAATATAAATATTTTCATTTATTCTCAAACTTTATTGGAATGTATCTCTTCACATATCAATAATATTTTATTGAATTTAAAAAATTTCTTAACGTAATAATACTAACCTAATCTTTTAGCTCTATATTATTTTTTTTATACTTAAATTCTGTAAATTCAGCTATCAAAAATACAACGTCATATTTGTATAAATAATTGTCACAGTATGCTTATTTTAATTAATAAGTTAATAAATCAAGAACAGCCCCAAAAAATACACTCATTGAGTATTTTTTTGATTTTCCAAATCCGTCTTACATTAACATAATATGTTAATATAAAACAGTTTCATTTCGTGCGGCGTAATTCGCGAAAAATATAGAAAAAACGACAAGTAAGATCAAAAGGAAATAGAACATGAAAATGCGCTAAGCGTCCGTATCAAATGAGAATATAAGTGAATCGGGAATCTTATAAAAGAATCATAAAACTGTATTGTGCTTATTGTATAGGATAACTCGCTTGGATGGCCGCCAATAGAACAACCGGAGTCTTTATTAACATCTGTGGGATACTAGATTGCAGCCGTAATTTTAATTCTCTTTCAATACAATGTCTTCTTCGTTCACTTTCGTTTTCACAAAAAAATCTTTTCTTTTCGTGGCATGCCTTGGTTTCATAACCTGGCATTAAAAAATAGGGCATTCTTGTGTATCAATAATTGTATAGTGGTTTTTACATTCCTCTTGTACCTTAATTTCATTGACGATGTTTAATCTCAAACCACTACACTCTCTCTGTTCAATATAATAGTTAATTCCTAATAGATAAACGAAAAATAATTAATTAAATATTTATTTTAAATATATTATATATACTTTTATAAATTAAATATTTCTAAGCTGTCGTAATGTGATTGTAATGATAATATTTTCAAGCGTGGTTTTGAACGTAATTCAAATATTTCATTTCACCTGCCTGAAGTATGAAATATAGGCACTGTGTACGATTTGGCATTTTTATATTTAAAAAATGTTAAGTATTGTATTATGTCGGAAAATAATGCATTTGTAGAGGATGTATGGTGTCATCTGTTGTCGATTCATCAACTGTCCCCGGCCAATCCATCATGATGATTGGCCGATATTACTTTTATGATAATTTTCCGAATACGGTTTGTTTCGGACAGTGCCTTTCGTTTTATCACAGGAACGACGATAGTTTTTATTCGCTACATATGGCATTGCTTGAAATGCTGTATTGATTTTATTAAATATTGGTAAATGAACAAAAATATGTCAAGCCTGTAATAATAATAGATTATTATTTATTATGTAATTTTAAACTGACTTAGTTTTGACTGTATTCGTTTTAACTAGTTAACGTTTTATCTTATATTTTGAGTCGCTCAGGATACGGAGAGCATTTGGCTGGAAGTAATTGAAGAAAATGCCGTGGATGGAGAGCATCTGAGGCATGGCAGTCTGCAGCAGGTCCTGCGGATTCTGGCACAGGAAATTGGCTTATTAGTCATCTGCAAAGTTACTCGAGTGAATAAATCTAACATTTTCAGACTGGGAATCTAGAGAGTGGTATTTTTATTAAATACTACAGAAATTCTTAATAACCTGCACTTAACATATAGAATTTTGATATTTAGTCAAATAAATATATATTATTTATTGATACTGAACGGTGACTGAAAACTTTTAGTATTATTGATAGGGTGTTTCTCTTTACAAGTATTGAAACATTTATGTATGTTATATATTAAATACATTTATTATATATGTTAAAATATTTTTCAATGACGAAAAAATATGCTACTTAGGTTTAAAAAGCCTTTTGTTTTTAGTTTTACAAAATAAAAACGAAATGCGTAAGTTAAAAACTTGTTGTTGAAATGGAAATCCGTGTTTTTTTATGTAATGTCACAGTAGAATGCAAAGTAACATATATTTGATAATTTAATGAAATATTTAACAAGAACGTTATCACTAACATAATAATATTTAATGCTAATTTTGATTTTACCTAATAACATTCCATACTAAGAACAGTCGACCATACAAAATACTATAAGAATTCAATGACGATATAGAAATGCCAATCAATTTATTTGATCGAAGCGTAAGGTACTTTAAAAAATCTCGAAATCAAAATGTTATGTTAGATATTTAAAAATAATGGTTTTAAAAAATAAAGAGGATAGTCTCCCCTATAGTCATGTTGTTGATATAATAAAAAGAAATTGAATGCATCAAAAATTGTAGTCTATTCCGCCATCAATTTCTATAAATAAACATTGATTACAAGCGGCAGTCCTCCCAGTGACGTGTTGAATTAAACATAAAATGCGTGTTTGTAGTAAACGTTAGTGTCTCTGACATTGTAAACACGGAACCCTTCTACCTTGTGTCTCTTTGTAACCATTTCCGATAAAAATTCCGTTCGCCCGTAATAAAAATCGTTAAACCAGAACTATGTTTATTATCGCCAACCAGTCTAGTCAAGCTTGAAGGGTTTTAATATTATATTTGTGTGTGTAGGAACACTGGCATTGTTTGTGCCATAAAAGTAAATTTGATAAATCCTCTATGTGTATTGTTTATGTTGGTATCGATAGAGACAATTAAAGCATTTAGCTACATATGGCGACCCTTTTCTGTTCGTTCAACAGCTGTTACAAGGTTGAATAAACTTTTGTATCTTTTATACGATAAATGAATCTCTTTAGTAACCACAATACTAAAAGGATATCGACAAAGTAAAGTATATTAGTGGAGTCTGTAGCTGAAATAATTGCCTGACTTATTTTCTAAATAGAAACAAATACAACGCATTGAATAAAAATAATTATATTTATGCGTTTATGTGTAAAATATATTTTTTAATTGTACTGTGATAATCGATTGCAGTGTTTTGAGTGCTATATTACGTTTTTAAGTTGATCTAATATTATATTTATTTTATAAATAATTATTATATGAGTTCCAACACATGTTTTTACACATTAACATTATTATTTTTTACCTTACTTGTAACAAAAAATATAATAAAAAGCAATATAAGATTTTGCCAAAATGATTGACTAAAAAGTAAAGCTCAAAAAGCGTATACAAATAAATTAATTAGCACTAATCACTCGGCACTGTCCCGCCTATGTCGCAGAAAACCGCCCAGCAATCCGCCCTGGCTGTGAGTAAAAAGATAATTGGGTTTGGGCAGGGCGGGGGCGGGGAGGGGAGGGGCGGGGAGGGGCGGGCTCTGGACTGATCGACAGCCTGTGTGGAAGTGATGGCGGACTGACAGCGCAGATGATGATGAGGTTGGCTGTTTGAAGTACCTCCTTTGTCAGTGGCGCTTAAATAATTAAAATCACAATCGACAATCTATATTTTATAGAAGCAATACAATTTGTGTTTCACTGATTTTCTTAGTAAAAAAGTATAATGCATTTCTAACTGTTGATACGTATTCTAGAAATGTTGCCCGTCACAGAATGACGTATTCGATAAACGATGCAATAGTGTTTGAACATATGTTTGGCTGCATACTCGAATAGGTGGGTTCTTGGATTTTTAAGAAGACGCTGTTCACGCTTTCCTTCAAATTCATTGCTTGACATTTGTGTCACATTTCGTGTCACAAACAACGCATGACTTTCACTGACTATTCTTTATTTGAAAAATTCTAAATTTGAAATTCTCGCGGTGAACGACAGAATCCTATAATTCGTACATAAAGCATATTTTATAGTTTTATTAAATTAGTTTATGAATGAAAATATTGATATATGAAATTCGGCACATAACTGCGGAAAAATTTACTGAACTTACATGCAAAAAATCAGCGTTTTATCTTTTAAGATATTCTATAGAGAACCAAAAAATGAAACATACATACACACAATGGATATTATTATTATAGATTGCTAAGAAGCAATTGTTTATAATAATTTTATGACGTTTTCTTGTGATTTTTTACCTAATATACAATTTCCACTCTGTAAGCGATACCAAACTTCCATTCAAATAAAAAAATAAACCTCTACAATACTCTTTATGACTCTACTAATTACTATCCAGCCAATTTCTAAGCAAACACGTTTCATTATTTTAAACACAAGCCTTTTGAGGGAGTTTGTAAAGCTTTCATAGACGTGTACCTGTTTTAGTACAATCAGTGTTCTAATGAAATATTTATTGTAAAACTTTGCCTGTCACATTTATTCCCGTGGTTTGCAAAACCACGGGACCTTGGATACCCCCCAGCCCAGGTTTTATAAAAACTTCTCCTGTCGCCTGAAGAATGGAGACTATTACAAACTTATCAAATATGAATAATGTGATATCTTCTCTGAAAAGAAATAACAGCATTCGCAAGCAGCTTCATATTGGATTATACTTAATTTATGTATAAATAACATTTTTTTTTTTTTTTTTTAAATATATATGAATAAACAAAAATAGTAACAGTGCTCTGAAATTCTATTTTTTTTTATATTGCAGATGTAACAAATTGCATTTATTAAAAAACCATATATATTAAAAACAAGATAAATTAGGTTGAAACGGTTATATGAAAATATGGCCCCAAAAAATATTATAAAATACTACATAAATATAAATATTTTTTTAATGTTAATTTATAAAATTTTGTTGCGATATCAAAGTAAAACTGAAACATTAGCTTAAAATAATAATTTCTTTCTTTTGTATAACTATTCACAACAAAATCTCTAAATAGGTTTAATCTACACGCAGAAACTACACCCATCCTCATCCACAAGTTTACTCCCGAGTAGAAGTTAATACTTGCCGCGTATTAGCGAGTGCCACAAATCCCGAGGAGCGGCCGTACAAAACACGAGTGCGAGTAATATCACCGATCTATCCGTACCCCCGCCCGTATCACGAATCACTTTTTGCGGGCAAAATTAAGTCCCTCGTCGGGGGTAGTAAATTTAACCAAAAACACATTTCATCGTTCAGGATCCAGTCCTTACACGCAATATCTGAAATAAGGATCGCGTAAGTCATCGTTATCCTGGCTTACATTCTCCCGGCGTCTGCCCATTTTTGCGGGACGACCTCCCTTCGAGTCCTGTGCCAGGCATTTGGAGCACAATGTGAGCGCATTAAGTGAGGAAATAAGGCCCACTGGCTTTGTTTTTGGGCTGCCCTTTTGTACTTATGGCCTGGTTTTGCGGTTTTAATTCTGTTTTTTTTTTTTTTATTCAAAGTGCTGCTTTTTCAGTTTTGTTTACAATAATTTTCACAAATTATTATTTATTGATACTTCTCTCTATAAAACTCATTATTTTTGTTTTCAGAAATTATTGCTTTCATATTTTTTTATGAAAGAAAAACATTTTATCAAAAAATATTCTTAAAGCTTTCGATAACAAAGATTTTTTTTTTAAATTGATTGTATGAGATGGCGTAATTGGAAATGCGGTTGTCGCTGTAACATTTTATTTCCCACAATCTGGAAATCTTAAAAAAATAACAAATATAAAAGTTGAACAATAATTAAGCCCCCCCGCCGGGACACTCGACACTTTGACATTTTCATCGTCTTCGCTTGCGTCAGAATTCATCAGTCAAAGTTAATATAGCAGGTCGCCTCGTAATAAGGGAAACATTATATCCTTTATCAGCAGACAAACCGAAATGGAATATCTGCAAATCTGAAATGAAATATCTGTGCAAAACTCATTTTCCTCGGCCGGCGGTAAAATCCGAGATCACTCGGGGTAAATAATTCTCTTCAATTACCGTTTCTCTGGGAAATTTGCCTACATCGCATCTAACCTAAAAGAACATAATAAATTTATTCCCTTCTCAAACCTTCAGATGTAATAAAGTTACGCGAAGAGCTTTTGAAACTGTCTGCTTGTGTGTTTGTATCGCGGCTTTGTTCCCGCGCCGAGCACTCGCGGCTCCCGCTACGGAGAGGTCAGAAATCACGTCCGCCGGCTAGACTGATCGAATATTTGATGCGATTCTGCCGACCAGCGCGGCCTGGGCAGAGGAGGTCTCGAATTAACATCTCGATTAGAGGGCACTGATTTTGTATTCTAACTCTTGCTATGCTGATTGAATTACTCAATGCCAATTGTGTGGAAGAAAACCCTAATCACACCTCGACAATAGGCCCATTGAAAGCATATTAGAATCTTTTTGAGTTTTGATACTTATGCGTTAATAGCTCTTCATAAGTTTTTTATTAATTCAAAGAAACACAGAAGCAATTAATTGCGACAAAAATATATAAAAAATTTCAGCCAATCGCAAGAAAAACACAGCCTTGAGGGTCGACTTGCCCAGATGAGAAATGTTTTATTACGTATTCTGAGTATTCAGAATCAGGAGAGGCCACCCTGTACAAAGAGATGTCGGTCCGTGCAGGTTTGAGGTTAACTCCAGTTAGGCATAATATCTTGGGATCTTAATTGTGTTATCTCGCTCTGTTGGTTGTGCCCGTCCCCCTCCGCCCGGGGCGCCCCCCGCCCCACGCTTTGGTGGGCTCTGGGGGTGACAAAAATCTAATTATCGGTCATTTGCAGTAAATCGTTAAACCTGGAGCAGTGCCCAAGAGGTGTGAAATATTCTGTATTTGCAGTAGTTTAAGGATTTGGTGGTATCTGTTAAAACATTATTATTTTTAGAAAAAAAAATGTTTTCATTATTTTCAAAAATATTTTTTGGTTTAATTAATTTATTTATTTATTAGTATTTTTAATTAAAATCATAATAGGTCTCAAACATTATAATATTATATTATATCAATTTTATTTAATGATTTTTCTTTGATTTGCATTTTGCATTTTAATAATAATATTACTATTTTTAAATATAGAACTTCATTACTATTTATTTAACTATGAGTTCATGATATTAAAAATAAAGATTCCAAACTATTCGCGACTATTCAAAAATGCTTATTTCCAGAAAAAAGGCCAACGTTACCATAGTTTATTACTTAGTTAATCTTCGATCTACATCAATTGAAAATATAACATAATTTGAATTAAACCACTCACTATTTTTGATTAAAGTTTAATCATTGAAAAAATTATATTCGTTGTTGTTTTGGCAATCAACGTTTCAAATAAAAAATTCCGCATGACTTAGAAATTTATTTATATATTGCCCAAATTAGACTTTTCGGCGAAAAAATAGTATTTAATTAAAATATTTTTAAAATATATCTGTAAACTTTTTGAATTGAAAAACATGTTTTATGTTTAGTAAAACCGTTTAATAATTACAATAAATGGTAAGGTTTTCTGATTGTTTAATCCACCAAACCGTAAAGTATTTATGACGTTAAACCATTCAGAATTCACAGATCATCGATTCTATGATTCTAAATAAAGATTCCATCTCAGGCACATTTGCTCGAAGCGAGTCAATATTTTACCTCGAGAGCCGAGACGTCACAAGCTTAGATAAGCTTCGATCGCGGACCGCACTTGGCGTTCCCTGACCGGGCTCCTTTTGAGAGAAACCGAGCCAATCCTAACCAAGCCGAGCAATCCCGCGGGCCTTCAATAACAGCCCCTGCTGTTTGCCAGGTAAATAACTCGAGTCTTCATAACGCTGATTGCCCGGAGCCCCAGATCGGCCGCGGACCGCCACTCCAAACACCTGAGATTACGTCAGTGCTGCCTCCTCGGTTACCTGCAACAGTACTTATGTCGTTTTAGTGTATTTTAAACAGACAGTTTGTGTTGTTCATAGTTTATATGAAATTCATAGCGCATTAGGCTGATTAAAAATACCCGATGAGCTTTTATAATAAAATTAGTATCATAACGTACAGTGACGCATAGTGTAAGGTAATTTACTTAAAATATAGTTTTGGTATATAAAATATTAACACATTTATTTGTGCCTACCCGCATTAACAGCGTATTTTATATTTTTGGTAATAGCTGGTGAAAATTTTATTTAAAATTATGAAACTTAAATTACGTCTTCGTTGCAGCTCTATTTGATAATACGATAATTGCTTGTGGCATTAATTACACTCTTTGGACCAATTTTTATATTCACTGCAAAAAAATATTATGCCATCAATCAAAGATTTTCTTTATGTTAATTTACAATAGTTGTTAGGGCTTACAATACGGTATGTAGCCATCCCCTAATCCTGCGCGCAGATTATAGGGCTTGCAAGGTGTAGGTTAGATGGTAACATCGATTTTTTTATTTTCATTATTGAGTTTTTGTATAATATTTTTATTTCTTGTTTGCCATGTGGTGAACGCATTTGATAAGTAAGTTTGTATTCTACATCGTGCGACTTGAGGCTCCATAAAATGCGATATTACATGGAGTGTGTGGTTCTCGTGCGCCGCACAGTGCGGCTATTTGCGTCTTCACTCCTCCCACGGCACACTCTCTGGGGCGGGGGCGCGACACCTACGCCCTTGCAGCTTGGCTGGCGGATTAAAATACTGAATAAAATACCAAGATAAAGACTCATTGATCTGAGAATTTTTTTTTTATATCGAATGAAACATCAAAAATATATTAAAGGCGCCTTTAAAATGTCGCTGACCAAAAAAATCCATTTCTTTATTTTGATATTTTAATAATCACACACGGCTCTATTTGTCATGGCTTTATAAATAACTTACAATAAAAAATAAAACTCATTTCAACCAAAAATTAACATAATCATCTTTACCAGCAACCTATAAAATCTTTATTAATCCTGTACTAATAAAAACATGATAAAACGCATCTTCAAATAAATATTGTACAAGCTGAAACTCTCGTGGTAGAAGGCAGATATAAGCAAACTACGTGTTCTCAAAAAAAAAAAAAAAACAATTTGTATGTTAACCAGCCGGGAGGTTGGAAACACCGCGTCTATTGCATCCCCCGATACCCTGTCAGTTTCCCTCCGGGTTCGGGTTTTATGATGGGTGTGTTCTTGAATTTTAGTTGGGCGTTGTCCCGAAGCCCGGATGTTAAAAGTTCGATCCCTTCGGATGAGTTCTTGTTTACGGTCGCCTGTCACCCCTGCGCAAATGTAAATATTTCTACAGATCTCGTTTATGGGGTCATTTCAATTTGCCGCTGAATAATAATACATGTGTGTGAAATTTATGTGCAATGAAATAAAAAAATGGGCAATCGATTTAAATATTTATAATTAATTACGAATTCACAAATTTCATGGCAAGCTATTTTTTTTACTAAAAAAAAATTTGAAAAAATTTATTTATTTCTTATTAAGCTGTTGATCTAATTGTATCAAAGATAAATTTTTCAACTTGCATAAAAAATTGTGTCAAAACACAAAAAAAAAAATTTATTAAACATAGTAAAAAGTATGGTTTCTTTTATAGTTTGAATTTAATTCAAATGAATATAAAGTGTAACTGAGTAGAATATTTTTATTATTATCATAAGTTAACTAGAACCAAGGTCACGGTATATGTTTTGGACACAAAAATATCTAGAATAATATTTAAATAAACGTCTGCATTTCATCTTGTCACATAGAAAAACAAACCCACACTCTAAAAACCGATATTACGTTCTTTATCGATATATAAGACATATTTGAAGAGTCGCGGCAGTGACGCGTCTTTACATCGCAGTTGACACAGGACACATTTTATATATTGAGGATCATCAAAAGAGTGCCACAAAAAACTAATCTCCTTGGCAGGATGTTTGTGGCGGAGAAACAAACTGCCTCTGCCGGCGCGATCGCATGAGGATATTTACCGGGGCTTTAAAAAATAAAAACCGTCCCGGCCGGGTGACGAGATATCAAAAGCATCAAATTCTCCCATATTGACGGTAAATTGAGAAATATCGTCGGAATTTTCCTTTGCCGACCCTTTCACGGAGCGACTCTAAAGGTGTCCTCTTTATTCCGCCTCGGGCGGGTAAACTAATAAAAACACTGGGACTTGGCGGCGAAATTGAATACACTTAAAATCTTCGCTTTTCAATGAAACACGTAAGAACTCAGATAGTTTTAAATTCATTTTTAATAACCAATATCAATTAAATTTAATTTATGCAATGCAATTTACCCGTGGCTTATGGAGTCAGAGACAATCACCGATCGAGCGAAGTAAAATGCACTCCAAGCAAATAGAAGCTGTTAAACTTTAATTATTTTATTCAAAACTAAAAATTATAAAAACCGTTAATTGATTAATCAAACAATTATTCAATAGATTTAGTTTTTCAAATCGTGTAATCCATGGAAAATATATGAAAAATTGTAAATATTTTTTTTAATATAATTTTAAAAAATTGGCTTCTTTGTAAAGTTTAATCGTCGAAAATAAAATGTTATATCATAAAGGAAAATAAAATATTTATTATTTGCATAAGCAGTACTAACTAGCACTCCACTCTTTATTAATCTCGAAGATAATTTTCTAGATTACCAAGAGATTTTTTTTATCCTATTTTCGCATACATTATGCAAATGAACAACATTGCATTTGAACAAACTTTGTAAGTTTGAACATTTAGTTCTAGGAAAAGTTATGCTTCGGAAAAGATTAATTAACATTTTCATCCTTAAAAATATTACAAGTGGTCAAAAAAATCAATCACGGAAAACTCGCACAATAAAAAAATACTTATCTCAAAGCGCTTTGACTAGTGGTTGGTGCACGCTAATTTGCTCACTGTAAGATAATAAATTAAAGAATTATGTTAGAGTTATCATAAATAAACATTTCGATCTCTATGCAAATCTCGCGTCGATATTGTAAGTCGATTAAAATAATGCGGTAGCATGGTTCTTTAAATAGAAGTACTATCACCGGAAAGCGATTTGGCACGGGAAAAACTGCTAAATCCCACAAAGGCAAAATATCTCCACTCGAGTGACAGTCGCCCGTATACCAAAATTAACGGTAAATTTAATTCCCAAGCTGTACGTGCAACCATTGGTAACGAAGCGAAACGGCCGCCCGTTGTCGTTAGGGTCGTTTTTATCGCCATTCTTCCAGCGGGCCTGTTTATTTCCTTTTTTAAGATGAAAATGGCGGAATACGTCTTAAATAGACGACCGTCATATTTTTCCCCGGGCGCGAAGCCTTTTATACGTTATTTACGGTCGCCGAGAAAGCGAGATGGTGAGTAACGGTTATTCGGCCTATGCCACTCTGACCCATATTGCTCGGCGCCCTGAGTGGAATTAATGTAGTTAGCCTAAACTAATTTGATATGTAACAAAGTGTTCGGGAAACTCGGCGGGACAGCGGCGGGCGGGCGGCTCATCTGGATAAAGCGACGGATCGGAAGGTCGACTTGAATTTTTCATCGAGAGTAAACGGAGAATTGTTCATCACATTTTAAAGCTTCTATCTCGTGATTTTGAGTTAAATATAACCTCATATTTCAATTCTGCGTTTTTGAATTATTTTCTGCCTTTTGAAGTGAGATTAAAAGGCAAATTGCGCTAGTTTCAATATTTAAATTAAATGTTTGAAAAAGTTTTTTTCTTGTTTCTAAACTTCTAATTAATCAATAGAAAATTATATAATTCATAACTATCAACATCAGATAAGTTTCTTTGGGAGATTGTACACAAAATCTAACTTTAGATATTGTTTTATAGTAGTCGAACATCAGCGCTTGTCCTTGAAATATCAAAGACAAATTTTCGCTGAAAATAGATGGCATCTACCAATTGGAGTGCCAAGGTTCCCTAAAATTTTACTTATAACAAGCATCCCGTTTTTTTTCCAAGAGAATGTCTAAACACGAGCTGTCACACTAATCTCGCCAGAGATTAAGCTCAACGGTAGCCTAGCACTTCACAAACATCTCCTTATAAATGTTAAATGTGTCAATTGTTGGAGACAACAGTCTACATGACAATGACCAAATTAAAGCATTCCATGGCATTAGTTGTACAATTTAACACACAAATTTTACCCCAAACATAAGTTTTTCTTTAGATTTGAATCGAAATAAAATTAGAGGAAAACCATTTCTGTGAGACAACTACCGCTTTTATGACGTGATAAACAAGAATAATTACTTCCAATTGCAACTGCGATCTAGATTATTCGTTTTCGGTGCAACATTAGGTAAAATGGTGTTTTTCCGCGACTGCGCGATAAACAATGGTGACGATAAGTGCATGTTGTACACGCCACATAATTCATTACCTCGCATTAGATAAAAAAATCCCCTGCATTTATACCTGCATCAGTGGGTGCACCTGCCATGGTGCAGTGACTGAGAAACTCCAGTACAAGTAATATGTAATTTACTTACTAACCGTGTCATCATCATTCTTCATTGTAAACTCTCTAGTTTTAAATAAGACTTCCAGGTTTTTCCAGGTTCCAACAGTAGTGATTTGAAAAAGACTCTTTCATGTACTGATTTTGATATACTCGTATACAGCATGGAAAATTTCGGAGATGGATCAAGCTGCAAGTAGCTATAATTATCTTTAAAGGTTTTATGTTTACCACCTTTTACTTTTACTCATACAGAGTAATGTGGTTACATATTACTCTATTCTTCGTCATCAAATTATGTACACTTGTATACTAGCTAAAACTTTACCAAATAGGATTAATGCAAGAAAAGTAACAACCTAATCATTGTATGTTTAAATTTTAGTTGAAATTTTTTATTCTGCAATATTATTATTCGTTTTAAGTACTCACCATAAATTTACGTGAAACTTTACAGACCCCTTCAGTAGGGTAGAACATGCAGAATTACCCCACACGCCCCCTCACGTTACCTGCCAGTGCTAAATATGTTCGCCTGTCCGCCTGGGCATCCACAATAGTGCGCTTTAGCCTGTGAATAAATAATTTACATCACTATATCTCTTTCATTTAGAAAATTTTCAAATGACTATACCTTTCACAAATTGTAATCACTTTAAATTGCAATCTACGATATTTGCATAACTAATTAAACGAAAATAGTGAAATTGAGATATTGTCTTGTTTTTCTAAAATAGAAAATAATAGCTACTTTTTGAGTTTTAGTTCTTGGTTGTAGTTTTTATTTAAAAATATTAAGCAAATTTTCTCAAAGACGATTTTACTGGTAACATATATCTTATTCATATGAAAAAGATTTCATTTAATAAAATAACAAAAGAGTTAAAGACAACTTAAGAAAACAAACTCAAATGTAGACATAGTTTTCAATAAAAATCCCTCTTTTTAAAGTAATCTATTTTCCATTTCGTTTTGAATGTTTGTGCTTTCACATTTGTTTTCCAAAGAGAATATATCAAGTTAGTCTTCTATGCTTTTCAGGCGAGCTTGCAGATAGTCTGCTGTCGGGTCATCTCTCCTTTAGACAAAAGATTTGTGATATATGAAACCCTTACAATAATTTCCTAACTTTTTACATATTTATCATTTAGATAAAATAACCAACATTTAATGATTTGACAAATATGTGAGTTAGAATTATTTTTTAAAAATAAAAAAAATTACAGTTTTAAAAATGTCATATTCCATAATTGTTAAATCTCTCTATCTATTTATTCTAAACACTTCTGACCATGATAATTTTTACTAAATTTTAATTTTAATTAATATGTTTTATTTTATTTTCTTTTACCAGAAGAATAATGGACCTAGTCAATACAGAAAAGCGCACATAGCAGTAGATGTGAAGCAATAAAAATGATTTCCTGCCATTTTAATAACGCGAAAATATTTTTGTGCCTTCCTACAGAAGGAAAATTTCATTTCAATACGAATCCTTATAAATCGCTTCGCAGAATTTTAATACAGAACCCATTTAATTGAAATGTGGTAAACTAATACGACCAACTAGATTGGTTTTTCGTTCAAATTGAAAAAAAAAACTGACAAAAATTTTAATTTAATTACCAATGGGAATTTAATGACCTTTATTTTATTTTTAATAAGGACTACATTACAAAACAAGCGTAATATAATTACGCTCAAAAGAGCTGTAACACGAATACATTAGTAGCTTATAGTTAAAATAATAAATATATGTATACCATATATGATTAAGTCCATTTTTTTTTCAAATATTGAAATATTATTGAAGAAACTCTCAGAAAAATATAATCGTGACTTGTATATATATATATATATATATATATATATATATATATATATATACATATATATATCAACTGTAATGATTCATAATGTTAATCTCAAAAGTAAAATAAAGAGAATACGAATATATTTTTGATTATTGTTACTGTCCAGCGATACATGTAAATGTACTCTTTTATCAGGATAAATAAGTTTTATTTTAAACCAATTATATCAGGTTATGTATTGGACTCGGCTATTTTTGCTAGTTTATTTGTGTGCTTTTGAAATATTACTGAGTCTAATTGGAATTATTCAACTCCGGGCAGTAGTAATGCGGTTCTCCGTTGACAATGCCGCGTAGTTAGCGACGGCCGGTGTTTATTTACATATACGAGGCCGGCGCCGGGACGCCCTTTGTCACACCAGCGTCGAAGCCTACATTTGTCATCCCCTGAATGGACAATTTGTAAATTATTGTGGACTTCAGAATACTGGGAGGGTCTGCGAGTGCAGGCCGCGCTGAAGGAACAGGTGCCGAGCTGGGCCGTGTCCATTATTATGCGCGTGTGCTTAGGATGTTATTGTTGAAATTTTACATGCAACTTTGCTTAATAATTGTGTTCTGCGAACTACGTATTATAAAGGCTTCGGAGTTTGCATTACAAGCGCCATTTCCTAGATTTTGTACAGTATGTATATTTCATACATTTCGTGACAAGTAACAATTGTTTATATTGACATAATATATTTCATGGAAATATCTAGTGTAAATTTTAATAAATTCAATTCATTAATTGAGAAAAATTATGTATTTACTAATTCAGAATCAAGTGACTCAGACTCGTAAATATTTTCATAACTACCGCTGCAGCAAAGTGAAAACAATTATAACTCAATAAAAACGGATTTTATAGAATTACTTGCGATGACAATAAACTTTTTTCAAGCTTGGAAATTTTAGAACTTATATTGAGTCAATATCTCGAACTAACTATTATCATTCCTTCCATAAAATTAGCGGTGCACATATGATTACAGGAAGGAGATTTTTTCATAAATAAGCAAAAATGCCTGCTAAGTACTTCACAACCAGTTTACATACAAAATACCATGCTGCTTTTTATTATGAGATATACAGCTCCTTGCTAAAACGTTTGAGTGAGTGCGCATTATTTCTACAAAGCATCAAAAATGAAGTTAAATCTGCTTGACGCGTATGTCGCACGCCTTTATTCGTGAAATATTCCGCATGTATAGCTAATCTAATATCTGTGCGGTGTTGGCCAGTATGGACTTAATTATTCTGCGGTCCATTTGGCGGCCGGCGACACCGGCGCCGCATTATTGGAGGAGGCACAACTGAATGACGAGCACTGGAATTGAATTAGTCTCTATTGCGAATTGTCCGCCGATATGTGAAATATTTCTATAGCTGCAACGAACTCGAGTACTTCTGATCGAGTGAACTGTACACTGTAACTGTGTTTGTGTACATTTGATGTACACAAACAATATTGCTTTCAATTACTGTAATACGACTAGTGATAATGAGTGAGCTGTAAAGACAAAGTTTATTGGTATTTTTTTTATAAACCTTGTGATAAAAATGTTTTGTTTGTTTGTTTCAGGTCAGTACAAAACGATTTACTGCATCGCTTTTGGTCTCAGGTAAAGCTTATTTTAAAAAACATACCCCCTATGTTTACTGAAGTTTCATTTAAAAGTTCTCTCGTGAAAGATGGATCGTTAAAATATATTCCATTATTTGTGTTTTCAATATAGATTGGAATTTACTTAATTCATCGGCGACTTGAATTTTAACTCGTTGAGACCATTTAAATTCTTTGAATCTTGATAGAACGCATATCTACGAGTCGTAAAATACTAATAAAAGATTGTCATGATTTCCGCTCACAAAGATTTTTTTCAAGATAAAACTGCGATATTCATATTTCTTGATTACTTTTTTAAATAATTAAACATTTGTTAAGTTGATAACAATACGAAGCTGTACAAACTCCAGCAAGCTAAAAAATAAATACACGATTTACAAACCGACACGCAATTTCCCACATCCCTACAAGTTATACACAAACACACAGTCGTCAGGCCAAAACTCGCCACTGCCTTTCTCCAAACGGTAGACATAACTCTGAACTTTAATTATTACACAAGCCAACAGAACCTTCGTCCTGGAGGGTCGGGGTTCGAGCCCTTACTGCTTCGGAATTCACATTTTCCAGGTAAATTCAAAACTCACCCTTGTGGATTGTTTTATTATTCATCAAGTAAATCTTTCGGAATGACCATTTAAATAACGAGCATGGTATTTATTATTAATGCTCGGCGGATTTACACATGTTGGGCTTGACAACACGAGGGTCGTGCACTGGAATAATGGGATATGTATGACGGGCGGCCGGCCACTGCAGGTAAATAGGCCTCGTAATAGAAAATTAAAATTAAACGAATCACCCAGATTATTTGTTTCTATTAACGTAATGGAATCGTTTAATTTATTATCATATAATTTAACCACGCTTTGCGCATGTTCAGAGTTAATAATGCTCCGCTCATGCAATTCAAGCGAGTCAGGTCAGTTACCTTAACTCGTACAAAATATCCACATTAATAAATATTAAGATTTTTCAACCCCTATCATTTGGAAAAAAATAGATAAACTAATAAAAATATTTATTATTAATTGAATGGGGTCATAATTACCTTGAAAAATCAAATTAATTGCAATTTATACATATATATTTTCGACAAAAGCAAATTGACTCCTAATATGAAACTATTGAGTACTCAAAGGATTTTTTTTTAAATATTGGGATTCAAGATATTAAATATAACTTTTATTAACAATAAATTCATTTTGTTTTAGACAGCTGTTTTGACGATTCTTTAACTTTTTTTTTTTAATCATTGCTCGCCATTGATATTTTACACTTTAACACTTACGTTACACGTACATACAATCGAATTTGTAATAAAAATAATGTTATGTCCAAACTTTACACTTTATATAAAGAACTTAAAAATACTCCACACTTGAATAGTTTTCTGAGACTAAGATGTTATGTATTACATTGTTGCATGTTACTTGTGACGATAATATCTAACAACTCTTAATATATTACGAATGATTCAGTGAAATCTTCACAACCATCTTTAAGCTTAAGAATTAGTATAATACAATTCTAGCATTATTTGCTGCTTAAACCATAGACACAATTTTCATACTAACTATATCCATTGCCATTGTTTGATAAATATATTATTATTTTACTAATAACTTATATTGTGTTTATATTTTATGTAAAAAATATGACGTTTCGTGATTTTCGTAATCGAATGAGAAGCATACTTTTCAATCAATATTTTAATTATTGAACATTATAATTTAAAAAACTTTGATAGCTGATTATGTAATTATTTTTTCATTAAATGTTGATTATATCTATCATCAGCCACCTCTCAAATATCGCCACACTTTAATAATTTCCATTTAATGAATATGCAGTTGAAAATGTTCTACAAGCAGAAGACTGAAAAAACTATGCTTAATTTGATTCAAACAAATGAACTATATATGTATTTTCCACAAAATATCAACATAGATATCAATGGTGTATATAGCGCCTCGATTATCGCCGATTCACGCCCTGCCTGGGTGACCATAGCCCTGGCGCCCTGATCCGTGGAGCTGTGCATTATGAAGGCTTGGTAGCGTCCGTTTCACCCTCGGGGTCATCCCCGCTGTACCTGTGACCCCTCAATCCCCCAATCCCCGAACACCCCTTTCCTCGCCTCCCTTTTGCCCAATGTTGACTTTGCGAAACATTGTAACTACGTTAGCCCCGCGTATGTGTTTTTTTAAGTTTTGTGTACCTGGTGAAGAGAACTCGAATGAGTAAATTTTAAACGTTGACGATTAGTGAAACTTAAATTTATCACTTCATTCATCGATCACTTTAAATTTGTAAAGTATTTAGAATTCAAATAATATGAAAAATATAATACTTAGCGTATGAAATCCATGTATTTTACTCAGTTTGACTTACTTTTTTGGTATTTAATTTTATATGTTGATACTTTTAAATATTATAAGATAGAATGTGTTTTTACTGCAATATATTAAAATATTTACTTTTATTTAAATCTATTAAAGGACATCCATCAAAATTTATCCAATGATCATCTCTTAAAAAACAGTCTAATAATACGAGGTTAACTCCAAAAAATATTTGACCTATAGTATTATCTCTATACACTTATATGTAATCCTTTAAAAGCTATCAGGTCACGTGGAAAAAATTCAACCTTAACTCACCAATTACGAAACACTATGAACATGAGGCGCTTTCTAGGTGATAAAAGGCTTTTAGTTTTTTCGGGTTGCTTTTGAAGGATCTGTAAGATGAGGTGATAATGTCTCAGGCTGAAGGTCAAACTCTAAACAGTAAATTCTCGGGGGAAGGAGCGGTATTACTTTTTATTCCCTGGAGTAGAGGATAGTTTAAGTTTACGCCGCGGTCGTTATATTCAGACATTTTAAATTTGTTACAAGGGCGGACGCTGGTGGTAAAGGTGACTAGTAAAAGCCTTTTGTCTCTTGGCTTGCTTGTGGACTCTGCCAGAAAGAATAACAAAAATTATAATTCTTGGATTATGCAACTTCAAGAATACACCTGAGACAAAACTTAACCTTCAGTAAAACACAAAAAACATTTAAATATTTTTTTAAAACTTAATATTCTATTCGTTATTATTCTTACATATAATTATTAAAAAAATCTCTAAGCAAAATTTCTTAACATGATAATGTACTTTTAAGTTTGCTCAAAATCTACGCACTGCACTTCTTTGCAATAAAAAAATGTTTACATAAAATTAATATTAAGTAAGATTTATAAACTTCAATGGAAATTCGCAAATGCGAACAGGACGCATCCTCCGCTCTACAAATAGTAAGAATTGATTGAGTATTGTGTATCTGAAGCATTTCTCAAACATCCTAGAAAAATAACACACACACTCATACAAAATCGTTTTTCGTATGATTTATTCTATTGAAAACATCCGATTTTATTCACATACTGATTCGATTTCTCATATCATAAATTACATTTTCCAACAATCCGAATAACCAGAGAAAAGCGGCGGATTCCTGGTGAAAAAATACAATTCTTGCATATCCAGGACTCGCTTCCTGCTTGCGTATTTTCGTATTCTTGTCCATCCACGCGATCAAATCCTTTCAATATGAAACATTCTCACAATTATTGTACGGCTGCCGGCATCGCTCCGGGAGCAGCGGTAATCCTTCAGAATGCGAGATGGATGAAATGACGTGAATAACGTCTTATCGAAGAATATGAAATTTTAAATTAAATCATGAATTGATATCGTGAAATTTCGATATGTTTGGGAAGCTAAATTCTATGTGTAAGTAATATAGACATGTTTACTTTGTAGATGTATTAAAATTTATCACATTTTTGGCAAAACTTTTTGTTTTGTGGACTTTTTTATAATTATATTTAATTTTAAAAAATTAAAATTAACAAATTGTCCCAAAACAACCCGAGCAACGAAACCTTACAATCCGCTCGGAAAATAAATAATATACACAAAAAACAACCTCCGCTATATTTTTTCTCGCATATTTTTCAGCGCAAAAAGAAACCTGAAAAAAGAAAAAACATTTCCAGGCGCAGGGAACACATACAAAAAAAAACATTCAAAGCAAATTATGTCTCGCATCTTTTCAATTCTGAGCACAAAGTCTATTTGAAAATAATAAAGAAAATAAAATAAATTCTAGCGTATGATTGGGAGGCGAGTAGCACTAATATGTTTGCAGTCCATGGAGACTGCCGTAAGCCATATTTTTTCGGCAGATGTGAAATGAGAGAGACTCCCGCTTGTAGGCAGCAAGCCGCTCGGCGAGGCCTTGCCTACTTCCTAAAGAAAAATTGTTAGTAATTAAAGCTACCAAAAAATAGTTATATTTAGTAAAGAAATGCATCACTACTATCAAACGTTATACACGAAAGTTTTATTATTTGGGGGTTGGTCAACAATTGACTTTTAGTCAGGAACTAATGAATTTGGAGGCAAACATTAAATGCTCTGTAAAGAGAAAAAAAAATATTAAGATACACAATTTCTCGTTTTTAATTTTTTTCAAATAATTTACATATATGAAAAATTTATCAAAAAATACAAAAACCTGTTTGATTATTTTATGAAAGATAATGAATATTACAAACAATATGTAAGTTCAGTTTTTAAATCATTTGCAGCGTATCGCCTAAGTCATAATCAAAAATCATATTTTGATAAACACTACATCATTCTTAAGTATATATTATCAAAATTAAAATCCAATATAAATCTAATCGTATTCTGAGAGTAACTGAATGCTATTAACTATATTTGAAATCAATTGATGGTAATTCATAAATGATACAATGTTTATATTTTATATAAAATTTAAATAAACACATAAAAAAAAACTTTTATCTGAACCTTAATATTAATTTAGATTAATGTCAATCAGAATGCGTTTTTATTTACCCATGCAGGTATTAGTATGTTTATGTGATTAAGCACATTTTTTCATACATTGAAAACAATTAAAGAAAACTCTCAGAAAATATCATCGTGACTTGTGAGGGATTCGAACCCACATCCCCAAGCTTTCATGGCCGGTGCATTTATCCAACTATGCTAACGAGCCTATTAGTTCATATGTAGAATATGATTATTAAAAATTCTCACTAAATTGCAGTGGCTCGTTAGCATAGTTGGATAAATGCACCGGCCATGAAAGCTTGGGGATGTGGGTTCGAATCCCTCACAAGTCACGATGATATTTTCTGAGAGTTTTCTTTAATTGTTTTCAATGTATGAAAAAATGTGCTTAATCACATGAACCTTAATAAATACAAAAAAATAATATTTGAGAAATATAGCAGATTTTTATTTTTCTAATACTAATAAATATGTATCAAGGGAAGTTTTTATACAATAAAACATAATACTTATATGATATTGTTCTTAGATGCCATATTTGAGTAGTTTGGGTGGTTAAGTCTTTTCTGTTACAATCGATCGAAGAACGTTATCATGAAATGTCAGAAATTATCAACGCACCCCAGCCCCGTCTTGTGAGTCGTATCTCCATAGTGATAAATCACCCCTACCTGGGCCATACGGGTGTACTGCCTTCGCAAAATAATCATAATGAATTCAGCTCAGGAATAATAATACTTGTTCAAGGGCTGTTATTTGCCCAGCCTCCGATGTAGCTACTTATGTTTGTTCCCCTGCATTATACATTATATACATTTTGTTTGCCTAGAGTTCTGAAGATCAAAGCTTGAAATAGCAGCTTAATGGAGCTTTTCACATTGAAATATAATTGAATTAATTCTTTTCTACAAGTTGATCATTTTTTGCATAGTAAATACTTTTGAAACACATTTATTTTTCTTATTAAAAACAAGCTGATTTAAAGGAAATTATTCAAAACCTAATATTAATATGTAAAATTAAATTTATAATACTTAGATTGTATATTGTATATTTTGAGAAATTATATTGCTGTTTTCGAGGTACTGGAGACACATTGATAGAAGACCATCATCATCTAACAACAAATGGTCAAAACCTATGAGCACATAGTTTACATTAAGCGACATTGTATGTATTTTTAAATCATTTTATGTGACTATTATTTTTTTCAATAACGTTTTCATGTTATATAAAGTAAATATAGACGTATTAATATTTTATTTATTATTTTACGTGAATTTTATTTTTAAGAGTACCCTATTATAATTTCAATTTTATACATCAAATTTGACCTGAAACCCTGTAAAATTAATGAACTTTCACCGTTGTTTGATTGCTAATTATTTTAAATGACTACAAATTAAAGCAAAATCGTTAGCCTGAGAAGGAACATAGTAAAAATGGGGAGAAATGATAACCAAAACACCCCTCATTTCGAATTTCCAGTTTACAGCCCCTATCAAATTTATTTATGAAATATCAGCGGTTTTATGATTATTGCTTTATGTCGTTTGAAACCCAGTGACGTCACGCGGGGGATGATTAAAATGGGTTTTACCCGCAACTCGCTCTGCTTTTGACGTTTGAAGAACCAAGTTCTGCGGTTGTAAACCGAGCTTAATGTAAAGCCCGTACGCTGGGGCTTAACGGCGTGCGAAGAAGATGATTAAACGTTTTATGAAATATTAAACGATACAATGGAATTATGGTGTTTTTATTGTGATTGAAAACGATAAATTTGCTTTCAAAAATTCATTACCGCTTTTAAATTTATTTTTAAATTATATCGATTGATTTTAATTTAATAAAAACGAACACAGACTCAAATGTATTAAATGTCGTGCGATAGTCGAAGAGACTTATTTTTTATTTTATAAAAACAAAATTTAATAACTACACCTTATTAAAAAAAGTAAATTACCAAAATTTCAAAAAAGTACAAACATAAAGTACAATAATATCATAATGATGCAATCAATTGACCTTTTCTAATCATAAACTATTACTGTCATTAATATGTAATTTATTAATTTTAATATAAGCTTGATAAAATATGATATATTGGGAATTAATGCTTTCTTCAATCCGTCATGTAACAGAGGCGAATAGCGCTCTCTTTGATTCGATTCAAAGCAATTTACTATTTCACACCAGTAAATGAATCTCGGTGGTTCTGGGAACATTTAATTGGCTTAGTAGTCGCGAAATAAACCCATTTCATGTGAAATACTCCACTTTGTATGTGGATCATAGTAATGCAACTTACATTTTTCTAAAAAAATCTCTTTAACCTACCTTGTCGATTGTCCGGACTGATTGAAGTGTGTATTAAACGAAACATCTAAAGTGGTATGGTATTGATAATTTGGTTTCAGATATTTTTCAGACAAGGCAAAAAATATAGCAACAAATAAAAATATTGAGAAGCTTTCTCAAACTTTCGCTCTCTCATCCCGCGTGATGCATTTTTAAAACGAGCTACAAACGAACGACCGTAGCATGAAATAAACTAGAGGGCACCTTAATAAATAAATATATCTCACAATTACAAAGTTCAAAGCCAGGGGCGCTACATTATTCAGGGGCCCGGGGCCGCGGTCCCCCCGGCCCGCCCGCTAATCCCGCCCACGTCGGACATTAGAGCCCGCCGGTCCGGCCCTGCGTCACGATACCCAATTTGCATTCTTTGTCGTTTATTTGTTTGTACCTTTTTAATTACTTCGGATTTGTATATGTCTGTGTATTGTTTGCAAAAGAGACTTTTCCATCGGCGTCGAATGGCTTTATAATGAAAGGGTAATCTTCCCCTGCTACTTGCTCTTTTTGCATTCATTTTTAAATTACACTTCCAGCTTAGTTATTAAAAAACTCATTTTGTTATATTGACTCTGTTACTTTGATATTGCGCATCATAAATAAGAATGTTTTGGTAAAAAAAACAAGTAACTCGAAATATGTTATAATGTATTAATAAGATCTTTATTTTACAACGAATAGATAATTGCAAACGTAACATTGCCAATTATTTGACAGTGATAATTGACTATAAATATATTATCTTCCTAACTTACTGAAAATCTCACATTTACATAGTTTGATTTGAAGTATCAAAATTTAAAACTAAAGTAGGCAAAAAGAGTGCCAAAAATACATTAATAAAAAACCACCTTACTAAATATAAATTTTGTTTATCCACTGTCATCGTCATTTTAGTCTTTTGAGAAATAATTTGAAAAAAAAAAAAAAGTTTTGTATAAAGGTAATAAATTAAAATAAATCAATAATTTGCAAACCGTACATAAATTTTCAAATAATAAAACAACAATTAATTGGGTTCTTAGCTTTATATAATATTGATAAAGTCGCGAAACGGTCTATATTAACATTCTGTATTACACAAGGGAGGCAAATTCATTACAATAATGTCAATAAAATTCACCTAAATACAGCATCCGGGCTCGAATTGCCCCCATATCCGAACTAATTTCATTTCGTTACACACGCTCGCTCGATTACTACGCATCTCGCAGATAGCCGCAGTTCTAAAGGAGAGCGTTCTCAGGATATAGGAGGAGATACATCAGACTTGTATCTAAATGCAAATACTGCAAGGATCCAACCCCCGCGGGGTGGGCATTTTATTGCGATTCTTATTCTAATGAAGGGGTGCGGACCGCCCCTCCTCGCTGCGGCCATGCGATTTAATTAATCCTCGGGCTTCAATGCAAGGAAAGCAACGGCCGATGGAGGGTTAGGGGATTGGCGGAAACTGTACTCTATATTATACCTACTCGCTGATAAGCAGCACTCTTTATTGGATGAAATTATTTTAAATCTGAAGTTGTTGTCTTACACGCTGTAGAAATACAAATAACGCCGCTTTGCTATGCCTCAGGAAGTTTCTCTGTATAAAGTATACTGACAAGAATTTCCGATAGAATCTACTTATTTATCAAATGACGAATATTAAATGTTTAGATACTCCTGTGCATTTGTATGAATGAGTATATTTTTAAATTAAATTAAATTTATTTTAAATTTAGCCTAATAATCAATTAAAACTATTTGAAAAATACGTAAAATAATTAAATTAACACTATATTTTATGTGCTTTAAAAATTAATAATTAATAATTATAAATGTTAATAAACAGGGCTTCAGAAATTTTACTTGAAGGAAAATACTTGGTTTAAATATAAAATTACATTTTATTGTATCAACTAATATTACTTTGAAAGTATACATTTGAATTAATATCAAAATCGTTCTTTGATGTTATTTGAAACAATAAATAGCAAATTTATTATTGTTACATTGTACAATTCAGTTTACCCTCCTCCTATTCAACATTTCAAATATACATATTTTAAATCACGTACAGCCGTATTGCTTCCTAGAACAATACAAACCAAATATTAGAAGCTTTCTCTAGACCACCACCTCGGTGCTTGCTGTAAGTCCCGTTAAGATTGCGGAGTATTGAAAGCACGAAGCTCCACCCGGTTATCATTTACAATTGAATATGCAGATTTGAAAGTGAGAAACGTTCAGATTTACATTGGTGCGAGCTTTTTGAGTTATCAACTATGTACTATGCCAAGAAAATGTACCGATATATAAATCCATCTACTCAACTAAACAACATTTTTCGTTTTATACTCGCACATGTTTATTGTGTACACACGTATAATACAACGCAAATAATAAAACGATATTTTTTCTTTTTGCATGTTTAAATCAATAACTCGAAAATTTGTTGTACGAATCCGTTTATTATTATTACATAAAATCTTGGAAAATAAAAACGACGAAATACAATGTGGTATTATTGTTGTATGTACACATGATTTTTCTATCTTTTGAGATAATATAGAAAGAAGCTAATTGAAAGCTTTTCGTGCTTTGGAGTTTAAGTTTATATAATTTATATCTAAAACGCAAAATAATTTATTTTCCATAGTTTTAATTTTAATCGTCCATCATAAATTCAAGTGTTCTTCATACACTTATAAGCCGTTTTTTTTTATAATGTTATTCGTGATACGTATTTGCATTATTCAAAGCCGTACATTGAATTACTCATGTGCTATCCCACGTTATATTTTTTATTAGGAAATTATGAAAATGTCAAATATGATGGATGTGCATGGCTGCACCCGATGATAATCTGGGGCAACTCAGTTGCGCGTGTGCGGGAGACTCTCCGGAGGATTATTGGATCGATGGGGATGATTATTCCCTTCGAAGCTTTTACCTTTGAGATGCTATTCACCTTTTTTCGCTGCAAATCGCGTTCAGCTGCACCGTGAACTTTGTCATAATGGAGATCAGTCCGTGCGAGTGCACCTTTACAAATATCGAGGGTGTTGAGTTTGCAATGTCCCTAGGAAATACCTAATACCCTTATGTTATGGATGTAATAGACAATTGTATAGTTTTTGCAGGTGTGCGTTTTCGAAATTAGTCACATGAGCCATGAAATATTTTGTTATAAAGCTTTGTAATTATGCACACCATAATTGACATATCTAAATTAAATACCAAACGTATATTTAAAGAGATTTACCTCATATTTTTACTACATTTCAAAAAACCAAAAGAGCATGATTGCAATCAATTACATAAGCAGTTCAAGACAAAACGCTCTTCATTTAAGAAATTATCAATTCATTCCAAACGTTTTGAATTGCATAGCATATGATTTTTTTTGTGTTTTTATATTTATTTTATTCCTTCAATCATTAAACATATAGAAGACAAATAATATTATATTTAAATGTAAAATCTGCTTAAATTTATGTACGCTTTCGATATAATATTACGGTTTTTCTTATTTTAAAGCCTTGAATATTTAAAAAAGTAAACCTACTTTAGCAAAGTACGATAATTTATGTTTTATAAAATCACTTCAAGTATGCAACCAAACAAATAACCGCCTATTTTTTATTTTTGTCTTTTTTGCACCATATTTACTTTTACGGGTGAATATACATTTATGAAGCAATCAATCTTGACTCTTCTTCTTCGGGTACCATCTTAATGAACATATCTCTATGTTTGTTTGTGGTTTTCTTACCTTGACTCAAAAATCAATTTGAGTGCACTTATGAATCAATTCGAAAACAATTGTCTTTTTCGTTGAATCTTTGAATTTCAAAGCGGGTAATTAATATAACCTTTGCGATTTATCCCGAACAAGTTCATAACACCGAAACGTTAAATTAACGTCGTCGCCGCCTCGGCTGAGCGCCGTGTCGCTGGAATAACGAGATGCGCCCTGTTTACGGAGCCATTACGTCGATTTGAATCAGGATCTAATTTGCTCAGGGGCGGGCCTGTAAGCCGAGCACCCTGCAAGGGGCGGCGAGGGCTTAGTGTCATGTCACGAGACATCTTTATTCAAATTTGTTCAACACAATCATTATGAAGCAATCAAGGCAGGAAAGAGAGGCGGCACGTATGCACTTCGTTGCGATTTAGCACGTTGGTTATTTTTTATATACCGATTAATGTTTTGGACATATGCCCTGAGTCTATGGAATAAGTATGCTGCCATTGAGTTCACCTCAAATTTGTAATCCTCAGCATGAGGCATATTGCTGTAAGGTTCCTAAGCAATTTCATATATTTTTTAGAAAAAAACAACGTATAATACGCTATTATACCAATCAGATATTTGATAAGCAATGCAAGAATATAGATGAAAAGTGCACAATATTTACTAGCTTTACGCCTTGACCAAACTGTACTATTTATTCGTGGTACTCTTGTTACTTGGCACGAATATTAAAATTAAACACAAGCTCAAATTCAAAGCTAAGATGTTTTTTTTGTATTTTTTCATACATTTATTATGTTTCTCAAATAAATTGTGGCATTACTCTATATGTTCTATATAATTTTTAAAAAAAGTTCTAGGATTTTGCTATTAGTAATTATAAAATAAATTATGATTTAGATACATTATTTTTTTTTTATATAATTATAAATACAATTACAAATACAAAGACTGATTATTTGAGAAGAACCATCGTATAAATACATAGATAATAAATATTGCAACGTGGTATAGTTGTAATAATATTTCTACAGTTTTACCGCTGCCACTGCACCCGCACCATGAACCTTTATAGTGGAGATAAATTTGAATAGCAATTTATATGGAGTGTGACGCTTTCCGGCAAGCTGTAATATGCATCTTGTTGACGCACTTCGTCTGTAAGTAAAACAAGGGGGTGACATTAATGAGAAAAAAGCGATCATACCGAATATTTCATGACTCTCGCCTGACTAGACCCTCGGGTAAAGCGATTGAAAACTAATAAGCGAAGAAATCGTTATTAAAAAGCTACTTATATTTGTTGGATAATATCGTTGAATATTCATTATTAAGAAAATATGAATTATCGACAGTAGCATACAAAAGTAACCGTTGTTATAAGCGTACCTATCGGTCTATCGAAGTATTACTTGTATGGTAAAATAAAAGCACTAAGTATAAATCTATGCATTTCTCTTTTGCTTACTAACGTTGATATTACTTCTAGAAAGGCCACGGTCTTATATTAATTTGAGTATCTAAAAACCTTTCTGCCTCTAAAAAGCCCCTACATTCAGTGTTCTCATTTTTTTAAATTTCCTAAATATGTACTGAATCCTAATCAATTATATTTTTTTAAACTACTTGATGCACTCTTAGTGATCATAATTACTCATTTAATTAATTATTGATAACTAAGTATCTGACTAAACTATAAAGAAAAAAATGACCCAAAGGAAAAAAATAAATTCCGAAAGAAAAGATAAAAATTGGCTTCTAAAAGTCGACAACCTCTACAAAAAAATTAGGTGAATATCAAAATATGTTTAACAAAACATTTTTTTAATTTTTCAAACATTAAAATATTTAATTGTTGTAAACAAAATAAAAAAGTGTACTCGAGCAGAATTATTGCTTATACTTCTACTTATGAATTTAAAGACAAAAGAGTTTACCCACTCTAATTTTATTAAGTGAATTTGCGGGGTGTAAGCTGTTTGAAATTTATATATTTTTAAGTTTAAGCAAGTTTAACATTATTAGCATGACAGCAACAAATGAATATCGGTCGCATCTCATTTCGCGGTTAAATGTGTATTATAAAGCTCAGTACTGCGTACTCCCTCGTCGATCCATAAACCAAAATTATAATTATCCTGATATTTAAATACAGCAGACCGAATAATTAGAAAGCCCACCGCTGTAAATTAACACCGGTGCGGCGCGTCTGCGTACAGGTGCGTTCGCAAAGTAACTAATTTCCAGATATAGGGGAGGGTTTCACATTATTATAATTTTAAGATTAATCAAATGCTGCCCATGATGCGTAAAATTCGCCCTGGCAACCCTCTCTCTGAGGGCTCTGGATACAGCCTTCTCCCCCCCGCCCACTAGAAAGTTACGAGAGTTTTGTTTTCGAAATCTACACTGTTTAAATTGAGCCCTGTTTTAAAATTATAATTTACCTTGTTTTTGAGTAGAGCGAACTGAGCTGGAAGTAATTACGATATAAGCAATATATTCAAAATTTCATGCGAGATGTAATAAGCAATAACTCTCGCGTGTTTTAAATCAACAAGCATTCATAACTCTAAAAATAATACTCTGAGATACGGCTTATTCAAGATAAACACGACGCGTGGTTATATTGTAAACAAGATTAGCCCAATTCGAGTCTAATTTGAAAATCCACCCTTTCATTTATCCATGTCACAGCTCCGGCATTATAGAATAATTTCAAACTAACAGGTATTTATGGCGAACCTAAATGCCAAATGCGAAATACCCAGCGAGACTGTCGGCTCCTAAGTCACCCATGTAATCGACTCCAGCTATTGCCAATTCAACTTCCTTTGAAGTAATCAACGATATGGAATCAGAATTAATTGCGCGGTGTACGCGGAGCATGCAGACAATCTAAGCCCGGGCGGAAGTCACTTTGTATGAACTTTGTTTGTGTCAATTTATGTATAAGAGATTATGTTTGCTGTGGTAAATAAATAACATTCACGAAACGTGTACTTTTTTAATTTTTTATGTTTTGTATTTGGGAGTTTATGTGCTTAAGTATTATGAGCTCTTATTTTTGATTTCATTAAATCAACTTTCTGGCGTTTTCAGAGCCCGTTTTTTTTTTAAGTAATCAATTTAGTATTTTTGAAAATCGAAAGACTTTTGATATTTGAAAGGTAAAATTAAAACGATTATATTTAATAAAAATCAAACCTTAAAAATCACTACGGACTGCTCTTTTACGAAGGCTGTAAACAGGAAAGAGGGCCCGTTTGATTCGGAGTGCTCAGTTTGTTGGGCTTCAGCAATTAGAAACTTTGCCTCTGCCGGAAGTCCGAGTCTGGGTTGTCATTGGAGCAAGGGCCGGGGGTCCACCTAGTGGCCGGAAGTGAAATTACCCCTGGAAGCCTTCAATTCAGATTCGTTCGATTCATTTCGACGCTTCCAATGCTTCCCGCCACCGCTGCGGCTTTGTTCTAATGTGAGTATGTTCAATTTAGCGAAGCCTTTCAGTCGGCGGATTGGAAATTAAATGATATTAGACTTTGGATTAAAAAAACCAAATTAGTTTTAAATTCAATACTTTTTGTTTATCTCGCAAATTCAACATATTTACGTACATAATAATTATATCTAAAATTATTCAGCGGTATTATATGATATTAAAATCTATTGAAATTCTTAGCTGACCTTATTTTTTTTATTCATACATTTAATGCATCATAGTACATAGTAAAATGATTAATTTGTTTCCATGTTAAGTAGTGGTCTTTTCGGAGATTTATATTTAACCACAAATTTTAGCAAAAAAGACTTGACACGACCGCAGCATGACCGAAAGTGCATTTCCTAGCCCACAGCATGCGATAATGCGGTAAATTCTTCAGCAACTTGAATGACTCGACACCCCCGCGGAGACTGCACATCGGCTGCAGTGATTGATGACGAGAGGGGCACGTGTCTAACACGTGATGCCCCCTTCCACACCCACTTACGTGACACCAGATGCAAACTCTGCATTTTAAATTATAACGAGATGAAAATTTAAACAACACAAAATAATAATTCTACAAGCATTAATACGAGTATATTCTTTAGAATTCCCATCTATTCATATAGTAAGTATACTTCAATCATATTTCCATCACCAATGTAACGAACAATTATCTTAAATTGAATAAATATTATTTTGATAATACTAAAATCAACAAGTACTCAAAAAACATTTCCTTACGAAATCCGAAATATAAAATTTTCCCAATTTTTACGGTATTTTTTATTTTAAATATATAATTATCATATTCTGAGAACTCTGTATACTACCTTCGCATAATTTATTTAAAAGCATTATCAAAAAAATTCAATTCTATTATTTATCAAAAATTCGATCTTTTAATCTGTTTTAAGAATAAGGGGAAAAAAGCTTTTGGGTATCCGAACAAAAGGAAATTACCAAGAAAACTAATCATCGACAAAAAAATTATTCATTTAGAAAAATACACCTGTAATTTATTTTATTTTTTACTTCACACTTAATAAAATTATAAGTAGATTTTGTTTTTATCATGGCGTGTTTTATCTAACTCTTATTAAATGTATAAATTAACTTCTGAAAACAATAACAAGTGAGAAAAATCCGGTGTAAATGGTGTTCAATTTTAAAATAAATTATAGAATAAATCTTTAATTTAATCAGGTGTATTTTAAATCAATGTTAAACTATTTCAGACTATAAAATAAATTTGATTTCGTACAACAACAAAATCTTCATCTTTTTATACTCCTCCCACCCCAATGCGAGAATCATATTAAAATTTGATACCGTTATTTTTATTATAATTGAATGTGTGATAGTGAAGTGTGTAATTGAATGAATAGATATAGAAACTACGATACATATATTGCCTTCTCCGATTCGCGAAAAGATCCAATGTTCTTTACATGCTTTAGATTATTTTATATCTGCAGATATTATTTATTAGGCAAATTTTTATTTTCCCAAATCACAACAAAGAGAATTCACAGTTCGCCGCAAAGGTTAGGTTAGCTGCGAGTTCGCCACAGCGGCGCGCCCGGCCGGCTACCTGCGCCGCCAGCACAAAGAGCTCCCAGTGATTTGAATTCGACAATGCCTTTTTTTTTACTTGAGATTCTACTTTGCAAAAATTTTAAGTCTTTGAAATAATACGAGAACTTTTGTCGCGACTCCTTTGTGACAAGGATACCAAGAACGGTATTAAAAGTTTAAACTAGGTTTTTTTCAAAAATGATTCATTTTTTGTCTTTTCATGTAATAAATATTTCAGAACACCATCGGCTTGCATTACTTTAATTATTTTTTTTATAGAAGAATACATCGATCATCTATTTTAATGAATTTTTCAAATTATATACATTTACATTCTTCATTCTTATACAGACATTCTACATTCTCATAAGAAAATATATTACTCTAAAAAACATTTATTTAAATTAATAATAATCCATGTATGTACTTTAAACCGAGAATAAATTATTGTTACATATTATAAACAAATGTATTCGCGCAAAATTAAAATTTCATACAAACATAATATATAATACGCAGAATTCTTTTAATTAGCACACCTGTGATAAACAATAAGCTAGAAAGAAGATATTACCTTACGCAAGGTTTAATCTTGGCTTGAGCATTCTTGCCTTCTACACACGCAGCCCTTGGCGTGCAAAATCGCTCTCAAAAGGTAGCCGTACGGTGCTGATTGTACCTGTTGTACAAGAATGTGAATGAATTTTATTTATTTAGGCTTCTTTGTATTTATTTCAACAAAAGACACGGAATTGTGGTCAGGATAGATGTTCATTCATATTTAAGCAGAAAAACACACAGCAAAAAAATACAACTCTCGGGGAGTTTAAGCTATAGTTTAAGTATGATAACTAGATTGAAAAAAAATTAGCAAACTGCGATATTTTAAAAATTAAAATGAATTATTTTATTTGCCTTTCTGAACAATAAGCCTATTCGAAATATATATCTTAGGTCTGGTGAAGTAAAAAACATACGCACCTTTATTTTTTTATAAACATTAACGTGCTTAATAGCCTGTATAGAGGATTTTCTAAATCACCTTCACGTTTATTTTGTAATAAAAAAATATTTTAACGCGAGATTGAACTTGAAAAAAAGCATATATTTTATATGTGATGTTGATTTTTCGTCTGGAGTAGTCGTTGCACTTTATTTAGTACTTGTAAAAGAAAAGCAAATTTAATATTTAATGGATGTTTATTATAATCGGGCTGTAAATATTTGTGGCCTCGGCTGAAGGGCTCCGGAGAGCTCAGCGCCTGCAGTATGGGGGGCTAGGCGGCTCTTCGTGAGTAATGGAACAAACAAGTCAGGGTAATGGACATACTAGAATGTATCTTTGTGTGGTGAGACATGGTTATGGCCACGAGATGTTATCCACATTTTATAATCACAGTATCAACCCCTAATATAATTAACTTTTTAAACTTGTTTAAAAAATCATTTCAAAAAATTATATTTTTTAAACGTATATTTACTTTACATATATTACATTAGTTTAAATTGTAATTATTCAAATTTAATATAATAATGTAATGTCCAATCTGTTAAACTTTAAAATCAAAACTGCGCACCCTCTGCCGAATTCATTAATTTTTAGTTCCCCACTGTGGTGACGTTTTTGATAGATAATCACGGACAAGCGGCAAGCTGTGTTATTTTTTGCGATCATATTGGAACTATTTGTTGGGAGTATTATATGAGCATCGGTCCACCATTATGACTACTGCCTCACAATATACTGCCGAAGTTGGCAACATTGATTTATGTTTCTGGTAGAAGCTCGAGCAGCTTTAAAAATGTCCAATGAAAAGATTTATCTTGAAATATCTCCCTATTATTCTGAGGGGAATCTGCCGACGTTTATGTCGATACAGAAATACAAAAATTGTAATAAGCAAGCGGTCTATAAACTTGAGCTGCGGCTTTCGTATCTGGGATTGGTGAGTTATTAGTTTGTTGGTCCCGTTTTATAGCGTCCTTGATTTCTTGTTGATTCAGTTTATTTTATTATGGCAATATTTCTGTGTTTTATAACAACAATATTTTTGTCGTATTTTTTTTATTTACTGTCTCTGACAAATGTATTCTTAAGCAAACCAAAAGAACATAAATATGAGAATAAGTATTAAATAAACAAAATAAATTTTCCATTTCCGAATTTATTTTGAGGTTGTTTGATAAAAAAAAAGCATTACAACGTGATATTTTAGGGTTGTGGCCTAAATTCCTATACTGTTTATGTTTTGGGCTTCATGTCTGCAAATACGTTAGCAAGAGGTTTATAATTTATATATTGTAACTTTGGTTAATTTTGGAAAAAATTCTACAATTGTAATATATATGATAAGAATAAAGATTTGAAGCATGAGAAAGAAGTGTTTGGGAAAATATAGTAATTCAACCATCTCTTTTAAAATTAGTCGGTGATATTCATAGTAAAATCTACAGGATAATGAGATAATAAAATAATTATCCGCTGAACATAAAACATGAAATATACTATACAAACACATAATATATATCATTAATCAACAAGCTGTGCATTTTTGCAATTTACACAAACCCATTTTCAGATTACCAGTTACATCTGATAATCGACGAATATTTTTTTATGCAAAAACGGCTCTGATATATAAAATCTCTCGTATACACATACAAGTCAATATTGTGTGAATCATCAATTCATCAGTTCTTCAGACTTATAATTAGCAAATTTTCTTGTTTTAACGTTCAGAATAACAGAATGACTTTTCATATTAGCCGCTGGCAATAAATCTTGCAATTCATGGCCTACTCATTGGCGTACTTAAACTTTTACAAATATTCAAGCCATTCCACTTTGTAGTGATGGTATTGTAATAAATACCAAGTTACAACAATACTCGTGCACTCGTTGCTGCAAAGCCGCTCCATGGCAATACAAAAAGTAAGTCTTTTGAAAATCCATTCATAAATATATGCGGCAGAAAAAGCAGATGTATACTGTGCCTGGGGGTTGTCAGGAATGAGTCATTTGGGGTGACGTCACCTTATAACGGTGGTACGCACAATAATATATGTTTTATAAAGAAAATACAATTATTTGAAATTAAACCAATATCCAAAATAATAAACGTGGTTTTTTTTTTTGGCTTAGTACATTCGCATTTTCTAATTTTAATCTAAAACAGTTAAATTTTATACGAAAAATATATTATTAAAAATAAAAAACGTAGGATATATGTGATATGGCTGAAAGTTTACACTCTGAATAAGTCATCACTCTGTTGCATGTAATAAAAAAAAATTCAGAAACAGATACAACCTAAAGCTACTACATTTTCTCAAAAAGCAATAAATTACACTGAGAAGATTTTCTACATTATATATATAAACATAGCATTATAAAGAGCAGTGGGGTGACCTAATACTGTGCAAAACAATTTATTGCGCTTGCTTTTCCAAATAGGATGAGGGTTCATGTATGTAAATTGAACATCTATCCATTAACATTAATTAAATTATATTATACACTTATACGAAAAACGCGAGGTATTTTTTTAAAATATACTTGACAGTCACTGTTTTATTCCCGAATATGACAAGGGGCAGGCCAGGTAAGTCTCTATTTTGTCAATCGTGTTTGCGAGGCACTCGAGGGTTCGGTCTGTGCGGCCGCCCTTGTCCCCCATGTGAGCCTTTGGCAGTATAAAAATCCGCGAGCCTTACCTACGTCTCTTGTTAGTACGGATAATCACTGATGCCAAAATAAACATCGGAATTTTTGTAAATATTTTTTTTGTAGCAAATATACTAATGCCCCCTCAAAGTATTTATGATAGATAAAAGAGAGATTTATAAATATAATGTAGCATTTTAAATGTAGTAATAAAGATAATGTTTATTTTAGATTTAGTTTTAGGATATTTATTTGATGTGTATTTTTGGAGCTGCTTCCAAGATGTTTACTGTTCGTATTTATTTATTTTAGACGTAATTAACTTGGTGTAAATAATGCTTCAATTAATTTTATGTAGCACGAAAGTTATAGCAAAAAAAAGTGTTTTTTAATGTTATCTTTAAAAATATTTCTACCGTACAAAAACTCGATTTTTTTATGTGGTTTTTTTTATACAGATTTTAAGACATCAATTTCGTAAAATTATCAGAGTTGACCATTTATTAAATACCATATTATAAATATTCTATTCATTAACTTCAATCGTAATTCTTTTCTATTTAAGTAATAACTAATTTGTGAGATAATTTCCAAAATATCAACGACATTATATCGATTAGTATGATGCATGAAATAAGGCATGGGCTGTCCAAAAGGAATAGGGATTATAAAACATTTCTTTTGTTTCTTGTATGCTTTGTCTGAAAAGGCCTCTTCACTAATCCTACCTTTAACTGGATTAGAGGATAATGACATGAATATAAACATTCTGCATAGAGTATCCCACTGAAAACAAAGATAGTTTTCTATAAAGTACTTACGTCCATATTATAAATCCCATAGATGTACGTATATATTTTCCAAAGAGAAGATGATTATTTGAAAATATAAAAAATAAAAAATTGGAATAAAAGAAAATGTGCATATAATATGTTGTATAAAACGTTGAATGAAATTGTAAAATACAGTATACTTTATTTTACTTGTATTGCTTTTTAACCATAAAAATCAGTGTGATTAATATATTATGATTCGGTAACAAGTATTTTTCTAGTTAATTCTAAATACAATGTACTCACATTGTGCAGGATTAACGTGAGATTATGCAAACAATAACATCCAACACTCAAGGCTGCTGAGGATCGCACACAACGGGCCGGGCATTCCACTCCAGTCTTGCGTCCAAATTCTCCTCAAAGATTAGAGCGGGCGGCACTAACTCCAGTGTTCATTCACCTTCATATTCCTTTGTAAAAAGTCCGCCCTTTCTAATGCTACAGGCATCTATCACCTAATCTGGTCCCAGATCGGCACCATCTGTCGTGAGGCATTCACGGACTACCCCGCCTCGACCTACAGAAACGATTTGTTACACAATTATTATTTTGCATCTTTGGGGGATGTACTTCTCGGAGATGTATTGTTGATCTCGGGGTGTAGTATTTTTTGTTAAGTAAGCGGCACTTCTTCTGATTCACCAACAATAGGCTCTATTGTCTGACGGCAAAAGCTATGAAATTGATTTTTCGAATGGCGCGCTAGCTGTTTAGTTAAGTATTTTTTAATGCTAAATTATTTGTTTTTAATGTGTTCGAAACTTTTTACTAGGCTAGCCATTTTTATTAATAGTAAAATCTGTAAAATATATATATTTGTGATTGTATGTGTGTGTATTCTTTTAAAATTGTGCATCTCAATTCCAGATAATTGAATTGCGAAGAGGGAAAGGAATCGCTTATCTGCGTTTTACTTAACTGATACTATCCTGCAATCTTGTAACAATAAATACCCCGCCAGGCCTTAGAGAATTTTCATTACTTACAATGCACTCAAAAATAGTATTACTAGGGCAGGGCTCGCCCGGTAGCAGCACCCTTAAATCTCAACCCGTTACCTTCTTATTCTCTCTCACCTCCGTTTGTTTTGATCCCGTTCAACACATTACCAGGGGCTGTGAGTGCCCGGGGGGTATGTGCAATATTTTTATTTCGAAAAGCTTTTAGCGGGCCCGTGAAAATATCTCATCACGCGCCGTCTGAGGGGACCCTCGTTACACTGTCGAAAATCAAAACCTTGCGCGTGAAAAAAAATTATGTCGATTTTTTTTTCACCTTAACCGTGGCGGGTGTGGGAGGGGTTGAAGAATAAGGGAAGATTTTATCTGGCTTACTTTGGCTTTAAATGACTCGTAAATTTCATGTGTCTACCCATACTGTGTGTGCTAAGGGGAGGATGGGACGAAATTCTTTTTCCCGGTGAATTAGTGTACCTATATTTTATGTGTTGATAGTAAAAACCTATTTTTTTACTGTATAATATGTTATTATCACATCGTTTATCTAAATAAATGTATATTTAATGCGATTCAAAAACAAATACACAAAAGCAAAATTAAAATAAATCAATAACTTTGTCTTTCTATTATTCTCAACCTTTGAGGTAGAGGTCGAATTAAAACCGTGTCGATCTAGATTCGTGAACTAATACCTAAATTTAAAAAAATGATATCATCAAAAGAATTTTCTTCATCCACATCTTTCCTCATCCAGTTCTTGAAGTATAGATCCATAATAGACGGCGGACGCTACAGTATCATTGGTGCATCGAAATTACTGTTGTTATTCAATGCTAGAATTTTTAATCTTAATTTAATCTCAACTCATACATTGCAGGGAATATGAAGCAAGAAATTAAACTAAAATATTGTACTAATACAATTATCAAATACTATCGTATTTTTCACACTTATTTTTTATTAAAATATATGTAGAAATTTATTTCTCATTTACCATGTTTTGAGAATATTTTTTTATAGATAAGGCATATCATGTCCCGTCACAGCCATGTTGGAACGTTATCTCTGGGCATATTCTGATTCACAGGTTGTTAAGTCGGAAGTCTGGTTACGAGCAGACTTCCTCCCCAAGGACACCAATTACTGCACCCTCCCCTACAACGGGACACTCAAAGCTCCGACGATCAATTAGCACAACAATTAAATCTAAGAAATTACGTCACTTGGACAAAGCTGATGAGCACTACCCATCCTTTAATATAAATAAATTATATATGTATTTCAAAAAAATATTATATTCAAAATCTCGTTGTATTAATCGGTGTTTATTTAAAAAAAAAAAAAAGACTTAGCAGAACGTGGTTTCGATCCACGGACCTCTGGGTTATGGGCCCAGCACGCTTCCGCTGCGCCACTCTGCTGACGTGTGAAGGCGCGATAATAACACTAAAGCTACAAGGTCATCATTTTCATCCAAGTTTTTTTGCAAGAAGGTAATAAAAAATATTTAACTTTTCTTTTATAATAGGGTTTGCCAAAAAACTTTTATCACTTTTTTAGCGGGGTATAAAAAAAATATTTTATCCAACTTTAACAATATTTGATAAAAATGGAAATATTTTAAAAATTAAATAAATAAAAAAGAACATCTTAACACGATAAGCAAACTTAATGAAATGAATTTATTTAAATATTTACAAATATAAATCGTTTTAATAACATTTATTTACAATAGATTGTAAAGTATAGTTTAAACCTCAGACAATTGCAAAATATCAGAATAATTTCAATTCACATTTTCGGCTGCCATTGTGTGTTTAGATATTGAAAATCAAAACTCACAATAACCAAGGTGATCCCCAATTTAAATACACCACTATCGCCTCAAATTTCGCCATAATTCCTTCCAAACCATCCGATGGGCGAATTAATTCCCGGGTAGTCCAATGCGGCCCTTTGTGTCGCGGCCATTCAGGGCCGGCGCAGGTAATCTCACGGCCCACTGGCCCGAAATGATGGACGCCTGGGCTTTGTCAAAGTTTGCCATAGTTTTGATGGAGACGGTTTCTTGAATAGCTAATTAATCTATTGATTGGTAAGAGTCGGAAAAATTAGACCCGATAGCCCCGGGAACTTGACTTCCCAAACAGACTTAAATTGCCACGAATTAATCATTTGTCACAATCTGGCAACTTCAGATGAGATAATACCCTTGCCATTTAACTTGATTTTGGACCTTGTAATAATAAAGTCTCTTTTAAAAGCCAGCTTAAGTCATATTTTAGTTACATTTTTTTCTTGGCTTATCACAGCTCAGTTTTATATGCAACTCTAAAAATACAAGCAAAACAAACTTTCAATTTTACAAAATAACATATGATATACGAATCAGTTACTAGCAAATATTTGCTTTATTATTTCATCATTTTTCAATAACTTACTATGGAACTTTAAATCATAGTAAATGATACGCACAAAGCCAGCTTATTAATAATGGGTAATAATTAAAATTGTTAATTTTTATGCGTCATTTTTTTACTAGTATAACTTTATTATCAATATGATATTGTTTTTTTTTTGTTAATAAAAAATAAATGATTTTAGTTTAGTTTTCCAAATTCGATGTTCTGTTTTTATAATAACGTTAAGAATTTAATTATGAATTATTGTACTTGATTTTTTCCTTTCAAAGCTATAAATTTCATGATTATCATTTCTAGTTAAAATGTACAACTGCCTGAGTAATAACACAAACCTTTAACATCAAAGGTTAACTGACCATTCACCCTAGGGCTCATCAAAACTAATATATAAGACCATTTAACTACCCTTTAAAATCCACCTTGCACTAAACACAATACAAAACCGGACTCTCCGTCGCAATAAATCCCGCTTCCCATCTGATTAGACCTGCAACAATGCGCCCCATGCTGGGGGTGGCACGGGGAGGGATTACGTATGGTGACGTCATCGTCATGCAGCCCCGCTCATTGTAGCCCTTTGTAGAGATGTTGCATAACACATTGCTAAGGGTAGATTCAATCACAAGTGTGATTTCGCTTACCAAGCATATTATGTCTACCATAATATAACATTTTACAATATTTTTTTAATAAATTTTTAAATAAGAATTTAATTATATAAAACTAAAAATTAATAGTGCTTTTTTTTAAACCTATAATAAATAAAAAAATTTACTCTAAAACTCTCATATACCTAAATAAAACTTAAGCATTCACATGCCGATATTAAAAACTTATTTCAATTTTAAAATTAACTCATATTTCTATATTTAATTTATGCATTCATTTTTTTTAACCATATGGTAATTTCAGGGACACACTAATAAACAAATAATAACCAAAAATTGTTCATTCAAAGTAATATTGACCTCCGACATAACTTTAATAGCTAATCGTTTCATTTATTTCGTAACTCCTTGTTTTTCTGTATTTCGTTGAAACGTTTGAGATTTTACAGCATTAATATCTTTGCCTTTACTAATTATATTTTTATCACTAATGTGTTTTTTTTTTTAAATAAGATAAATAATTACTTACATTTATTTTTAATTGAAAACTGTAGTAAGTTGATAAGGTTTTTTTATCGCTGTTAATTGTTTTTACTCTCATTTCTCAAATTTACAAAACGTCATCAAAAATAATTGAATTAATTATAATGTTGTGTACTCATTGTTGAATTCCTCACAAAACCCCTCAAGTAATCAGAAAAAATCTTAAACAAAAATCGCGTAAAGTCTCCCCCTCCCCCCTTTAAGGCACCCCATTGTTAAATCTCAATTAACAGTCGGAAACAACATTTTTAAATGGCCGCCAAGACGGTGGAAAAATGGCGGTAGATAATTTGAGAAAACAATGGATTTTAAACAATAAGCGGCTCTCGCATAAATTTGTGGAAAATTCGCAAAAGATGGCCACTTTTCCCCATTGTCCCTAATGGCTGTCAACTTATCCCGCTTCAAATGTACCGGAGTGACGAAAAATGGGTAAGAAACCATGGATTTTCAGGGACTAAGCCACGCTTAAAAGCAGAAGAAAAAATGACTCACTTATGCCTGAAAGTGTTTTCATTAATACAAAAAAGTTCCTTATGAAATACCGAGAAATAATTGCCTCTGAAAATGTTAACTATTTAAAGGAAAAACTTCTAAATGCCATTATTAATAGAATAACTATTTTTAGGTTGCTTCTTTCGTTATGAATTTGTTGAAGTTTTCAACATATCAAGCACGGAAGCCTTCGTACTATTTAATATATAATCACGTATAGCTTCACGTAGGCACATACTCTTGTACAATAAAACCAAGTTTGCGTGATGAAACTCTAACGTGCGCACAGAAGCCGTATGTTGGCTAAGTTTGTTTGTATGTAATTTAAGTTACGGTACAGAACGTTGGTTTTCATAGATCTCCTTCATCGTCTGTCAACATGTTTTCCCAGTCTTGTAGAGAAATAACAAGATCGCTCCACTTTTAGCATCGAGCAAAATCTTATTAGCAATTTTGCATGTACGCCAATTTTATGTGTATATAAACATATAAAGTCATTTAATAGAATTGCAGAAATTATATATCTTGTAAACATACGCAATATGTCTTTCATGGTGAATAATGCAGTCTTGCGTGTGAACAAATCTAATCTTTTTTTATTTTATGTGTAGCATTGGTCGTTTTGAGAGCAACTGCTTTCAAAGTATTTCTACACAATAAAACGTTTCAAAAAAGAACGTGTTTCTAATAGATGTGAATGAAAAAAAATTGAGATAAATTTTAATATCAATAAATATTTTATAAAAGACGTTTTGACTTCTTTGTATTTTTCAAACTTATTTATTTTAATTAACAAATATTTGTTATTATAAGCATATCAAATATCCCACAAAATAGAATTCATAAATATCAGTTGCATATATTGCATTATATATTATTTTAGATATTGTATTCCAAAGTATTTTTTGTCAAGAATTCCAAAGTATGTATAAAATCAGCATTTCTTTAAATCAAAAGGTATTGAGACATTAAAGTCAGGTACTTGACTAGAAAGCGCTTCACATTTTTCTTAATGCCTACAAACTTTTCGAAATCGTTGCTTCTTACAAATCAAGAACGGCAAAAAGATGCGTTTTCGTATAAATAACTTTTTTTAATAAGTGTATCGTCTTATTCGACCTTATTGCATTGTATTTGTGATGAACTTTTAGCAACTTTCCGCTGAACATCAAAGAGCATTCACAATGTTTACCCAGAAACAATGAGCTGTTCGACATTCTAACCCCCTGGTCTAGAATAGGCGCAGGTATGCAAGAGGAGAAGGGCGCCGGAGGCTTTTGTCACTGGGGCTAGATAACCTTTGGGGATAAGGGTAGGTGGCTTCAGTGAAATTTACAACGTCAATGAACCCACACGAGGACACTCTGAAGAAAGGCTAACGTCTCAGGGTGCTGAAGAAACTTATTCAGCTGTGAAAATTTGGGGTAAAATTTAAAAGTAACGACTGAATAGACGACGCCTATTTGATGCCGCAAGATAATGTGACTTGCGCCTTATGATCTGAAATTTAATAAAATAAATATTTTTATGCAATGAATTATTAAATCATGTAAAAAATCATGCTAATATAAATGTATATCTATATATTAACATTTGGGTATTATTTTCAATAAGAGAATAACAACAATATTTAAGTTAACGATCTGAACATAAATAATTCCCAAAAAAAATATTTTTCACAAAGGTAGGATTTAAACTTGTACCTCGACGGTCATCGTGGCCTGGTGCCTCACAGTTACTTTAGAAAAAAAATCAGGTGCAGTCAAATCTGAAGAGCCAACCCATATCTGCGTGATTGTAAAATAGTGGAAATTAATAAGTTATTTTATATTCGATATAAAAATATTTAAAAAAAACTCTATCTATGTTATCACATGAATATAATGTAAATATGTGATAAATTTAATGCCAAAAAACAAGTAACACAACATCAAAAGTTTTTTGCAATTTAATACAAAATTTGAAAACCACACCTAATTTTTATTTTTCCAATGTCAATTTATTTCAAATGCGGATTGCGCTTAAATTGAAAATCAATGAACAACCTGATTTCTTACTTTTTTGAAATGGCACAATAGAAAATATCTGCCATCATACTATAAGTTGTTAAAGTTGCAAAGCATTGTTGCATAATTCCAAAGAATATTAATTTTGCGAGAATAATTTAGCCACAGGGAGGAATGCTTGCTAGCGTCTAAGACCCTAAGGTGACCTGCGAGAAATTCGCTCTCCAGGCGATCCCTCTTCCTTCAGGTCGTCGCGGCCATTGTTCCTTCAGAGGATGTCTGTCTTGGATTATGCCGCAAAGGATACAAATATGTCACGAGGGGCGCCCGTCCCTTCGCCTAGACTCTCCCGGATCGCGTTTGAACCTGCCCGCCTTGGCAATTCCTGTATTATTACAACTCATACCATAATATAATTTTGAATTTAACTCTATAACCGAAACCATTAATTTTTAAATAATCTAAACTGAATCTCAATACACGCTTACAGAAAAATAATATATGCATTACCTTTGTGCATAGATACACAATAGTAAAATATTTTAATAGATCTATATTAACAAATTTAATAACACTTCTTCAAATTTACTTCAAAAGATTATCATTACAATATTGTTCAGTGATTCATAATCTTATTCGACAGTGTCAAAAAAAAATGTAAAAACTAAATTTTACTTAAAATAAATTATTGAATGCCTGTATATCTCACAAAAAATCCTGCGATCTATATAGAGAATACTATATTGTATTTAACATGCAAAGCTCAAAATATATTAACAACATATAAATGATTCGGCGAAGGGAAGCTAAATGAAGCTAAATATGTCTTGATGAAATATGAGTGAATTGCTATGTCTGTTTATCATACAATTGAAAGTTTAATAATAAGTGTTTGAGAATAAATTAAAAAGTGTTTTATTTATAACAAGCAACATTTGATTAAGCAACAAATTAATACTTCCATGTGGTATAATGTTTGGCTCTGTAGTAACGGCGGATTAATATTTTTTCCTTTCCCCCGAGTCCAAGTTTATTATTTTCCTTGCCATAAAGTTTGACTTGCGAGTCCGTTCAAGAGCAGAGCGGGCCCCGTAGCCTATAACTTTTAATGGAATATATACGACGTTACGCAAAAAAGATTAAAGTTAAATTGTTTTTCATTTTATTTTCCAAATTTTTTGAAAAGAGACGTTATTTAAAATTAGGTGACGAGTTTGCCGTGGGTGTGTTTAAATTAGTCGCGCTGCGGAATGAGCTGCGGCGTCATTCTTGCGGTGGGTGTCTTTGACACCAAACAAAGTGCAAAACATTTTAAAATTTTCAAAGAAAACGATTATTTTATTACACATAATATTAATTATACTTATGGCTGTTCCACGAATCAGAGCTTAATTCGGTTTCTACTTAAATATTCTGTTTATTATTAATGAAAATTTTCAGTGCCAAATTCAGTGAATAGTTAATTATTAATAGAATAGTGTTTTACATTGATAATTAATCAGAAATTAATAATTATATAGAGCACTTCAATTCCAAGGACTGAATTTATAAATTTATTTTATCAAAATAATAGAATTCCAGTCCTAGTATCAAGCAAATTACTTATTCATTATAATACGCAGGACAGGATATAATGAGTGTATGTATATACTATATATATATATATATTGATATTTGGTTTGGCATATAAAACGTAGCACAGATTACTGGAGTCATTCCTATCATAAATCTTCTTGGACACCTGTGAATTTCGAACAAACACTTTTTATCCATCGCATTTATCCATATCCATTTTTTCGCCTACATATAGCCTTCATCCTTTAACCTAGCGAGAATTTGTAAGACCTACATTTTTTAGTCGATTTTTTTGTTTACATAAAACTATTCAACTACCTTAACACCCACACGCTAGTGTGAGTGTGTAATCGGATTCATCAAAGTTACCTGATACGGCCGCCTCCCCACCGGGCTCAGACTTTAGGAGTCAAGACCTCGGTGCAGTGGGAGGCCACCGGAACTCCTCGCCCCTTGCCGTGCTTAATAACCCGAGCACTTAGTTCCCGGGGGCTCGACCGCAGCCCCCTCTCCTGCCGTCTTTAAAGGTGCTCCCTTCCTGAAAAATATTACTTACATACAATGATCAACGAGTCTATCATTGAATTACTCTTTATTACAGCGTAAAGGTTAATAAAGATGGTCATTAGTCTAAGCAGAATATTCTGATTACTTTGTATAATTTTCAATTTTGGTCTCTTTTTTATATAAATATTCCTGAATACAAGTAGCATATTTTAAATTTCGCAGTTTAAATAGAGCTACTCAAATTATTTCTTATGAAATAAATATATAAAACTGCAATACATAAATTAAAGTAGAATTTAAAGAAAAAATAACTTTGTATTCCGTCTTCACTTAAATACAACTAACAGAATACTGGTAACAATAAAAAAATTACAAAATTAGATGAGGGTTATACAATTAGTTAAGTTTATGGACTAATTTTTTTTGTGTTTATCGTTTAAATAAAAATAATAATAAAGATTAAGTTACTTTTATCATTATAATAATGGATCTTCACCAATCAAATGCCTCGTCCCTCAACAAGATAGAATTTAAAGAGTGGTTACGTGTAATTTTTAATTCATAAAAAGTTTATTTGATAAGTATTTTCACTCTTGCCTATGTAGACAAATTAAAAACATACTAATTTTATTGAAAAAAATGGATATTTTAGCGTTAAACGTTTGCAAATTATACGAAAAATTTAAGACCTTGTATTCATTTTTCACTAGTCAGAAGCACGCGTCGGTATTTTAAATTTAAATTTAATTAAATAACACCCCCGTTCCACGGTTGAAGCTTGAATATTGGGGATGGGGTACAAATGCCAGGCGGCCAATGCAACGTATGCAGGCAATTCCACCCTTCGAGTACTTCGGAAACCAAAAGTCCTGCGTATGACATTTAAAAACAATGCATCGTGCTTCTCGCCAGCTAAAAATAAACACGCCTAACGCCTAACACGCTTTGGAGTAAGCTTAGACAACTAAAATAATCACACCGATTATAAATCTACGAGTTTATTGTAATACGTTGAAATGAGTTATGATATAAAAACGCCTTTTTATAAACAAACTTTAGGTATATTTTTTTAGAAAAACTTGCTAATTCACTTAGAATTGTTATTTTGATTTAACTAAAAATTATTTTAATAAACGCAAGCTTTAATTGATTAGTACACGTGATACTTTTTTTTTATTAGATTTACTAGTAAAATAAGAGAAATATAAATCTTATTAAATATTTTTCTTATCAAGCTATTTACAATAGTGTAGAAAAACTCTGACTTCAAAGCAGTTGTCATACTTTCGCAATTCGCAAAAAATCTTTTAAAAAGCCCTGCCCAGTTTTATACGATTTTTATTCGCCTATTTCGAATATGATATTTGTTTTAGCTATTGCTTTTCGTAAATTTCAAGAATATTTCATAATATTTAATGAATATCTCCTTACCATTGGTATTTTTTTGTCACGGCGTCCTTTGTTCTTTTGAGAAATAATGACATTGAGTGCTGAATTCATTTCGTTTTATGATTTCATATCTTAATATTTTGCTGACAGTGTATTTGTGATAACATGGTTATACTGTCGAATCAAGTACAAATATTACGATCCTTTCATAAGCTCTTTATACTTACATCAGTAAAGCAATTCGTGTCTGAATAGATATTAAATTATAATTTTATATGATTTTCGGTCGTCTAGTTGCTTAAGAGTATCGTATAAAATATTCAGTTAAATCAATGTCAAATATAATAACTAAAGAGCAGACACGATGTGGTTTTAGAAATATTCAATCTAATATATCATTAAATATTTCAAGCTTTTTATATAACGTGTCGTGTAGTGTTTTTTGTATAACGTTAAATGTAGTTTCATATGAGATTCTTTTCTCTTTCATGTTCAAGTTTATGTGTTGATGATAGAAGGTTATCGGATAAAAACAAACGCTGATTAACAATGATATATATTGCTGTATCAATAATCAATTAGTTTTTTCAAATCAAATCAAATAATACCAAATAGCTTTTAAACGGCGTATACATACATTTTGTGATTTATTGGACTGATTTTTTATTTATCATAGAAACCTTAGTATTTTGTATTATTTAAATGTATTTCCTTAGTATTTTTTTAAATCTTAATTGTTTTGTAATATAATTTCAGCTTTTATTACCTCTTATAGCAATTGTTAAAGTCGCAATATCATAAAAAAGGAATGGATAATTATATCAATAACAATTCTTTTTTATTGAAATACTACATAAAATGGAGAACCTCAAATAAATAAAAATTGTAATTACGCTTTAAAAAGTTCAGTATCTTTGAAATTTTAGATCTTTGATTGTTTGTCATCCAAGTACATTTTAACAATTTGGTCAAGACTTGTCAGGCTACTCTGCAAGTACAAGTAGAGTCCCTGGGGTGAAGTACCGTTAGGCGCTAATTTGACATATTTATATTTAAAATAATGAAAACGGCGCAGCGTAACGGAGTTATCTCTCCATTTTTTTCTCGTAACACGAGCATCACATCCAATTAGCTAAAGTTGTATCCGCCCAAGTCAACAGCCTACAAATACAGCCTAATGGGGGATGGGGGTAATTTGGCAGGCTGTACCAGGTACAGTGCGCCCATAAATCTCCGAATAATCAAATTAACACCATTAGAGCGCGAGCGCGACACTTTTGCCGGTTAATTTCCTTCCGCCCAACCCCGGCCGTTGGAGAGACTGTACCCCCTGGATACTCTGTGAAGTCGTCTTGCCCCGTACCGCCTCCCCGTCATATCGGTTGACTGTATTCAGATATAATGTATCGCGTGTGAATTTGGTTGGATTGTTCGAGGGGAGATTGTGTGAATATGTAGATTCTGACTGACAATTTACGGTATTTCTTTCTCCTTTTTTATGTGATTGTTGATGAAAAAAAATACTTCAATAAAAATCACCATTTGCATATTGCTTGCTTTTGTTATGTTTTTGTGAAGAAATTGTTACTTATCTTCGTTACGGGACATATTTGCATCTAATAAGAATTTATGATAACTCGATGGTGGCCAAGAAAAAAAATGACAATTTATCAATCCAAGGTGAGATTATTTTTACTTACTGTATCCAATAACTTATCTATAAAAAACGATATGACTGGAAGCAATCAAAACTATGCCTAACACGATACGTCGCTAGAAGCCTATCGAATAAAAAATATCAACCATTATAAGAGTTTAACTTGTTTAATACATATACAAAACTAATTGTGTTACGCAGATTCTAATTTAATATCTCATGGAAGATTAATCAGGTACTTTAAGGTTGGTTAAGAACCCGCATTTTTTACCCATAGGGCAGTTTTTTTAATTTTAGTAAGATGTCACAGAAACGTTCCAACTATTTAAAGTCAAAAACCTTCAGTAATATTTATATTCTCAAAGATCGATACTTCAATCGCAACGTTTCAATATCGTATCCCGTCAGAAGCTTTCAAATAATTAATAGAGAATACCCGGTAATATTGTGCATCTATTACTTACGCCGTCACTGGAGAAACTTAATCAAGCAGTAGCCAATTACACGCACCTCCCTTCCCTCCAGTTGCCCCACCCCCACCCCCGGAGAGGAAGTATCAGTACGACTCATTGAGTCTATAAAATGATTTCCTGTCGCAAGGGCGGCGGGTGGCAGGCCGCTGTGGGTTCTCTCGACAGCGGGCAATTTTTTAATGTAGGCAAATTATTTTCGGTTTTTTATTGTAAGTTATGGAGGTTCTTCAAATATTTCAATTGAAATTTTTCTTTGGAAAATATATGCGTTAAATTAATTTCGTTGGATAATTTATGTTTTAATGTAAGTGAGAGCGTGATTAAAATTATATATTGAATATAAACATTTGAATATAATATAATTACATTGACTCATGAAATTTGAAAAAAAAAACTGAGATAGACAATGTTGAAAATTTACGTTATTGGTCTAGAGTAGAATTCTCAAAGTTCTAGTTAATGCTTGAAAAATAGTACCTTAGGTAATAACATGATGGTTTGTTTTATTAAATGAAATATTTCAATACCACTGTTTCATAAATATGAACTTCCAGCACAACATGCAGTTTTTGTTTAACATTTTTCCTTATTACGATATTTTTGTAGTTCTACAAACACTTCGTCATCCCTAGTGCGGAGTCCTTTGAAGGGTCCACATACGAAGATGCTGTGATTTATGGTCCCAGTCACTCCATAGGGGATGGTGGATGATGCAGATAGGGGTATAATGAGGTGGCTCACAGGGGAAAATATTTAAAGGCTTTCTTTGGCGGGGATGCATCGTGTGATATTATTAATTTATGATTGATACTTCGAAAGTCGTTGATCGTATAATGGAGAAAAAGAAAAATGCAGAGACGTAGTATTAAACACACAATATCAACATTTTTTTATTGTTATAAAAGAACCTGGGACATTCATAATTGTATTTTCAAACTGTTTTAGAACAAAGGGTTTACCCGTTAAACCCGTAAACGGTATTTTTTAACTATACATTTTTGGGCATTATGAAATTTTACAGAATAATTTAAAATTGAAATATTTAAACAGTACTTTTTACTTAACAAAAGTTTTAAAAAATATATTAAATATAAAAACAATAATGCTATGCTTATGAATAATAGAATAAACTTTTTTGTAAAGTAAAGTACATTTTCTAGTTAACGTAATTTAGTAAAATATTTATACTTTATCTATATTGTATTTCAAATTAGTCACAAGCAATTTTTCTCGTAATTATATTTATGTTACTATAATTTTATTTCCACACGTTTTATTTAGTATTTTTAAATATAACTTAAAATTAATTTAAATAAACTGCAATATTTCCGTTAGTTTTTTTTTGTGAAAGTCAAGCTTAAATTTGCATCCCAATTATTTGATTTTTATTCTTTTTCACTGCCAACAAGTTACATTAAAAAATCTTATTGGTTATAAACCCTTGAAAAATTTATGTGCTTTTTGAATATCACCCACAAAAATATATCCTATTACAGCATTAAGTTTTTATAGCACAATTACGGCGCACAAAGCCTACAGCTCATACATTTTAGACTGCAGTCGGTCCCACGGGGAGCGCTATCGACCCGCGCGCCACAAAAACCAGAAAACCGATTTAAGCCTCCGCTAACGCCTTTGGGATGATTAATAAGTGTGAAATTATGAAATTGGACACGCCGGTGGCCGACCATCGTCCTGCTGATGTCATCGTCGGTTACATCCAACCGATCTTTCTACTATTTTAAGAGCTCCCCCAAGTCAAAACAAAACACAATCTTAAAAACGGATTTTTACATATTGGGAATCATTAATTCAAGCATACTAAATAGCAATTATGTACCGCAATTTACAAATTATAAATCTACATTGAAAATCTTCACTGATAGAATCTAAGCAAAAAATTAAGTGTTTATTGACATTTGAGATATATGCCTAAAAGTCGGGTTCAGCAATCACTACAACAAATACCATGACTTGTCAGTTTCAGGTAATATTAAGTTTGTTCAAAAAGTCGGGTTATCCATTTTAATGCGTTATATGCCGCAATTCTTTGAAATCAATTTATTTTTATGTTTAAAAATATGCATTATTTCATCAAATAAAACAACATTTTATTATTGAGTCCATCGTAAAATCATATTTATTTCAGAATTAGACGCATGTTTTTTTTTTTTTTTTAATTTTTATACCTTAAAGATTCTTACCCCCAACGATGATTAAAAATCACCGTTGTCGCTTAGCCAATACGCCATGGTATGATCAAAGTGACAGGATATGCACAAGGCCCGGGGTCACGTCCGGTAAGGGACACATGCGCAGGCTGCCGACAGTAACCCGAGCCGAATTAAAAGCAGTTTCCTGTTGAAATCTCTAAAAAAACCTCCTTGCCCACTGACTTGTCCGGCAGGATATCCTCAGCTTATGGCCGAACCGGTGTTTTTTTGGCTTTTTTTACTATCTCTAATAACCAATTGCTGTTTATAAAAATTATATTCATTCTATATTTATTGCAAAATACGAGAAAATTTAATCACAACAATAAAAACTCAATAGTTTAGTGATTTTATATCAGAACAGATTTTTTTAAATATCGTTCAATAATTAAAAGCCTATAGATTGCTTAATCAAATAGAAAAAATAAAGATAAGATAAATAATTCATTATAACCGATCTAAATTAAAGCCATAAAATTAAATGAAGCGTAATGAATTTTAGGAAATGATAAAACTTAAAATAAATTAAATGAATTTCGTATAACTCGTAAAAATGTTTCTGAAGTTATTAAAAACGATCCCTAAGAAAAATTAAAAAAATAATCTGCTTTTAAATTTTAATTTCGTTTTCCATGTAATTCAATTCGAGAAGTAAGATAACAGAAAAGGAGAAGCGGTGTACTAATGCCACCTTATATGTGAGAAAAATCAATGCTGAGCGTCAATGTAGCACCGCGCTGGGGGATCCGAGCTCAAATAACTGTTATCTTAGAGGCAAGTGTCTTTTACTAAATTAATCCCTCCCCATTTACCGACATTCCCTTAGCTCCCAGAGCTTTCGTACACTCCGGGAAATAAGCCGAGGTCGCGCGCAAACGGCACGAACAAACCTTCTATAAATAATATAAAATATACATTGTATTGACGGTCGAGTGTAGTTCTTGCCGAATCGCGTTTACGGATTCAGTGAAACATCAATGAAAACAGTAAATGAAATGAAAACACCGGAAAATTCGCAACTATATCGGAAAATGTTTCAAAACAAAGAATGATTTTATAGACAAATTTATTTCCTATTGTGAATTGCGAGAATTTTTAGCATTTGCGTTTTACTTTGCATTGTTCCGGTATTTAGATTCAACTGTCTGCTAATATGAATACATAAACTGATTGCCGGAGAATTTATTTGTTTGTCCGTACTACAACCAATCATTGGATATTTAAATACGCGAATACCTGCCGAAAGGCAAACAAAATTTAATTTATGACTGGAGAGACAGGTATTTACGGTAGGATTTTTGGAAAGCCATGAAAACTTCAATAATAAATTAAACGTTTGTTTTTGGATTCATATAAATCATGTTGGTAATAATTCATAAGCAAATTATGGCTTGTATGACCTCTTCCGCTTTTGTTGAGGCTTCTTTAAAGTTTGAACTTTAATGAATTTTGGAATGTCGTTACTTTATTAGAATTTATTATGCTTCTACTTCTGACTTGATAGCAAGCAAACATACATAAAAATTGTGTACAAAAAATTGATATACTTACTTTTTACAATTTAAGGGATTTACAAGTTCTAGAAAACGTTTTATAAAGACTTTATAGTAACATTTTTCTAAGATCCTTAATATTGTGAAAAGCGCGCACTTTTCCGTCAGTATTTTGCTTATGTTTATATACAAAATATACCGCCAGATCTACAATTTCCAAGGCGAGTGGAGTTTCAGTTCTTGTCACGTAAGATATAAACTCCACACTGAATTCCACAGCTGAAACCTCAGAGGCAATTTCCTATTCTCATTTCTATCGACCGTTCGTGTCTGGCAAAAAGTAAACACTCTTTAGTGAGAAGGGTGGCGAGACCGCGGGGAAGGGTAGGGAGAGAACTGAAGAATTTAAAATACATTAGAAACAAGAGCTGAAATCAATTACGTCTTCAAATAACTGCTTCATACCTGCTTCGTCTTTCCCCCTTCTACTCTGATGGATACTGTGAAAAAATTACAATTGAAAATTCAATATAATAGATTGCGTTCGAGAGGGGTGCTACTATTTCTTTTGTGAGTTTGTAAGTCACTCTTCTGAAATAGAAAAAGGACGGAGAAAATAGAAACTTATTGATAAAAAGCTCTTTTTCTTTTTAGCGCTACCCTTTTGTGCTAAATGCAAATAATGAGCGAATGTTATTTCCAGATATCGATATTTACTTCGGCTTATTTCCAAACTCTCACTTGGAACGTACTGTAACTTTGATGTCTTGCGAAAAATAATAAATAAACACTTTTTCACGTTTCTTATTTTATCCGTCCTGATTTTAAAAAAATATGTGTCTACATAAAATTGTTATTCTCAATCAATATGATAAATGTGTAGAACGTATTGAAGTTTGAAACGCAAATCATTGAAGGTTTTTTTTGTGTAATACTTATTATCAGCCTAAGAATATTTTTTTATAGTGTATTTGAAAGCTACTCTATGGTATAAATTACGCAATATACCAATTAATGAAATAAATTATTATAAATCGATATTTGTTTTGAATCTTCAACGTTTTTCCGATAAACTACTTCTAAATATTTTGACTTCAGTTGACTTATAAAACAAATTTGCTTATTTAAGTTATAAAAAAGAACTTGTGTGCTTATTTTAACTTCGAAGAATATACTTAATTTCAATTAAATTTTGGTATCAAAATATAATAAAGAAGTTCTGTTACTGCACTCAAATGTTTTTAATTACCTTAAAACCAAGTTAATATAAAAATATGTAATTTGTTATATCCTAGGCTCATTTTTTCATTATTGAAGTAATATAAAAAATCCTTTGTATAGTTAATAACTTATAAATGGCATCCAGTTTAAAAAAAGTATTATCAGTGGTTATAATTGCTTACACTTTCTTTTCTGATTTTGTGAGTTTATTTTTCACTTGAAACTCGACGTAGACTTGTTATATAGTATTCTGATTTTTAATGCAATTTAATAAAAAAAATTATCCATAAAAATATTATATACTTTGACATCGCTACTGTGTTCTCAAGCATTGCTATATTTTATCCAAAAACATGCTCAGGTGGACTGAGCTCAAAACGTCACTCGTAGTTGTAAATTAAAAAAAAAAAAACATACTTGCCAAACACACGTGCGAAACTCTCACGCCAGACTACCGTACTTTATTATCTGCTGGGAATGCTGTATTGTTACCAATTCAATATTTATATTTTTCAGTATGAAGGAATTCGCGTCACATGCCTCAAATTGCTCTTATTAGGGTTGCTTTTACGGCTCGATTTCTTGGGCCCGGTTTACATGTTTCAATCCTTAGAGAATTTAAATAAGCATTGCATATAATCAATGCATTTTTTTATTAATTAAAATAACACATTTGTTACAAATTTGAAAGAAATAATTCCTATTGATGCTGAAAACAACAAATACAACTTTCATGCAACTCAGTTATGCCTTGTACTAAAAACAAGTTTAAAAAATTTTGTTTATATTTTTCTGCCTATTTTGCTCAGTGGAGTGTAAGCTTTCTTTTCAGGATCTTCACATAGAAATTTACGATCTCAGTAACACGCTATGCATAATAATTACGTCGTCAGTAAATAAATACGAATTTAAAATTCTCTTCTTTTAGATGAAAATGTGATGTATTAAAGTTAAGTTGCAAAAGGTCTTCATCCGTCATTGTTGTCGTGTGACCGATCGATGAGCCGCCAGTCGCGCGACCGGCGAAGGGAACCGGCCCCGGCGGGGCGGCGCTCCCAGGCAAGCGGCAATCACACTTATTGTCCGCCATTAAGATTCCAATCGAAGTTCCTAACGACGCAAGTTCCTCGGCTAATTATACATCAATCAGCTTTAAGCCCGGCCGATTACGCAGTCAGAGCTTAAACTGAGGACTCCCGGGCCGTGATCTCGGGGAATCATTTCAGCGAGCTTTTTTATGTTTTGTTAAGCGCTTGATGTTTATCGCCGCGTAATTTTATGACAAAAGTTTAAGTGTTTCATTTAAGGTCGGGATTATGATGTTTTATATTGTTAATTTTTTATTAATTATTTCATAATGAGACGCGATGACTGGCGAATAAACGCATTTGTGTCTTTGAGATAATATAAAATTACAAGTTGTATTTTGCTTGTAGAAAAAAACTTTTTTAACAATACATCATTTTTCTTAATTTTTTCAAAGAATTTTTATTTTTAATACAACGTTTACTAAAAATATTTTGAGATTTGGATGTCCTACATTTCACTAGGCAATGTATCATACCAATAAGCTCATCGCAGAGCCGGAAATCTCAGTTTAAATCAATTCCAAGATGTGATAAAAATATCAAAGCTATAAAACTAGGATTCCACCTGGGCCGTATACCTGTACGAATGCTCCCGGCGGGGGCCACGTGTGGACCGCGGGCCGCGCACGTGCCCGCTGGCCCTGCAATCTCGGGCCGGAATATGTTCCCGGGAATAGGAGTGTTATGACTCTCTGGGAACGCGGGACGGTCGCAATTGATACTAGTGTGGAAGCGAGAGAGATATCCGGCAAATGTGCCGCAAATTTATGGTTATATCCATTTTAGCTTTTGATATAAACTGATATCAACTATCTTCATGCTTTTTAAAGGTCATGGAAGCAAATTTATTACTGAAAAATAAACCATAGAGGTACTTGTATTTTATAATAAATACAGAAGATTGTTGATTGGAACGTATTTATTAGTTTATTTCAACGTAAGTTATTTAAATGATAACATTTATTTTTTATTCGTCAAACCATTTTTTTAATCATTCGTCAACTATTACAGAAAATTTATAATTGAGTCAAAGTAATTCAGATTTGATAATCTGATTTTAAATTTATTATTAATGTTAACTTAATGGCCTCTATTGTAGATAAAACTAAAGATACATAGTGTATTGTTTATATTGTTGTATTATATCTCTTGAACATGTACTCTAGACTACCAGAAAATTAGAGAAAATTCAAAGGTAGCTTATCAAGATGTCCTAGCATAGTCTGACCTTCATACAATTGACCGAATGTTTGTTAGTATATATAATTAATACATTTCAGTTAGAAGTTAAGACAAGAATATGAGGTATTATCGTTTAGTTAAATCTCTCGCTTGCTTAAGTTTTCGTGATTCAACACAAACATCTCTCACCCAGCTCGCTCGTACTTCACTGGAATAATAAAAAAAATAACAAGCTTAGCGCCACTGTGCACGGCGATTCTCCGAGATGATATCTCGATAGCGTCTCGGTGTTGCCGTCTCCGCGCCCCGCCCGAGATTAATTACAAATTACACAAGTGGGAATGTTTATGTAGCCTTGCAACACAGCACAGCGACACAGGGGGAAGGGAGGATACGGGAAGGGGGAGGGAGCAGAGGGAGACCCTCTCAAATTAGGATATAGTTCAAATAAACGCTTTGATAGCGATATTACATCATACCATTTCAGTTGAGCTAAGTTTGTAATGTATTTCATATTACAATTAAGAATAGATATTTGGAAATCGTAAATTGTTTTCTTTTATAAACACAATACGCTATTTCATCGACATTAAATTGTTATCAACCATAAATACAAACATAATATTAGTTAATTCTAAAATACATGTTTGATAAGTGTAACAAATCATATTTCACAACTTGTGTGTGGACATCATAAAATTAACAATATTTAAAGACCATAATAAATATATTCCCGCTACCACTTTCTGTCCACTGATGATTTGTAAAATTTCATTAAGATTTCAATATTTCTCTCTATACTCTCAAATTCTCCCAATTTTTTTAAAATTTTATCTTAACAATTATCATATACTGTAGAATCGTTAAGTGGCATTAATATATTATTGTACGTATTTCGAATACAACATATTCATGTAATGACAGAGGTTGAAAACGTACATTTTCTAACAAATTAACTGAGGTAGACTAAAAAAAACATAGTTTTTACAAAATATACGTATTTATTTTTAAATAAATTTATAACTCAATAATACTTTAACCCCCATCGATGAATTTTTTGTTTGAAAATTAAGTAAAGCAAAATATTATTTTTGTATTAAAATATCATAAATTTGTCAAGATTAGTACTCCAACAAGAGTAATCTCTTGTTTATGGACTTTTTTGTTGCTTTTAAGCTTACTAGAAAATTCACTGAAAGTATCCACGCTGGAGTCCTTGCCTTTGGCCGCAAGGTTGTCTGCTGACAATTACTATTATTTAAGAAAATTTCTTTGTACCCTAATTTAACGCTTTTCATAGAAAAGGCTGTCACTTTATTTCACTAAACTTTCAGATATAACCATGATAAATAATCATAGTTATATTTTAAAGCAAAAATGTAAACATTGTCTGGGCCTATTTATTTAAAATGACGTTCAATCACATTTTTTGTGTTCCGTTGATTTGTTTGTCTAGAAATACGTCCTTTAAGATTTTGTTATTTTTAAATCTCATTATCCTTTATTTACTGTTAACATGGTCTTAATAACATGCGTAGAAAAATTTGTTTCGCAATGAAGATTTAAGTTATAAATTAATGACCTTTAACTATTGAAACCGTAGGAGCATATATTTCTAGTTTCTTAATTGAAAAATAAATTAAATATAAATTGGGTAAAACATATACAAAATAATATTTAATTCGTAATTAAATTTTGTGAATTTTTTTTTTTAAATTAGAAGTTATTTTTAATTTAAATAAAATTTTAAATGGTTCATGAATGGTTATATATATATAATGTAATAAATTCAGTACCATGTACTACTGTATTTGTGGTCCTTCTCAGTACAAGACGAACCTTAGAGCTATTATGTTCATATTTAAAATATTTTTGTTATATGTAATCAAAAAACTATATTCATCTCAACTTTTATATAAGATAGAACCAAAAAACCTTCAAATAATAAATTTGGTTATCGGTTGCTTTTCAACAATTTCCACGGCAAAAATTCAATTTTACTCAAATGGTGAGCTGAAAAGAAGCGTTTGGAATTTATTTTGTGATAAATAAACCTAATCCGTTTTATTGTCTATAAACTTAAATTTATTGAAAATATATGAAAATTGTTTTGGAAACAGGTTTAACAATTTTTTTTTTCAGGTATGTGTGAGGAGTGCTGTGCTGTTTTCCAACGACATGGCTTACCTGTTGGAATTTACAACAAGCAAAAGATTAAGACCTAATTGCAATAGAATAATTGTATATACCAGTAAGTATATTCAATAAGATATTTAATATCATTTATTTTATATTATATTTTATAAAAAGTATATTCAATTTGAGGAATAATCCAAAACATCTCATTAGTAACGAGAAAGTTTAGTAACACCATAGTAAACGACATAATCTGAAAGAAACAAATAATCTGAGATTGAATAGCCGATACTTGTTAAAATGGTAAACAAAAATGTTTAAGGAATTAAATTAGATCCAGTTAATTCTATCTACCAGGCCAAAAACTCCCATAGTTTAAAAAATTTCTAACCAATTGATGAGTTCATCTTTAATAATAATAAATTCCTTAAATTTACGATTACATTTGCATCAAACGATGATTTGGACGAATGAAGTATTTTAGAAGATTCATCACATCTTTAACAACTAACACATATATTTATGAATAACCACACACTCAAGTCCTTACATCTTCGTGACCATGCTATGTCTCAGAGAAGTACGATAATAACTTTTATTTTTTAGTATTCAGAAATTTCACTTTTGTATAAAACTTTTTTTTTATTTGGATGAATTCATTAATTCTACAGCCTTTTGGACATAAATTTATTTATTGTATTGGGTAATTGTATTGCAGCTTATACAGTTATCCTGGAGCGTTTCAGGGTGCGCTGAAATTAGACGCAAGACAATGTTATTCCCGAGTCCCGGGATATTACATTCTAAGGTCTCATTAAATCCTCTCGGTACGATTCTGGAAGTAATCAAAGTAAATATCCGCCTCCAAAATTACAAAGCCCTCACTCTCATTGTATGATGTATGTGTAAACAATGTAAGAAATGGGGCGGGGGTGAGAAAACCGCCCCTGGCTAATTACAGGCCGCCCTTACAAGTTTCTGGGAGGGTTGTTGGAGGCTTTTTGGAGGCTTCGTACGTGAATAGTGTGACCCGCACAGTGCGCATCCGGAGCGGACGGACTACGTAACAAAGCTGAACAATCTATCAAAAATACGACGCGAGTGGAAGGCGAGAAATTTTTGATTCATGCGAAAATCAAAAAAATATATATTTGATTCTTTATATATTTTTAGTATTTGAGGCATTTGTCAATTTAAAATATAACCGACGAAGCTTGAATAAAAAAAGGCCTAAGCCGCTACGGAGTATTGGAATGTCATGTTTTATTAAGAAAATGACAGAATAATTGCTTAAATCTCTGTGTTTTATTAAGCTTCAGCTTATTTTAACAATATTTTTAAACATTAAAAAAATGACTTGCGATATTATTATTATAATTATTACTTACAAACAATACAGTAATTAAAAACGAAAAACCAGCCGTCCCAATCATATGATGCAACAACTTTAATTTAATATTTGTAAAAACTTCATTGTTACAAAAAATGAATTATATATCATTTATTTATGAACTCAAAATGCTTTAATAAAAAAAACTACGAAGTGATTAAATAAGCTTACATCAACTTGGTAATACTAACGTTTAAAAGCCCATGAAATGATTAGCAAACATAATGATAAAATAAATAAATAATTTATCACGACAAAGTCTTATTACGTTAAAATTCAGTGACACTTGTAAGCTTTGAACGTTGTTATGTTATTTAAATAATAATCCTTAATATTAAATCATCAAATCCTATGACACCTACTTTGTAAGTTAATCCTTTAAGATAAGTGTTAATCGGTTTATCTAATAATTTTCTCACCTATGAAATTGAATAATCTATTTACATAAAATTAAACTTTGTTATTTCTTTTTAAATTAGACTCGACGAAAAAAAACATATTTAAGCTTTGTTTAAATTTTTAGTAGTCCTCGGGATGTATGACAATAGGAAAGGTGAGTGCTGTTTATTGTTTTTGTAATACAAGATTGTTGAAAATCCGCGAGAGAGCTGTCGGCATTGGTTTCGTAGCTGTATTTGTATTTAAATTAATTGGGAACTTGCAAAGCATACGGTGTTTACGTATTGTTTGAAATCAGATATACCTCAAAACATCGCGCATATTATTCACATTTATACTCAATAATATCAGAAACGAAACGTAGACATATATGTTTGTCACAATAATTGAAAGTGTATACAAAACGCGAATTACGTATATATCTGGTATTTTCATCGGATATTTAATATTTTATAAAAATATTTAAAGCAGTGAAAAAATTATTATAATGTATTGGATAATCAACACAAGTTCATCTATAATTTATGTAAATGAGTAAAAAGCAATTGACTTAAATCTTTCATCGATGTGTCTACGATAAGTCAGTGTTTTATAACTACAAATAAATAATCATTCAAATTTGAGTTTTAGGGCTAAATTAACGAGATATTTTTATTTAAAGTGCCCGTTACAAAAAAGTAGGATGGTTTATTTCCGTGTTGAATTTTTTGGCGAAATCCAAAAACAAACATGAAAGCCACTTCCAAAGGAACCAATACCAATCAGCGAGCCTCAGACACAAAGGGGTAGTAACCACCCTCGTAGCTGTCTTCATTAGCACCCCCGCGTTACGGGGATGACAAATGCGAATGCCTTCACCGGCCAGCCCGCCAGCCGTGGTCAGACGGTGATTTGAAAAACGTGAAGAAGATATAGCCGACTCGGTACCGCAGGCCCACGGCTAATTTCAGAGCCTCCCTTCAAGCCATCAATTACGCGCGAGGCTTGTTTTCTACCCGCCCGTGACAAGATAAATACAAGTATGAGAGGAAATAACTTAATATGAGCAATCAGGGGTTTTTCCTGATTCGTGTGTTTGTTTGAATTGTGTTATTTTGTGCTTTGGTCTTTATTTATGCCACCTTTTTTACACGCGTAATCACGCATTTGGTTAAAAATCTAAATTTTTCTGCGTGGTATTCTCTTTTTTTTCATTGACTATCTGTATTCTCTGGTCGATCTTCTGTGTCTTGTAACATTATTAGCTTTTATATTATTTGGATAAAACAATAACTAGGTATTTTAATAAAATAAAAAAATAGCACACGCTTATATTATTTAGCGACATTCATGTTTATTTTATTTTGAAAGTTATTAAATGAAATTATTACAAGACTCTATTTTTTTAGACATAAAAAATCTATTTAAAATATTTTTTAAATGAATTAGACGTTTGAGAAAAGAGGAAATATTATTTAAAAATTTCATGGTGGAATATTCATGAAATCTTACAGCAGCTTTGAGGTAAGAATAATAGAAGTTCATTCAAATTTACCCCTTTCAAGGGGGTGGCGTGACGGAGTACAGTGCAATAGAATAAATAAAAAAACTAATCAAAAGTGAATGCGCAGCCCTCTTCCCATTTAAGATCCATGGATATCTCTCACCTGGCCGCCATTGTTCCGTAGAGAATGCCAAAAACTTTCTTCTTTATGGTCTAGCAGCTCTCCCCCTTCTGATGCACACCCTGCCATTACAAAGTACGCATTTTATACACTAATAATTAAACGGTTTATATAAATAATAGCAGTATTTACAAAATTTAAAAACCTATATTTTCATTATTTTAATAATATTTAAAAGAAATTGTTTTCAAAGCTGTGCCTATTTCTACTTTAACATAATTATGGTGTGTTCCATGCTTTTATTTTCATTAACTTTTCAAGTAGTATACGCTATACGTAAATACTTCGTGCTTTCGGAAAACCTTGAATTCAAGTAACTGCCAAAGAGCGAACATTCTAGAACAAATGAAAATTACTTTCGAGTAAAACCACCTGAACTTTGCGCTGCCTTAGATTTTTCACCTTCAAGTTGGTATGATAGTGGTATAAGTATTTCGTCGATTAAAACCGCGAGACTAAAGAAGACTCAACAAATAAACAAGATTCCCTTGAATAAGTCACGGCGGGGATATTGCACGGGGACTTTCAACTTTACACAAATCCCCGGAGCGTGTAATGAACAAGTAACTTTGTACCGAACACCGAAACCCATATAAAGTACAAATAATCAAGCCTTTATTTATTCCCGAATCTCGGTTTAGAAGGAAACTAAGGGCAGCTACGGTCTTACATTAAAGCTTAAGCGCTCGATTAGGAGTTGAAGGGTTGTGCTGAGTTTTCTACTTTATATCACTGCTGTTGTTGGATTCTTATTCAAAATATTATGTAATGACAACCGCATGGCCAAAACTTGAGACATAATAATACTTGAATTTTCATAAGAAAATTGTAGTTATGTATCCATGTTACTACAACCATCCAATAAGTAACACAAATACACATAATTAACAAAGGATTTATTAGAATTCATTAAATGTCGGTACAGTGAAAAAAACATCACAAATATCTTATTGATAAATAATCTGTAGTTTTTTTGTATCCTAGCGAGATTTGCATGAGATGATGTAATTTTACTCTTAAGAGAAATCAAACAGTATTTTGCGAAATTTGATTTTTATATAAAACAATCGAATTATTAATGTAAACACTAAAATTAACTTTATTAGAAAACAGCAGAAAAAAGGTCAATTAAAATGAGTTACAATTACGTACCTTATAATAATTTTTTCAAAAGCTTATTGAACTGAATAAAAACTTTTTGCGAAATTAGCATTTTATCTGATTCGTTGAGCGAAAAATCAAAACGACCTTTAAAATAATATTTTCAACGTTTGATGTTAAAATTTAGGTATTTCGATTACCATTATACGTGTATTGAGTACAACGAGTAGGTAAGTTCTTGATATCGGAGCTCACGTGCTCCCGAGTTGCCCCAGCAATGCTTGTGTCGACATCGGCGATTGATTAGTTGATCACGTCTCGATGTTTGCGATACATATTTAAAGCAGAGTCGTCTTCGGTAGCGGAAATGTAATGAAATCTCCCCGAGTACTTCCTTTCAAAATGTCACGAATCGCTTTGTTTTGCCTTAGCGCAAAACGTGTCGTGCCGATTGCTTGTATTTATTTATGGCTAGATATTTATACACTTCCATACCCACCGACTCGTGTCTGCTTTTGATTTGAGAAAAACGTGATTTATTGGTTTCGTCTAGGCTCTTGAGTATTTTATGTTTTGTAATAAAAATGGACGAAGTTTCTATCGACTTACTTTTAAACACGTTTCGATTTAAAACTGTGAGTATCTTAGTGATACCTTTTCTGTATTTCTGCTTTATAAGCTTTTCTATTCTTTTTTTTTTAATAAAATTTCTCTTGAAATTAATTTCAGTCCGATCATTTTTTTTAAATGGGAAACTGATATTGCCAACAATACTAAAGTGCGATGTGTTTGGGTTTTAGTCACTTAATTAAAATTCACCGTTTTTTAAATCTTTTTTTAAAGAAATAATACTTTTTACAAATACATGGCTAAGTACCCCAAGAGGTAAATATTTTCAGAGAAATCGTATTTCTATACACTCTCGGATATGGTCTATTCCCATCGGAAACAATCCAGGATATATTTTTAGAATTATACCCTATAGCACAAATTTAATAAGGGGAAATTGGAACTGGGACTTGACGAATTCCGATAGGGACTTTATTGCGAATTCAGCAGTAATTCACGATTACATTTTATTATTTTTCATTCAACGGCATGATTTAAATGCACTTTTCGAACATAAGAAGTATGTACTTCAATTATAATTTATTACTTATTTTTTTAAAGTAATATTATTATTTAAATAACTATCATTGTGCAAATCTTAATTTTTATTGGTGCATTTACACGTATTCTTTTATTTAGATAAAACTACTTTTTCATTCACTGCTAATAAAATGCAAACAAGATCAACTGATTAAAATAACGCACCAGAAAGAAATATAATAAGTAATTTTCGATTAGATTTATTATTTATTTGAACTATTTAAACTTTATTGAACACAAAATGAAGTTTATTGAATTCACAAACCCTGTTGTCAGTCACCAGTAGTAAATATAATGAATTCAGTAATACTGGGTTAGTTGTGTTGTGGCGGTTGTAACAGAGGAATAATGAATATTAAACTCGACCAAATATCGATATTTCATATTAAGTAGTACATGCTTTGGCATACTCCGTATAAGGGCCCACCCTGTACATTACGACAGCATATTGCGTTGTTGCTCAAAAAATCAATCAAACGGCAACCATTAGGGCACAATCGCACATTAAATAAAACCAATAACGGAAAAAATATTTAAATTCAACCAAACTTTTATTCAGAGCCATGAATTATGTAGCGAAAGTCGTTCGAGCCCACATGTTGGCTCGGCCAATAACACTTTCGGGAACGACTCTCGATATTAAAATTCATCGCTGAAAAAATCCATTTAGTTTGTACCATTCGTCACGCGCGGCGACCGGGGGAGCTCCCTGAAGCGACTAGTTTGATATTTCTCAGTATAAATTTCAATTAATCCACCCCACTTATGTTTGAGTAGTGACGGTGCGAAATGACGTCACTTTATATTAATTTTCAATTAATTTAACTGGCGTATATTATGGTCTGATTATCTCTTTCGAAATCGATACTGGGCCTTTTTAATACTTTAGCCACGTCAAAAGGGGATATCATTCAATATATACCTAATTATTTTTTTATTCATACTTGTATTTGCGTGCCAGAGTTTTTTATTATTATAATATCCAATAGGACACTCATGCCAAAACCATACAAAAAGCTACTCATAAGTGTGAACGATGTAATTAATTCGTCGGAATTCTTTTACGGATATTGATTTTATTCGTATCCACGCGGAATTTAAATACCGACATAGCTCAAATTTTATATAAGCGATTAATTATTTTGATTTCGATGTCTATAGTACAAAAAGTTTTCGAACAATAACCGAACAAAATTATTTCATCATTTGAGCAATCATCGATTATAATTTTATGTTTTTTCTCTTCATAATTATATAAATCGAAAAATCGTATATTTCCAAGTCTCCTTCGTTTTGGCACATAAAAATAAATAAAATTGCTTTCACTCATTTAAGATTGTAATATATTTTTTTATTAATTGCTTGGGTCTTTTTGTTTTATTTCGATGGAGTGAGCATTTTATGGAAATATGCGACCTTACTAACGTTTAATAAAAACAAAGATATGCAGTCACGTAATGCGGTACAAAAGTGTAAAATTCTCACTACGGCTTTGTTAATTCCCATCTCTAATTAAATACAAGCGCTCGCATTACAATACGAATTCCTTCCTTTTTCAATCCCATTATTATTTTCCGTACCTCCCCCCGGCACAAAGACATTTTTTATTGCCCCTAATTCCTCGGCTCCGGCAACGCTCCCCTTTCTTCACATACACCGAGTATCAGTAATAAAACGCACTTGATATACAACCAATCTCTCTTAGTTAGCTGCAACTACTTTTAAGTCTCCTAGAGGCGTAAATAAATCAATTAGAGGAATCTAATTTGATTAGAGCTTGATAAAATATGACTTTCATTAGGGTGGCCTCCGCCCTGACCCACGCACAAAGTTTTGTCCAATCATTTCTGCTAGCCGAGGCGTAACTGTTATTTCATCGAAAGTTATTTTAAGATTGAACCTTTGCATAATGGCCTAAAGGTCCATATGCGTGGAAACGAAATATATGCCATGAAAATTCATGGTATTATGATAAAGTATATTTCGATCAGAACAGTAGACCTACAAATTTATTGAAAAAATTAACGATATGAATTCTCAAATATTTTTAAAAATAGCTTTTTATTTTAGTTTCAATGTACGGTTATTTGTATATTTTTATTTTATAGTAACTCTTTTTAAATATAGGAGATGAGAATTTACTAATAATACGGATAAATAAAATTGTGTTTTGAGTGATAGATTCATTGTGCTGAGGAATTGGATAAATTTATAATTTTTCGGATGTATTAAGTTTCATTATGATCGAGAAACACGCTGCACGCTGTGACGTAATCGATTTTACATTGATAATGACTAATTACACGGTAGATCATACTGAATCGACCCATAAGGATTCTTTCACGATGGTCATGTATATTTTTTTATCCTTAGCATGGGAAGTCTTTAGAGTATGTTTATCATAACAACATCAAAAATGACGGAATACCTTTTGTGCTTGATTTTAAAGAAATTTCAAAGAATCATACCAGCAAAACACAAAACAGTCTATTTACTTATATTCATACAATGGCTTGTTTTTTGATAAAAAATAAAAACATTTCCTCAATTTTTACTTTGTATCTTAGTAGGCCATTTTTTCCAATAATGATTTTCAATTCACAATCATTCCCGCTTCAAAGGTGAATCCATTCAAATTCGCGGTATAAACTTGCCAATATATATTTGACATTTATTTTAATATAAATTCTCAATCTGCGGTGCGTTTCTGGTCCGCTAGTCACCCCACAGCGCTTCAACTACAAAAATATTCCTTGCCTCTATGAGAGAATCCATAAAAAGTATGAGTTGGAACAAATTTCAATAAAGCGAGGAACATGCACCCCACGAACACGGGGAGGTTTCCGTAGACCAATAACCTCATCCTTCTATAAGGCTCATTCGTTGCTCTCCTTTATATTAACTCCACTTTATTACTTTTTATGGTTGATTCTATTTGAGATCCTTTGAACGGGGGAAATGCTAAGCGCGTTGTAAAAATCAACAGTCGAATTGCTTATGAAGAATGGATAAAGAATTATTCTACAGGCTGCAATGTAAAGCTTTGAATTTTTCGTATGTGCCCAAAAACTTTATAAAGGATTTTTTCTGAGAGTTTCTCAGTATCATTAAGGCACGTGTAGTATCAAACATAACAGATAAACATTTCAAGATTGAAAGCTTTTATAAAATAATTATGACACATGCATTTCATACGCGCCATGTATATATAAATTAAATTAAACAAATAAGCTCATAAGTTGTTTTTATTTAATGAATACAGTTTATTAACAATGTGATTTCTATTAACAACCCCACCGCAATAGTGTTTTGATTTATCGTACTAATTTTAAACAAGTATTTTAAAAATACTACCCCCATGCTAAAAGAACATCTTTTATGATGCCGTTCATACAAGACTTGTTTTTTTTTTCATGTGGCTTCATTAAATTGAGGAATAAAATCTCATGTTAGAATATTAAATTCGTAATACGATGAGTAATATAATTCGGGGGGCAAAGCCTTAAAAAGCTCCCTGCATGTAGACGGAAATAAATGCTCTTTATGACGCTTGTATTAATTTAGCGTGTTTATTTCATTATTTGTATGAGCAGATCAAAGGATCTCATGGGGAATGTTTGTCATTCTTTTTGGAGAAATGAAATAATAAAATATCTCCTTTTATCTCGTCGTTGTTTGTACACAGGTAGCTTAATATTTACGCTAAAAAATCACAAAGGCTTTATCACTAAATAATTTGTAGGTATTAACTTGAATTTTTTAAATTAAAAATAAGAATATAGATGAGTAAAATATTAACCTTTGTGGTATTATTCAATATTTTTTCAAACCAAAGCTAATTTTAGTCTAGCTTGACACATTCCAAATCAAATATATTATTGTTTAGTATCATTTCATTTACAAACATTTTTTTAAATAAATTTTTAAATAGGAAATCTGGTTTATTGTTTTATTACAAATGTTTTATCGTTCATACCATTAAAATAATTTTCGTGTAGTCGAATGTCAGAAGGAGCGTAAATACATTTTTTGTCATATATACCTAGCAATTAGCCGTACATTACATGTTTCCAAGTAAATATCATCCCTAAGCAACGACGAACATTATTTTAGGGGTGCACTACCCTCAGCAGTAACCTACAAGGGGATATAAGAAATAATATGAAAAAAGCATGACAAATACATTGTCGCTATCTCGCTCGCTTTGTTGAAGATTATTTGAGTGCATAAGAATCGCATATTCTTGGGGTGAAAATATGATAAAGTGCTGGCTAGCACAGATTTAATATGGTACTGACAAAAATTCCTGAATCAAAAAAAAAACAGCAAAAATATATATAAGTTAAATAAATATACTAAAAAAAATAAATAAATTTCAATATTTGTATTAGCAAATTAAATTTTTGCTGTAACAAAAAATGGCCTATAACGGAGTATTTTTTTCGTAAATAGAAAGAACAAAATAAATCAAACAAATTTGTAATTTATAAATTCTCTATCACCTATTTACTGCTATTTTGTATGTGCAAACTTTGTAGTGTAAAGATTTTGGATTAGCACTCTTCCTTGTGATCACAATTTTATGTTATAGTCAAAAAATTGCAACTTTAGTAGAAATAACTTAAACAAAACAAATCGTAAGGGAAGTCTCAAATTAAAAAAAAAAAATTTTACTCACATACATATCGAGCATATGTACACACATATACACATATATATATATATATATATATATATATATATATATATATATATATGTATCCGTTTGTTTTGATTGAAATGTATTTACTTTTGGTTGTTATCTGATAATCTAAGGTTTTTTTTGTCTCAGGTTTCCTTATAGTTTAATACCTTCCTTGTAACTATCCCATTACATGCGACGTATTATTTTAACGCTGTCTTTCGATACATTGTCCTACAAGGCTCCAATAAAGATTTTATTATAGCAATATATGACACCTTGGCCATTGAAGCGTATCGTCTAATGAAGGTCCCTACGTGTTAACAAACACCCCGGCTAAAACAACAATCGCCCATCACGCTCGGTCAGATTATTCTTCTAAGCACACAGAGATTTATGGGCCGAGATAGTTGCTTTATGTCTTTCGGACAAATTGCTCGACTATCGAAGGAAAAGGCTAATATAACATCGAAGGAGACACGTGCTGACGTACAATAAATTGTTTGTTCCATTACCCGAACCAACAAAGACCAAATACAAATAGGTTACCTGTATGGCTAATTACAGGAGGGGAAAAAAATATATTTAAAAGTATTCCTCTGGACAACTGATAAATAATAAATGTTATAAAGGGGACAAAAATTATCACCCCGATCCGTATTTATTCAGTTTCATATATATTTCGGGAGCACCCTACTGAATTCATTTTTTATTGTGTTAAATTATTATAAAATTATCTGTATTTTTCACACGAAAACTATGTAATAAAATTTCTCTGTGCTTACTGAATTAGTCACCCGTTATAAGTGAAAAGTCTCAAAATAAAAAAATACTATGAAAACAAAAGTGGTGGAGTATGTTATATTGTTATTAATAAACACAAACTATTTAAAATAATACACGAATAAATAAATTGTAAGAATATAGCCACAATAAAAATAGTATAATAAGAAGAATAGTAAATAAAGTTTGTAGAATAATTAAAAAAATATTCCATCAGTAATAACATAAAATATTGAAGGCTTAGTTTTAACAAGCATTGATATTGATATTACAAAATGAATCGTAAGAGTATTCATACAAAAAAAAGCGTTTAAAAAATTAACATGACTCATACTTAAGGCGTACATATTTCACCCCAAAAGTTTCCATATAAGTAAAAGAATTCTCAGATATTTGTTCATTATATCATTTTCTTACTAAAAAACAAACATTAGAACAAGCAAGTAGGCCGCGGCTCAAACAAAAGAGTATGCGAGGCGAAATCTTGCGCGATGAAATAATTCCTTTCGTTAAGACCAACCCCGAGCCGCGCCGCCACAAATTTGTTTAACAGTCTTGCTTTTGACGGGGGCGGCCAATCTTAAATTTCAATCATGGGGCGAAATTGTGAGATTTCCTCGCCTTTGTGAAGGCCTTTTGATCCCCGCTCCTCCCCTGCGCCGGGTCTTCTGGCCGCGAAGGCCTCCATTGCGATATGTAATGCTGCCTACTCGCATATAAACACTGTGTACCGTGGAGATAAAATGTGGTTACCCTAATTTATTAACCTTCTTGGAATAATAGTAATTTATTGAGTTTCTTTAAACCACTTTGGTTCACTTATGAAAAGGAAACATTGCTTTTTGCTTTTATACAAAGTCGTAATCATTTAAGAACAAAAGATGATAAAAATAAAAATAATAAGTAAGAACTTCAGAACAAAAAATAAACAATATATAAAAATATTTTTCTATTAGTATGTATTTATAATTTTATTTTCTTATGAGAAATTTAAACATAAAAATTAACACAATTTAATTGCTTATTTTGACATCCAAGGATCCATTGTTTTTTTATCTTAAAAATATTGAGTGCAAGAAATCAAAATAATATGGTTTTATAAAAAAGTTATCCAAGTTTTTGAGTTTTTCATTGTTCTTAATAAAAAAAAATAGTACCTATAAAAATATTATATTATTTGACATTGACAAATCATTATATTCACTCATTCAAAAGTATGGTAATTTAATTATTTTAATGGGAATAAGAATATGCTGCCTTGTTGATAAGTTAGTATTTAATTTTATACAAAAGTTCGTCTCGGCGCATTTGAATAATTATGCATAAATTAAAATTATGTAACAAATTTCATAACTATACATTTTTTCTAAGTTTTTATTTCAATATTAAATAAAACATCACTATAACTACCTATTCTTAAAATATACATTTTTTATTATTTTCGTTGTAATATTCCAAAATCTTGAACATCCACTAAAAACCGCCGGCATTCGTGTACCGCAGCTCACCCTCATCCCTTATTAGGCTCCCTCGAGCCCGTGTTATTGCATCGGCAAACTTCACGCACCCGACCAAAAAATATTGCAACCCGCGACTGCACTGCGCTCCGGAAAAAGTCCTCCCTTCCTGGCATAGCAGGGGCGCAATCGCGGCACGCGCATCATCGACTCAATGCCAATCGACAGATTAATTGAGTGATAAATCATCTTCTGTTTACTTTGTATTATGTCTTATTTATAAACGAATATATAAGAAAAATGGCTTTGCTTCTACCTGAAATTTAAATATCAACACGATGAAAAGATAATATATAATTGATAGGTTTTACTTTCTGAAAATACTTTTTTTCATGGAACGAATTACAGGGTTAATAAATTACTGAAAATAATAAATTGTTTTATAAACCTCTGTTGCTTTAGTAACAACTTAACTCAATGCTTCTACGTCAAAGATTTAAAGCATTGGAATATTGTGTGCGGTTGATATTTGAGTGACGTCAAGGTTGTATTCACCCTATGTTTGAAAGGGTAATTGATACGATATAACCCTATCCAGTACTGCACATATGCCTATTACCCATTCTGACACGTCATTCTCACTCCCGTGGTGAGCCTGGTCTGCCAGGCACGGCCGTCTGTAATGGAACATTGCTTGGGACACCCCTTCTTGCAAACTTTGACTTACAATGTTTTCAAAAACGCCGGTAATAAAAGTTGTTTGTACGAGACGAGATGAAACCCAAAAATGCGCCTCCCCGTACGCTGAAGTTTTGCATGCAACTTGGTGGAAATGAATTTATTTTCATTTTTGTTATTTTTAAAAACACCGAAACAACTTTTTTAGAAACCGGCATAAAAATATTGTTCGGGTTTAAATTATAAGAGAGGTTTTTCGTGTTTGTTTCAAACAACAGACAAAACTCATCTTTATCGTTTTGGTAAAAATTAAAACTTACTGAGGTCTATTAAAATCTTGTTACGCATAACTCATAAAAAATCGTATTTTTCAAATTATTTTTACAACGAAAAATATATAAATTAGAATACTCTAAGAGTCAACAACTTTCATATTAAATTCAGCTAAAATACTTTACCTTAACCTTCAGGAATCTCAGAATATTCAAATTTCGCTTAAGGATGCAAAAAAACTTGCTAGTTTTCCGAGAAGGTGTCATTTTTTGCTGATTACCTCACTTGCTATTCCCGGCAGGAGCGGCCGGCTGTGACTGGGCAGGACACCTCCGTGAGAGTTATTCCTTCATCCCCGGCGACCGCCACGCACCAACCCTCACCACCCTTTCCCTTGTAATATAAGACACTTTGACGTTAGTGCGCTGTGCTCTATATGTGAAATTAATATACCAAGATCGCTTCGTGGGTGATTAATCTACAGAATGTGACGTTTCTGTGAAGTTTCTGGTGAACATTTAATAGCTAGCAAAAAATCGCGTATTTAAAATGCTTTCTTGGATATTTACTCACTCTCGAATTACTTGAACGTCAACAATCAATCAATCTCGGCGAGTTTTCCGTAGTAATATATTAAGTAAAAACGTACCAACATACACAAAAATATATTAAAGTAAGTGGATGTAAAAAAACACCCTCTCCGATCAAAATCAAATACTTTTCGTGCAAATATTTTTTTCCTAATATTTAAATAGTTTTAAATTTTATTTATGTTCAGACTCTTGTTAATTTTTCTTTATGATTCATGTTTAAAAGGCACTGACCCCATGGCTTATGTTTTATGTAATTTGTTTTTGTTTGTCTAAAAAAACAGAATTGCCTTAAAACCACAATCCCTGCAGCAGGTTATCCGTTGAAAGAAAAAAAATACACCTGAGAGTTTACAGGAACTTATGAGTGCTCATACTAACCCAGAAAATTGATTAAAACATGTTCGCCGTCTAAGGCAAACAAACCGCTCATACACTTTTCGAACTGTTGAAAGTTTCTTCAGATATTAAAATACAGAATGCTGTGTATTATAACGCCTTAAAGGCACACTGAAAGCAGAAACTTAATAAATCTTATAAAAAGAAATATAATAGTTTGTTAACGCATTTTAAGTATCATATCCACATTATTTTTAAAAACAACGCATATTTTTTGTTTATCCTAATAGATAAATACAAGTTAAATATTATTTGTAGTGTCGTTATACTTTCGTTTTGATTTTAATATTAATGTTTTATTTTATTATTTTTATTAACATGTATAATTTAATATTTTAAACGTACGCACGTCTTTCGACTGTGATTATAGGCAGACGCTAGAATGCTTACAGCGCTATATCCTATGTGAGGTCTTTGCTTTTGCCTAATTCAGTCTCGTCTTACGTCTAAATTTGATCAGAACCGCGGGCCTAAAGCCCTCCTTAGTAAATCCCTTTGACACAGGCTAGGGATGCACCCCACCACTATTACTACGAGGCAGAGGCATTTTCTTGGCGGCCTATTACAATTTGCCCCCATATTTCCAGGCCGCCCTTTTTGAACGCTATTACCGCTGACAAATACATGTAAGCAGCGAGGATACAGGAGCGCATGAAAAAATGCAACATTTTTGGGAGTTGAATGGAATGACAGCAGGGGAGATGAGTTCTGAATGTCGCGGTGTGCGGATATAATATTCATACTACCGTACATGGAGGAGAACGAAACCGGCGGGCAAGAGCCTCGGGCGCAGCGTTTCACTTCTTTATAATCTAATTATCATTTTAATACAAACGTTACATAGATAGATGCATATGCTTCAATAAATATTTATTGTGTACATACAATAAAAAAAAAAATTAAAAAACACAAAATATATGTTTTTGGTTTTTCTGCAATTTGGGTATAAGCAAATTTCAGAATGCAATATTCATAAACGGTTCTCTTTTACTACTCGTGTTAAAGACTGTACTTTGTGTGTCAAAATATATTGCGGCTATTTTTATGTTTGGTTCTTTCAGTCTACCTGATTTAATTACGCACTACAAAGAAGACCGTCCTCTACGTCTCCGCTGTTAGATTAACTATTGATATGTCAATACAGTGTGACCACGGCAGCCAGTCAAAATGTTGTTAGTTTCAGCCAAAAGATAAAAACCACAATTTGCATATACAATAAATACCAAGCATTATTCTAAAATTGTCAATGCATTTTTCTTAAATGACCATTTTCCGTTTTAATAAGACTTTCAATTCATGACGATTGTATTAATTGATGTGCTGAAATGTAATCGAAAAGGGAAATTAAATGTGTATTTAACTTTTTTTCCATTAAACATTACAATTAACCAAGTCACGAAATTGTGTTTGTTAAAATGTATCATTCATAAAAACTTAAAGTACGATAGTTTGCAGCTTTAAAATAAATGTAATTGCGTCGTATTTTTATGTATGTATGAGTGTGTTTATATGTTTTATTGTACTACTTGCAATTTAATGTTCGTCTGAATAATATCAAAATTATCAAACATTAGATTAATGATTAGTTTATTTTGATGAATTCCTTAACGCATCAATTGCAATATTCACGATTACAAAGGGCATTCCATTAGTTATCTTCATCCCGTGCAAAATAACGTGCTAACGTATCGCCATCTCTCATTTTAATGTGGGCGCGGGCGGGGTGCATAAGACAGTCGTTTATTTCGCCGTGAAACATTTCCTAGGGCTTAGGACCCGTCCCGGGGGGCGCAGCCCTCGCCAGGAATCCGCCTCCTAACCACTTGCTGGGCTTAACCGTTTTACATTGGAATTTTTGGACCTTATTTAATTTCGCGTCGCTCGCTCGCTCTCCCCACTTCGCCGTGTTTTCTTGCCCTTCCGTTTTCATTTGAAATCGATTCGGATTCAAAAATACTTCGCCTTGATTTATTTAACATGATTTTATTTAATGTACAGAAAAAATATTGGTATTTTATAACTGTACTTTTCCTCGAACACTGTTTTATTGCTTCAATAAAGATTAGCATAAATATATATTTTTTATATTTTCACGAAACTAAAATAATATTTCATGTTGATACTAAATACCTGTTTTAAAAATCTTTCCAATTCAAAATGGTAGATATTGTTTTTTATATATACTGTATATTCAAAGTAAACATTTTTTTTATTAGCTTACCAACGATTTCTAGAAAATGCTACTTCATACGTTAGGGCCATCGATTTTGAACACAAACAAGCAGGTTATTATGATTCTGGGGCAAACTTCTTACAACTCTTTTCTCATAAGGCGTAAGCGATACCCTTCTCTTTGGCGAGACATACCAACTTTAAGCCGTCACCAAGGCAGCATTAACATCCCCGCCCTAGAGGGAGAGTGGCCCGGCAAGTGCAGGGTGACTGAGAGCGTTGCAAATTTCCCAATTTTAGCACCCCATCCAGCCACCCTCGGACTTAGGCCTTCTACAAGGGATGTTATAGGCACAAGGGGGTAACTGAAGGCTCCGCAGAAATAAAGAACATTTGGATTAATGAAGATTTTTTTTCTAAGGGAAGGTGCGCGGAATGTTTTTTTGAGGGGGCGTAGGTGAGTGAAGACGCAATGGGTATCGCCAAAGTTATTTGCTGAGTTATGCTGTGGGGAATTTCGCCTTCAGCTCAAATATCTTAATTCGATTTGAATTATAATTTTTATTTATTTCTGATATGTTCTCAATATAATTTAAATGTTGAATTTGTGTTAAATTTTTATTTAGATAATTAAATTTATTTAACAGTTCACACTTAAGCATTAATCCTTTCTTAATTTGGAGTTTAGTTGCGAGATCTGTTTTTTCTCAACTTTTTTTATTAAGAAAACAGAATTTAAACTTTTACACTCACTTAGTCTGGTAAGTCTTAAAATGTCTTGCCGTGGCTTTTCTTTCCTAAAAATTCATAATCTTGTAAAAAAAGCACTCAAACAAAGTAACCGCCTTACCGAGTAACGAGAAATCGTAGTTTTTACAGCGCCGCTAATTGCGTAATTTTAATTCTAACTTGGAAGCTCGTTTTTGTTTCGCTTTCGACGAGGATCGTTTTCAAAAAGGCCGAATTTCTGAAAATGATTGCTAATTCCTGGTGAGAGGCGAGCCCCGAGTTCTTCTCGGAAGATCTCCCCCCTTCATAGAAATACCGGTCTTTGTGTGATGATTTCAAGGTGAAGTAAAACTTCAACAGTTCAGGGAAATTAAATTTTAACTCGCCCTTCCCCCTCCACAGTAATTTTAATGTAGGCGTTACAGCACTGACTTCATTCCGCTGTCGTTTGTAAGAGTCAGCTGTTGAAAATTTTAATAATATTTACTGCGTCGATCAACCGTTAGTGGTTAGTTTGACTGCTTCTGAACGGCCGAGTCCTTTAATAAAGGGTTGAACGGCGAAAATTAACGGCAGAGCTCGCTGCTCGAGCTCGCTTGTATAAAATGGATTTCTTGTTTATTTTCTAAGAATTTTATATATTCTGCTGTCGTCTTATTAAAATTTCAATTTGAGAAATTTATATTTCAATTATCAGTAAAAGCTGATTAATTTTCAAAATAATGAAGCATTTTAATGATTGGTATTAAATTAAATCTCATCATCTTGTGGATCTGAACTTTATTTAAATAAGCAGTCAAAATAATGAAATGGAGTCTTTTACGATTGAAGATGCTGAACCATTAACGAATAAGTTGGGAAAAAAACGTCATCCTCTCTAAAAATGAGCGAATAAAATATTAACTACTTCGTTTTATACGCATCGAAACCGTTTGTTCAATTTATTACTGTTTCACATTTCATTACATCTCTTATTTCATACCCGGGGAATCCTAGAACACATAAAATTTGTATTACATAACTTTTAAATACTTAAAAGCATAAAAGTTCGCGGCGAACTCCGAGTACTAGAGGGGCGAGGAGAAAAGAAACGAGAGGCAGAGGAAAGAAAGAGCGAGACGGCCAGAGAAAAGAAGGAGAGGTGCAGAGAAAAGGGGGAGGGAGGCAGAGGATAGAGGGAGAGGGGCAGAGGATAGAGGGAGAGGGGCAGAGGATAGAGGGAGAGGGGCAGAGATAGAACCCGTGAAATTTAGTGCGGAATAAAAACACGACATTTTTAACGGCGCGTCGAAAAGTTAAGGCATTTATCGTTATTAAATTTTCCAAATGGGGTCGGAATATTAGAAACAAAAAGGGAACGCGGCCTCTCTTTACATTTTTCAGAAGAAAGTAAGTTTCTGAACTATTGCTATCACAGAAATGAGTGTAGAACACTTAAGTATAAAGTCAAAGACTTGTAGTTTTTTCTTTTCATTTTTGAGCAAAATTTTTGTTTGTAGTTTTAGATGTTGACATAATTTTCCCAGTTTTTGGCATTTGAATACTTATTTTGATTAAAAGTCTTCAATTTGAAACTGACGAAAAACAAAAACTCGATGTGTTGGCGCAACCGACGTTTGAGCACAAGTTTATGTTAATGAGTATTTTGTTCAAAATACCAAGTGTCATTAAATATTTGAATCCGTTTTGATATGTTATATATTTTACAGCAATTAGTGTATTGATGTTCACATAATGAAATTAAGAACACCATATGTAGAATTGATGTCCAATATTTTTTTCTAGTAAATTGTATTAACGAGTCCATAACTTCAAGTAGCGACATGGTAAATCAACTATTTGCTTTGAAGTCTAGAAGAACCTCAGATCACTTGCTGCATATATTTTAGAGTAATAGTTTTCCCAAATGATATGCACTGAGCGCTGTATTAATAATTCTAATTCATTATTGTATTAAAAAAGTAGACAGATCTTAATTTTTGATGACTTAAAAATGTTTAAAAAATTATAAGTGCAACCTTTCTTGAGAACACTTATAGAAATTAAAGTTTTAAATTCAGGTTAGGAGTCAATGATCCGCTTCAACCAGTTTCATGAAAAACTTATATATTATTGCAAAAAATTGTATTGGTTTTTTTTAGTGGATACATTTTATTGTTAGCTTCATACTCTTAAATTCCAATATAAGCTAGAAGAGGTTAGGTTTTTTTAAATGTATATTATCACTTTTTATGTAAATAGCAATGTGTAGCTTAACGTAGGATAAGTCAAATTTACAGTTTTTGTCCAAAGCGGCGTATAAATGATTATAAAAACATCTGAATATCCTTTGATATATTAAATAGGTTTTTTGTTTTCACTATTAAACAACCCCATTTCACCACCTTCCTCGGACAGAAATTATTTATGTGTGTAATATTTTGTAAATGTAAATAAAAATAAATACATCATATATTACCATCAGCTTATGTTAATTCTATTTACCAAAAAAATTAAGTTTTCTTACATCAAAAAATATGAAGTGATTGTGAAGTTTTTTTTTAACATAATACAGAGATTAAACGACACACCTTATCAAAGTTAAAAAAATATATATACAACTCCTATTTTTTCTGAATTCCAACTCATTAAGATAGTTCCACTCACACATTAATAATTTTCCTTAACAACTCTTCCATGCGGGGGAAACTCCAATTAATTTGCTCCGCCCCCCGCCGGGCTTGGCCCATTACTGTCTGGCCAGTGCCGGACTGGCATTTTTCTTCTACACCTTCGATCTTATCACCTCTCAGTCCTTAGTTAATTGGTATGCGCGATGCGTGCCACTATTGATCCAGGGAATGGACAAGGAAGAAGGTGGGGTGTAGGAACAAAAGGGTTGCAATTATTTATTATTGAGCCATTATTATAGATATTTTCTATAATGCATACAAAACCAGGAAATACATTTATTCTTTCAAATAATAAATTATATATTTTTTTATAAAATCTAGTTAAGTTTTTTAATCAATCGTAAATTTTAAATTGTATTTTCTTCTTGAACTATATAGGTTAATTAATTATTTTAAATAACATAACGTGACGACTAAATATAACCCTTTACATAAAATATACCAGTCATAACAACGTATTTTTTGTCATCCAATTTATATTCTTCGTTCACTCGTACCTAAACTATGAATAATGAGCAATCACAGCCAGTAAGTGTGTGTGTGTGTGTGTGTGTGTGTGTGGGTATGGGTGTGTCTTAATCTGACGATAACCATTCATAAAATAGTTGTTTTCACATATAAATTGTACTTTTACATTCGTAGCTCTCGTTACTGTAGCCTACGCCACCTGCCGTTTCGGTTAATAATTCATGCTCTATTTTCACACGCATGACTGATGAACGATCGATGATAATTGATTGACGACGATTGATTGATAAATAGCGTGTTTAAGCACAAATGATTGATGACCAATAACGCGCAGCAAAAATGCTCATTTTTACATTACAAAATTATTAATCATCATACTTGAACTAACAGTGATGCAATCTTGAGATTATCTTACGTCTCCCACTTCGCAAATCAAAGGCCAACCGAGGGTTCCCCTTCATCCCTCGCTGCGCCTTCACAAAAGGTCTATGGAGACTCACTGGGTTACAAAGCCCATATTTATTGCATGTTGGTTTCCACTCCGTTTACTTTAAGAGTTTTATCCTTGATTTGGAGTGTCTTGCACTCCCCAATATAAAAATTGTACTCTGGCTGTAACGACTTTAATATCGGCAAAAAAAAAACAAAACAAAAACCGCATCAAATATTTACCTAAACTTTTTGCAATATTTTCAAAACATGTATTCAACATTAGGATAACCTGCAATAAGATAACAAGGTTTCTTTCTTTTGGCCTAACTGTTGGTGTGAATTTTACTCACGATATTCACCAATACTCACTTATTTCCAATTCTTTATAACTATTTGCACTAAAAAAATACTATACATACAAACCCACAAGATTAACAATCCATACAGCTTATTTAGTGTTATTAAAAAATATTAAATTCATAAAAGCTAAATCGACAAATAAATGTTCAAAAAAAATATTTTACGAAAATATTGCAATGTTTCAGATCGATAGTATTTTTTTTTTGTAGAACAGAAGTATTAAAACTTAGTATAGTTAAAAAAATATATATCATTATATATTTATCAAATATAATATTAGTTTTCTAGGGTTATTTCATTAGTAGCATCAGCTTATCTGTCCACCACGCATAGGCAAGAGTCACCGGGATATCACATGGATATTATACTTCCGTGATAATCGCATTATAAACTTGATATAGTTTTGGAGCACATGGCGGCGACCATAACCATAACAATAAGGTGTCCCTGCCTTCAATATGGATACTTTAAGGTTATTGGCTTATTGTTGCGGTAAAACCCTTCTCTATACTAAACGGTAAGGTTTAACAGGATTTTTAATTGAGATACCCTAGCAATATACTCTCAAAGTTTTATAAACACTGTTTATTTTAAATGAAGCAATTGGTCAGATTGAACTAATTTTTAATGTTCTTTAAATTATTTAAGGTATAGTCTAAAATTATAAATTTCAGAAGCTGTTTTACTTAAGTTTTACAATAAGTATTATATTTATCAAATCAAATATAGGTTTTACTTAAAATGCATTTGTAAAAAAAATACTTTTAAAACATTGTCAAAGTACACTAATATTCAGCAGATAACTTTCACGCATTCTAATATGACAAAGTGCTCCACTACGCACAAATGCTAATAATTTATTTGAAAAAAAAAAAAAGCACAGTGCTTATCCCGTTTCCATTAAACTCAGTTCAACACCCTCCCCGGACCCCCGGGACGCACGAGCGGCGGGGCAGGGCGCCTCGGCAAAGCGATTCCAATAAACCTTTTGACACAGCAACGGAATTTCACCGAAAAAAAACCGCCGAGAGCGCGTCAGAACGCATAAATAACGCTTGCATGTCGTCGCGCCACTTACTGCGGCCGGACCCTGAGCCGTGTCCACTGCTTCTGTCCAAAACTTTCCACTCGCTTCCTAGTGCCTTAGAGCGCGCCACACCTCGAGGGTCAGCAAAAAAATAAAACTTGCCTTTTAGCAATATAAATACTGACAATGAATTACCTATCTTTGCGACTCTTTCCGATTAAATCATTTTATAAAAAAATATTTTACTGTGGTATGCTGCTCGGAGATCATATCCTTAGTTGGCCTCAACTCGCAGTAATTCACCAAACGTATTCAGCCTAATTAATGAATGACTTGTCCTGAGCGCGTGTCGAATTTCGAATGACACTATCCAAAAATTGAAATATCACTGCCAGCTTATCAAGCATAAGTATCCGATTATACTACGATTATTGGTAACAGTTTCTTATACTTCGGTAGTTATAAAAAAAAAAAAAAAAAAATTCAAACAGGTATATTGCTGATAATATTATAAAATGGAAATGATATTTTATAATATAATAGTATAATTAGAAGTCTTCTTTTTGTGAGGTCAAAAATTAATCTTTAGAGTATATGTCATTGCGCATCGTTCCCCTGACACTTTGCATGTTGTACTCTTTATTTAGTTGTCATCTTGTAATAGTTTGGTGAACTTTCAGTATGACCTTAACCTTGAATTCACTGTACTTAATGCTAACATATAATATTCAATATATATATATATATATAATAAATATTATAATATATATATATAAACATGTATGTGTGCATGTGCATGTATACGTAGTAACTCCCCTTACACTCTCAGACTACTACTCCTTTACAAGTGGCAGATATTCTCCTTCTCTGTTTTGTGATTTTTCTAGCCGTTCTTTCACTCCTCGCTGAGAAAGTTCACTAATAACGTATATTATTGGTTTCTTGGATCTAATTATCGCCTTTAAGACGCTCTGAAAATGAATGTGGATGTGTATTTTTATTATATAGCCATTTTATACAATGATTGCAGAATGTCATTGGCTGTGTTCTCTCCGTTCACCTCAATTAAAAAAAACATTTAAGTAAATAGTTTTGAACATTTGATTACAATTAATTATAACTAAAGTTTTACCAATCGTTGTCTCCGCATGAAAACAATGTATTTGTATCCGGAGGCTTCGCGAGCGGCAGCCCTAAAGGCTGGCCGTATCTTTATTCGATTCCACTGCGGAAGAAGAGCTATGTGGTCGTTATTTTTAACGTTTGTAGTATAGAGATACGATGCACAATAGGGGGTGTAAAGGGTTTTAGAAGGAATTACATACGTGCATATATCACGCCACGCTAGTTCCGTATTGATTTTTCTGGTGGCTTTTGACGCGGGCCACTCTGTTAAATTTCAAGGCCTCACGAAAACAACATAAGTCTATGTTGATTTTTACACCATGTTTATTATTTATTTAGTATATATTTTCAAGATATTTTATTTTATTGCAGGTATATTGTAGCCATTCTGCTATCTAATAGAACAATGCAGTCGTCAAAAAAATCTCTGTTAGTAATCGAATGTATTTTTGATTCAATTATGTTCATTAATTTTTATTCAGATGATCGTTTTAAGAATAATTTATTATTTTTTTACATAAATCAAACGGGCACTCTGTTCGTAGGCAGCTTAAGATTAATAGCGTCTCTATTTTAAAAACGCCTTCCAAAACACTTACTAAATATAACATAACGGTTTTTAATTACGCTTCAAATTACGAGCAGAGCTTTCAGAGTGATTCTCTTCGCAAAAAGACTGCGTAGCGTAATAGTATAATAACGAATTCTTTTTTCTCGTGCCAATCTTCTTTAATTTTCGTTTCATATTAGCTTCTCGGGCTCTTGGGATTTATTTCATTTTTGAGCGATAAATTCGGCGAGTCTCTCGCCCGGAGCGCGGAGCATTCCTGAGACTTATCAGTCCCCCTCGGACGTAAAGCGGTCCCGGCTTCGCTGCTACAGCTCTAAGTGTTTCCGCCGAGAGAAGACGTATTAAAGCTCGGTCATGGCGAATTTTCCTAACTCATATTGCCCGAAGCCGCTCCACAGTATACGAAGGTTTAACTGTTAGAAAGTACAGCTTGTGTGTCTTTCCAAAGCCACCTTTGATACACGCCACGCATTTTTACTAGTGAAGTTTTTTCCTGAATACCATTTTTGATATTAAATAAACATATTTATTAACATTAGATAAAATATAAATTATCTAAGAATGAGTACGATGTGGGTTAACAGTTAAAAATCCGATATATCCAGTAGTTGCCAAATTGAAATTGAAAAATGAACAGTAATATATGTTCCAAATACATTGTATTTTTATATTATTTTATAATATAGTGTAACAAAGTAACTTACAAAGTTATCTACTACTCTGACGTCATCTGTGAGTGTCTAACCCCATTAAAGAGACCGTGGTTTGATCTTGCGGCTTCGGTACTAAAGGAGCGTTACTATAAATACCGTGTATCTATTTTGACGGGCCAAGAGCTACTGTTTCAATTAAATGCCTTTAAAAAGGTAACTACAGTGGATAAAATTGTCCTATTAACTTTATAGAGTAATGTTAATTTAAATACCTACATAGGATTACCATTTTGATGAATTACTCAAATACAACAGTTTTTAATAAAATTCAGCACGTTTATTTACAGGCATGAATTTAATTTCAAATGTATTAATTTTACTCATACTTGCTGTAAAACTTTGATAAATTTTTAAATTATATTACCTTAAATTATTCATTACCTAATTATTTTGAATAAATCTATGCTTTTATGCGTTATCGCTCATTGCTTGATAATCATTTTCCAAATATTCTCAGTGAACAGTGATTCTCTTATTAAAACATTACAAAAATACAAAATATACAAATGTTTTATACCTTTTTGAAATATGAGATAAAGTAGACATTTTACGGTGCAAATGTAGCATAGAGGTCTTCAGTATGAGATAATTCAAAATTTATCACTTAATATATAAAACAATAAATGTGAGCATACATTATTACAGCAATAAAATCAAACAGTCCCGGCATCATCAGAGCGGCACGCGCGCCCGCTATAAACCTGCGAGTCTAATATGACCCGGCCTCGGCGCTTGTACTCCAGCCGAGAGATTATTTCCAAAGTAGGATCTCTTTGCAGTAAGTTTTGAGAGAAGTCATTAGGAGGAAATGCAGCCTTTCAGGATAGTCGGGGGCGGGCCGGAGGAGGAGCAGGGGTCGTAAAATGCAGCGGGTGACGTGCCAATTTGCGCACCCCTGCCCGCGTGCAGAGCCGTGTTTGCCCAACAGTTATGAGACGCACACGTGAGACTTAACGTGCTCTGCGCTGGAGACAATTGCTTGTTGCGGACATTCTTCGAAATGACGCGCATTTTTATTAGTTGTATTACTTTTTCGTGATCTTCACGTATTGCTTGCGTTATGTCTGTATATATGTTGTATTCGCATTTTCGGATTGCATTCGCCATTGAGCGATTAAATGTTTTACCTTCTTATCTCTACTAAATTAAATATATTTGACTTGTTTTAATCTCTTAATGTATATTTTAAAATAAATGTAATATCACGTACGTGTTTGAGTTTTCCTAAAAATCAGCTGATAATCTGATAATTTTTGCTAAGCTGTAGTGCTTTATAGCTTTACAGCAGCATAACTATTAGGTTAAGGTTTATATCAATATCCTGGTTGTTTTTAATATTCTTGATCTTAATAATAAATCGAATTTACATATTATACTATAAACCGTGTTTCCTTTCTTTCCACAACTGAAGCTATTTGCTTTTTTGTGACTTCTCTAACGATATCGAAAACTCAATAAGTCTTTGGAAAGTAAATTGAATTTTTTTGTTTTGAGTACTAATAAATACGTGTTTTTGATTTACTGATAGTCATATTCGTAAGTATTATTCACCATACGTTTCTTAAACCACTTCCGCATTAACCTTTTCGTTTTCCACAGAACAACCTATTAATTCCTATTCCCATGTTTTTATATCATAATTATCATCTCACTGCATTCTGATACTTTACACATTTATTAACATAAATATCCCGTTAGGTGGAATATACTCGTATATATAGTACATCCAAATTTTATTGAAAGAAGAACATTGAACATTGGAAAGTTCCGAAAATAGCCCAAGTGATTTTCCCGCAAACCAAGAAATAAAGTAGATAACTACATTACGTTGAATATAATTTTTATAAATTCAATGTGACAATGCCACGAAAATTCGGTAAAAATAGTATGACCTTTGCTAATAATAAGCTATTATTTCAGTAGGACGGAAATCGCGTTTTTTTACTGTGAGATATTTTATGGTTTTTATTATGTTTGCTTTTCTATTCACAAGAACACAAAGTTACTATTTCCGAATATCGTTTCCCTAGCATTTAAAAAAGCTTATTGTTTATTTTCCGATTTTCTCATACCGCAATGTTTATCTTAAATTATCTCAATAAATATAAAATTGTTTACAAATGCTGGAGATACTTTGACTATCCTTCAGATGTTTGAATACAAAGCGATGTCACGTAACGCGAAAACAAAGATAACTATGTAAATAGGTCAAGATGCAAAGAGATATAAACATTCCTCGGAGAGCGACTCTTGTTATGACCAAATACAAATTCATATTAAATACGAATAAAACTGGGTTTTTTACGACTCATATTTCTTAGATTAGATTGATGCGAAGAAAGAAAGAAACAAAATCTTCATACAAAACTTCATCTCAGAATACGAATATTTGAGCTGCTTGTAGAAAATACCAAACACATTGTAACAATATAATATTTTAAAATGTCAATCTGTCTACATTTGTCATTTATATTAAAGTGAAAAAATATGACAAGATCTTTGAGATATAAAAGAGATAATTTTTCTAATTATATATATAGCATGACTCTAGAAGATTAAAAAAAACTATTCAACGCCTTTGTATTGGATTACCGGTAAAGAGTTTGGTCTATAAATACTCTACCAGTACAAAAATTTGCAGCAATATACAAAAATGGGAATTGTAATTTAATATTGACCACATTGAATAGTTTAAATTACTCGGTTTTGTGCTATTTTCTTTAAAAATTAATCAGCACTAACATATATAATTTTAACTTGGTTATAATAAATATTCTCATTTTATTAGAAAAATTTCAAAACTTATATCCATCGTAAATGTTTCAATATTTAAAAATAAACGCATATTCATAATAATAAACCTTATAAATAGTTCATACATTAGGTGATTAAAAAATGAACTAATTTATCATGTCTACACTCAGAGAAATTGTTTTCTAATAAATTAGGCTTTCAACTTGTAATTCATCCCTAACGAAAACAAAACCGATGTAAGTAAGTTTCTTAATTACTTTCATAATTCCAAGATATACAAATCAACGACTCGCTCGAATTTCGCCTCCCATAAGTACTGCAGAACATAGTCTCTTTCGAAAACAAGACATAAATATACATTAAAATACTTCTAAGTACTTCATCTGGAGTCGCAATCTTTCATCGCGAAGCTAAAATCAACTGCATTAGTTTTTCACTGTTACAAAGGACTCGGTGACGTTGGTTTATCACACCCTTTCCCTCGCCGCATTGAAGATAAATGACTCTTTATAATTGGCCACTAACCACGCGTCTTGGGAGCATATTTTTTACCAGTGTCATTATTTTCGGTGGAGTGGTTTGTTTTATCGGCGCGAAGTGCTTTTTCCTTTTACCCTGCAGAAGGGTGAATAAACGCATTTCGGAAATGCAGCGCGCTAAGGATAAATAATATGGTGGTTAATTAATTGCTTATCTTAAAAACGGGACACTTCATTTGTATTAATTTTCTTGTCTACATTTTTAGATTCATTTTTTGTTTCAAAAGTGAAGAATGAATCTCTGCTCAAGAAAGTCTCATATTTCTTCTAAAATGTTTTTTTTTGTTGTTATTAAGAATAATTGATCGTATAGCAATGATAAGTGATAGTAATAATGTTTTAATATTTTTTGAGTCCAATTTATTACAAACGTGCTTTTTGGATGTTTCACGTTTTATATCAAATAAAAAAGCGATAAAATAAGACATATGATTATGTCTGTGGTGACTTGTAAAGCTTATCGCACAATCGCAAAGACAGAATTTTGAAATATTATTCGGCATTATAGAAGATATTCCGTTTCACAGAACCCGGGCGGGATCTTAGAAAATTCTTGTGTGCGACTCGTTTCCTTTTTCACGTTCAGGAGGTATTTTATTTATTTATGAGTAACACGGCACGAAGGCAAAAACAACATAAACAGAGATAATAAGGAGCAAGTTCGTAATGTGATACATTTCTCAGGAGCTAGATAATGTTCGCGCTACGTTTATTGCTAGAGATTTAACGCGTAATAAGAAAAAAAAAACTCTACTGATTTCGCAAAGCGGTCCTTCCGTCGCGTCACTAAAATATTTAACATTTTTTTGGGTTGCGGATTACCGTGGAGAGGGCAAAAGTAGAAAAGTATTCGTGAGTTTGTTTAGCTTGCCGTTGTATGTCAAAGTTTGATCCCATATACATATATTGTGGCCAAATACGCTTAAGTTCTGTGGCATAACTTTTGCCAAATCCGTAGACTATTTTTCATGGCTTGTAAGCTTGAACTTAGCCTGCCTTATACTAGAGGGCTGGCATAGACTTATTTTTTTTTTTGTAATACCAAATAAAACTGTATTCAATAATTTATTACAAACATAATATAAATGTGTTTATAACTGGAGGTTCTAATTGGCAATGACTTAGAATAACTAAAATAATTTAACTTTATAAAAATAACTAAATAAACATGTTAATTAAAACATGCCATTTTATCAAGTTTTTCACATTACCGATACAAATAATTTTTGTATTAACTTTTTAATAAGCAGTATTGTGCACACTTTCAAATATATGAACATAATGAACGTCTCTTATTTCCAAATATGCTTTCTCAGTTTGTATATATCATAAGTATTAATTATGCGAACTTAGCAAGGCACGCTTTTCATTAATGTATATCAAAATTCTTCTTGTCTGCTACTTGTGATTTTCAAAGTGAGAATTCTATGATTGATTTCACTTATAACCGACAATATTGTGGCATAAATTCACGTGAAATTGTTGTAACCTTAGCCTGTATATGATTATTAATTAAAAGATGTTTATCAACCTCTGCTATTTACATATATGTGACATTATACTGCATGGCTAATTTTTACTCAAGAAATATTAATTTACGAGATATGCAAATTAATACGCATGTCTTTGTGTTCAGCGACCCGCTTAGCATGCACGGAATCATTTCATTAAAAACAAGATTTATTCATACGATGTAAATTGCAACTCGGTTTGAAGACAATCTTAATAACGGGGCAACGCTCTGCGAGATGACAAAAAGCCTTGCTTTGTATAATAAATTCAGTGCGGGCGTTAATCTGGGACCCGCCATTGCGTAAAAAATAATAACAGCATAATCAAAATAAAAATGCGCCATCAAAGTGAACCGTAAGAGACATCGAAGTAAAAAGTCTCTGCGTAATAAGAAAGCGTCAGTTCCAGCCGAAGAAAAAAATTGCTCCAGCGCTTATTCGACACATAAAAGTCTCGTAATAATTATTTTACTTTACTTTTTGGTTCATATCTTTCTAGATGTTTACACACTTCTTCAGCCGTCGCGAATAGCGTAGGTATTAAATCTGAGAAATGTTGGAGACTTTTTAAATTCAATTGAATAATATTTAGTTTTATTATTCTTTATGTAAAGTGATTCTTCTGAGTGTGTAACAAGGTAATCTTCTTTTTACCAAAGACTCAACTAGCACATGACGATAATGTAGCACATATAATTAAGTACAGAATTTGAAATGATAATTTCTTTGATTCATTGTTTTTATAGTTCTGGTTGGTATAGTCATTTCAAGATCATTATTATTTCTCTTATTAACACTTCTATGACAGAAGAATCCGTATATATAAAATATCTCACTAGTATTTATACAAGACTATTCCTACTTATTATTTATCTTATACTATACTCATAAAATTCATTTAAGCGTTGGTACCAGCTCATTAAGGAGAAACGTTTAGTTATATTAACTGAATCTTAGAGAATTCAAATAGATTTATTAACAAGTAAAAGCAACCAAACTAATTTCAATTGTATACATACGAGTACTCGTATATATTTATACTTTTTTTGAAAATTCTTAAAACCAACTTTTTTTCAGTTTTCTTACACACTGTGTCGCTATGAGAGGTGTTCTAAGTTACCACAAAAAATATACTTTCCGGAAAGCATCTCGATGGCTTACGTCAAAACCAAGTCCGCGTAGGTCGCGCCAATCTCGGCAGCCATTTTGTCTCATCATTGCCAGACATAAAATTAACACCCCCTCCTCTTAACCCCTCCAGTGGTACCGACCCCGCCGCCTGGCTGTACGGAGTTTGCTGACTACACGTCTTTAGGCCGGTCTTCTTATAGTTACATTTAAAACTTTATCCTCGCTATGAAGTGAGCTGAATTTGCCACGTCGATTTAAGGAGTCTCGTAGGTAGTAGACACTTGCACGCCTCCCTGAACTTAGTATGGATCGTCTTATGTGAATTTTCAAATTTCAGAACTCAGCCGGTTTCATTTCTGCTTACCAGTGCGTATTTATACTGGTTTTTTTTATTTCCTTATGCGTAGAAGTTGTTAAAACCAAATTAGTAATTAAAATCACGATGTATAAGCATATTTGTGTAATAGTCAATAGGTAACGAAGTTTCAGTGAACTCGTTAACTATAAACCATCGCCACAACCACTGTGCTTGCCAAAACCTTAGGATACAGAACACCAAGTATGGGAAGATTATAGTAGCCCACAAATAGAGCGACTTATTCTAAGTGCTAACAGCAACTGGCTTGTATTAATATGTTGATGGGCCAAAGTGTTGATATCACGATGACCCACAGCAACTAAAAAATGATTACATTAATAAAACAAGTAATCAATTTTATTATAGTTACATTTATCCAAACGCTTCCTCAAGCAAACAATCTATTTTAGATAAAATATTCATTTATTTTATGATTATTTTATTTATATTATTAACAAAAGTTAAAAAACATTTTTTACATGGTCACCCTTTAACAATACCCTTCTTCTCCGCCTAATATCGAAGTTTCTTCTCCCTTCCTCCCTTACGTCTCTCCATCAAGCCCTCCCTGTCGTACCTCCTCTGCCTTTCCTTCTCAGCTCCCCCGGACTAAGATTAAGTGTATTTATTTAACGAGAGAAGAATTTACTTTTGCTAAATGAAAACAAAGATGTGGAAAATAATCCGACTGTATCGCTGACAGTCGGAGACTATGAGTCAGGCCCTGGCCGCGCAAGGGTTGGATTGCAAAAAGACATTTATTTATTTCAGCAGGTATTAACATACTGCTTTACTCCTGCTTAAATGTGTAAATACTGAAAACGGGTACTATCTTTTCTTTGTTTTCTAATCCAGAAACTTTATAAAGCATTTCCTTTTTTATTTTATTAATTGCGGGGAGTGAAAAATACAGCATTTCAGCATATTGTGATATCCAGACACTTCTGATTTTTTCTTATTTAAATTGTAATTGTATTACTTATATAATGATATAAAAATAATTAGGGTTAAATTTTAAAATTGTGTAATAAATTCCAAAACCAATGCAAACGTGTACCCCCTTATAAAAAATATATGTATAATAAATAAAGTGTAAGTCAATAAAAATATCAAAAGTATGACAAACAAACCTAAAATATTTGATATTATTTAACACTTAAAATGTTAAGAAAATATTATTATATTGCTTGTAAATATACACTCTTAAGTAAACCTGTACGAGCTGAGTTACGAATAGCCCTAGTGTAGTTTTTAATATAAGTGCTAATATGTGTTAGTTAATATAAAATATTTAAAATAATAAAGGAATTATATAGATTTATCAATACTTTTGATGATTTTTTTTTTATAATGAAACATGGTTTTATGAAACAATATGTATTCGTTGTGTAAACATTTTTTTTTTCAATAAAATTCAATCGATGTTCAATGAGTCTTTATTTTATCGTATGTGTATATTTACCAATAAATCTCAGTTAAATTTTTTATTAATCCGTATTTTATATTATTATTTTCTGTTACACTCCTGTACTGAAAGTATCAGAAAGCAGAAGAAACTTCTTGCCTAGACTTGCTCAGTTTCCTTCAAATTAATTAAGCAGACATAGCCCGGGGCTAGGAATTGATGTTAATAATGCGTTGTGTTTTGTCTCAATAGTATCTTGAATAAATATCCCTCTTATAATAAATGTAGCCATTATACATTCAGATAAGTTTCAAAATCCAGCAAGCTGAAATAATTAAAATCGTTACTTGAATGTTTGTACTATTCGGTACTGTTGCTTGTAATTATGTAGATTGCTGATATAGAATCGATCATTCAGACCATCATAATTCGGCAAGATAGTTTTTTTTATGATAGTGACCGTTTATTTCATATATAATAATCAAAATTCTTACGAAATAACTAAATAAATTTTAATATATCTATTGTAAAATTATTAAAATAAGAACTTATTCGAAAACACAGCGTAGTTTTCCTTTAATTTAATTCCCCTTTTGTGGTACATTCAAATAGATAAACTAAACTGTAAATTAAAATAATACTTCACAGCCAAACAAGTAAAAACCACCCCCAAAGGCTGGTACAAAAAACCCCTAATGCCTAATATGGAACCAAGGATACTTAGCACGTTTCAGACTCCCTTTTCATGCCGACATCCCCCGGCTTAGCAATCCCGCCTCAAATTTTCAGAGGTCCTTCAAAGGCTCTACTTTTTATAATTCCACGTCGAGGACGCACCCTTTTGTTGTTTGACTGTACGCATCGCGGTACTTGTCTTATCTTCTTACGCATAACTCTACAAACAGGTATCGTCTACCAGCATTCAGGCACTGGCTGAAGTAAATCATCAAAATATAAGATATTCAGAATTATTTAACAAAATGTAGTATTAAAACAGTTCAAGCAAATATATCCTGGCGCATAATGTTTTAATCATATTTTAACTTGTGAATGTTTTTTATAAGTAAATTCTTGAGTAACAATGAATATTTTCTCTCAATATTATAATCGTTTCCGTAATTTTTATAATAAAAATAGCTTGAGTTATTCATAAAAATTTGTTTCGGATGGAAAAAATTTCAAGATTTTTTATAAAAATCGCGAATTCAGAAATTGTCATAAATTTATTTTAATGAGATAAAAAATAAGTATAATCGGCTTTGAAACTCTGTTTATTTCTTGAACGAAATACAAATATTATTCCTGTTACATTTAAAATAAAATATTTTAGTTTATAATTAGATATCCGTTATTTAAATGTAAATTTCCAATTCAAAAGGTTTAAAAGCACTTCTTCAACCCTTTCTTTAAAGCCATCTACCGTAATGCCGGAGTACAAATAAGTACAAAGCAAATTTCACCAAATACAAGAGGGATACCACCCTTTGCTCAAATATTGCGTATTTTTTAGATATACTTTAGTAAGTGCACGTAATATCTACTCCTTTCAGGCCACAAACATATTTTACTACCCTGGGTGGGTAAATAAAGTACACGGGATTTATTCGTTGTTGGCAATTAAATTTATATTACATTTGAAGTGTTTTTTTAGACGCCGAATCTTGGACGTTAAGAAGCGATCGTCGGCAAGTTGAACACAGCCGAAAAAGCCCAAATTATATTTAATACAATATTATATATATTGTATTAAATTTATATATATTTAATTAAAAATATAATATCTAATGATTATTTATTTAATACAATAATATAAATTTTGTATTAAAAATAATAAATGTATCCATTGGGCTAACACAAGCACAAGTAATACCGATTTCTATTGTTGTTCGTTCAATCATTTTGCTTCCGCTCACCTCCAATCGTCAGTTTGTTCGCAAAACTCCGCATAGTATTTGATGTCAAAGTTTCACAAAGAAAACTGGGAACGTACCACTTTCCCCATTTCGACTAACCCAACATTCAAATCAAAAATCAATTTATACGAAGAGAGAACTTACAAAAGCAATAAAGGGATAAACATCTAGCCGATGGCGGATAGTCCAGTCAAATTATTTTGATTGCCTGACAAAGGTTATACATTTTGTATCAACAGAGGAATTCTGGAGAAGCTTCTCATGAAAGATTAAAGCTATTATAGGTTTATAAACAGATAGCATTTAACAGAAATATTTCTTTGAAATATTAATCGAAGTCAAGCGGAACATTATGAAATTGTGGATTTGAGTTCGACCGCATTTCGATAATGAGATCCGGCATCACCGCATTGAAAATAGTTGAGCTTCAGCAATGCAAGTTGACTCGGGCACCTTTCTCGATTGGCTGATTCAATTACTTGCCGACTCGTCATTTTATAGGCCATGCCGAGTGGCGGCGACGAGCGAGTCGATATAGCGCTCGGTTCCGAGTCCGCGCGGGCGGATGGGAAATATAATTATTACTAATAAAACAACGGAATTTAGGGTGAGTGCTCGGGGGTGAATACCAAGTACTTCAATTAAACGTCCCTGTTATCACATTTGCCAGTGACAATTTATGCCACGCGAGGCGGTCCACGACGATATTGAATTAATCAAAGGATTTAGGCTCGAGGGGAGCTCTCCATAGATTTGTTGTTCGGATTTATTTGTGAATTTTAATATAATATTGATCCGGCTTTCTGAAGATAAAGCCCGAGTGTTTTATGCTACAATTATACTAAGCCGAATATTTGACGTCGCTTAGAGCGCTCGGGGATGAATATTTTAAGGGTGAATTAACATCGCATTTAAACTTTTTCACATTTTTTACTGTCAATTTTCAATTCGCTGGTTTCGGAAGATAGTGGGATTATTTTACTTGGTATAAAACTTAAAAATACTCGACATAATACACCATAGTATTGTCGAAATAAGTACTGAAGTTTTTCAACTTTAAGCATTTATTTTTTATTTTAAAGTTTGGAACTTCAGAGCGTCAACTGGCTGAAATGGCAGCAGTAAACTTCTTTCTCGTGACTTTTCCAATCTCCTTTATCTTCCTCTCACCGAGGTGTAGAGTTCAGGCAATATGACTCAAGCAAAACTCTCACACGATCTCAATGACATCCTTATATCTTTCATTAAGGCACAATGGATGACTGAAATCAATACGGCTGTTTACTGAACCCAATGTACTCACGCGGAGGCTTCGAAACTGCTCGAAGCTTCTAAAATGAAATAGGGAGGTAAAAAAAACCACAGAAAGGTCTTATATTTCAGAGCTAAGCATCATTCATGTGAGTTCTGAAGTCTTACATCTATTTAAAAATCATGTAAAATTATTAATACATATATATATACTACTATATATATATATATATATATATATATATATATATATATATATATATATATATATATATATATATATATATATATATATATATATTATAAAATCATGTTAATCACCTAATAATATAATATTTGATAGGAGCCAATAATACTTGGATTTGCTATAATTGAGTGTTTTCAATATTGATATATTCAATATTTATCTTCAATGTGCTTCAATACGTTGATATTATATGCTAATAGAACAAACACATATCATCCTCAATTAAGTTTACATGATCAATTACATATATAAAAAATACATTATTAATTCATAATACATTTCATTATTAATTCAATAATAAAAACCCCTACTTTATTGTCATTGTATAAATCACATCACCATTAAATAGTATTGTGTTTAAATGGAAAATGGATATAGAGGATAATGTCATCAAAAGCAACCCGGACGGAAAATTATTTTCTTTTGCTGGCAGATAAATGCGTTTTTTCCTTAGAACCTAATGATTATTGGCTCTATTATGAAGGTTCACGAAACTGATTACGTTCAGTTTGTGTATCAAATGTCGATGTATATCATTAATTGACGTTTTCTGCAAATTAATAAAGTAGGGGTTATGTACTTAAATACAGATATGAAGTATTTTAGCGATTAACTTAAGAACCATACATATAAATTCTATCTATAAATAGACCAATTATATTCTCAATTTTTTTTGTTAAATCAAAAAAACCCTAACCTTTGGATTTACCAGATAAGTAATGTTTTAATAACAGATATTAAATGCGAAATGCGATTAAATTATAATATATATTTAAACTTATAATATATATGCAACGATTATTTACAGATAATGTATATCTGCTTATGTTGTAATATTTATAAATTACATTTTTAAATAATAAACAAACCCTTCGAATATTCATTTGCTACGAAAATACCCCTATATTTATTTTACCGAATTTTTATTTAATTTAATGTATTTTTTCCATTCCAATTATAGTTGTACATAAAGTGCACAATTAACAACACAATATTTGACGAGTAGCATCGCAAACTTCTGTGGCCGCCTCGCCATTAGCAGGTCCCGAGTGGTGAGACACGTGTCGGGTTACTGCACACACGTGCGGTCCACTCTTCCTTCTCAAGATCCACAAGGTCCTTCCTTCTTATAATGTCTCCTGATGGATTTCTACTTTGTATAAAATATTATATTTCAAAGGCGGCGCTTATTGTTCACCCTAATGGTGATTATATTTACGAATATAATACAATATCTGTATTATATATATATGTAAAAATCCCTCAAAGCCATTTCCTAAATTAAGATTCCTGAGTCATGTGTAATATGTGTGCGAAATTTCATTTCTCGCTATCTGTTCACGAACTGAGCATGTTAACTTAACCATTAATACCAAAATATTTCAATTTTGTTGTAATAACAAAGAAAACTGTACATTGTCGTATTGATATGCAGTATTTGAGACAGCAGTTTTTTTTACAATTCCAAAACAAAATATATTGAAGCATTAATTTTATTGCAAATTTTGTAAGTATTAAATAAAAAATACATTTTTTATAAATGCATAAATATAGATAAAAATATATATTAGATTTTTTAATTAATCAAAATTAACTACATTATCAAAATATTTAAAACAGATTATTTCATTTGAGATATTTCAGGTAATATGAGACCTTTTTGAAAATAATAATGGAATATCAATACCACGGTTTTAAGAAAATCAGGGCAATTCCAAAATTACAAGTAAAATTATGCCTAGAAAATTAGTACACATTTTATAAGTCTAAAGTATATATTTTCCAAAACGAAAACCTCCCCGGAGAAACACGGCTGCCTTCCCAGCATTGCGCGATGCGGGGAGCATCAGATCGATGCGGTAGTCGTAGGGAAAATATTTTCTCATAAACGTCAATTTCCGCTCCACAATTTCATGCGGGCCTTGCTAGATGTTCAAGTCCAATCTACTCCAAGTAAACTCCGGCTTAGCGCTGACGTGGCCCGACGTGATCGCCTTAATACGGCCGCATCGCCTCAATGGGGATATCATTGTTGTACGTCACACATGACCTGTGATATACAAGGATTATATTTTTGATAACAAGCTTTGTACGAGTACGTATATAAATATAAGACTGGCAGACACTTCATTGTATCAGTAGGTATGTTAAGCGATTTATTACCAATATGGAATGAGATGAAATCACCTGTTTTTGATTCACAGCCAGATTATGATCTTCGTGTACTTTTAGCTAATATTTGCACAGTATAATAGATGTAAGTTTTTTTATTGTGAAAATATTTAGATAGGATAAAACTGTTCAACAACTAGACCCAATTTACCACACATATCAACAAATCTTTACTAAGATTTCATGAATATAAAATTTGTACAAACAAGCAACTGTGGCATAAAAAAGCTACATCAATGAGAGTTAACATTTAAAAAAAATCTTGGCATTCTTTGTAATGAGATCAAGGCAAATCCATTTTGTTTTATGGTCAGCAAAAAAATGGCTATCAAAAAATTGTTCCTGATAAAATTATTCTAATTAAATATTCACTAGAGTTCCAGGAACGTTTTCAATATTAATTTTTTTTTTGTTATTCTCTTCGTAGTAAATTCAAAAGGTCATTCTTAATAGTTTTTCATACGTTTTTTAATAATTAAGTAGACATGATTGTTTTCAACGTTCTATCTATGATTAAATTTTAAGTATTGCTATTATGAAAGGTCATGTGCATCGCGTTTTTTTTTAATATTCCTACAGTTTACTAAATAAACCTCTATCAAATAATTATACAAATGATGTCAATGTTTGAAAAAAATTATTTATTTTTAATTTAAAATTTCCTGTTACGATAAGTTCGTTACGTGGCTTTTGAAATTAACATCACGCAAGAAGTCTTAAAAAGTTACCTCTTTACTTCCTGATGAATATATGTTTATATGTTGACTGAGATTAAAATGCAACGGTCAACAAGCTGATGAAAAATCTCGCCTAATTTCAGCTGCATCTGGCGAAAAACGAGACCAAAAAATATCGTGGCAATCCATCCAATGCCAACGGTTGGCGACCACAGCTCTACGCTGCTGGCGCGGTGGGCGAAAGAGAGGGACGGGGGCGGGGGTCGTTTTGGCATAATCCGAGTGCCCCCATAACCCCGCCCCCACCTCCCTGGGCCCTCTAAGGATGAAGGCTTAAACCGAATCTTCATATTCTTATTTAGTAGGCGGCTGCCAAAGCGGGAATTAAACCCCCAAGTGATTTTTGCGTCGTCCGTTTGCGTAGCATTGAAATAAAATAAGTTTTTTTTTACTTTGAAATAATAATGTCTTGCTAGCATTTACATCGCTTTTTTATTTTATTAAATCATAAAAATTGACTTTATTATTATATCCTACCACATTTTGCGATTCGCAACTAAATAAGAGATAATCGATTTAAATATTTTTATATTTTAGTTATTGTTATAGTTATTTTATAATGCAATTGAAGAAGATCATTGCAATATTAATAAGATAATAAAAATTTTGTTTAGTTAATTTATTTTTAATTTATTAAGCTTATAACAATTCAAAAGTAACCTGTCTGCCTTTCCTCCCTTGGCGGCACTGCACTCGGTCCTGAAGCATTGTTCTGAAAGGTTCCAAGCTCAAATAAGAGTATTGAATAACCCCAGGGCCGCCCTTAGGGCAGGACGAGTCCATTGTTGTGGAGGATTTAATCTGCAGCCGCCCCCGCCGAGGTGTCTCTGCCACTCATCGGAGCCTCTTCATCAAACTACCGCCACTCCAAGTTTCTTCGGGGCTTGTTTGCACCACTACTGCCGAGTACTTGGTCCTGCAAAACTAAAATAAATGTATTTACCTTACAAACCATGAATATTCAACACAAGCGCATCTATTATATAATGTGGCTTACGGATTTTACAATGCACTTTTAATAAACTTTATAAATTACATTTTATTTTTGTTGAGTGTTTGTATGATGAACTTTATAATATCATATAATGAGAAGACATTATATGATATTATAAAGTAAAAGTATAAAGACACGAAATAAGCATTTTAATGTGTCATAATTTTTAGTGAAAATGCATATAATTTAACTTTAAAAATGCAATTGTTATAATAATAAATCTTTTTTTACGTATTCATTGATCGAGACTTCTTATCATAATCCGAATTCAAATACAATTATTTTCATAGTTTTGAATATAAACTATCAAAACACTACATATAATGCTATCATTTTCATTTCACAAAAACACGCTCTAATGCAGTTTTAGTAAATTAAATATGCAGTGTGGTAATATATATCGAATATTTTTAGTAACTTTTATATAATTTTTGATTTTTATTTAGTTTCTTTGAATAGGCAATAAAATCTTTAATATTGAATCAATATTGTTATGGTTAAGTTACTTCCCCTTTACAATTTTAAATGAAAAAAACATTGGATTGCATTGTCCACTATAAATCTATCCTGAAAATGGATGTAGTAAACGAATTAACTTGTTAAGACACTGCAATACTAAGTAAATGATTTATAAGTTTCTTGAATTTTTAACACTGATGTTTTAATTGAGTTTGTGAAGCGAGGCTCCTTTGCCAGATTCTCTGGATTTCCAATCTACTCCCGTTAAGTATGCTTAAGCTAAGTGCGTAAGTTTCTCAAAATAAAAACAGCCTAAATACACCCTAGTTTTAACTTGCAAGCGCTACCCTCGTAATTAATAAAGTAATAATGTATCTAATCAAAGACACGTGAGAAATACCAAGTGTTCGACTTGAGATTAAAAGATTTATTTCTAGTTACTTTCCGTGTACTGAATATAATATTTAGTCTTTGCATACTTAAAAAAATCTTTTTTCATAGTTTTTTTCTAGAGGAGAACTTATATTTATTTTTATTTGATAAAATAAATTATTTCATAATTTATGTTTAATTTCCATTGGAAACAAAACCACTTCAGATCTTTTCTCGGAGAAGGTTTCGCCGAGCTGGGGGGTATTGACGAGAAAGCTCGGGCGCCGCTGCCCGAGACACGCCGAGTGGGTTGGGGAATCAATTGCAGCTTAGGTATTCATTTAACTTTTCTTCGGCACTATTTGTTCAGTCACTAGGGGCCGTCGGGAGGGGGCGGGAACAACACTCTCACCGGCTGTAATCTTCGTGCACTGGGACCGAGAATACTGCTGTCGCCATTGAAATGTTGTTGAATATAAATATATTTATCAAGAAAAAAACAAGTAAATTTTTTAATAAAAATAATCTTTGGTGTTGTATAAGATTATAAATTTGACACGTTCTACGAATTTAAAATATATTTATCAAGCGTTAATTATTTATTTAATTAGAATGAAATTTGCTTTCTTGCTTCTATGGATTGCGTTCCACTGATATATATTGTTTTTGTTTTATATTAATGCTATCTTAACTTTAAGATATTCCCAATATTTCGACGAAATTATACCCGTCATCATCCGGAGGGATGTTCAGCTCGAATATTTGCAAATAGCGTCCCAACAGACCTCCGTATGACAATGACTGGTATATAAATTTATGTATTTCGCTCTTGTGCTCAGGGACCAGTAACGATGATTTTATCTATTTATTATTTTTCTACTCGCTTTCGGTCTTGCTCGGTCATTCAAGATAATACACTGTCAGCTCGACCTGCTGCGTTTTTAGTAGCTGATAAAGACTAAACATTGATTGAAATGAAGTTTCGATAAAAATTCTGAATATAAGGGTTAAAAAAAACTTATTTGGCATAAATGACTTTAAAGATGTGGTACAAAAATTAACATGGTATTTCATCAGCCCTAAATAAATTCATATTTTATCATTCCAACTTAAATATGTTAATACGATTATTATCCTGTTATTTATTTTTCTCGAATGTACAAGAACTATTCAGCAAAAAGAGTTCTAGAAATCAAATGAATGGCTTGTATTTACTTACATTTTATTTTTTGCTAGCACTTACGGTATCAGAACAAATTACTTCCAACCGAGCTAAAACAGAAAAGACCTCAATCTCTTAGGGCAGTCGTAAGCGTGAGGGAAATTTACACCAAAAATCCTTTTTACAAAACCTAATTGTACGAGTAGTTTACAGTAACATGTGTTTATATTTGTCTTTTTTATTATTATTTGAATTTTAATCTAATGAGTGATTATAGTTGTACAGTAGTATAGTATAGTATAGTACAATGCAATTAAATGTATTACACAAAAAATATTCTTGATTCGAACGTTCTAAGTATACGGTTCTCAACTACTGAACCAAAAACCCTACCACATACTCTTTTTTAATTAAACTAAACTCTATATAATTATTTTATACACATTTCATCTATTTTATAGTATGTTATTTGCAAAAAAAGGCATGTTGTACCACTATGAATATTCTTTTAATTTACACTTTTGTTATTTGACAGTACACGTTTTGACCTCGTGAACAAATGCATCGTCTTTAAGTATTTTCTGCGTTGCATGCAGCAAAGAACTCACTGTTGTTCCTTACTTACTAGTGTATCGTATACATTGTGAGATTATAATTAGAAATAACCATAAATAATAATGGTTTATTGGTTCCGTTGAAATAATTCCGCGACGTCGGGCTGAAATGTGAAAAGTAACGTTTTCCGCAATTATATGGCATGACGACGATTATATTCGACTAGTATATTCCGCATAATGTCTTGGAAAATTTACAGTACAAATTTGTTTATGCCTCTCTCGTCTTTCTTACTTGGTATATATAATATGACTTTTGTCAAGAAAATTTAATATATACAAATACACAATGAACATTCAAAAATTTCAACACAAACATATATAGTAAGATTATTTATTACCACATAATTTACAAAACATTGTTATTTTATTATATTGTCTAAAAATTTTTTTTTTCAATTATTTAAAGTTTTTAAGAATGTATTATAAACTTTGGTTATTTGTCTCAAATCCAAGATCTACTCTTGATTTCTAGTAGGTACATACTTTAAAGAACTTGCACTATTGTGGAAGCAAAGAACAAACAAAAACCTCGATATCCTCAAGTAGTGATAGAGGAAATGTCCCTCTCGGCTAGGCTATCCCAAGCAACCCGGCCACTAGAGCTTCAGTGCTTTTGCTTATCGCACATAACACACGAGCCACACAGATCGAATTAAGATCCGCCGGACCGCAAGCATAACGAAATGCTCTCTCTCTCTCTTTCGAGCTATGAATAAATATTTACAAGTTAAATGATTTCAATTACTCGCCAAATTGCTTCTGTACGCATAAAAACGGAGAAGCCTCTCCGTTAACTACCATTTCAAATCCACTAGACACAATAGCGACCGGCCCGCAGGAGCAGGGCGCCGCAAACTTCAATCAGGACGCCTTCGAGTGCGATCCGAACTGATTGTCGTGTTTAATTGATTTCATTTATTCTGCCTCCCCTGTCACGTGGTCGCAGCAGACGGACCCCCTCCCCTGAGCGATGGTAAATACGCTTTTAGAGTCGGTTAAGCCGGCAGCGGCGGTGCGGTGCTGAAGCGTTGCTCCTCAATTAGGAGTTGTAGTACGCAAAATTCGGTGCGAATAATTCGGAGCCGCGACGTGCTGCAGGGTGAGGCTGTCAGCTCTGCCTCTGCAAAGCCTCCGAGCCATTTTATTTATGCCAAGATAAAAACTTTATTTTCATTATTAGCTTAATTATATCGTATGGTATAACATTAAAAATCAAGTAGATATTTTTATTGCAGATACCGTATAATGTAAAAACTAATACATATTTGCAAGATAATACAGTAAATGAACTTTAATAAATCACTGAAAAATCGTGTTTTAGTTTAAATAATGTGAGCGCTTGAACAGATTTATCTATGTCTATTTCATAAACACAATCCTAGGTAAAATAGGTGGTTGGCAAAACAGATCTCACTGAAATTACAAAGCATCACCCCCGGGGTAATTTGAGAGCCGAGTATTATTTTTAGACTAAATAATACTCACTCGATATTCGCAGAAATATAATATTTCAAAACAATTAATCCAATCAAAATTTATCTCGTGCAATCCAAAACAATACGCAAACCACTCAATCCTCTCCAGCACACCGAGCGCCCGCAATCGGCGATGACAATTCCATCGGCCGTTCTCTGCGATATGAAATTAATTAATTATCATTGTACTCTTCCGATGATCCCGGGGGAGCCCGGTCACGTCCCGGCGGGGCGCGACTACGCGGCCCGGGTTCGCCATCTTGCCAAACGAAACCAATTTCGGCGACTGCTTAAAGAATATAATCCGGGCCCGTCGGCGCTTCATTTCCCGGGAACTTGTTTTTACAGTCGCCGGGTTCAATTAATAACAGTTACAGAACGACGGATTAATGAATGCTATTATAACAGGGTATTATTATTTCGAAGATGGAAGTTTGCGCGAAGTTCTTGGCCGCGCGGCCGTTAGGCTGCTCGTTTCGGGTCTCGTTCGAGAGGTCAGCGCAAACTTTCCTTGCGTATTATGGAAATTTAATTTTTACCGCCTTGACTTGATATTCAAGAGAATTTAAGACAATAATTAAACGCGCTTCTTATTCATATTAAATTCATGAAAATCTGCGCTGAAAGGACAAGACCTTTAGAATTAATTATTAATGAGATCAATTCACCTAGCCTGTTTGCCCTCTGAAGCATTGTCTTACTAAACCAAACGGGAATATTTATTTAAATTAAATTGACCATCAAGTTCTGTGTCTACAATAACAATAATTAAGCATTTTGCTCTTCCCGTAATTTGTGTCTTAATAAAATTTACAGTTGGAAATTTCAGTTTTTGATTTACTTCTTAGATAATTGAAAATATCTACAAATACTCAGTTATTGAAATTTACCGATAAATTTTATAACTTTTATATTGTTAAAACAGTTTACTAAAAATAGAAAGACCTGTAGGTATATGTTTATCTAAATTAAACCACGATATAGCCTTGGATTCGACCGGCAATAAATTATTCAGAGCTTTCCGTTTAGTAAAATAGTTTGTCTCTGCTCTGGTCTCATCCTGCACCCTACTTTATTTACCTGTAAAACACGGGAGTTTTTCAATATGCCCACCTCACCGAGCCTCCATGGGCGTAATTTCCCGATAAGTCACGGGATATTCCGCCCACTCGTAGAGCCTATAAAGGATCCTGAATTTATTGCAATTTCAATTAAAGTAAAATGAGCCGCGACCGGGAACTATAGTGATTAGGGTGACAGAATAAAATTTCTCTTTTATGCGAAATAAACAAAACGAACCCAATTATAAAAGTTTCGGGGATCGCTCGGTAGGGGTGACTGGTGGAGGAGTTGTATTAAAAATGTGATCAAAGGATATCTCATTTTTCAGGAAAATTCATTGTAAATTATTAATCCAGATTTTTAGGATTCACGTTCTATGGTAAATCCTCTCGCTGTTAATGGGAGTATTTCACAGGATCGGATTTTCCGTGAGAAGGGCGGACGGGAAGGGTGGAGTGTGTACACTCCGTGGATTTTTTATTGACATATACCTGTCTGCGGAACGAGTGTATGTATGCTTATACACAATTTTTTTATATACTGCATTAAAATTAACCCATTTCCGTTTATCAAAAAGTAGATACAACGTTTCATTTGAAACATGAAAAGTTACGGTATAAATAATGTCTGTTACTTTGAAAAATCTGTAGCAGAATATGATAAATTTGGATAGTAAGGTCACGTTCCCTGTTTTTAGACTTGATATTTACTAGAACTATTTAGCTGTCAGATACAGTCACAAAATACACCCAAAAAGAAGTTTCATTGTTATCCTTGACGTTTGATGGCTGCACAAGATCGAGGGGGCGAGAACAACGAAGCAAAGTCTTCGATTTATAATTTACATTACGATCGGTCGATCACGTCTAATATAACAATGAAGCTATAAATTCAAATCACAAAACAGTTTTCAAAGAATAGTCTTAAAATAATATAGCACCATATTTTCACAGGGTAATGCGATAAGGCAACTGCATTAAGCTTAACGCGGACCGATTAAATCAGCGCCCGCATAAGCGTGACACTATTTGTCCGTCGCGTCCACGGCGGCAGCAAACTCTCCGCGCTTCCCTTTGCGAGGGTAAACAAACGCATTATTTCAAATATTTAGCATCCCCTTTGCACCTACAGGGCGCGTTATGGAGCGGGGTCGATCCGCGGAATGGGCGATTGCCGCAGGAATGGGGTCACGATCAGCCGGAGCCCCCGCGCTGATGCTCGTTCGCGCTCCGATTCCTCGGCGACATATTTATTTTTCTCGTTATGTTTACGACGAAATTTTCTTTTTTGCATTAAACTGTCTTGTGAAAGTTTTCCGGGCGCTTTTAAACTTTATCTGAGTAATAAGTCCCTAACTTTGACGTATTTTGATTTTTTTTTTGTTTTAAATCTAAATCTCTAGTTAGTACATAATATACGTATGAAAAGTTTTATTGACTTTATTCAACATTTGTCAACAATATATTAATAAAATTGTTTTATATATATATTTATACATTTTATTGTAAATGAGTGTTAGTAATAAAGTTTTAAGCTGAGCGTACTTGGTGGAATTGCATTTTAATATTTTAAATAGTATTTATTAGATCAAAGTATAATGATTTAGTAAAAATATTCCAAAATTAAAATAAACTGTAATCTATTACAAACTGCTCACAAAAGCCGAAAATTTATTTATAATATCAAAATAATTTATTTTTTTTTTAACACAGGAGCACTGTTAAAAATGCCCCTAGCTTATTTATAACATAGAGCAAAATCGATTCTATAATACACGTATTATGTAGCTATTTAAATACACTTTTCTTATCAATTCCAATACAGAAAGACCATAAAGTATCATCTTGCCATATATTTTGGGTACAAACATTTTTTTTTCTTCATTTTATAAACGACTACAACAAATTCTATGAGGGTGCGAAATATTATAACATCATTATATGCTGGTAAATAAGAGATACGGGGCTATCTCAACTTACACATTAATTTAGTTATAAGTCGAACTAATAAATCACAAAATGAATACAGATGTTCTCACTGTGTAGCGTAAATTGAAAGGCCCGGCTCCAGTCTGAATCTCCTATAAATTTATAACTAAAAAAGACCGATAGCCGTTTAGGCGGCGCACGGGAGGTGCGAACAGGTGCCGAGCACGTTTGAATAAACCTATCGCAATACAGGCGGACCCTCATCAACATCAGTCAAGCGGAATCTCACTTCGAGTCTTTTATAGGGCCCAACAAAAACAGTGAGTAACGTTTCAGGCCGGAACTCAATAAGCGAGAGTATTCCGCCGCTACCCTCGGAAAATAATTGTGAGAGGGACCCTCTCCTCCAGCGCCGTCGACCCTAAATCGTTGTTTGGGGCAATTAAGTTCGCTAAATGTTATTTCTTTCCTTAGTTTTGTTATTCTTTGGTCGTTCGCCATAAACAAACCTTCGGCGGGTGCGACGGACGGAAGAGTGTCGGCCTGTCGGTTTGTCGGTCTGTCGTGCTGGCGGCTGCGCTCGGCTTTTGAATCGATTCGGATTTGTAATTTTAATTGAATTTGGATTCTACCTGATGCCGACGGCAGAAAAGCAAATTCAGGTAACTTTCAATGACTTATTGGCACAATTGTAATTCTACACTTTTTTATATTTATAGACCTGTGAGATATAGTCTTTAATTATAAAAGTATTCATTTTTCAATTTTATGAATATGTATTTTCAATTTTATAAACACCTAATATTATTATTTATGTATTTTTTTTTCTTGTCGAATATTCGTTGCTTTTCTAATTTATTTACGTTTATACAATTAATATTTTAATAGCCGAAGGCGCTGTAAGTTTAGTCGTAGTAGGTGTATTTAAAAACTAACATTTCAACGCTACCTTTTTTTTGTTCAGTACATATTTATATATTATTTTGATGATTAAGGCATCATTTTTTCAATCGTCAGAAGTTATCGATAAATTTAACGAAAGATGTGATGTTCACTTAATTCTCTAAAGAATTCTACAATGATCTGTATTTTTTTTAGTTATGACTCAACTTTGAGTTATGATATCAACTTTGATATCATTGATTAAACAACAAAAAATCACATTTATGAGAAAAAATTAATAACAATAATATAACCGTCAATATCATTACATTTTTTCAAAATATTAATAAACAAACCGCTTAGGAAGTAACATACTGAGATAAATTTTCCTTTAAATTTAGATTGCTTTATATTAAAAATTCACAACATTTTTAAAATGTAAAACAGTAATAATTATATATTTGCTTAAAACACAAACTCAAACTTTAATTTGTGTTATTATCAGCTAAAACACACAGTCTGTTGTTTTGCTATCAGGTAAACTTTCCAAATTGAATTCATAATATTTTTCATTACATCAAACCTAACTTTGTCTTGTACACTCAATGTCTATTATCACATTCAGGTTGTGTTTTCTGTGTAAACAAAATTACATAGGCTCTTGTTCACGGCAAAATATTTAGTTTATCCTGTTAGCACTTAGCAAGTAAATAGAGGCTCACTTAATTAAAACCATATTGAATAATTTCTAGTTAGACTGTTATTCGGGCGCACTCAGGCGAAAAAATCAACAAAATTACAATTCAGGAATGTTATTCGTTTTCTACATTTAGTTATTAAAACAGAATATTGTTCAGATGATTTTAATTTATGTAGATCCTTTCTCATCAAAATAACAATTTACCCTGCATTTTACTAATGTTTCAGAATAATATTATAATAACGAATTTTCAATTTAAGTTTAAAATTAAAACGTAAATAAGAACAGTTAAACCATAATTTTTCAATTAAATAAATAAATTCATCTCAAAAGTTCATGAAATAAATTTTATAATTTATTTATGTACGTACGATGAAACACTGTCATGGTCAAATTAATCAGGCACCTTCACCACTGCAGTAACCGAAAAAATAAAAAATCCACAGAATATTTTTATGAGGTAGTCAATGGTGATGGCGGTCACAGAAAATCAACGTGCCTTTATTTCTCAGATTAAATTGTACTTTTATTATTTCACAAATAAATTTATTACCATCATCCATTCTGGTAAACTGTTATTGTATTACATATTGTTTTTCATTGTGCTAAGTTTCCGTACTAATAAGTTGAAATTTTTATCAACATAACCGAGAATTGCAATATAAAATTATTTTTCTTACTATCAATAGACAAAAACTAATAAAAACATAAACAGTGGGTGAGCTTTAAGTACTGAAATTTGCGATCGATCTAAACTATACGAAAACATGATTTCAGTCGACACAATTTCATAAAACCAAACTTCTACAATATCATAGATACCACTTCACTTATCCAAAGAGCCTTAAATTCACAGGTTATCGACCAAACCCGAAAGTGTAAGACTTTTTGCAAAAGCCGATCCGTTGAGTTAGGAAAACATTATATGAAGTGGTTCTAGCATGTAATCGTTTCTACGAGAAACTTTCTGAAAATTCAGCCTTTAGTCTTGAAGTGAAAAAGCACTTACAGCGCAGTAAGATTGCATGGCTGGTATTTAAGACAATGGCAAAACTATGCATCTTTTGAATAAATATTCAAGTGTTAGTAAGAAAAAAATTGTTCGAATATTCACCCGTTTTTTTACTTACATATGCTTACAAAATAAAATTGTTCAAATGTGATTTCATAAAACATAAAATCCAGAAAAAAGCGTCACATCATCACACGTGGACTTAATTTCCTAGATCTAAAACAATAATTTTGTCTACTTAAAAAAACACAAAAATATTTTTTTCTTATTTTTTCTCCAATGTGATACTTTTGATTTAAATTAATTAATGAAAAGATAAAACTGATAACTTGTGTTTACTAACGTGGAGCACTGTATAAGCATTAAATTGACTAGTCTTTTACAATAATTTGATCTTTTACAATAATTTGGTTTTTTAAAATAATGTATTTCACAAAAAAATTTTGGAATGAGAGTGAGTTTTGTTTATATCTATTATTTTTATTTGTCCAAAAACTAAGGTATTTGCTTAAGTTACATACACATATTTATCGTTTACTTATTAATATGAAAGCATTTAACATTTGAGTATTTTAACGAAGGTCTTGATATAAAAGAAGAACATATCTGACGTCAACGAACAAAAAGAATATTGCACAACTGATCTTCAAAATGTGTTATTGAGATGGTCCGCCTTTTGGCGAGGTCTTGTGAAATATTATTTAGTTTTGGATAATAATTATGAAATTTGAGCAAAGCTCTCATACAAAATGAATTGAAGCGAGTCAATTTAATTTGAGTGTATATTAATACACATACATGAAATTATTCATGATCTTGTCAAAACGCTTGTTTTGGTAATAATGAAAGACACTGAACTATGAGAAGCTCTTATCACGTTGAAATAATAAATAATGTTTACTGTTTACACAAATACAGTATAAATTGTTTTGTATACCTACATAATTAAAAAACAATATAACTTTTCACTATTTTATCATTATATTTTTGTTGATAAGCAAGAATTTTTAGAAATTCATACATGCTTTTTGTATAAGAGCATTAAGAGATTTGTTTTGTAAATAAGAGATTTGTTTGTTTTTTTAATAAATATATAATAATTTATTGACTGGTTATTAAGCCATATAATCTATAGCTAAGTTCTTATCCTTATAGATCCAAACTATTCAACGCGAATCACTATTTACAGGAAATTAAACACATCAGAAACTGTAACCTAGTAAACAGCCGCGTCTATTTGAGCTCTCCGATATCAAATTTAGGAAATTCTCTCTGTAAATTCAAGAGAAAATTTTGGTTCTATTCATGGCATATATATATATTAAAAAGGTGCCTGAATGTAAGTAATTCCCGTAAAACCATTTTAAATCGTTTGAAACCATATATTAAGAGAACGAAGCGTTTGATTGATGCTAGGTAGATATTTCATGTGGTACACTTTGAACAAAATCTGTTTTAGTGCCATTAATTTACAAAACAGCACATAAAGACGTGTAATTCAAAATTGTGTAGGATTAACATGACTGCGTTTGGTCTCCCACTTGCTTAATACTCATAGACTTTGCTTTTAATTCCTCTATCAGAACTGCATGGTGAAGAGGTGCTTTTATTACAACAGCAGTTCCAACACATACAATATACTAAAAGGCATCCATTGTGTAATGTCTAATTAGAAACTTAATACAGATGGAGTTGTTGGCCTTTTGATCGTAAAACAAACGGCTTTCTCACAGTCCTTTTTTTATTTTTATGTGTATAAGATTTAAAACATGTGAATTAAAATTATATTCAATAAATACAAGCTAGCTGCATAATATACATAAAAAATAATATTCCATAGTAGCATATGCAATTTTTAGTAAATTAATTTGAATCTGATCATGAAAAGTGTAGTGTAAGCGTACGATTTTGTTAAGAACGCATAAATTACATGCGTTAAGATCATTATTTTTTATCAGCTTAGTAATTATTTGATATAAAAAACCATAGAATTGTATGATTTAAGAAATAGTCACACTAAACTGGTTAATTTTATTTTCTATATTATTTTTTTAAATATAGATATTTTTAGATTATTTTTTTAGAGCTTGGGTTTAAAAAAACCTTATTCGGATATGGCCATTTGGATGCAGCTGCGCTGTACTGCTGGGAGTGGGTGGCGCATGCATATTTGCAGATGTGGGACTGTTCTCACCTTTTAAAATGCTTATTTATTCAAGTGAGCTCCAGGAATGCGGTCTCGGAATGCCCCGGTATCAGCGCCTGCACTCAGTTGCACCATTTTACTTGTTTCCGCGCTTTTTGCCGACGGAAAACACTGCGACTGAGGAGGGTTGAATTCATGAGATGCATTTATAATAGCGGCATACGTAATAATGGGAGAAACTCCCCTCTTCACAGACAGCCTAATTTTTAATTATTTACGAACTTGCAGTGAAATAATACTTTTCATATGAATATACGAATTTAATTTATAAAATTTCTCTTCAGCATTGTTCATTAAATAGAAAATATTACATGCCGACTTCTTTTAAAAATAACAATGATCACATTTCACAGAAAATTTTATGTTATCTAAGTACACATTTTGAAAACTATTTAAATCAAGCGTATATTTTATACTACTTTTTGCTGTAAAATTTTTATTTACTACTTGATTACCTGCATCTTATACTGTATCGTTTTAAAACTGTCAGAATATTATATTATTTAGTTGAGAATACTCAAAAACAGTATAAAAGATGATAAAATATCTGAAGGGTCAAATAATAACGAGGTTGGCCAAATATATTTCAAGCAGACCAAATGTACCTTATAATTAATAAGGGCGTACTGAGAGAGAGACAACCCTTAATAAATATTTACTTAGCACTAAATGCATGTAAGTGGATGACACCCCGTCTGCAAAGTAAAGCTGTAATAGTTACTGACATCTTTAAATTAATTAAATTATTTCATATTATTTGAAAACTTTGCCAAGCATGAAAGCTTATTTCAGTCACATGCTGAACAAGCACTATTTTCAAAGCTAGTTTACACCTGGACATTTCTATGGAACTGTTATAGAATTATAAACCTGTCTATTAAAAATAATTTAGTTCATTTAACAATATTATCAGTTGAAAGATACACGATGATGAAAACCTTAATACACTTACTGAAAATGAAAACGTATTTATGTACATAGATGTAATTACATAAGCAATGCGAACTCATTGAATACCCTGAAACCTGAAAATTAACATAATAAATAAGCAAAGAAAACAACATGTTTTCGTTTCTGTACCTTTATGAAGAAATATATTAAAAACAACCCCAAAACTTATCCAAAACACATAAAAATCTTACATTGCCAAAAATGCTTATGCCGCATAATTTGTTATATATACAAAGCATTACCATCAATGGAATTATTATGATCATTTTGAAACGTAATAGCGAGAAAAATAATAAGAAAAATATGATTTGCACATTTGTATTCCACTGACAACACACAAAGCGCGAGATATTGATCGGAGATAGACTGGTCCCCGCCCGCGTCACAAGGGCCTATGCGCCCTCCCCTAGGCGCGCCAAACCCACCCTTGCGGCGCCTCGCACAAGGCAGCCACCCCCGCCACGGGCTGTGGGCCGCGTGGAGTATCTATTTTTGGTGTCGACGCGCTATCAGTTTGTACGGGAATCAAAATAACCTGATTTATATAAGTGAAGACTTAGATTATAATATAGTTGGAAATATCTTTATGTGAGCCCTGGGGTAGAATTGTTATTGTCTACTTTTCTACAAAATGCGCTCTTTTCGGTATCAAAGCGTGATTTGAAACAATGGAAAGTTGCTCGATTCACTTGGAGCTTCATGAAACTTTTGAACCCTTTGTATATAAGTTTTTTTTTCGAAATATGAAGGTTTTTTTTAAGTATTACACTGCATATTTAATGAATGCAGATACTTCTTTTCAGAAATAAAAACGAAATATATTCTATATGTATAAGATATAACGATTTCAGAATCCCTAAAAAGGCAGACGATATTAATTTATTATAAGTAATTGATAAGAAACCAGACTTATTTTCTTTGCATAGACTTGATTGATTTTTTTTTATGCTTGTTGACTTTTTTTCTATACTCAAACAAGAATAAAATGTTTTTATATAATGCTTATACATACTTAGAAACACGTAATCGATATATGTACATTAAACATATTTTAATTTGATATTGCTTCTTTTTTTTGTTAAAATAAATAGCCTTTATTTTTATACTTTTATTTTACAGCATATTTTAGAATATATTATGATCGCAAAATTTGATTTCAATTAATGTAATAGTCTACCAAGTACTGGAATAATAAATCACAGTTCACTATAATTAAATAAATAAAGCTCCATCAGACGTCTGTAATACAGAAGTGCTATCAATGCCAAAGCAGTCGTTTATGTGAAGAAACTTCTGAAGCACTGACTGTCGCACAATGTGCTTGGCTGAGAGCAAAATATACCACCAGACAAATACAAACACCCAAATTATTTTATAATTTAAGCATTCCAAGTCAAAGCACATTTGGGATTTTCTAAAACCAATTAAAAAAAGTAGCAGGGTGATCAGTAGTTATCCGGGATAGTAGAAATTTAGGCATTCAACTTCTCATTAATGTTTATCAATCAAAATAGTAATTTTAAAAAAAGGTTGAGAAATATATCTTAATGTTTTTATAATCAACTATTTCCTTGTTGGTAAGCTTAATTTTTATTTAAGGCATATTTATTTTATTTATATTTCAGAACAGTTACTTATTAAAAGTTAATAATACATCAATAAATGTACAAGCGTTCAGTTAGTAAAAACATGCAAACTTTGAATATGTTTTAAGATGTCATTTCACGTTGAAGCGTCATGAATGTTCATTTTGGACTGCTTACGGCAGTTGACTTTTCTACTGGTGTACGACAAACTGTTTTATATTCCATGCTGACTTATAAAGTCATTAGATAGACAAAAACGTGAACGGACGCTAGCTCTGCCCTCTTTTATGAGTGTCCCTCCGAAATGCATAAAAAGGCGCCTCATTGAGTAAATTAAATAATTTCACTATTAAAAATATTCGTTTCATTGTTTGAAAGACAGTTCAGATCTAAAAATAATCGAAAATCGTAAAATAATATTGTTATACTTTATGTCAGTCTAGCTGCTGAAATGAAGATATTTAAAAAAAAGCACACCTGCAATTTGTATCAATGACTCGTGAAATCATCATGACTGAAATCATCAACACATTACAATATTTTAAAATAAATATTCGTATTTTATATTATCGTCAGTTCAAAGAAGCAAGTCACGATTAGTATTCTTGCTAGAAAAAAGGTAATCTTAAAAGAAAAACAAAAAGAAAGATCTCCGAATGTTAAAATTCATAAAATAATAAGGTGTTGCTTTGGTGACACAGCTCCGCGCGGATACATTCTGTTTCCAACTTATTGAGCACGCCATTAGCATATTCAATTTTTGCATTAGAGCCTCCACCCCGTACCCCGGGGGGGCATTAATAACCCCCGTGGCCCCTTTCTGTATTTAATAATTTCCCGGGCCGCGAGGGCGGGACGGTTTTCTTTAAAATTTTAATATAAATGTAAACGCGGTCACGTTTGATCCGTCTCACATGGACGAGGAGGAATTCGCCCACAAATACTGAGCATTTTTCCGAAACCTCTCTCTCCCCGCACTCCTCCCTCCGCACTGCGCGACGCCGCAGCTACTGGTCAGAGCCGCACTGGGGAATATTACAGTTGCTAGTCCGTCTCATTAACAAACATTTTATTTATTGTGGTTTAGAGTACCTATTGATGAAACCGGCTGTGCATATAACATCTTAATTAAAATTTTACAGCGGTTTTGCTTTGTGCAAAAAAACATCGCTTGTATACTGTTTTATACACTTTTATACTAATAGTATTTAATTAATTTCAAAAAAAATATTTCATTTACATATCACTATCTTTCTCTGCAAAATAGTTTAAAACGATTAAATCACAATAGGTATTAACTTTTGTCTGATTAATCGTAATAAAAATATCGTCAAATTCGCAACTTAGAAAAAATATGAATTTAATTTTGATTCACAGCAGTTCAGCTTTGAAAGTGCAACAAATAATTGAGTTTTTTTTAGTAAATATATTGATAGTAATGCCAAAAACCCCGCTGCGGTTCTGAAGCGCCAGCACACATGCCTTCAGGCCCCTCCGCCCCCGCCTTCGGTAAACAGCCTACAAGCTTAAGTAAACCTTTGCCCGGTCCTAAGACTACCTTAAATATTATTTTTCCTACGTCTTCCGTCCTCTTTATGCCATCTTTACGCATTTGCTTTGGGAAAATACAGCGCGGTGCGGAGAAACGCATGCGAATATTGCCACCGGAATACTGTCATTTGTAACAATTCCTCAAAAATATATTAGCTTGTCGAGAATGTATACGCATATTTCAAGTGTGCACATAGCTAGTGTAAATACTATTAAAAAGTCCATCTCAACAGCAAGGTACGCCTGTGCGATATAAAATATCAGAAAACTAAGTAATATCCCCAAAACAAAAACAAACTACTAAATATTTTTTTAATAATACGACAATGATACTAATAGTGTACAGTTTTAATAACAATTTTCTTGCATGTCAAACATTGATAATTAAATAATCTAACTACATTGCTATTGGTTTTATGTGACTCTGGCTATAATTTATCCATGCCAAATAAATATTTATATTAATTACTGTTTTAAACATTCATTTTGTATGCTATGTTGTGTGTTGGTGTTATGCTTATTTAATTCAAAACTGAAGCAACCAAATGATTAAACATCAAAAGTAATTAATTTAGGTACGTGATAACTTTTTTAAATAAGAATCGTGTATAGCATATTGGCGAAGAAGAAATGTGTGTAAATATAAAATCTAAAAATAACAATAAAAAAAACAAACTCACAATCGCCCTCATGTTCGTTTAATGTAAAATGAACGTTCAACGTTTTACTTTTGATTTTCGAAGCGAAACAAACTTTCGAGCCGGGAAAACCGTCATACCTTTTAAACATTTACTGAAAAAAAAAATGAAGTTAGCCGTTATTCTGTTTTCCATTTTCAGCCGCGGCGGAAGGGGGCGCGAATGGAGCGGAAGTCGTCCCTTTTAAAAAAGCGCGCTAAAACGTTTTAAAACGCCATATCACAGATGATTCCCTTTTTTAATTGAATGAACAAAGAATGTCACGAACACTCTCCGTCACTCGAGAGCGGTGCAGCTGCCCCCAACCCCTGCTGTGCCTGTTAAAAGTTTAGATTAAAGTATTTACAGTTATGAAAATACTGAAACACATTAATATGCATGCAATTTTTTTTATATAAAACAATATTATAACAGTTTAGATATTATATGTGTATATTTTATAATAAAATATTGCGTATAATTTAAATCGTAAGAAAAGATTAAAAACCTCGCGTTCACATAAAAATATTTTTACATTTTTAAGCTTTCGAATGTCAGAAGGTTGAATTCTTATATTAATTCTATGAGGAATAATACTTTTCGTAATTTTTTTTGTAGTTTTCTTGCATACCGACCTAAGTTATAAAATAAGTCTTACAACTTTTAATATCAAACTACCCGTTCATCAAACTACCTGGTTAAAGTGGTGAGCATTACGAGATCGCTTATGCCATCAAGCATGAAGAAGCAAACATTATTATAAATAATTTATATAATACTGAATGAAAACTTTTTTTATCTTATTATATTATGCTTGCTTTTATTAGTAATAATAGAAAATATATAAATGATTAAACACGTTGATTACTCACAAAAGTATTTCATTTACACTATCAAGTATTCGCATTGATGTAATCCAGATAACATTTCACAAATATATTTCATGTTATATCTTTTATAGAATAGCTCCTTGTGATAACATCAAAAATATATGTGAATTACGCAACGCACGGCGTTTGTATTATCTGGCGTATATTTCAAAGGACCCGGCGCGGAAGGCTCGCGGAGCGCCGAAGCCTTCCCGGGGCGCCCCCAGATCGATCCGCTGCAATGTTGGAAATATCTCAATGACAGTCTATGAATAAGTCTTATGAATTATTCAACTTCGAGCTGAATGAAGTTGAAGATTCTGCAATGACGCCTCTGATTTGAATATCCAACGACACTTTGATAAAATCTTCGGGTTCTCCGTTGGATGTTTTGTGTTTGTTTATCTATTTAGTGAAATTTATTCCTCGCAATTGAAAGGAATATTAATTTATTCGTTTTTATTGTAATGGACTTTCGTTTAGCATTTATAATGCCATTATTAACATCTGCCGTTGACGATCCTCTTCGGGATTAAGATTTCCCCCTATTAAAGTAAGATTATAAAAATCGCTTATTATACAATGCAAAAAATTAAGTCATTACTCTGAATATTTTCATTGTTACGTTTATTACATACATCAATAAATGATCCAATTTCGTTAATTATACTTATGACAAAAAATATCTTGTTCAAAGAGACATATTTCGAAATATAGTAACAAAATAGATCCGTTTTTTTGTGTTTTACTTTTACTATAAATAAATAGAATTTATGAATTCCAAATACATTTAATCCATATTCGATAAAATAATATTTTTTCTCCAAGCTTGGATATTTTCAAGAATTGGTCAGTTTATGATCATCCATAAAAAATGAAGGTTATATTTAGTACACGCTGTTTTTTCTTATCTTCTTTTTCAACGTGTACGCCTCGAGCCAAGTGAGTCGGTCGGGTCCCGGGCCTCAATATATGTATTTATACAAAAGGCAAAATTTTACTCTTTACTACCATTTTTCTTTGAAATCAATTGAGAAGAAAGGAGAAAAATACTAAGAAGGTATAGCAGTACTTATCTTGGAAACATGCTTTCTGTCGCACCGAGACGTACGTACGACTTGCATTGTACGGAATGAGAATGGCCAGATGGTGGAACGTTTTCTTTAACTCACGCATACAAATGCTGGTCTGGAGTACATAAGCTTCGATTTATTAGAATCTCGAACGTATGGTTTATTTCAAGCTGCAGTCGGAACAACATTAAATAATGTCGGTAGGGCATAAGCTTCTACTGAATTATAAACCATCCTTTTTATTTACATTATTACTTTATCACGTAATTGAAAACATGTTTTGTAACCACGGAAAAGGGCCTATATCTCAATCATCAATTAAAAATCATTTCTAATACCAAAACCCATTGAAAAAAAACACAGTGTCTTTTAACACTTTGTATTGGTTTATATATATACGCAAGCATAATCGTCATTTTCAATATGTTGTATGCTAATTACGTATTTGTTTCATTTCTTATTTTATTGTATTAAAAAAATCATTTCAAAAATATATAATGCACCTCATCATGTATTCCTCCTTTGTGTCCTATCTTGGTTACATCATGAATAGTACCAAATACCCGATGCACACTCAATGGCATCCAATCAAATACATTTGCCAGTATTGTCCCGACAATGTCTCTAATACCTAATCAGGTGCACTGCCGCCGAGCATCCCCTCATTAATTCGTATCACAGGCTGTTTCATACAGTTACACGGGGTGTGTCCCACTGGCAGCCCCAGAGGCTCTACTCAATCGCATTCCAAATTCATCGAATTTCAGGTGACAAACAGAACAATATCGACGAGAAGCGCCCAGACATAAATACAGCTTTATTGTGTTTTATTGAACTAAATTTTCTGTATTTTTTTTCGCCTTTTTTCGTTTGCATCAATATTCACTGCGAAGTATTTTCATATACGCTATTTTCGGGTTTTATTGAAGCTGAAAATTTAATGGATTCTTTATTAAGCTTTGATTTTTATCCCTGATGCACTTAAACACTCATCTCAAGATACACTTTAAGCATTAAATTCGACTGAAAATAACAATTCGATTTGTTAAATTTATTTTATAAAAAAACACTTTGCTAAATTCTTAACTTAAATAAAACAAATGGAAAAAACTTATTTTATACAAAATTCATTTTTTTAAGTATCCCCTTTATTGTGGTCGATGTGCATTGATATATTAATTATTTTTCTGTTTGTTATAGTATGTTTTTTTTTTTTTTGCAATTTTTTTTTGCCTGTGCGCAATGCAAATAAGCAAATAAGATTAGCAGCTAACACCCACACATGTAAAGAAAACAATCCCAGTCGCGCCTATAACAAGCCAAATAAAATTACATAAATCTGCGGAGCCCCCCTGTAAAAAAAACCAACTCAAAAAAATCACAGAACATAAACACCCAATAAGGCGTCCATAAAGCTGGCACTTTTTGCCGGGATCGTTTTACGTACCCCACGGGCGCCGCGCCGCTCCCACCGTCCCATTACTCACAGCCCCAGTAATTGTCACCCGATCCACCCTGATCGAATAACATACCGACTCTACCTACCAGCGAGAAGACTCACAATAAGCGTGCAAGCGCGAAGGGTCTCCCTGCGTTGGATTGAGATTCTATTTATTTTTTTTACACATTAATTCGCTCGATTCTATTTCGCTGAATTCATATTATAAATGTGTGTTTCAATGCTACATTGAGATAAGTAAATTATTTTAGGACTGGTTCAACAAAAACAATTTTTATTTTTCGGTGAAATTTAATTACGATTCTTAAAATAATTTAGATTAGAATAGACTGGTGATTATGTGTGTAAAACTTTGAATGTTTATTTGATATGTCATGTTTTCAGGTGATAATGCTTATTTTTTTATTAAAAAATATATTTCGATAATATACAAAGAGTGTACTTATCAGCTTTGTTTATGCAAGACTTCCTTACTTCTAAAATTCTAATTTATATGATAGATTTCCCTTGGTGATATGAAATTCAGTTCAAGAATTAAATATATTTATACCAATATAAATACAAAAGTAAGTGCATAAGTATTTTGACTACTTTTTTTTTATTTGTACACCAGGCTTACTTGCATTTGACAAATTCACTTGGGAAAATATTAATCATATAAAAATCATCAATCATTGATTGGAATAAACAAAGATAAAACAAATATACATATTTTCGAAAATAAAAAGGTTATTCAATTAAAGGCAAACATTATTAAAATATATTTCATAGAAAAATGTCATAAGCTCTTTTCTTGGGTTTCTAATAGTACATTCATAATGTTTCGAGGCTTATAAATAAATAATGTATAAGAATAATCTATAAATATTACCTTTATTATATTTATACCTTTGTACAAAAATACATTTCACATCTATTTTCAAACAATATTTATTGAATTTTATATATTCAAATATACGGCAAAGATTTTATAATCCCATAAATGGGTCCTTACTTCGAGAGTATTCGATATTTAGATTAGCCTATACGATCGGGATTAATTCAGGATTACGAGTTTCACGGGCAGTTCAGTTCCCGCATATCGGCCATTCGCTTCCCCGTACATAGAATATGACCGAGGGATTCACACAAAGCGAAAGGTGTGTGGTTTATTTCATATTAATTCTAATTTTATTACTCGCGCTACCCCCCGAGAGTAAAAAAGCGATATTTGAGTATGGTGAAGTATGACAGGTAGAGGAATATAATGCAGGGGATGTACGCCCTTCGTTAAAAGGTTTTTATTATGGAAACTGTCGAGAGCCATTGCAGCCCCTGACGTGCGGGAATAAAGGTATTGATTCTGAATAGGTATTCTGGGAAATAAATTATATAGTCATATTCAACAAAATTAATGGGTTTTCGACGTTATATTGACTTTTATGTAGCCTGCCCGTATTTTGGATTTTTGTGTCATATATTTTATTCGATATACAACAAATTATACAAAATACACAACTGATAATAACATAATCAAAGAAAGTATTTAAAATGTTAATATTTATTTTCAAAAAACACGAGAAATCAACCATGTGTGTATTAAACCATGTATGTTTTATAGTTTACTATAAATATTTGTTTAACAACTCTACAAATAAATAAGATATCCCTACTATATTGATACGAAAAAAAAAAACAAAAATCAATACACCCTTCCAGATGCTGAACTTCACAGGCGGATCTTCATCAAATAGTCCACATTAATAGTTGAATGACCAAGAGTAGAAACTTAATAAATTATCTTAGTAGGACTAAAGTAAAATACACGATAAGTGCGCTATATAAAATAACTATTATACGAATAAAGCACATTAAGAGTTCGCTCATTTATAACACCATGGATGACAAAGCGCAAATAAATTTACCGATTTCTCCACTTAAACGAGCGATATTGGAGACTGATAGTTGGCGTTATGAGTTTCACGCGAACAGGGAAATATTTCCTAGGAGAGCTCCAGTACTGGAGTGCATGCCCGGCGCTGGGCAGCACCAGGATATCCAATAAAAAGAGAATCGATTGCCGACAAGAAGTTTGTCGTGTCGGAATTACTGTAATATTTATGGTCCGTGCACAGCACGCGCTGCCCGGGTTCTTAGGGCGTTGTGTACTCCGCAACCATACATCATGTGCACCCACCCAATGTGTACACGTGGATTTTCATGGAGTTGTATGAGTGAAATATTCTGTGGATTTTAATATTATACCGATTACAATACCCCTGCTGTGCTCAGATTGGATAGTCATAATTACATTAATACCTGTAGCGACCGTGCGCACCTGTTACATAAAAATACCACAGATTTAAAATTTATTATTTTAAAAATTTTCTATGTAAATGTAGTATATATAATATGTAGTATCCACCATTTGCAGGTTATGTGTGTTATTGGTGGCGTTTTACCGTATTGCCAACTATTGATAAATAAAACGTAGAATATATTTAATCGTGATTTGCAACTCGATACACTCAACGCTACCGCAATCTATGAGTCATGAAATATAAACCACAAAGCATCGAATGAAGTATTGTTAAATGACTCGGGAATTTATTCAGTAAAACATTATGCAAAATGTTATGGATCAGGTGTGGCTTATCTTATTCCAACTCTTTGGTACATGTGCTTATCGACAATATTTAATATACAATTGAATGCATTTTAATCATGGTTTTTGTGTATCGTATATATTTAAAACTATAAGTTTAATTTTTCTGTTCTTTTAATATTAATATTTAAGAAAATTACAACATAAATACTGATAAAATATCTATGAGTGTTAATGTGGAATAACTTTGATCGTTCTTTTGTGTCAGTTGTATCTCTGAAATGTGTACTTTCTGATATAAATACTTCATTTAAATATATTTAAATTTTTAGAAAAGAATCATTGATGAAACGAATCCGTCGATAATATTATTTATTTATTCACAATATTATTTAAATTCATTTTTTCACAATATCATGTTTTTAGTTCAGTTACTTATGGAAAGAGCATCTCAGTGATCAATTATTACCAAACCAATTAACGTACCACTTTAATCTGGTTTTAATAAGTATGATAAATAGCACAATTCCAATGCTTAATTTAGCCAGCATTTATGAATGAGACAAAGCGCTCTTCATCGTTCAGCTCGTCATCCCATTGTGTGAAATGACAACTCGAACCTTTAAACTCAATTGAATTAAAGAACATTAATCTTCAGCTTAAATACTGTCCACTCAATAACCGAGGACTTATTAATCATGCAATGTTTTTAACAGTCAATTATCAGATACTTAAGAAGTTATAAATATTTATGTAGCCGTTAGAGTTCTAAACAATTTATTGTTATAGGCATCTTAATAGATCCCAAAAAATATACTAAGTCATATCTAGCTTTTAGTACCATCCGCATTCAAGATACAGTAGTCACGTTATGTTCAAAAATTGTTAACGCTCTTTATCTTCTCAAGGTATAAATTATACATTATCTGCTTACTGTGGTTATCACTATAAATCTCTGTAAATCTTCTGAAAATGAAAATATCATCTGAAATTTTTCCTTTAACTTATGAATGAATTGTATATTGACTGAAACCAGTACATTTAAAATGTAGTATTGCTGACAACGCCCATTTAAAATTTTAATCAATAATTTGGATAAAGATGATGTTGGCATCCATTTCTGATGCCAAGATTAATGAGTATGTTGTTTAGTTCCGACCTACGCTCTGCTTTATCAAACACAACCAATAAAGTGTGAAAAACTATAAACATCGACCTCCCCTAGCGCACAGCGGTACACGCATGTCCATGGTGAGTTATTGAACACAAAAAATAATCCTTAATGTCTTACAGGTACACGGAGCATATGATTCCTTCTAATTTATCGAATTATTGCCCGCATAAGTAACCGAGTAACGCGGTGCGCTTTGTATGGGATTCCAACGGGCCACATTGATTTATTGAAATCAATACAAATTAGGCATCGAATACATTGACCTGGGATCTTGAATACCGTACGTAGATGGTTAAGCGCAGTATTGATTATTCTGAACAAAATTACACTTCTAAAACACACAAATTATAAATCTGCTAAGTTTTCAGACATGATCTATATTCATGACTTTGTAACAGAATAATTTCGATTACATAATTTTCTTAACCAGTCGATTTTCTCACTCAAAATTATTATAAAATCGGCAAATTGCTGACTTTACTATTCTATTTTGAACAGTTGTTGTAATTAAGAAAATTTGAAGCAGCTTTGTACTGCATATAACAGCGCATTTACAAGATTTATTAATAGTTCTTGTGTCAACCGTTTCTGCAATCTCATCTTAATTGTATAATAACTATAATACTTTGAAATAATTTAGCAATACAAACAATATAGAGTAATATTAACTAATTAATGGAACTGGTATTTATTTTTGTAATACTCCATTTTATTATATTAAAATAAAACCAAATGGTTTTGGAGACTACGTTAATTTCACTATTAGCGAGAGCTCTTTCGCCAAACACGGCATCTTCAAGATTATTATAGTAATATTCACAATAAACAATTTTTTGCCAAACTGATCTAATTAATTCAACGAAACACTTTCTAAGCTATTTTATTGATTAAAACAGCATATTTTTACTTAAAAAATATATTTTAATATAATATCTATAATTTCAAAATAGCTTTTAGTTAAATCTTCTCTGAAATCATCGAGGAAGTTGCCTCCTCGTGGTTATTATAAGCCACTATTATGCTCACATGATAAATCATTAGCTGAACAAACCTCCTCGTATCCTAGAACAAGCGGTGCACGTGTTTGTCCTCTCCCCTGTGTACACCAATCATCTAAGATTTACCGGAAGAGGCTCTCCAGACACATTGAATGAAGGAAAACTTTACCCCCTCCGAAATGGGAGCGTCTGACCCGCCCTGGAGGCAGCTCGAATATGGCTGCTTGAGCAAACACAACTACCCGATACCAACTACTCTCCACTATATGCTTAACAGTATGGAATACTTCTGGTTACATTTGCTTAATACAAGCTCGGTTACTTTTGTTGTTATATTTGGGACATTTTAAAATACTCCATGTTTTCAGAAGCTAAACGAAAATGTACTTTTCTTAGTGAAGGCGATAGTATAAACCAACTCGTATTTCCAATTTATTGTTAATTTAAAAATGATAGGATAATAATAAAACCTATATTTCATAAAATAATCAATTTGACCTTCATTTACTCTTTTATGTTTGAAAATCTCAGTTTTAATGATCTTAATTACAAATGTTTTGATTAAATATTGTACTTAACACTTTATATTTATGAAGATATTAATACTCAGCTCTATTGTAGATAATATCTTCAAATGACAACTTTTTATAAAACATACAATATTTCAAGAACATTAGCAAATTACTTTGCTTTTTTAAATGTTAGAAATACACTAAATATAATAAATTCACTCTTTCTAAGTTATAAAAATAATGTTTAAATGTATGTCTGAAATAAATTCACATTTAAATTTATTTAAAAAGTAATAAACATACGATGTGTTGAATAAACGATTTTCGTTGTATACTTACTGTATAATATCAAATAATTTATGATCTTGTTACGCTGAAGTTCAACTCTATTTCTCGCATCCCAGCATAACAATCAGTAGATTATTGGCTTGTAGTCTTCCACGTGGATTCACCCCTCAGTGGGGTCTGCTGGTCTCCCAAATAAGGCTGCATGTCCCGGACTACCCGACCCTTCACGTGTAATATATGCAGCCCCTCCCGGCTCCTGCACCGGAAATGAGGGTGTGTAAAATAAGCCTTATTTCTGCTGAAATATCTGACTAAGAATTGTTTAACTTGGAATGCTTCGTTCGAGCCAAAACAAACTGCATTATAATTTGATCTGTAATAACCACCTGATGTTTTGTGACATTGGTCGTGAAAAAACCAACACAGATAAATTTTTGACAATACAATTTTTATGTTTCAAATATTTTGATTAGTTTACTTAAATCTTTTGAAACTGTTTGTTAATCAAAACGCTCGATTTCAGAAAACTAAATTAGTTTAGACAGGCCATAGACAGTGAAGCAAAACACAACTTGAGTTTAATAACCCCATCTCCAAAGTGTACTTGTTCCTTGGAAACTTCTACCCTTTTAGGGTAAAATATCACGTGAACGTTTTCCTAAAAGAAAATTTAAGAACGTTGAAAGCCTATGCCGGCCAATTTTCAGCATCAAGTCTTAAAATTAAGTCGTTATTATTCTGGCAATTACTTTTTAAAACCTTCTTTTTTGAAAGTGTAACAAGAAACGTTCATCCTTTTTATATTTAAAATGGCTTTTTTTTACAATAAAAAAAACTAATTTTAAATACTTAATTTGAAACGTAACGCAGAGCTTCTCCAAAACATTTGAGTGTTATTTTTACTATCTGGCTACGGCGCATTAACTTTTCATATTCATTTTCTTGATACTTAATATCTTCATAATTTTTAGCTTAAAGTTAAGCAATAAACTGTCCGTGCTAAAATTTATGGCCATTAAATTGATGTACAAACTTCGCTCGTTTTATTCTTATCGCGATGACATTCAAGCAAAACTAACTTCATTTGTCAGACAAAAGTCAATTCATCGCAGTAGCACAGAAATTCATTTGAATACGAAAGCATTTTATGGAAAACAAACGTTTCACACTTTTATACGGAATCTTGTATATTTATTAACTACATAGGCAAATAAAAAATACATTAACCATCAATTCCAACATGAAGCAGATAAATCCTTCATTATAATCCATACATTGACCCTTGAGATGCCAGTTTTGTTTCGTGTGTTTTAAAGCACTATCACTTCTATATGTCACCACACGTGCTTAATTATTTTTTCGATGGAATTTCTCTTTATGCATTCAATAAAAAAATAATCACAATCATAAACACAAAGTTCAAAAATATATTTTTCTGTATAATATAGTCTGATTTATCAATGATAAACTCGCTGTAAGCACGAGCATAATACGGATTGTGCAAGTTTCCATTATTACCTTAATTATTAGTATTCTGCATTGATGTTTTTTTATGAATACAAGTACGTACTAATTTACCTGAGGGGTTGAAGAAGTACAAGGGATGATACGTTAAGCCTTGATTTATGTCTGATGAGAATGCTGTTGAATGCACCATTGTTCCTATTAACCATTATGTCAGTCTAACAATAGTACATTACGTGTCTTTTGATTCAAACAGCCGAGGCTTGTAGAAAGTCTCATCGATAAAGCATCTTTGAAGTTAGTCGTAGGCGAGTAGTGTAGTGTTCACGGGCCTTGGAGTTGTATGGTGATTTATAAACTGCATTAAAAGATTGATCACTCTAAGTTGTAGATAAGCACTCGTGCACTAAGCGAGATTGAATTAATTTAAGTGGTATTTTATGGTAAATACGCACTATCCTGGAATGAAAAATATATTTATAGTAAATATCGACATATAAATTTATCAGAAGTAGTAATTTAATTGTGTACCTAATTTTATTACATTTTCATCAAGGATAGTCCATATTAAATAACATTATTTCAACCCTAATAATATGTTTACGCAAATGGAAAACACTCAAATAAATTTTACAATATTTTTTTATAAACCATAGGTAAAACTGTTTTAACATATAAAAAATTCTGGATTACTTTGCAAAAGTAAAAAAAGTCACTGCTGGTGTAAGAAGATATGTATTGACACCGCGGCGATCAGTTTCAAAGGGGTTAGACTTGAAGCTTTCGTACATCCGATTTCATATTATTCCAGAGATATTTTAAATACTATCGAGTGTATCTGTCGCCTGCACGCCCAACCTGCATTATTCATCGAAAAGGGATTTTTCCACAAAATTTTATACGCATAAAGCGGGAAGTCACCCCAGGAAAATGTAAAAAATGTCATATCACAGTGAATAGGCTAAACGGGGCAAGATGGCGGCTCGGGGTGGTCCGGGAAGGGAGAGGGATGCGTTTCCCGAGGGGATGCTCACCTCCTCCGATGTAAGACAGAAGAACCTCCTCCTGGAGACTAACACTTGAAGTCAGTTTATGCAGTATAGCCAAGCAATATAATATATACAAAAATATAGCCTGAAAATAAATATTGGGGATATTTATTTATCGAAAATAACTTTACTAGCAATATTTTAATAGTATTGTTGGTTTCTGCAAATTAAAAATCACTTAAATCCGTATGCTCCTTTAAAACTTTATATCATTAGTAAACTAAATAATACTAAATCATCATATAAACTGTTTTACTTAAGTATACCTAACTGAAGCCAAAGTCTTTGGAGTTATTCGCACAATATATTTGCATTACAGCAGGTACACTTAGTTTGCTTTTCTTGGTTTTATTTTACCTTACGCATCTCTTTAAAATGTAAAGTGTGCCGATAACCAATGGATTTATTGGTTTTTAGATTTCTATTAGATAAACAATTCAAATATAGGCTTTACAAAAAGGCTGTTCTCTAGGCGTACCCCAGAAGGACCTGTGATATATTGTTTTCAGTAGATCGGGTCGTACGACACGAACTAACTTCTCGGTCTGCTTTTTTTGTCTTCCAAATCAATAAAGGATATCCTTAAAAAAGGTTTTTCTTTAGTTTAATATTTTTTTAAATTGAGATAAAGTTTTTCATAAAACCACAAAGCTATCTTCATTTAAGTCAAATTTAGTATTAGAAAAGTAGCGAGTTAATGATTTTTGTAGTTAACCAGTCACAAAAACTTTAATTTGACAAAACAATATAAAATTGTCAAATCCAAATATACATTATAGTGCACAGGTTCCAGCCATAAATTCAATAGTAACCAACCAATTAAATAATATGTAATTACTGCGCCTGCATCCTTATTGTATTTTATTTAAATGTGCAATAAGAAAATTATTTGTCATTTATTTAATTTTTACTGTTCTATTTCCAGACTTCTAAGTATATAGCTGTGGCATTTAATTTTCATAAGCGTTTTCATCGCTGTCATTTATCTTTGAAGCTTACACAAGATTATGCAGGCCTTGTAATTATTGAAAATTATATAATAAAGATAATGGTAATCGAATTCACCGCGTCTAACAAGTCCCATTAATTTACAAAAGATCTCATCAGCTTTTCTCCCCTAAACCCAAATACGAGCTCCATTAGGCGAACCAATTCACAAAAACGAGAACGCTGTAAAAATAAGCGCAATAAATTCTATTGCTCATCTAAAAGTGAAATGCAAGAACACCGGCCCTTCCCGCGACTGTCGCGCGTCCATGCCGTGACCATTTATCATGCGGCCCCGTCGATACTGAAATGTGCCCTGAATTTCAGTCCGCGTCCATAATACACCAGCCCTGCTGTTTGGGAGGATTAGCGCTCGAGACATGTCTGATGGAGTACCATTATGAATTAATGCGAAGTGCGGTTGTTTTGTTCCAAATGAATTTAGTTTTGAGTAATTGCGACTAAATTTGTTTTTGCCCGTCTTGTTTGGCAATTGGTTATTGAAAAAGACTTCTAGTGTAATATCAATGGGCCACAGGTGGAATTCCACGCTTACATGTACAATCAAACGTAAATTTTAACGTAATTGCGAAGTATTCGTTATTAAAAATTGTTTGAGCTGCCTTAAAGGGCAAAACAAAATTCTTAGAATATACACATTATATTTTTGTACAAAATCAAACAAAGTTTTTTATTGTTGACGTGTGTTCATATTTTATTCGGCTTTAACTGATCACTCTCAAATTTACAATTAATCAATTTTGAATAATATTTTAATTAAATAAAATCATATAACCGACCGTGCTTGTGAGTTCACTCGATATTTAATTTAACTGAAAGCGTAAAATAAACGTAACAAATAGGCGCTGTCCGAAAATGGGACTCCCGTCACTACTGGCAGAGCTGCAAACCGTAGCGTTTTGAAAATAAAAGCTAAATTAGAGCAGCTCGGCCAATTTACAGTTATGCAATTTGGAGCGCTCTATTATTGAGGTTGACAATTGGCCTCCAGGACGGCTCATATTTGATGTACGCTCGCTATTACCGCGGCCCGGTCCCGTCATAATGATCGCTCTCTCTGGCGATCCGGGATATATCCGTCACAGGTGAGCTGCACGAGACTCGATTCTCCTCATTACTAAGTCAAGGTGTTTGCTGGACCCAGTTTTGCTTTACGCCCGCTATAAATGTTTAGCTTTTAACTACGAGTGTTTTAATTTGTGAATCGCTGCTAAAAATACATTCATAATGTTTCAGTTCCACAAACTATAAACATCAACTAAACTAACTAATAAAAACTTAAACTTATACTTTGAACCGTGTTTTTTCACAGTTTGCATTGATGAGCGTTTTATTGACGATAATCTAAGCCAAAATAAAGATAGGGAATACATTTACAGATAAAAACCGTTTTTGAATCAGGTTTTTTTTTGATTTCGCTGTATCCAGCAGAGCGAATTTCGAAAACATTTCATTTGGAATATTGTCGTATTTCCTAGAATTGTTTGATACACAATTATCTTTCATTGTTGACCATTGATAACAGACAAATGAGAGGTCAATAGACTCATTTATCTTTTAAAGTTGAGATGACTACCGCTCGTAGGATTGAGGATAGAAATAATTAGTCTAGGTAAATCAAAGTTAAATCATCTAAATAAATAACGCTTGGTATATATTTGAAATAACCATAAAGCACCAGCCTCGAAATTAAAGTGTCACGCACTTTGTTGATAACATCTGATTGTGTCTACTATTCTCAATAGAGTACGAGTTTAATAGACTAGAACATGCACAAATAAAACATCGACATCACCACTAAATCCCAATTTCTAAAATCTACAAACTATACTTTAGACTTCTGTTTGTGAGAAAGAAAAATTAATCCTAGTGCTAAGATATGCAGAGTTCATTGCCTCGTTCTTAAGTTAATAGGGCAATAATCCGCAAGTTTAACTTAGCACTTCTCCACTATTGCATTCCTTCCTCGGTGGATGAGAGGAGATTCAGCTATAAGAATTCGCTCAGGCGCCTCTACGAATACTTCAGCCTGGGTTCATTACGTGGAAATACTCAAGAAATTAGCTGTTGTTCTATTGACATGAACGTTTCCTTCTTGTTTGCTCTGCCGGCGGTAAAAGAATTTGATATTGCTTAGAAACTCGCTTAATTATATTCACGCCTAAGGTATTTACATATATGCTTTTATCGACATTAATTAGACTAAAATATTTCTTATTTCATTTCAACACTCTGAATACAAAATATATACAAGCTTCATCACGACTTCTTAACCTTTATAAGCACACATGCTATATATGGGTGATTTTTTGATAATTTAATTTTTTTTCCTAATCGATGAATTTATGAAAGTTTTTTGTAAGATTTATTTTTAAATCAATAAAAAGCTAGGAAATCAAACAAATCAAAACCTTAGTCAGTGCTAATACTTTGTCACAGCAAAAGGGGAGGCGCTCAAATTCCCGATTTCATAATATCTTTCTTGTGTGAATATTATAAATAGAACTCCTGGAATACTAATAAAATTTTACTATAAAATTAAGTGTAGGAGTAATTTACCCAGAACAATTATTGTATTTGGTACTGTGTGAGCAAGTATTTTTGAATATATAGTATATGTATATTTTAATTTCGTAAATAATTTCTTTCATTCTTGTTTAATTTTTTTATTAAGTGTTATAAATAAATCTTTGAATCTTTTAGACTCTTCAATAAAATAAAAAAATATTGTTGGTGGAGAAAATATAAATTTTACGTGTTGAATTTTTTGGGTATCATAAAGTGAAAGATATATTTTATACTATAATTTGGAAATCTTAGTGCGATATATCTTGAAATGTTCTTAAATTTTACAAATTAAACACTAGTATAGTTTATACGAAAAATAAAGTATATGCCGCATCAAAGGTTTAACAGCCTCATATTTATCACTAATTTAAGAAATATCGCTTAAAAGGCCATAAAAAGTCGTCTTACATTCTTAGTGACAGGAACATAATTCGTGGGCCGTTTTCCAACTTACATTACGACAACAAAACAACGAGCGATCGCATAAATCAACGCTTATCGATGACGGCTTGATCAACAACTTCGGAGTCTTGCACGAACACATTAACAAAACTTTAATTAGAGGCGAGTTGAACTTTGACAGGCGTCTCTAAACGGGGCCTTAATAAGCCAATTATTGTCAAATCCGAAACTAATAAATTCTGGACAACTTTGAGTAAACGGCCCTCTGAAGGACAGCAGGAGGACTGCTGCTTTCAACTAAACCAAATTTATAAGTTTCAATTGGTCCGTTAGTCACCAATAAATTTTATAAAATATTTAAAATTATAGTTTTATAAATAATACACAAAAAAATAAATGCTTTTAATATTGAAAACAATTGCGCACGGCATGGTTTTAGTCACGTTATTTTCCTTACAAAATAATTATTCTATCAAATATAAAATACTACAAAACGCATTGATCAAAAAATATAGAATAGCAAAAAAGTTTCAATTATTCATAATTCATTCACATGTATTATTCACTTTAATGGTAATTTGATGAATATTTGATAATTATTTATAGCAACTGCCAACTGTGACTATTTTAAAATAAATATTCACACTCGCGATTATGAAATCGATTTTATATTATAAATCATGCAAACGCCACACAGCAAATGGACTATTTAAGGAGCTTAACAAGATTAATATAATCCGTTTAAATTTTTTTAATATCTTTCTAATTATTAAAGCACTAGCGTTATGAGATTTGTAAAACGTATATACGATGTAAGAATATTATTTTTGCAAATATATAAGTAAATTAATAAGGATAGCTGAATGCGCATTTGTATAATTGGGTAAAATATAATAGAGTGATTAATCAGTATTTGTTCGGTGGTGGTATTAAGCATGAGCATTGTTTTATAATTTGGCTCGGGGCTCATTAAGGCGCCACTGGCCCGGCGGGAGTCCATTACGGGGCGGCTGCTGCCGTACGTCTTATTGACAAGCGGCCTCGGCGGCGCCTTCTACGGAGAGTCATCGCCCGCGTGCTGAACACATTCCCGATTAATCCAATAACTCTTACCTTGCGAGTGAGTCGCAGCCAGCGGGCGAGGCCGGGGCCCGGGGGTGAGACCCGAGCGAAGAATGCTCGTACCAAATCTGCGGTCCACCCCCGAAACCTTGACTGTCTTGACCAGTGGGTCTCAAACTCTTTTGGCCCACGGATCCCCTTTCATAGTCAAAACTTGCCTACGGACCCCCTTTCATAGTCAAAACTTGCCCACGGACCCTGGGTGAAAAACTACATAAATTCATATTATAGACTAGTTGGTGCATGTATCGACTCTATTGCGTACCTGTATAAACCTACCTGACTCACCGCGATGCCTGTTATTACTTGTATTTTATGCAGCTGTCTATATATATATTTTACTTAAGACGTAAAAATTGATAATAATGTATTCATTGTTATTTATTTTAACTTCCATATTAAGAAAAATGTATCACAATTTTTATATTTTATATTAAACCTTGCGCAGACCCCCTGACGTTGTTCAGGGACCCCCAAATCGATTTTAATTTTCTAAGGACCCCCTGAATGATCCCAGGAACCCCATGGGGTCCGTAGGGACCACTTTGAGAAGCACTAGTCTTGACGAATATGAAATAAACTATTAAACCCCATATCTCTTTTTTCGGCTAAATATATTTAAAAAACATGTAAAATAATAATAATAATAATGTTGGCCCCTATTGTTTAGACTGAAAATGGCTTACAGTAAAAATTCATCAGTTATAAGCATTAAAAATATATTAGTTTGATAAATAAAAATGTCTAATTTTTAATTCGTTGGCTTGACAGTTTCTGTAACAGCTGATGACATAAAAACGAACTGGCGATTAACGATGTTTTTTTTATCCCACAAGCGGGAGATATCAAGTCTTTGACAATCTGAGATCGAAGAGTCCGTTGACATAGTATAATTCAAGAGTCGAGACCGCAAGACAGAGAAGAAGATAGCCAAGCAAACAGTACGAAGTATCCATAGTTTATTTCGACCGTCTGGCATAATACTTCTACCTTGTTGAGTATAGAGAAAATACAATAATTCGTCATCGAAGGGTTTTGGTGTGTTGATGAATGATTTTCTTACCCCACTGAGATTCACTGTCACACATGTCAACATGTCATTACTGATTTAAAATAAAAATATTGCGTAGCTTGTAATTATACTGTTGCGAGCATCTACTACGACCGGCGTTTGACTTTCAACGGGCGTTATAACATAAAACACCTAATAATTCCACACCCTCTGCAAAAACACCCGCAACACGCAGAGAGGCGGCGTGAAAAACACGTTTTCTCCATTCCACGGGCGCGATTCATCCTCGCGGACATGACGATAGTCTAGCATGAATAAATTTGTACTCGCCGGCAATAATGAAGCTTGTCAACCGAGGGACTTGTCGGTATCGGCGTACCCAAATTAGCCCCAGCGTCGGGAGGGTTCTGCCGAAATCTGGAGCCGGTGGCGTGCGCCGGTGCATTTAGCGCTCCGGCCTTATGAAACGCTGGACGTTACTCAGATATCGATCTCCGAGGGAGCCCGGCACGCTCTCGTTCGCCGGACGTGTGACTGTTTATTCCCTTCAAACATGAAACCACTCGAGCAGGAGCCCAGTGGTCGGAAACGGAGCCGTAGATTCTTGTTGACTGATTGCTGTGTTTTTTTGTTAATAATTAAATTAAGATCTCAGATACTGTGCATTATTTTTATTGTGATTATTTATGGTGTTTTATATTCGATAAAATGTAACAATGTGATTATTTATATTGCTGTTTTTATCCGCTTCCTGTGATTAAATGAAAATTTTTCATGAATTGGGCACAATTATGATGATAAACGAAAATTTAAAAACACAAGTAGGTTCAAAGGTTAAATTAGGTTTTTTTATAAACATAATTGATAAAACATGATTATATTTTAAGTAATAAATGTTGAAAGTATTTTTAATCCCACCACAATTATTAATTTGCTCCCTTAGAAGAAGATAGTTGAAAATATTTGAGTTAGCTGATCTATAAAACATATAAGCTGCCTATATATAGTAATTGCACTATTTCAAAGCTACGTTTTTATTTAGTTTAGAAAATAACAATTGTTTTAGTAATATCTATTTTTCAAATAACTTAATTACATTTTTATATTATTTTCAACCGTCTCGTTTTGTGGTTTTAATATATATTTATTTAGTTTAAATACTTGTTTCGAAATATAATACTCTGAAATTGAAATGAATACACATAAGCATCCCATGTTTTTCAGGCAAAAGTTTTTATTTTAAATTATTTAATATGATAAAAGTTATAAATATTTTTGTCATTATTTGTATCTTAGAAACCAGAAAAATATTTTTGACAAAAAAAAGTTTTGTGATTCCTGGTGTAAATTGTTCACCGAGGGCAAGCATAACACGTCAGTGATATATAATTTAAATCAATCTTCAACGATGAATAACCGATATGAAAATTTTCTGTGTTGTTTATTGAGTGCTTCGTGTTAATAAGACTTTAATGCTACACTTATGATACGATTTCAATATCAGAATATATTCATTTACTATTTTCGTATCTTGTATCTAACGAAAAATCTCAAATATTCCGCATACCGTGACCTTATATTTTATAGTAATTATTACAAAACAAATTCGTTTTACCAATAAAAAACATGTTATTTACAACGATTTCTAATATCAGAAGCTGGTTCTACAATCTGCCGAGATCTATAAATTTCCCAAAATAAAAATACCAAACGCTCACAAAAATCTCGAAGAGTGTCGCCTCGTTCAGGATTGAAATTTTTTCAAACACGTCTTGAAATCGAGTGTTTCGACACCCGCCAAGAATCACACCTATATCTATCCGCCTGTCTGGTATCGCATCATCTAGTAGAACACGATTCTTACGAAATCGTCCATCTAAGACTGAAACTCCGGCCATTGCAGCCGGAGAGGAAAAAAAAGACATGACGGTGCATTTTACCTTTGGCCTAATAGACAACGCAATCAAGTCTGTGAGAATCCTTTTCCTTAATGTAACTGACACATATTTTATTCTTCTACGGTAATTGAACTCCTTTACTCGATCGACTTCTGAGAAACGATTCACCGTATTACTTAAAACGATTTATATCAATTTAATCGGGAAAGCTTTATAAATTCTTTAGTTTTTTTATTCATCCAGAGAGTATACTGAAATATTAAAAAAAATTAAATATTAACACTAATATATAAAATTGAAACACTCTGAGAGAAAATTATATTTATTAAACTTACATGAGATTCAATCTGATTGCTATTTCTAAGTTTTATGAAGATGAATTTTAAAATAGAGTATTACTAAGACTTGAAAAATTCTGTATCTACAGCTGGAATATATTTTCTTCTGTAAAATTTCCCAAGTGATATATTATAACAGTTAAATGTCAAAGCAATTAGAATATCAAAAAATATATATTTAGCCATATTCTAATCGTTTCTTAGAATTCAGGAACCAGACTGATACACGAGAATTCAAAGGAAAAATATAAAAAGAGCAAAAATAATAATATCGTAACTTAGTATATATTTTTTCATATTTTTAGGGTTCGTGATAATTTAATAATAATCACATAAATGAATCATAATTATTATCAATCAAATGAAAAAAGTTAGATATTAGAACCACGCTGTATTTATTATTAAAAATTAAACTGTTGTTTTCACAGTTATCCTTGTATACTACCGAATTTATTTATATTTTATCATTTCGGATTGATTTTAAGAAGTAAAATACGTATTTGTACAAAGAAGTGATTAAGAAGTTAAAACGTCTGAAGATTGAAATTTATCGCTAATGATGGAGTATAATTATCCTTACATCTGTATTCATTACCGCACCGTCCCACGCTATTTTGATAATGACAACTATATATGGCTTACTTTGATTGCGGGTAATTTTTTCGGGCTATCGTAAACCACATCCCTGTGAAGATACTTAATTTAAGTTTATGTCATTACCCGAGGGTCTGTGTATCGAAACAATCTACCAACAGGTAGTCCGACTGGCGGCTCGGGGGCGCCCACGCTGAACCCACGCGGAATTTTATAACATAATGCATCGGCTCGCGAGTAATTACGTTTCAGAACAAAATATATGGGTGCAACAAAGTTATTTGTAAATCGATTTGGGCTTTTAAAATATTGACTCAGGTGAGCGAGGCCAATGTTAACTGAACGGCGGGGAGTAATATTGAATCTGAATATTTAATTATCGTCGAATTACTTTTATCCTATAATTCAACGTGATGGATTGTTGGTTTTATAATTGTCCCGAATAAACCCTCAATAAAACTTTATTGTTATGTATTTTTTTCACTTATTTGACCGGTGTATAAATAAATTTAAACGCTTTGTATGGAAACAATGCTTGAAATAAATATTGTGTTTGTTAAAAAAATACTTCAACTGTCGTTTGTACAGCTTCGAGTATTATGTATTTTCAAAACGTTTGCACTAATGATCGCTAATCTATACTAATAACTTTACTATATTATTTTTTAATAAAATCTTTATAAACATCTATTACTTACAAAACTGACTATTTTAAAATTGCCGTTAAAAAGTAAGCTATTTTATTTCCTATTGAAAATTGACTGCGTTTACTTGCTACAATGCTAAATACAAGAACCAAACCTGGTTTTTATATATATGTATATATATATTTATATATATATTTTTTTAAACCTGGTATTCCAAGTATTGATTTATTACAAGTGATGTGTAATAGAATTATTCGGAATGACGTCATCAATAAAGCTCCAAAGCGCGGCCACTTACTCTTCGACTGTTTTAGCTTCACAAGCAAGCGCACGCGTAACAACCCTCCCGGCCCTCACGAGGGTGGCCCTCTATAATTATCGGCATAATAATTATTGTACTCATGTGCTTTTAATATTAAGTGTCCGGTACACTCTGGGGAGCATTCATGCTATGACCTTACCAGTAAGTACCCGTAAAGCCGTTATACCGTCCGAGCGATGCACTGGCGGCGTGGTTAGGGTGGTGCGTGACGTATGTAAACTGCAGATATGAGAATTAACATGTCGATGTATGCGTAGAGAATAGTGGTTTCCAGCAAGTCTCCATTCAATAAATTATATGGCGTGAACGGGCTTCGAGCCAACGGAGACAGGTTGGTGTCACTCAGCTCCAACTTCATAGCTGAACTATGAGTTGATTCCCTGATTTTGAAAGTACCTCTTTGAAAATCTTACAAAAAAACAATTTGTTAAAATTCAGGAGGGTTTCTATAATTTGTTGAAGAATTACATAATTTTCTAGAGTTCGACTACTACTTACTCGTCTTGGGAAAATTTTATTGAGACGCATTCAAAATTCTACCAATTACAAAATTATATATATTCTCATAATAAATATTTTGGTAATAACACATAAGATTTTTATAATAATCAATAGCTAAGTGGGCAACATTTATAAGTATGGGATATTTCAAAGATCTTGAATGTGCTATTTATTGTCAACGTGGTCTAAAAAAATGTTTTAAATATTATAAATTTGGAAAAAACATTTAATTTGTCAAAATCTACACAACATAACATAACAACCTTAAATCTTTTTTTTTTAAATTTTTTAAATCTTTATAAAACTCATGTTTAATTATACGAATAGCAGAATAGTGAGTTACATTTTTTTACCTTAAAGATATTTCAATCTGAAGCATCCTGCCCTACTTAAAATTACATAAGTCTTCATATGTAAATACCTACTACAGATATTCTACTGATAACTGTACGTTTTATGATGCAGGAACATTTAAGCTAAAAATAGTAATTGGTTGTACATTTGAAATCGCCATCAACTTTGCATCAGTTAACATTAACACATTAAATCCCAGTCATGTTATATTTTCCTCAACCATAAAAAAAACTGGGTTATTAATCTATTTTTTCAGATAGTATAAAAAGTGTTTAATGTACTTCCATTAATCACTGAGGGTTATTTGGTTTATTTAATACAACTTTATTGATATTTTCCATGTTAAAAACGATTACAAATATCCATTATAGATTTCCATTGAATATATATTCGTGATAGCACGATTTTACGATTTAAAATGGTTTTTTTATACATATAATCAAAACACTTCCTTGTACAATACCTCTAGTCTGCTCCTCGGTGTGTTAACTACATTAGGGAGACGATTGTGGGGAAGATAAAACTCATTTATTTTTACTGCGTTTTTGACAATCAACTAGGTACTCAAATTAGAGGTTTTTATTAGATCCATGTAAATTAGTACGTTTTAGTACATTCCATCACGCTATAGAAATGTAATTTGTTGTGAAGATAATTGATCCAAATATAAAAATTGTTAAGAGCATGCGTTTAATATTTATCATCAAATGTGGATCAATACTTACTGTTATTTTATCAAATTGTACCTAATAATTTTCGTATAGCGAATCCGTCACAACCATAACAAATCATAGAGCAATACCGCATCGTAGTATAAGCCCTCCACACAAAAGGCTTTCTGCATAGCCGCCGGCCGTGTCAAATTATATTCAATTCTCTATAATTTTATTTTACTTCCATTACGTCTGTGTCATTCCTGGACGAAGGGTCACTCTGTGTCAATGCAGTGTGACACACGATAACTACCGAGGGGGTATCCTCCATACGATTCATGGGGTGGCCTCGAGTTTCGACGGTCAAATTATACTGATTTATCACTCGCTTGTTTGCGCCGTCATTTCAAAAACATCTCGAATTTCTTAATCCGGATATATCTCTGTCAATACAGGTGGAAGGGCTGGAAATAAACCTAATGGTGGCGGGGTTTTATTTTCGGATTCTCGTTTATTCGCTATGAAAAAATCGGCACCTGGGCTGTATGAAATATTCACGGCGGTAATCAAGGCACGGGGATTTTTTTATTTTTTTAACTCGAATGAGCTGGAAGCTATTTTTAAATGTTGCCTTTAAAAATCAATGATTCTTTAACGTAGTAACAATATATAAAAATGGATTTGTTAATTTGTAATAGACCATTAGACAATATTGACACAATTTATGAAGTATTTATTTATTCTAAGCCCTCTTATAGTTTTTAATTAAAACAAAAACGAATTTCATGAACTATAATATTCTATTATTTATTCATTAGTATTTTCCTATACAAAAACAGGTAAATAATGATCGCATATTCTATACAAAATTAAAGCGAATTATTTTTTGGCATGTATCTTTTTCACGTAATTTAAAAATTAACACTCTTAATTCCTGTTTATCCTAATGCGTTCATAAGTAATTAAATTTAAATCAATTTTTTTTTTCACTAGAAATTAACATTCTATATTGGAACACATTTATTTACAACCATTAAATGAGATAAAAGTTTTTATATTTGATTTGGAAATCTTATTTGCTTACAAAATAAATTTAGTTCTCGATCTATCAACGCTTGCGAGCGATCAAAATTCGTTAACATCCATTCAAACGGCAACCAGACGGTCTCATTTAAGGGTAGGGGGATGCTGGGGCGCTCGCAGTTAAAGCCTGTTACGCTTATTGTATTACGGAGCCCCATGGCTCGCGGGGCCCAACAGCCTCATTCCGGATTCCCTTTAGAATCCACAATAACAGTTAGCCCCCTTCCGCGTGTCCGGCAAACACCACGTGCGAGGTACAAGCGGGGGTAGATTATTCAGCCCCATTGATTTGGACAATGTGAATTCCGTAAAAATTTCACGAAATTATGTACATAATTTGATTATTCTCTGCTCTCAAATATGCACACTCACGTATGGTTTGCATGAATTCGTAGATAAATATTTGCTTGTGATTATGTGGTGGCCGATTTTTACGGAATTCCATTGGCACCTCCAAACCCCATATTTCTACGTTTTTAATTATCTTAATCCGAAATTTCACAGAAATTTTAACTAGATTATTCACGTTTCACGTAAAGCCCATATGAACGTGGATACTTTAAAAAATATTTGGAATTTTATAAATTTGTAGACTTTGAAAATTTTTAATCAACGTGGTACTATTGAATATTTATTCTAGAATAAGAGCATTTCTAATGTAGGCTCTCTTTAAGTAAACAAAAATTAATACAGTGTTGAAGGCATAGCGTAGAAAAATTACATCAAAATTTAATATCGCCAAAGCCTTGCTCGTATCCCCAGAATGTAGTCCTAAGAAAATATTTATTTATCATTATCAAGAGCCCGGCCGCGCTCGCGTACCTACTTCGAAATATGCAAGAACTATTATGTGATTTCTTTACGGAGTTCTCCCATTCTTTGAGCGGTTTGCCTTGTTTACCTACGATTCTTTTATTTGACTAGACTTTATTTTCTGGCATTCCCGACAGTATGTCAACAGAGGAACTCTCGGCTTCATTTATAAAATACAAAGACGAACCCGACAAAAATGTTTCTGTTTATTCGGACGACGGCTGAGATCTCCAATTTTGGGACCAATTTGTATTTTGGCCCTTTATACTACTTCGGATATAATAATGAAAGAGACTTTATGCCTAAACTTTGTGTCTCTCTGATAAAGAAATGGACGGTCAAGTGTTTGTACATACTATGAAGAGAAAATATGAAGAGGGTCTATGAATTTGAAGAGAAAGAATCTCTATTGTTAGTAACTAACAAATATGTTATATTCTCTCACTAACGACATATTCAAATATTTTATTACTTATTTTGTTTTCAAATATTAAATTGAAATTGCATACATATATATATATATATATATATATATATATTACTTAGCCATCACTCAGAATATCTGCAGCAGGGAACGTGTGATGCGGCTGGCTCAGCGTTCCGGCCAGCCCCTAGCGATGTGCACTTATTGCACTTTGCTTCCGATGCAATTTCCGTAATATATTTAGTAGACATGATTAATTTGGGATGCAATTCTCGCCCTATGCACGCGGTCTCTGAATTGGATTATACGTAAGCCTCATTGGACGAAAAAAATGCACGAGAGAGATAGCTCAATCTGCCACGAGATCTCTATTACAATTAAACATTTTGAATAATAACATCGGTTAGAGGCTCGCTTGGAAACATGTCACATGAGATAAGCGTCCGTCTAGTGTTTTATATCCATTTAGTTTTATCTGATGTGATTTTTATAGGATGGCGAAGAATCCCCCAGCTAGTGATTCTCAATGAAAAAAAAAGATAAACAAAAAATCACGAGGGGTTATATTCAGTACATAACGCACATAGGGGAGTTTTTATTATATTTTGTGTAATAAAAATACTATAATGTTTGCCAGCTAACTTTTAATCCATTTTTAAAGTAATTTGTTTTTCTTGTTTCAGGTAAGCTGAACAAATTCAATGCTTGAAAATTTATACGTAAGTAGTTTGGAAGTTTAACACTTGGCGGCAGAGCTGATACCGACGTAATTCCATAATATAATTCTAGGTCTCGTTTATCACCCGCAACTTAAATAACCCATTTTATTTGCGTGCAAAACCCTCCTAAGTTTCTCCGGCCCATATTAAGGTGACCCATTTCTCCCTTGGAAACTGCAATTCATTTTAATGAGAGTACTGCCGCAATAAATATTATTTCTTCCACAACTCCGCCTTATTTTTTGAATTATGTTCCCTGAAACGGAGCGGACCCCGCAGAAGGAAAAGAGTTCTTTCTCCAGCTCGGGTGTGGAGCGCCGGTCAGATCAGAAAGTACCTACTTATTAAAAGACATCGGAGCTTTTTCGCTCAGTTTAAATGAAAAAAACTGAACAAAAATATTCCTTAAAATTGAAATAAATGTCTACCAGTCATGATGACGAGGCGAGAACAGGAAGGACCGTTTGTCACACCAACTGAACTATTTACTTATTAGTTGACTAAATTGGTTAAACGACGCCCTAGTCAATATCTCTGTAACTACCCAACACGTATAATAGTAATTTTGTCAATAACAGAACTTTGGTAGCATTGTATTGATATCTGATAATACCCGCAGACCTACATACTTTGAAGTCCTCTGCAAGCCTCCGATCGTCAGAACTCTTGAGTTCGGATCCATCGTCTAGAGCGCGAGAGCAGATCTCATATATTGTATAATACCCATGGTAGAAAGGGATCAGGTATACAGGTTTGGAAACGTAAAGCTAAAATATTTTCCCTTACTCATCATCTATTGTCTTGATTTGTATTTGTTTGTTTTCATACAATAAATGAATCACTGAGGAAAAATATTATTGTATCTACTATTTTCTTTTCGTAGAAAGTTTTCCATTTAACGTATAATTTAAGGGAATTATTTGTTTAATAAATATATTCAAGACATTAGTATGTATGGCGCAGCAGATTCAGTGAGCCGGTCGACTGAATATTATAATATTATTATATCCATACGGTCATATAGAGAGCGTCAGCACGAAGGCGTTCAAATCCTTAGCTTTGTATTCAGAAATGCTAATTTGTTTAGTATCGGTACACATAGTGAAGAAGCCGTGTACCGCACGGGCGCTGGGGGTATTGGGAGACGTCTCAATTATACAGCCTGCACGTCAAGTCTTAGAAGTTACTTGAAATATTTATGTATTACAGTCGCACTGGAAGAGAGCTTTCTTAGTTTTAAGTTCAAGTGACTAGTTGGAATTCATAAAACTGATGTGTGTATGTGAAGAACTCAATGTTTAATCATACGATCCCTTAATCTATTACTTAAAACAAAAACAAATTCTGTGATACCAACACAAAATATTTCATTAATGTCAAGGTGAAATTAAAACATTAGATACTCAAAAGATTGCTTGTTATATTAACGTGTAAATTTGATTTATTGGCACGTCAATAACTTTGTAAGGCGTTTGATAGTTAGTCTATATTCCGAATCGACAAATAAATTCTAATCAATATTTTAAGCTTTCAACGCTGGTGTTTGGTTTACGTTTCAAAAATATCTATAGCTGTCGTTTCAAATGTCTCATAAACTATTTTCGTAAGTATGTTTTACTTCGTTATTAAATTTAAAAATACACTTCAAATAAACCAAAACAAATGTACCTGAAGACGATAAGTCAACTCTGCCGACGTCCCCGGCAAACTTTTGTTAAGATTCATTCATTCTTCCATTGCGATAGGAACTCACTCAAAAAAGATGCGATCTGCCCGCGAGGAGGGAAAGCTGCGCCGGGCAGGAGACTGGAGGGAGTGCGCTGGGTAAAATATGCAAAACGATTTCTTTCGTGATTATTTTAAGGTAGTTTTTATTTTCAACCTGTTATAAATAATAAATCATATTTTTCAATAAAAATAACTCTTTACGATGGTAAAAAAAGCGCAAGGTCTCCTATTTTGGCCATTTTTTTCGAAGCAGTAAATATAGCATCCAACAGCTAATTGGAAAGTGGAGACTTACGCGGATGCGAATTTTACGCCATTGGCTGGAAGTCGAGAGTACAGCCGAATTAGTAACGAAATAGTCACCCACCTACTCTGAAGAGAGACACTTGAAGAATCGTGTCGTGTTTTGGGGTAATTTGAGTTGCTAGTAATAAATATGCGTGATTATTGTGACTAAATAATATATTTTTAATGTGCGTTGGTGTAGGTTGCTCGGTCTCATTACATTATAAATACGCGTACACTACGATAACAATTGTGATGATCAATCAAATAAAATCAAATTGTCTTGTTATTTAGGTTGATAGCTCAATAGAAGCTTCTTTTGGCAGTGAAATACGTGAGTCACTTTTCAAAATATTGAACAATTGTTGACCTTGTCTTGCTTTTCCTTTTTTATATATAGATATTAATACCTTACAGATAATGTTCTTTGTATGATAGACAGGTTAATTGACGGTGAAGTATCTATGACAAGACTACCTATACCTTTAAATGATATTGACTATGTATATATATATCACGTCCCGTGCAAAAAATGATTTAAAAAAGTTAAATTAAATCATATATAAAAATTGTGTAGATGTTTAAAAGATGTGTTTTAAAAAAATAAGTGTATATCTTGTAATGTATTATTGATTGTGTTGTATATATACTTACATAATTTAAAAACTTATGTATAATACAAATAAGCTCTCATAAAAAACTCAAGCTAATAATATTTTGATTCGGATTGATTACTCAATTTATTATTCCAGTATGTCTTGAATATTTCAACACAGAATATGAGAATTATTATTTCTTGTAACGTTACTAAATCATACATAATTATTTCTTATTATTTATAGTCAAAATAAATATTATCACTGAGATCTCCCAACAAAACCAAAGAATTATTAATTTCAACACTTAACGCTTTGCATAACAGCCTAACACTGCCCACTGATATATTTACTCCATCGTTAAACAATGAATCATGACGTGTTTTTATGTAAATATTATAAAATGAGAGACGCCCAGAGTATGTGAGCTCACGCTTTAATATAAAAAGGGTTGCATTATAAATTACCCTCTACGCCCGGTATCGAATTTCATATAACCGAAATTAAATATTCAAAGCCTCGGATATATAAGGTGGTCAAATATACACACTGACCTTCCGGAGAATTCTAAATAATAGCTGTTAAATTTAATATCACTTTACAGATATGAAAGCAATTTTATTTATTTTATCTTTAAACCTTCCAGTGTTTTAAAACTCTTCAGTGAGACGTAATATCCCCGAAGCATTTACCTTAGAGCTTGATGAACTCTCGAGTGTTGTCTAGACTCTCTAGACAAAATTCATGGTGGAGTTGATACCGGGCAGACAATAGCGCACCTCATCTTCAGTCGACAAAACAAAATAATAATACGAGACTATCTGCATAGTGCAGATGCCAGCAGTTCGGGTGATGGAAGATAAAGCAAGCCCTTGCAGCCTTACAGTACTCCGGGTGTCATTATATATAATTTCATCTCGGAGACAGTATCGCAATAATCAAGCTCCAATCCATCACACAAATTCATGCTGAATTTCTCGCTAGCGGCGCAAAATCGTTTATCTAAATCTTATGAGCATCGTTTGTTTGCAAGTCATTGCCATCGCTGCTTCAGTAGTAATCATCTCGGAGACTAATTAATATGAGCAATACTTAAGATATCTGCAGTATTGAAATTTAATGTATGAAAATCGTATTGGTACTCTCAGAGAAGATTTGTAAAATTAATTTTATACGTGAATATTGCAGGGTCCGGATATAAGGGTTTTTATGATCTCTAGACCCCAAAAGTCCTTTTTACCCGAACATTATAAAGACAGCTGTGCCGAGTTCTTTTTGATTGCGAATATAAGTATGGTGTTCAATATAAATTTATATTAGGTATGGCATTTCAAAAAATGTTACTGTACAGAGTTTTTGCAGCGCTTTCGGAGTATATCTCCTTTAGTACAGAAATATTTTAAATTGGCAACGCTTTTGTTATTTCGAAAGTGACTGTATTTCATTGCGGTATAATAATAAAAAGTATAGCCGTAGCAAAACAAGAATATTCAAAGCATTTCGCCGCGATATTGTTTGAACCCCTCGGCCAGGCCACAATTTAAGGGGTTTGATAAGGCCGAGGTAGAAACATTATATTAGTCATTATTCGCGGAGGTACGATTCGGCCTTCTTTGATGGCACATTTGAGGGGACGATATTCCATAAGGGTCCCAGGAGAGGGCCCTTCCAGGTGCGGCGCTTGCCCACGGCCAATACCGCTCTTGCGGCCAGATATCGCCTTCTCTAACTCCGCTCTACTGATAGCGGCTCCCAGTACAAGCCTGCTACTAATATCGTAAATTTTAGAAACATGTCTTTTAATACTTTAGTATGTACAAGTCTGAAGCAGCAGCATACGGTGTTGAACCTTCATTTGTGATAAGTAACTAACCATTACAGTTTTTACAGACTATAGAATACCTGCTTACCTATTTATTTATTTTTGATATTTACAATAATATTTTCAAACAGGTTTTACATTCTAAAAGTGATCGTGTCTTCATCTATCTACAAGCAGAGCACATTTTAACTATTCATGTTCTCGGTTTTTTGATGCTAATTAAATAAATCAGAAACATATAAACCTTTATTGTTTATATAAAAGTAGATAGAGCTTTAACAACAGTTCGAAAACAAAATCCGAATCTCCCACCTTTCATAGCATACTCGCCCTGCACAAAAACAATCAACGTAGTGGAGAGGCAATATTATTTTTTCAAACCTCCCCCGAATATAAGGCCGCGATGTTCCGGGATTCTCTCTGATATTGGTTCTGATGCGATGGGATTATGAAAGGCCATTCCAGCGGCCGATATGGAGCCGGGGACCCCGCAATACGTGAGGCCGGACTCGTGTTTTAGTTTTGTTTTTGTTTGAAGAATATTATTTCCAGAGTAATGAATAAAGTCTGAATGAAATGTTGGAGCCCTTATGAGCTATTTGTGGTATTCCTTTATAAGAGGACCTTTATTACTGGTGCAGTACGCAGACAAAGCGCGGGGTATGAAAAAAATAAAAACGCGTACGTATCTTTTTTTTGTTTTGTTTTAATATCTCTCATTAGTACGAGAACCTTGGAAAGATATTAAAATTAGTTTTTATCTCAGATGTTTTTAACTGCACACAAAATTACATCTCATAAATAAAATAACAAATAATACAATACACTTGAATTATGGTTCAAAACAACGTCATTTTATGCAGATTATTCTTTTAATTATTTGTGGTATTAGATAATCTAAAATACCTGAATTATTATTTTTAGTTGATCCAAGTAGCATTGGCAATCTACGGTAAGTAGAACAGCAGAATTTACACCATTCACTAAAAAGTATATTTTTTCAGACGAAATGTCCATCTGAATAAATGTCTGACGTCCTTTCACAAGAACATGTTATGACAATGAATTTATTAAATCAGTTTTTTGATTTGTATTAATTTTTTGGTTACTATAGAAACTGTTTTAAAGTTTTTACTGAGACCGCAGATTGTGTTGTCAATAGTAAATTCAAAGTAACATTTTTGAATTACCTAATATTAATCAATCTTGATATTTTGCCTCGAGGAAGACATACGAAAAATAATAAATTGAAATGTCGTCTTATTTAAGACATATTTCTCGACTTATCTCAAGGTTTTATCATTTTATTGTAAGCAAGACATCGATTTGAATTGTGATTACTTTTTATCAGAAAATTGATATCAATACTTAAGAATTGTATAAGTAAGTCCTTCGTCAGAATACTTGTTATCATTCTTAGAATCACAGAGACAGGATTTAAGGAAAATTGGGGATTTAATTTAATCCATTTTATTAATTACAGCTTTAAGCTAAAGAAAATATTGAAAGCATAATCCCAAGATAAAAGTTATTCTGACATCGCCAAGGATCGCTCAATAAAACTCACAGCTCTCACACGTATAACAATTATATTTTATTCGGTTACATAAAACATGATATGTTTCAACGTATAAATCAGTACTTATTTGTCAATAATAAAGAAAGGAACGTAGATTTTACGCCCATGAAGTTACATGATTACCGGAAACAAAAGTACTACACCATCACTCGGTAAAATATTAATAAGTTAATAAGTATCATTACTAAAAACTACACCAGCCATTACTATACGCCATAGTTCTATTATTGACTACGATGAGAAGCCGTATTGAATATCTCTTACTATAGTAAAATACTATTTTTTTTAATTTTTGTTACATAAACCACCGCCTTCTAACCAAACATTGAAAAAAACCAATACATGAGTAAAACATAACAGCTTCGTATTCATGTGTACAAAATTGTCATATTTTTTATTCTCGTCTTAACATCTTACATCTTACTGTATTATTCAAAGTTAGTCAGTCGTAGTAGGAAATTCGAAGCCATGAGACTATTTCTGTGACGAGAACTTTAGCTAAACTTATCCCTTTCATTAAATCTGCATGAATTTGCTTTAAACATAAAGGCAGTTCTTAACATTAAAGTAATCTGAATATATATATTTTATAAATTTATGAACACAGTACACAGGTACATATCCAATAACCTATTTATTTTACTAACAGTATTATTTTAAAAATTTAAGAGCTCTGTTAAAATTTGGAGTTAAAATAGTTGATCATACATATTCAAAGATAAACAAAACAAATTGTTTTTTTAACATAAATATTTGTAAATTAAGATTATTACAAAAATATCAAATAACTGTTTTATTTGATATTTCAAATGAACACAAGAAACAATCGTCAAAATTAGTGTAGTATTTACAAGTTTTCTGCTGATGTAGCAAACTGAAATCTCCACTTTTTTTGAGTACAAAAAAAAAAAAAAAACTAGTAATTGATTGAAAATAGACCACGAAGCTTGTTACCCATCTGCATAGTTTCACAGCAAGTGGTAGTTGAGCATGCACATTCTTGGAATATTGGAAAATCATAGCATGATATAATATCAATTTTGATACATCACCACAGCATTATGAAGTTCAAGTTAGGCGATGGATAATATTCAGTAACAATACACAATCTGCCAGTTTTCTCTTCGTGTTGGTCGCTTTATCACTTTACTTCATGAAATTACTAATATGTATTATCATCCAGATTTACAAAAAAAATCAACATTAAAATCACATATAAAAAATTGAATTTGAACACAAATTGTGTTTTTCATTATATGCATAATATAAAACACTGTGTGTTAGATGCTTAGTTGTGAATATTCTGAGTTCATTGGCGGTGGCAACTAATTTACACTTTGTTTTCCTCTCCGACGTTTCGTTCTCGAACCTAAAATACATTCCATTAAAATATATTGAAAACTGTCTTTAATTAACTTTTCTAGGCAGAAAAATAGTAGATAAAATAAATTATTTCAAATAGAAATAATAGATCAAGAATATGACTTGAAATATCTTCATATCATTCACTAGGGCAATATAAAACAGGGAGGGTCTCTTATATTCAGCAGAATTCAGTATATAGTCGCCCTTCCTAAATTTATATGATATTCATTGTTATCCATGGATTTTAGCAAAACCATTAGTTTATGCGTGAAGAACGCATATGAAAATCAATAGCTAATTAATTCTTGTGAAATACTCGTAACCTGCTAACTTTATTATTGTTCCTGCTAGGTTGGCATAGCCTAGTTTGGCCCATGTAACAGGCACTGGTTTCCTAACAATTCGCGGCCCATTCTACTGCGTATCAAAACTTTCACAAAGCTCATTTATACTTTTACTAAAATCTAATTATCACGGGGGAAAGCTCTCCGGGAGAGTCAGACGTACGTTGCGTAAGCTAGTTAAAGTTTACATTTTTTGAGCTCCCAGTGAAATACTCGCCCTCGTAATTGCGCTGAGCTGCTCCATCCGTTACTTTTAAAGCAGAGTAATGACAATGGCCTTTTAATGTGATATATTTTCTTGCAAAATCTCTTATTTTTCTATGTCTCATAGATTATATGAATTTTCTAAAAAATAAAACAAAACCAGATGTTTACGGATTTTTAAAATGAATGGTATAAAAAACCTTTTTTACAAAGAAAAGATAATTTCCATTTTTGACTTTTAGACTTTTTACTCTATTCCCGAATAGAAATATTATTAATTTATATTTATATTTAATGTATATTCAGTTATTATACATTACATCGACACTTGACAAATATACTTAGATTTCAAAATTATCTCTTATTTCTTTATTTGCTGTTTTTTTATAAGTTATACATCGAAAATAAAGTAAAATTGGATTTATTATTAAGTAATAATTAAAAACATATTAATTTCAGAATTTTTTATGCTGGCGTTATTCAATTAAGAGCGATACAAAACAAATGTAATATTTAAAAATAGATTTGTACTTACGGAGCTTTCTTTAGAGCGTGCTTGCCGGTAAATCAAATTTGGGTTAATTATATCATATCTATTGAATATTCAAATCACCCACAGAATCATAAAAACTACTCCAAGTACCCCACAAACAACAACGTAATATTTTACGCGTTTCTAAGCAAAACCCCTGCTAAAAATCTGGCGCTCGAAAAGTGTCAAGCGACGCCATGACAGGCCGCGTCACATCGGCCTGTAGTTGGTGTGTCGTATTAAAATCGTATATGCGAATAAACAGCAAGAGTTACGTGATACGACTCGACAGGTCGCGCTTCGTCGTTGTCCGTACAATCAAATCTAATATAAATGGAAATTCGAACCCTTTCCCTGCGGCCCGAGGGTGCGGAGGGACTTCCCGAATATATTTAATTTATTTGCCTTGAATAACTATGATACGTTTTTCAGTATATTTGCTTTGTAATGCGTCACGCATATTGTTGAGGTGAGATCGAGTTTGGAGTTTATTTATACCGACGTCGAAACGTAAGCGCATAACATCTTTATTACTGCCAACACCTGTGTGCGCCATCCTCTCTTTAAACGATGCAGTATCTAATACTAAAATGCCCCGGAAAGAATATGTTGATACACGGAAAAATTTACCTCACATACCAACCAATATAACCCCATTTTTAAAAAATCAATTGATATTGTAAAATGATGTATACATAATACCAAAAAATGGTGTAGCGATGTATTATAAGTCCAAATAAAAAGAGAAAATAAATATTTGAGTGTGTTTTCAGGCTTCAATTTCATAATAAATAATTCGTTTTTGGGCTTGAACTCTACAAGTTTAAAACCATAACATTACTGTCAAGAACCAAATATAGATAAATATTGATTTTTTAAAGTACCTCTATGCAATTCGGCGCATTTAAAAGATGTCTACTCGTATGCTAAGCTTTAAACGTAAGGTACGAAAACTTTACATATATTCAAGATTATTTTGTACTCAAGAGAATAGAGATTTCAATACTATCTATCCCTTATGATATTTACTAATAAAACATTAAAATATTTATTTCTCCGTTATATAATATTAGAATGCGTAAATCGGACATTCTGAAACCTAGCCTATTCATAAATACAAGGTCTTAAGTCTAATCTCCATTGTTTACTTTAATCGAAAATATCCACGTATTTTATATTCGCAATAAAACGAAATATTCCGTGCGCAAAGCATCGGAGTACCTGCTTAAACTGCAATGTGAATAAGTTGGAAATGCACTCGACCGTGGCTCAGCTCAAACAAACACGCCGGGACGCAACAGTATCCTGTTACTTATAGACTCATTTCTCCATTACCCTCACAGAGCGCCGGCATACCAATTATTGTGTGAGCAGACAGTGTGCTCTTCAGGTTATCTTGAAATGCAATTTGGCGCGCAGATTTGCATAAACATCCCAAACATCGGTCTTCAGACTGTTTGCTCAACAATCACCTCCAAGATTTCGATGAATTGCTCGTCAAAGCCAGCGGAGATTGTTTTAATTATCCAGGTGTGTAAGAGGAAATCTAAATAGCAAATCTACCGTAACCCATTACCTTTGAGGTAAACTCGATACTATTTATCAACCGTTCAGCAATTATCTCTCACTTTGAATAATATAAACGAACAATTAAAACCATCAAAATTACAATCAAATTTATTAAAGAGTTTAAAGACATTTATTTTTAAATTATCAATTGTAAAATTAATCGATCAATCACTCGATTAAACATGTAAGCGTATTTTTTTACCAGAACGCTTGGTACTTTAGTATCAGTACTATATTTTTGTATATGATGTTTTTATATTTGATAGCTGTCTATACGATTTTCATTTAAAACACACTGTGTAATCTCCTTTAAAATGTTTAAAGTAGTATAAAAAGTAACCTTCACTTAAAGGACAATGCCTTCAAAATTCGAGACTGAGTTTATCTTTCAGCTCTTAAATTGACTAAATTCTGACAGTACAAAAGTTCATTGGCATCTCAATACAGTGTTGATACTAAATAAACGTTGGCAAAAGTATTTTTATCTCAACAAGCAGTAACTTATTAATCTAAGTATGTATATATATATATATATATATATATATATATATATATATATATATATATATATATATATAAAAGGATGTTTTAGTGAAACGGTTCATAACAAGAAAAATATTCAATTTTCCATGTCTACTACAATTTACCCTTTTAATTCATTCGGTAACCCTATCGCTCTGATTTGGATTGATAAAGACACGTGTGCAACCATTGTATGCACGCTGAATTAAATATTCAATGGATTACAAATATTTTTTGTTAAAAAATGCAGCATCTTATCGTCTTTAAGATAAATATTTTATTTAAATCATTTAACGTTAGCAACATGATATATTTACATTATAGTAAATTGATGTATTTTACACATTTCTTTTGCATGATCACCATAATTATTATCTTTACTTTACAAAATGTTGTTTTTTTTACACCTACACATCTTGGAATGAGGCATCTTGTTTTGGGTACATGAGAATCTTAATGTAATGGATACGCCGGGATAAAGAACGGTCGCTTAGCGCAGATAATTGCCTATTTACGGCTTACGGACTCCATTGTCCTCCTAGCCCCTGCGGGTCCCGGCGATGTTCTCTGTAACTCGATATTTTATTTGAACAAATTTTGTTGTTCTTGGTCCAACAGAGGAGGGGCATGAGTTTACCTTGTTCTCGAACTATCTCCACTTGAAGATCTTTCTTTGCATATTATCACAAATTTCTCATTGTCAGTTCGTATATGGGCCGGTGCGTGACGCGGGTATAATAGCATTTTATAAATTCATATCTCAACAGCTGTATTATGAAAGGAATAATCTTGTTTTTTATGCTTTGGTTTTGTATTGCAATTCCTATCGAGATGTTCGATCTACTTACTATGCATTATGCATTACTTTCGCAAATACTTTTATTATCTGACAAACATACTTCATTATGGCTCATATGAAATATTATTTATTTTATTTCCACTTCACCTAACCAGTTGAAAGTAGTGATAATTATATTTTAAAAAACTGTTTTTAAAAACTGTTTCCTATACAAGCAACTGTTATACGTTTACCTAAAGTAATAATAAAAAATTTGCAGCTTGTATGGTTTTGAAGTGGTATTTTCTTGGTTTGCACAAAAACGATGTTATGTCGGCATTCACAAGAAAGTCTAAGAGGCAAAATATTTTTTTGTTACAAAGTTTTCGTATTTTGATTTAACAATGAAGAGAGTGAGTATTTCGCATGTGTCTTAATAATAATATAAAATTGATTTGAAAATGTAAAGTATTTTTTTAAATTTTTAAACCCTTTTTATATATTAACGATTAAAAATAATACTGTAATCTGTTCTGATATTGTCAAAGAACTATAAAACTCAAATGGTAATTCCTCGATGGTCGAACTGTGTAAAAACTCTAACAACGCTTTTATTTTTAAAATAAAATGAAACCAACGAGCTATTTATCAGGTTGCACATTAATTCACGGATAATAAAATTTAGCCAGTCTTATAAAAAAAGTCTCAAGTATTTTCTTTAATTGTATAATACAAAGCTAATTCGATTATTTAATAATAACCACTTCTACTATAAAGAGCTAAAGAAGCATTCAGTCGTAACGAATAGAAGAAAATATTTTTTGATAATATCAACAATAAAAAGGTACTTATTTATAGACCAACAACTCTTTTATAATTCATGGAAACTTTTTCTGTAACCGCCGACCTGTACGTTGCTTTTTTCTGGTTTAGACGCCTAATATTTAAATAGGAATTTTCTCCTTGCGAAGGTTGAAAATATATTTCAAAGCGAGGTTGTAAAAAATCGCTCAAGCATACTGTGCCACGACGTCTCCTGAGTTATGTCAAGCGACGCAGTATAAATATATTACATTTCAATAATTTATAGAGCCCATATCACGAGCCATTGGTTATCGATCCCCGCAAAGAGCAAATGTGCGCTTGTTCGTGCCTTTGTTGACATTTCACAAGGCCCGCCTGTACCCCTTTTTTTGAAACTGAAACCGGTTCTTTGTGCCAACATGCCGTGCCATACAAGTGTGTCATCCCTGATTATGCGCAATTCTGACAATACATCCTAACGATGCATTTTTTGTGAATTCCTTTCACTGCACACCGTTTTATGTCATAAGATTATGCCGAAATGATATATACGGAGCTGTGTAAATAAACAAATGCATAGGTATATGATTTATATCTTATTTAAATATGTAAACATTCGTGCTCTTAGCTACTGACTTCAGTTATATGCTTGATACTTATTTGGTGTAAAACGAAGGGCACAAGCGTGTAAAATGGATTATAATCATGACTAGTATTTATCACAGTCAAATAAATGTAACACATTAAGCTAATTATTTAAGGTGAATAATATTTCTAAGAAGTAGTCTCAAAGCAATAAATTAAATGGATAAACATGTTATATCTACAAATGTTTTCCTTTCTAACATTTTTTGTTTTGTTTCTGTATGCCATTTTGTATAGATCTTAAGCATCTATACGCTTTAATTTGCGACCAAATGAAAGCATCCTACATGGGATCAAGGCTCAATGTACATATATTAAAAGTATATTTCTAATAAAGTCCCTTTAGACAGAACCATGAAATGGTGTAGGATTATAAGTTATTACTTTCACGGGAGAATATTTTTTTTGTATTAAAATATCAAAAATGATTTATTACAATATGAAATGGATTTTTAGCACATACCGTGTAAAAAAAAATTGTTTAAAAAAACAATTAAAGTAATTTTTAGATGAGCTATTGATTATGAACGGATAGACAATGAATTATCATTTTTTTTAATTTAAAAAAAATACGCAACCATAAACCCGGTTTGGTGGTTATTTAATAGTTTAGCAAACTGTTACTTAATAATTCCCAAAATACAATTCAAATTGTTGAACTATTGATATTTTCGTGACTTACATTAATGATTATTGCTTAACTTTTACCTGGTAGTAATTAATTGGGCTTTTGGGAGTTAGATCGTTCACGGAACTAATGCTTTGCATGTACTTAGTAATATAATATTGTGGATTCCGCACTCGGCGGTACGGAGCGCACATCCGTCCGCGGGAGTTCTGGTGATTTATTTGTGTATTTTGAAACGATACGTCCGCCCTCCAGACTACTTGCTTCCTGCAAAATAACTTATTACCAAGACTTAAAGCCAACAGAACGTTTATTCTCTTCTGTATACACTGTAATTAATATATTATTAAACCAATTATTGTTGAGAAGAACGAAAGATTAATAATCTTTTATAAAGTTAACTATACATGTCCCTTTTTATAAATCAAGAACATCGATAGATTTTTAAAAAATACATTTATTTAAGAAAAACTTTGATGTTTTATCACTTAGAAAATAAATTCGCATGCTATAATTCCCAATGAAAGAAAACCAGTAATTATAAACTCAAAACAATTTTTTTTTGGAAAGTACGTCTAGCCGAAATTCATTAAAAAAACAAACATATTTTGACTTATAATTATCAAATCATTGTTATTATATTTTGTTTGAGCCTTAAATCTCCAAAGATTAGTTGAAAGAAGTACTAAGCTTTGAAAATCCTCAAAAAAATGTCCTTCTATGACCTGTATGTAAGTAAGGTCTTATTTTTTGTGGCTTTATAAAAACCATATAAAAAAGCGTCAATAGATTCCGTTGAATGTAAATTAAAACATTTACAGCCGTTAGAACTTTAATTACACATTCGGGTAAGCTTTTGTTGAATTCCTTCTACTTAACATGTAGTTTTTCTCATAAAAAGCGCTTAAGCTGTATTCAAGTTCAAGGAACAATACAAAACTCCTCCAATAATTGTCAATTAAGGAAGATTTAAAAAGGGATGTGACTTGATGGTTTCGAGTCACGATCTTTGAGAGCTGAGTCAAATTTTAGTAGTAATTATTTAGAAAGGATATCGGGTAAATACTTAACATTATAAACCCATTACATCGAAACTCTGTACACTATAGATAAATAAGAAACAAGCTTAGACTCTATAAATCTTCTGTCCCCATTCATTTAAATGTCTCCAAACGTCGCAAGAAAAACGCGGCCAGACCGAGTTCTCGTGAAGCTTGACAAAAGCTCTAAAACTTTTTCCCATAAGGAAAATAACAAGCCCCTGTGGTTCTAATGATAATATTCATATTTTTTGTCTGCTTCAGTCCATAAGAGAGTGATCTCAATACGCAACAGTCTCCCATATTAGGACACTGAATAATTTGCGAAGTTGTTATTCCAAACACGGCGATCGCCTGCCTTGATGCCAATCTTGTGGCCGGGCGCCGTCGATGGTACTAACTAAACAAACACTTCAATGGTGGTACGCACAAATACTTTTATTTTATATTAATATCAACAAATTTCAAAACAATAATAGTAATACTTTAAAGCCTAAAACCAAAATATTATATTGGATCGAGCTTATACAGACCGGAACTTCTGAACAGGTATCGACCGATTAAATATCTTGGTATTGTCGAGATTCACTGTACCGTATGTTCAAAGATAATTGCATTCAGAGAATACAGGATTGTTGTGTGTTTACTGCATTCGATTCCTTGTACTGTATAATTGCATGCATATTATTATTCCAGGAAAACCTCAGATGTTACTGAAGTTGACACACTTAGCGTCGATCGTCAAATAAAAACTGCCACAGAAGTTAATACATATATCATGCCTGAGTCATCTCAAATATCCAGAAATTTTGTTTTTTTTTTAATTTTATGAATTTCATACAGTTTAATATTCATTGATAAATTATTTAGTTCTTTGAAAATTTACGGTTTTTTACTACTTATAAGTATAATTTCATGGCTTATTATCACGTGTATTGCGATTGAAAGCTATTTTAAAGTTATTACCTATTATTTTTGTATTTATCTTCTTATCATAAAACTTCACATTATATTTAAATTTTTGTTATAACTATGATAGACGTTTTCGCTGAATATTTTTACAAGCCATTAAATTAAATAATTACTTAAAGAAGGTATTCAAAAATGACTCCTCGTTGCTGTTTCACGGCACGCCACTGTTTACAATCTTGATATATTGAACCAAAAAGAGAAAGTTAACAAAATAAAAATATATAAATAGGAGTTCTGATGTAATTGTGTGCAGTCACATGGTAAACTTCACGAATAAATACGTTAATTTATCAACTTCGTTCTGTACATAGCATGTGACATGAGTCTTGCCTTAATTTTACGATTTATGTTATTGTCTGTTCACACTGAAATTGGTTATGTCCTGTTTCATATTCTAACAATAATCAACTCAGAACAAGACTAAAAATAATATATTTTCAACAAAGGTACCTTTCTAATTTTTAGTAATTTTTTTTATCAAAAACATAAACAATTCATTAAAAATTACTGGTAGAGCAATTTCGAATATCAAAAACTCTCACAATTAGGCCGAGACATTCTCAAATCAAATAGCATACATATGTACTGACATATGTCGTTAATTTTATAAAAACAATGACTTTGAAAGCATATCAAATAAAATTGTAATATATGAGTATTTAATTTCAAGATACCATTATATCCATTGAATATGACCATAAATACAAGGCATTTCGCTGTCGGCGGGCGCTGCCCGGGCGCGGAGGATCCCTGCCGCACTATGAACTAATAAAGAAACATTCCTCCGTCGACTATCGGCCGTCCAGTTTCTTTTGTTTACAGTTTTTTTTTTATATTTCTCGGCCTACAACAAATGCCCGCAGGTTCACATGACATTAGTCCCGAGGAAAAGGAAGGACAGGTTTTTTTTTATGGTTTCCATTTTAAAAGACGTTATTTTAGGCATTGAAAACATTCCGGTTTCAGGGTTGAATTACAAGTTTTTACAGCATATCTCTTCATTGTAAAATATCGCGAAGTACCTACGCACGAACCGCTCTCCCAATTCGAGCACACGAGCAATGTCCGTTTCATTCACATTGACATTAACATTATGCGTTAATCAAATATCTGAAAAAATATCTATCAAAACTAAATGCTTGTGCTATCATAAAACACCTAAAAAATAAATCCATGAATACAATAAAATGTGGTTGCCTTGTAAGCCGGACTGGGTCAGTAAACGGCTAACAAATAAAAATATAAATATGTGAATAGCTTCAATAAAAAATGTTTTATTGTTGTGGATAATATTATATAATAAAAATATAATTTAATAGAACTATCTCTCCTCAATGGCGACGCGCCCTGGTGCGGTGCCCCGTGTGACCCGAGTCTTCTGGCGCTGTTTGGTCCTGCGACATGCTCGTGTATGTTAACATTTATCATTATAGCCGGAATATTTGAAACATTTAAATGTTTTATGTACGACTAAATGTTTCTAATTAACATAAATATTTTAATGGTACTAAAATAGCTACAGAAAACCTAATATCGTGCTCAATTAAAAAATATTACATACCTATACAACTTAGTTTGACTATTTAAAAGATTGTGTATATTTATGTACGCTTGTATGCAATAATTACATCTACATGGTTTGAAGTTATATTATTAATGGTATTTATGATAGATTGTTTCCCGTTTTTGATAGCATAATATCGAGAGTAAGATCAATTTAGGTTTATTAAATTCTCTAACGTCAAAATAATTTAAGTAGTAATGGTTTTGATGAGTTTCTTTATTGAATTTATATATTTTTCAAATGTTACTTTCTAAATAAAATTGGTTTAGTTTCCACGGCACATGAAGCCGTTTCCGGTCTCGTAATCTAATCCGCATCTCTAATTTGTTTTAGTTTAAATATCAACATCTTGTTATGTACAGATATTTGAAGTATTTAATAAATATAGCCCGCTCTCGAATAGCGATTAAAAATATATAAATATCCATAAATTTTGAAGAGAGATAAATCAAAAAGCATGCCCAAGTAGCCTCGGCCCAAATTACTTTTTCGACCGTCCTTAGACGTATGCTTCCAAACAGTAACAAAACATCAGACAAAAGCAATCCATCTCCGGCCCACGTCAAAATCCTTAATCTTTAAAAAAAACTTAAACGCTCTACACGCGTAATCAATGCAGCCAATATTGTCTCGACCCGACCCAGCGGGCTCAGGTAGATTCCTCGCAGCATCCCAGAGCTGTGAGAACTCAGCACGAGGCTGGACCTACCCGTGGAAGTACCTTCCTTCACATTGTTCACGGCCACGCCTGGGGGATAAGTTCAGGCTATTGAACTGATATCCTTTCCGATTCGTATCGTTTGGCGGTACGATTTGAGCGTTGTGATTTATACTTCGAGAGTACTTGTTGAGTCGTGGATCTACATTACTGTTAAAACAACACAGGACGATATAAATTACACAATAGACTATCACGTTTTTTTGCGTAATCTATTTGAAAAAATCTATAATTAATATTTAGTCGTTCTGAATAACTCATTTTTCTTATAACGATTTAAACAGTTAATGCCTAATATACAAATACAATATTTTTAAATTTAAAATCTACCAGAGTTATTTATGGTTTTGTCACAAAAATTTGGCAATGCTTACGTTTTTTTTTATTAAATAGATTTGGGACCTTGCTTGTTTTGTGTATTAATTATAAGTCTTGAAAATATAACATTTTGACAGTGACTTATTATGAGCAGTAACATGTAGGTATAATTTAGTTTTAAAAAATAATTTCATAATGACAATAATACAGTTGAACAAGCATATAATGCTTTACATATGATACGTTTTTACTTACTAAAATATTTATATGTTTTCAGAAATAATGTCAATGACATTGTTAAAAATGTAAGTTTTCACAGTGAACAAAGAATCTACTTTTAGCACTAGCAAAAGAGAGTCTCGAATGGTCGGGGTTTATTTAGTTCGTGAGACGTATAGGTTTTGATGACGCGGGTATAAACCTTCAAAAAAAACCTTTTGAATGTGTGGATGTCGGTGAGTCCGCCGCTCTTCGGCGCCCGCGCCCGTCACGTTTTTTCCCCATTGTCCCGGGTCGTGAGGATCCTCGCTGTCGCCGGCCCGGGCGGCTCGATAGCGCGCCCCGACTAATTACCACACTCGCTTGTGCGATAAACCTCCAAATAAAAAAATAACCAAATACAGCATTCAATTATATTATGTACGCATCCAAAAAACACAATAAATTTCAAAAATATGTTTGATACACGTGTATTTGGAAAGGTAAAAGCGGCCTGGCTGTGCGCTACCCCCCAAAGTATTAGCTCACTTGCTTGTGCAATAAACCTCCGAATAAAAAATATTTCAATACAGCATTAAACTATATTGTATACGCAATCAAAAGCAAGAGGAGTTTTAATAATATTTTTAACGCAAAACCTTTATAAACGCAGCCAGGCTGTGCGCTATCCGCGACTAATTACCACACACGCTTTTAAACATAAATAAATACAATTTGTTTTAACAAAGCTCTAGAATATATTTTATTAGGTATAACAATTATTATGAACACTGAATATCATGATTAATAGCAACAATTTTATTTAAGCCTCCAAGCAGTAGCATTGTAATGTGTAGTAAAATATTTTAACGATATTAGATAAATAATTCCAACAATAAAAACCACTTTTTTTTCATGAAGAAATTCGATATACTGAAACGAATTCTTCAATTATTTGGCGTAATAATATACACAAAAAACATTTAAATCGTTATACGTTGTTATACTCTTCTTATGAAATACGAATATATTTGAAATATCAAAGTGACGCACAATTTAGATTTCAGTGAAAACACAAAATAAAATATATTTTTTAATAACTACGAATCCTACATATCAAACATATCAAAGTGAAAGATAAAGCAAAACATTTAGTATAAAAGAAAGGCATTAAACATAACTGTCAGTGAATACACTAACATCTCTTATCTCGCTATCCGTCGACTCTTTACTATTCATTCAATTATCTATAAACAGGTCATAAAAATACCATTAAATAATATAAATGGGACTCTACATTTAATTTTCTTGTATGATATTACTAACATAAAAAATTATTTTAAAGAATATTCAAAAGTTGTTCATTGTATATTAATTTTTTTTCTTTGTAATAAATTGTCTGTATTTATTATTTTATATTTTTAATTAATATTATCGTAAACAATGTAGAGTATTATTTAGAGCACGTCACTGGACATCTTCCAGCCCACCGATACGATCGAGAAGATATCCCGAGGTATATGATTACTGATCTTAATGCCATTCATAATCTGAATGAATGCCTCGGTAATGGAATAAGCATTCCTGGACTGCCCGATTGTTATACATCGCTTGGGGGGCATTGTTTTGAAGTAATGATATCAACTTCACCCACCCTCGAAGTGTTGTTGAACAATTTATGCAACAATTCCTTCGTGAGGTATCTAGTTGCATGAGAATATTGTCCGCAGGATATTGCGTGAACGAGAGATCATTATTAAAATAATTAAATGGAAATGAATGTAAGTGGAACACAAAAAATACAAGAACTGCCTTCGCTCTAAAAAGCTTTTCAATGTGGAAAGGCAGGTGTATGTATATTCAACTAGGGGGATAATAATACAATACTAGCTCCCGATAATGACAGTAACTTGCAATTATTTGCAATTAAAAATGAAGAATTATCATAATACAATTTAAATTACCTTTTTATATTTTTGCACCGTGTAGGAATATTGTCAATTTGTTTTTGAGTTTACATTTCATACGAGATCTGTTTGTTTCTGTCGGGTGTTTTGGTCTATTTGTTTTAATTAAGACTTATTTTCGAACCTGCCTTTTTTTAAACTTTTATTGAACGCTTCGTAATCAATGCCGAGAAACCATTCCTGGCATCCCAGCACGCACTCCGTACCCACGTACAAGGCGCGCACCGTCACCTGCCATGCTAGAGGATTCAATAAACCCGCCTACTTCATACTTATTCTTACTCAAAATTTTGTGACAAAAAATTCTACACGTATTTAAAAATATAAACAGATTTTTTAATTTAATATATTCAATAATTGTCAAATGCCATGTATTTTCGTTAGACATTTTCTTTCTATTGATAACTTGTTTGAGAAAAGTTATTGTGAGACGTACTTACCGTGGCTCAAACTATTTAATTTTACAGACTAATTTTAATTTATTTAAATGTATTTTTTATACAAAGTAATGTGAGTAATATAGCCGAGTACGGCACGGAGAGTGAGTACCCTCGGGCCACGACTCGGCCGCCAGGTATTGACGAGTCCTTGCGCCCTGTTCCCAGTCCTCAGCCTCCGCGCATTCCCGCCCAGCCTGCTAACGCCCGTTTAGCCCCAGATTCCAGATTGGATCACGACTCTTTAAGTGGACACCGTCCTTTTGTTCTTTTCTCGCGGAGAATCCATTTACTCCGCAGTTCGCTACGCCTGCATACGAAATCGGCTATGCGGAGAGGCCGAGTGGAACTCTGGCCCTCCGAGGGATGCGTAATTGCTAAATAAGCGCCCGGCCGCGGGAACAAGCCTTCTCTCGCCATTTTTCGCCATTACGCTCTCGCTGAATGGAAACGAATTTGGCTGTATCATTACAGAGGTAGTTTAAGAATCTTATTAAAAACTTGAAACAGGCGCTTCTAACGCTACAGAATTTATAATCATTAAATTTCTGCGAACTCTAATTGCTAAGTAGCTACTTCAACATTATAAGAAAGCATCCAGGTCTTATCATTATCATCATCAATTTTAAATAAATAATTAACAATATTAAAATATTTTTCTACTTGTAAATTACAATAGCAATTTGGGTATTAGAATAGCGATTGAAAAAATCATAGATTTTATATTATCGACAGAACTTAGGTACTAGGTGGATTTTTATTAAAATATTTAAGTCAGTAAATATCAAGTAAATATTTAAGTTTTTTGACGCTACCGGTATTGCTAATATGCTTGATTGATCTGTAGATGCCGACCAAGCATATTGACGTAACGTAAATTATTTACAAATGTCCTGTACGTATGTTATCGTGAGAAAAATCGTTAGAGCCCTGCAGGTCAAAATTATAAATGCTTTTATTTTGTCAAATACCTACTTTATTTTACAAGAAAATATTTTATTAATATATAACCTTTATAAAATCAAGATTACCTTGCTATAAAATACTCAAGCGAGCTTATTATCATTATCATTTTCAGCTCCAATTAAGCCATGCTATAAAGAATTGTGAAAAAGCTTTGATCACTCGACGCGTGCATGATAATATAGAAAATTAATTAGGCAAATATGTCTCGGGTCGGTGTTATCTTAATTCATCCCAGAGGCTCTAAATGCCCAACTGTGATGTCAGTATAACAAATCAGGGAAGCAATATAAATCCACTTTACACCCGCCCTGCAGACTTCAGCCTGTCTGCCCTCTAATGGACAGTCGCGACGGTGTTACCTGCTTCAGAATTCTTTCAAAAAGAGTCATCCTTTACAGCACTAATGGGTCACAACTCCGTTCACTACCGGCTTCCCTGAGGACCTTAATCGTTGCACAATAGAACCCGATTTCTATCTGGCGAAATGCTTGTTTTTTGTGCATCAGCATGTCCGTTTTGGTAGTTTCACTGATAGGGGCAAATGTCTCAAAGCCGATAGCATTGTTCCCTTCTGAGAGCTTGACCACCTACTAAGGAGGAGATAATACAACGCTTCTAGTAAATTAATGGAAGATAAAATACCCAACTGTGGTAAATGATAATCTTTGTAAAAATCTTATCTCTTTTCGTAATCTAATATTAAGTTATTTGTAGGTAAAACGAAGTGCCTTGCTATAATTTTCATTAGCGTGATAAATGCACTCTCGAGCAGATGTTGCGAATTGCAACATTATCCGCTGTCGTTTACGGTCATGCAGACGGCCTGCGCGCTGCCAATAGCCAGCTGGTCAAGTGAGGCGAGTATTTTTTTAAATTATTACTTACTTGTGCTCTGTCAGAGAATAATCAAAAATTAAATTAAGCATACGCTTCATGAAAAATTACCTCAAATTACATTTTTATCATTAAAAATGCTGTGTACATGCAACAGTTTGTGTAGTAGCGAAAGAATAATTTAAATATTAGATTATACTTCAACATTTATTTGTGTACATGTATTTATTTTCAGTTTATATATTTTTAGGCGTAAGTATACACATCGGTAAAAATTTAATGGAGATTTACTCGGTACAGTCGGAATGTGACACATCAAAGAGAAAAAAACGCCACGCCTCAGTCTCTCTATTTGAAGGGCTTCCATAGCGGCACCTCGTTTGCAATAAAACGGTATACATCTCAATGGCTTTATATTTTTTCAATAAGGTAACAAGAAATGAAAGGCTTTTGTAAAATTCGCGTTCTCGAAATTAGCCTAGACGAATTTCCCTCCGCGAGAAGCGAGACGGAGGACTCAGCCGAGAGGGCGAGAGGGAGCGGCGCCCGTCCCGCCCCGCCCGCCCCGCCCCGCCCCGCCCCGCTGCCGCAGATAACTGTTGCGCTCGCAAACAACCCGAGATTAAGGGCGCCCCCCTTGCGCCCCCGCCCGCCCCGCCGCCCCGCCCCGCCCCGCCCCGCCCCGCTGCGAGCGCGCATGCCCGCGGGCGGCACATGCGCGGCTCAGTGCCGCTCGCCCTTCCCGACGCCGCACACCGCCTTTGTCAGGCGAACGCGACGGACGTGTCCGCGCAGCTCTCCGCGCCGCCGAGCACCCTGCGTTATGTAAACTTACCCAAAACAAATTGATCCCGCGCCGTAATCTCTCGTGACCGCGATCGCCTCGTCCGCCGACAGCGCGCAGTGTGTGTAGTGTTGTTGCCGGCAGTGCGGCGGCGCGTCCAGGCGCCCGGTCCCGCGAGCGCCTGCCCTGCACTCGCTCTCCGCTCCTCCGCTCCTCCTCGGGCGTGCGACAATACTCTCCTGCGGTAGAATGCGCGCCGGATTGTCGCGTGTCGGTCGCGCTTCGTAAGTAGGACGGATCGAAACAGGACAGTGTTTTGAGACGATGTAATCGTGAATTGTATTTTTTGTACGCGTTTTGATAAATCGTAAAAACTGTGTGACGAACGAGATGAGTACTCTCCGCATTGGGATGTGATCTCCTGCGGTCGATCCGACGAGCTTTCCGGCTATCGAGGCGAAGGTCCCGGCTGCAACATGACTATGAAATCGATGGGGCGCTACGGGGACCGGTACGGAGACGGGGACGAAGCCTTGGGCCCCGTGCCTCCGCCTCTGCCGAGGAGAGCCCCGAGGAACATTTACGCAGAGCCCTTCGCTGACCCGAGGTAAATACGCAGAATCAAAATAAGCATCGCCTTCGATCGCTCGCATGCCTCCGAGCTTCGCTCGGCGTAAACGAATCTGAGAACTATTCTGTTTGTTTTCGTTCGCGATTCGATGATTTCATATTTATTGCGGTTCGCGGTCAGTCGGGATCGAACGATCGATCGACACTCGCATTGTCGCCCGACACAATCGACGCGTATCCGATTAGGACCGGTGACCGTATTGTCGGTCGTCGGAAATACGGCTGTGCCGATCTGTGCTCAAATACGATCAAATAAATACGACAAATAAATCCGCATGTGCATTGATGTCTTTACAATTTTTTTTTTTACAATTTGTGTGTATATCTAAAATAAGCTAGGTGTGATGCTTCTAGATATATTTAGATTAAAAAATTGCCCCAATCAAAAGGTATTTTCTGTGCACGATATTCTCGTACATTATAAAACTATTCGTAATAAATGACAACATATCTGTCATGTTAAAAAATAATTTAAAAAGCAGATGCCGACTACTGGATTTATGTCAAATTAATTCTGAACAGGTCTATTTTGAAGTTACACGGATACTTTACGAAAAATGTTTTGTAATTCTAAATTAATATTTGCATAAGTTTCGTGGCTATTCGTTACCCTCTTCACCTTAACGCTCGACCCGCAGATAACCTTTGGGCTATATATAGGAATAGTGTCGGTCCAATCAAATAATGGATTACCCGAAGATCGCTTGCAAGGTATGATGCCGCGCTCGGCGCCGCTGCCTGCACTCAAATTATTCACACCCTTACAGAAAAAAACATTTTGAGATTGAAAAGATTGCATTTATCGACAAATTTTTAATTTTTGCTTGCTTATTCACTGTTGTACATTTCTGTGTCTTCTAATATTTCAGCATGTCTATCAGTATTATTATGCATAAATTATTATAATCTGAATGAAATTAAAATATACTTCGTATATAAATGAATAAAATAAACTGATATAAAAATGATCAAATTTGGTTTGCATAAAAAAACTGCAAACTGAGTTTTTTTATTATTTTGGCATTGCAAAATATTCCCCAAAGAGTTCAGCATATAATAAATAGTTTGGCAATATTCCAAAAACCAAATTATATTTCTTTAATATTTAGATTTTTATGGTTATATAAATCTTAAAATATAGACCATCTGTTGTATTGAACCCTTCAAAAAGTATCTGAACATCGTATTATATCCCCGACCTATTCAGTTTACTCATCGAAAATAAAATAGTCCATTTCAAAGAAACTTCGGGCAAAAAAAAAACATAATGAATCATCTGGTTTATTTTTAACGATACTTCTAACCTTTTTTTTACCTTCGAGGTAAAAGCTCGGGGAGCCGTGCTCGCCAGCCCTGCGCGACCAGCGATGGCGAAACGGGCATACGCGAGCGTGTCAAGACACATCCGGAAACTTTATAAATCAACCTCGCGTGTCGCATCATTAATAATAATAAAAAATAACAAATAATTAAACCGACTCCGTTGTAATAAAATACAATATTTTTTTACGGGGCAAACTTTATTAAATCATTAATGAAACGTTTGCGATTTTTCGCGTGTATTTTTGGGATATCGCGGCTCGGCCATAATAGCGCCGCAGTATCTCGCGCTCCCTACTTAGGTCCGACGATTTTATTGTTTTTTTTTGGCCTGTCGTACTTTGATGGATATGTTTTTTGTTGTCGATTTATACCCCGGCTGGAATGACCGGCCGTTTGCGCCGAGAGCGCTCCAACGTTTAGACATCCGAAACAACTTTGTTATTGGCTTTTTTGTCAGTTTCTGCGTTAATAACGATTTCTTGTAAGCCTTTTCTACAAAATCTTTACTAATAACGAAAGACATTTGTTTATTTTTTAAATATTTTTCTTTTCTCGTGAAGTAATTACCGGCTCACACATGTGTCATTTTTTATATTTTATTTACGTAGCGCTTAAAATTTGCCGCTGGACTTCAAGAAAATTATGTCTTATGAAAAAAGCAAAACATCGTTTCAACCGGAAACAAATCCAAAAAGAAGCCATCCATTTTATCCGCTTTCATCTCCGTCGCATGAATCGCATCCAAATTACTCCGAAACGCAGCATGGCCGCGATGACTGGTAGCTATTTGTGTCCCTCCATACATTATATTAGGCGTGCTATGTTTGTTGTGACATTCCTCGCAGAGTCCGGCGTCCTCACTGGTGTGGGTGAAACATGACAACTAATTAAAATTAATCGCATCAATGTTGACTAACTGAAGTCAAGTGGTTTGCGAACCGCAAGGCATTCCCGGCAGATCTCCCGGCCCGGTGTTTTATTCCGAGTGTCGTGGAACAATTTATATTGTTTACGTGATGAAGAAGGGTTGAGGGAACTCGCCTCTGTGTTTTGTGATTAATCATTTGTTTACAGTTGCGGTCCAATTGAGTTAGAGAATTTCCTGATGTTAACGTGTGGGTCGTTTTTATGCGGAGGCGTCTGCTCATTAAAAGACGGAATCCCTAGGTTTTATTAAACGCGTTGATATTTGCATCTTAATAACTCTATTTATTTAATTGTTTTAGATAACTCATAATTCGATTTCAATTACCGTGACATTACGCGGTTTAATGAATATAATTCGTCGGTATGGCGTACTTATTGATGTTTTCTTCCAACCATTTATTCGACAATCCTAACCGGCTACCTTTCCGCCATAACGAGCTCTTTATTGCGATAAACTCTCATTAGCATTTGGCTTCACAGCCTCAGCTTTTTCAAATTATCTAAATTCGTAAATTTCCTCAAAAACCCCTCTTTATTGCAGAGAAAACCTTTTCGGCGTAACGGCCGACGCACACAGAGCGACACACAAAAACGCAACTCGGTAAAACCGTTTGACTTCTGAAAGGTCTCACTTTGCGCAAAAATAAGAATTGGAATTGTATAAAACAAAATATTCAAAAGCGGAAGTGATAAGTTGAAAGCATTTCAGCGCGGATTCATAAAAAATTCAGGATAAGTGCCAGCGGAGAAGTCAAGCGCAAAACACAACTCCGGGCGATACTAGCGGATTCAGGGCAGCCGAGGAGCCCCACCTAGCCCCTCCCCTCGTCATACTTAACCTTTAATTAAATTTACCTCATATAAATAGCGAGAAATTTTAAAAGCATAGTGAGAAGATATTTTGAGTCATATTTTAACTGTTGAAAGTGGACAGAGATGTGCCTGCCAGAGAGAGTCTCTCTTTGAGAGTGCTTATCCTCTTCTACATTATTTGGAGAGGCGAATTCGCTCTGAAACACTTTCGTTATGAAGTTGCGTCTATACGTATACGTGTAGTTTGTACATACCCAATAAGAATCCTCGAATAGACTGGACGCTCCCGGTGTACTGCTTCAAAATAGATCGCATTAGAGATCTTATGAATGGACCTTGTTCATGCTGTGCGAGTCGCCTTACCAGATATTTAAATCCATTCAAAGTCTCCATCACGTGAAACATTATTTTAAAATATGATTACAAAATTATCCCAAAGTATATATTTTTTCGTATTCAAGTAATATGGAGTATATAAAAATTTAGTAATATTTTTAACTACTTAAAACTCTACGGGCTACTACTTATATTTGAAGGAAAAGAGTTCCTTCTATAAATATACTAAATTATCGACCTTAAGTTAAGACCAGCTCTAGCGTGGTAAGCCATGTGGCTAACATGAGCAAAACAGGGAATGAGAACCCCTTATATTTACTGCCAGCATACAATTTGTCTACTAAGCACCTACCTCGAGATAGAAAGAAAAGTGATGTATGCATAACCTACTTTTGTAAACGTGTATAAATCACCTAAAGAATGTTCATTATAGCGCTACATTATTTGAGCTTAAATTATTATTCGTTAAATCTCCGCTGAAATGTGATAATAAATCAGTAGCCTCGTAAAACTCGTGTGCTATCTTATTATTGTGTGTTTATAGTAAAAATTCTACGCAGATAGTCTTCTCCTTTGATACTTTTTTTCAATGATGAAGCCCCCATGATTTAAAGACCCATCCAACAAAAAATACTATCACGGCACATAAAGCACCACCGCCAGATAAACCGGGGACACTATCGCCAGAATCTCCCCCTCCGAGAGCTGCAGTACATCTGGAAGGAATAAAAAACCGTTTAGATGCCCGCCCGCCCCCACCCGCTAGATCGATCGCCCCGACATCAATCCTGCCCTCGGCTACTTTCGGCTAACTTCGGATAGATGATGATTAAGGGAGGCATAATTATTAAATGTCACCCGTAAGAACTTGATTGAAACAAAAAATCTAGAGATTGCGCTCTGCGATGAGACGGCATTTTTCTTTTGAATTATTTATGGCCGTCGATTGAAATTTAGACAGATAGAAATTCGATTATTATTTTTTTTCTTTACGCTTTCCCTGTTAAAACTGTCGTCGAATCAGTGATTTAATCCTAAAAATAAATATTTGCCTTTGTTGGTTCGATAATTAAGTAAATCTCTCTTGAATATGGTGGTACGAGCTACATGTTAGTGTTTGACAGCGAGTTGTTATGATGTATGATTTGGAATGAATGAGTAGCAGTGATAAATATGTTTTCCTCTAATCGATTACACCAGCCAGCGTATGGCTGATGTTAATGGATTTGATAATGTTAATAGACAACCTATCTTACTGTACTTCGTTCTGAATTTACTAAATAGACCGTTCGGCCTACTGCGATATACGCGTAAATCATTTCAAACAAAGTAACATTATGGATACGAAGCCGATAAAACACATTCATAAATATCTTATTCAACTTCATATTTTTTGAAGTCCTACCGTGTAACTCTATATAATTCCAACTCTAGAACACAAGCTGTTTCGGTTTAATTTTTAACCAACAACATTCGAGTTGACATTTAATCCTTCATATAAAATATACTACCTTCTTGCATACATAAATAACAGGCACACGATCGCTGATGATCTTACAGAGCATATTTTAAAAAGACATGGCATGCTCTTTAACATCATTTATATCTACATTTTACGGGTTTATAGTAGAATGCTATTATTTTTTATATAAACTTATAAATTATCGCGATCCAAAATATAATGCAAGAAAAAAATACTTTTTTTTAATACTTATTTAATAAAATAATGAATAGTACTTATTTAACATATTTTATAAAAGAAAAACGTATTTTTTTATTTAACTTTTAGTGCAAGTATAATAAATTTGCTTAACTCTAAATTTCATGACATAAAAGAACTGTAAATATCTTACAATTTTTAATAAAATAAATAGTATTTGAATAGGACTTAACCAATGCTGAGTAAATAAGGCATTGTTCTTTGAAGAAAAAATTCATCAGAAATGATTACACATGACGAATAACAACGTAGGTATCTTGCTAATACTAACATGCAAGGTATGTGCTTATGAATATGTTTCAATCTGACCGCTTCGTGGTTGATGTTAGCAGGGCTAACGATATACGTTTGGGTAATTAATTACACGTTCGATTGATTGCAGCATCTAATCAGCTTAGTTAAGGTCCCGCGTAATGCAGTATAATAAACTATTCCCGCTACGGGCTAAATCTACGCTTCGGGCTCTCCATTCAAGACTTCCATTTAAATTAACGAACTGAGAATGCGCTCTTCGTGCTGTGGCAACAAAAAAGCTCCCGTGGATAGATTCGTTCGCTAGAAGGCTTTTTGGCCTTCCGCTGGCGTGTATTTACTTTGGAAAACTGTACCAGCCCGCAACTAATTGTATGAAATAAATTATTCAGAGTCTTCCCCCGGGGTAGGTCAAGTGGGGTGCCCCCCTCGGGCGGTTTGACGCCTTCTCTCTATGCGGCGCACACGTTTCTAACGAATTTAACCTTTTAGTTGCAGAGGCTGCACTTTTAGATTGGATTAGCGGAGCGGGAGAGCAGAACTTACATACACTGGAGGACGACTGTTGTCCCCGGCGCCGCGCGTCACTCGCTTAATAAAATAACCTTCCTTGTTTTCGGGGAGGTAATTACGCCGGCCCGAGTGGACGGGGCGATATCGCATTATCTTTGCCGCTTGGCGGAATACCAAAGCAGTTCCCTCGGAAGCGTTGACTCACAGCCGCGCACGATGAGACGCTCACACTTCCGTGCATTATTTACAGTTTATCTGGATCCGAAGATACTCGTTCTTTGCAGAAAAGATTTATTGCTCGATTTTATTCAACGGTTGCGGCCTATGGGAGGTTTGTTTCGCGATTTCTTAATATTACTAAATCTAGGATAAAAAATTCTAAGGTCGAAGCGTCGAATGCTCTTTGCTTTATGTGAAGCGATTTCTCGGTCTTGTGATCCGTAAACCCGATCGTCTAAATGTGATAGATTACTATCGTCGTGATTAATGTTGTTGACATTAAATCTATTAACGTCTTCGATCCGAGATTTATGTCCATTTTTTATGAGAAAAAAATGGTCGTGGTTTTTACATGTTGACCTTTGGTATCGACGTGGCGGGTTTCTCCAGGGGTCGACACAAGCTCTCGCGTGCCGGCCGCTCTGACGCCACAAGTCATGTGCGCAACCCCTGTCTGAATACCGCAATAACGCCTCATTTTGTTAGATAACAAATTGCTGATAACTACTTGACTTCAAAATTATTTATGTCTGAGATATGTATAAGTTGTAGAGTGCTTTTATCTGAGCATTTAGAAATATACGGGTATATGAACATTTCAACGCTACAGAAAAACATTCGTAGGTTAAAAAAAATCATAAAAACTGAGCAGAGCAGCGCCGCTTCTTCTGTCCTTTGTCCGTCCACATCTTCCTTTGCGTTCACACACGGACTAACAACGAATTATGTTACTTATTTAAGTTAACAAATCACAGTCAAAAAGAAAAGAGGCCGTTTCCGCATCCATTCCCGCCCGCCATTTCGCATTCCGGCGCTGCAGCGTAACAATCGCTTTGTTTACCGCGGCGTGCGAAAAAGGCTTCTCGAGCGAACTCTTTCAGGCGCCGAGCGCAGCCTGAAGATCCTTCATATTTTTACAATGGATCCCGTCCTCTCGTCTCCTCCACACGAGTTGCTAACAGGGTTAAAACTCTTGAATATTAATGCGAGGTTAAAATATTATGTAAGGTGTTCGTTCCCGCTCTCGCCACTTTGAAGTAGTGCCATAAAGAGAAGAGGGCCGCGGGGCGGGGAGGCTGCGAGGGAGAGGAGGGAACTTTGCAGATCAGCGCTGGATTTAATTAAGACCGTAAATGAAGAGGCCGTGTCATACGCGACTGTCGGCCTCACCTGTTGGCGGTGAATATATTCCGGATAAGCGTTGGTCGCTCACCTGAATTTATAGCAGGTGGAGCTTTTTGATATGCAATCGCAATAAGTGTCATAAAGGATTTAGTAATGCTATCTTACATTATTTTTTTCTTTAAGCGTATTTCATATAAATATATGTCCTGTTCAAAATATAGCCTGAAATATGAGTCATTAATATGTGTAGTCCATTAGGTAATTCAGTGACAAGTCTTGTGTGTACTTTACATTCAACACAGCACTAAAATATTCACGGACCTTTTCTGTACAAAAAAAACAGCCGAGCATTTACAAGCGAGGGACTCGAAACAGGACAGCGAGCCGCAATCTCCGCACGCCCGTGCGTTCCGAAACTCGAGACGTGGTCAATTTTGTCCGCATTCAAAGGGTTATTCGGAACGTGTTCCATTGTACCCCGCCCCGGCTGAAGAAGAATTGTGCTTTATTTACCGATATACGAGCCCGAAGCCGCGGCCAGTTAGCCGGGCCGGTCCTGTCACCCCGCCGGCCTGACGACCAGATTAATCGTCCTGCTGACAAGTGGAACCTAAAAAGTTAGTCTGCCTTATAAGGCCATGGACATCCTCTGCCTGATGATGTAATAGCTATTTTACTTTTTTTTTGTAATGTACGTTTAGTTTTAATCTTGCCTGAAAGTGTCCCATGAGGAATTCATTTGTATCGTATTTGAATAAATATTATTTTACATAAAACGACAAAGGGTTTCTTTTTTTATATAAAATGCGTATCATTAAAATTACATATATAAAGAAAGAGTACACAATACATAGCTTTGGCTCTTGTAGTCTATAAAAGTTTTGGTAAAAGTTTTAAAACCTGTTTTTTTGTAGTTGTATAGAAGTTGAAACGTTAGGAGGAAAAAAACTACCACGACAAAATACTCCGATAACGACTCTATACTTTGAACATCTAACTTTTCTACATATTGAGTATGTTTATCTGCTTCCTAAAATTAAAGGTAACTCAATAATGATTTTCGATTTGATAAATGTAACGAGAGAGATATTTTCTGACAAAATCTGCAATTTTAATCATACATTACCGTTAATCCTTTTACATTGCCCTGATACGCTTTCTCATTTTCATTTTACACGAAAAAATATTGGTAAAACCGTACAGCCCAGAACAGAATCCAGACTTCGAATATGCTTTTACTTCATTATGCAATATTTTACATACACCCCCTTCTCCAATTTTTAGATTAATCTGAAAATCCAATCTTTTAAGATTTTTTTTTCGTGGATATGAAGTATATGCAATCTCTTTTGCACGTTTTATCTATACTTAAATAAATGTTTTACCAACAGTAATAAATTTAAAATTTAGTGATAACAGCATCAATTTTTACTAATAATTTTTTTTTAAAATTCAAATTTTAGTATAATTTTTAAATAAACATTAAGTAAATTTTCAACGTTAAAACACAAATTCCAGCATATTTCTAAATAAACATAAACTAACTGCGAAGATAATGTGCATATAAAAAAAACTAAATTGCTTCATTGTGTATTCTTGTACATTCGGCTAATTCGTTTTTTTTTCTCGTGAATAATTTTGCTGATTGCTCTTTATCTGGGGAATATTCAAGTTCTCCGCTTACAAAAGCAAAACACGCTTTTCGAAGTATTGATTATGCTAATATCAATATTAAAAAGTTTAAATTATACCATTATCTTGTAATAATATCTGACAATTACTTTCCGCGCTCCCGGGGCCGCGACTCGGACAGCCCCCGACGGCGAGGCTTCCTGCGACACGCGGCTTCCTAGAGGAATATCAATTCGTTTCGTCTCCATTCCCTGCCATTAAGTATTCGTAAATAGGAAGAAGCGCGGGGAGGCCGTGATCTAATCAACGGTGAAATCATATTCAAATGCAAAGACATTATACTCGGGTCGGGTCTTATTGCTCTCCGAACGAGGCTGTCTTTATTTGCGCTGCTCGCCTCTTCGGTACAGCCTCGCTTGAATATTAATACTGTCAATAAACCCTAATATGAAATAAACGCAAAATCAATATCTTACCTACCTACTGTGTGGGCCGCTTTTCACGGAAATCAAATCGTTTTACTTAATCGGCTTTTAAGAATTTAAAATCTTCATTAAGTATTTTTTATATTCTTTTCATTAAATAGGTATTATGGTAATATGAATAGCAAATAACTATTAATAACTTTAAGATACTTGATGATAGATTACCGGAACGGACGTTAAACTTTCAGGGATAAGTTGACTTTGACACCACTAGATCGGTTGTTTTTTTTTTTTACTATACCGAGTAAAATAATATCTTTGCGACTACACAGTTTGAAGTTCGTTATTTTTCGATAGCATCAATTCAAAAACCTTATTTCATCGATGTTTTCTTCGTGTTAAAAATACATGCAGATATAAGATATAACATTCGCAAATTGTATTACCTCTCTGAGCGTGTTACTTCACAAGTAATCAAACGAGTTTTTCCGTATCTTTGCTGAATATTTTCAAAAGAAAAAAACTTCGCCGGGAGAAGAAGCTCCGCTCCGTGTGTGCACAGTAAATCCAAAATCAAACCAGCGCGGCAGCCAACCAAAACAAATTGAGATCTCCCCGCCCCCCGTATGATTTATTCCATAAAACAAACCGTAATCACGAGGCAGGTACGCTGTATCAAAGAAAATTGTGTTTTCCGCCTCAGCGGCCGCGGCACAAATGAAAATGTTCCGAGCAGCTGAGGGAAACTCAACCGCGGCCCGCGACTCGCGAGCTGCCTTTAAATCCGACGTCGTATCAAAATATTGCTCATGAAAATACGTCTCGAGTATACTTCTGCTACTCACTACTGAAATAACTAAAAAATGTATCTTTATATCTGAAAATCGGATGATTTATTTACATCCTTTCATAATATTATGATAAACGTATATTTACTTATCAATACGTTATACATTTCCTACGATTTTTTTTAACTTAAAGCACTACAAGTTTCTTCAGTTGTTGTTGTATACAATCAAATATTTAATAAATGTTATGCATATATGTATATATTTACCATATTAAATTATGACGTCAAAATTTATGTCTAGCTGAGTGGCTTTTCTGTTTAATCTGGATACATAGCGCGAAAATAACTCCTCGTTTTTTTACTCAATAAATTTTATTGTTATATCTTAACATTTCAAAAGATAAGATAAAATTCGCAGTAAATTAACATTTAAGTCTCCTTAAATGCTTATGTTCTCCAACTGTAATTAAAGTTACTTAACGAATGGTTCTGAACCTCTGCACGAGAGAGGGGAGAGGGTGCGTTGCCTCGCCGCCGAATCAGTACGAAGAGCGAACTGCAAGTTGTTTAGCGGAGCATTCGTAGCTAATAGCGGAAATTAACTTACATTCAGAGGCAACGAGCTCCCGCGCTCCTTCGCCTCCCTCCGACTACAGCCAAGTCCAATATCAATCTGTATGGATTGACAAAAGCATCACTCGTCTGCGTATTGCAAGCGAGAAACCGCTCGAATGGAAGAATAATTCCGGTGCGATATTACCCCATCTGAAATAACTTTTAATGAATCCAATCGAATATTGTTCTCCTGCGGGAAAGACTTCGCATTTCCATTGATTGCGGCGCATACCGCAAATGAACAAATGCAAAAAATTGAAAATTGCAATCCGTCGAAAACAGCGCTCGGCTGATAGCTCCGGCGATTCCTCCATCAGCCCTGATTGGCATCTCTGGCGCTTCAAACCAAAATGCAAATGTCGGATTCGGTTTATAGAAGTTACGCATGGTGGAATATTCAGCTGCGAATTTCCGCCTTGCTACCGGATATGGGAGATATGTCGGCCCCGACGGCACCCCACCGCGGCTATAGAAACCTCCCAACAGCTTTCGCGGGGCTCTTTTTGTTCCGCGCTTGAAAAGGAATATGAATAATTGTGAGTGCCAGCACGTTTTGACAAACCTCCACTAGTTCGACTAAACAATGCGAGTCCTGCGCACTGCGCGAGCGGGGAAAGGTGTCCTTAATTGAGTTCTGTTGTTAAAGGATTTCCAGCGAAATGTTTGGCTCGATAAATGTGAATAGAGAATTACTCCGTGTATGGCCCATTCTGATCAATACCGTCAACAATAGTAATACAAAAATCCAGACAGCTATTTGAATAATGTACACTCACTCAGTTTGCCTCATTAATGTGCTTAAAATAGTAATTCGTAAACGGTTTCAGAGAAAAAAAATACAAAAAATCGATTTGTGTTTAAATTCATCGCATTCAAAGTATTCGTGGCTTTTTGAAGCCTACAGTGAATAAATATTTCGTCCGAAGGTCGCAAGCGAGACACATGTACGCCAGACATACGAAAGCACTCACTCACGTGCGCGCTCTTGAATATCTTACTAATTTTTAAAGCTGGTATAAATCGTTGTCAGAAGGAATTTGTCAAACGATTCAACCCTTTGAAATAATCTTTCGACAACTGCTTTGTGGACCGAAATAACTGGTAACAACAACAAAGGCGGTATGGCGGTAAGGGTGGGTTATTCTCTCGCTCTCGCCGAACGTAGTCCCTCTCCCTCTACCTTGTCACGGTAATATGAAAAGCAGTTTAGCATGTGGTTCTTATTAAAACTAAACGTCAAAACATTTCAGGCCTTGTACAAATATTCGTGTCACACATTCCGAGGCGGCTTTGAAACCGAGGGCCGGAATAAGTCTACTGTCGTTTGTTTGTAATACCGACAGATCATAATAGTAAATAGGGAGCTTAAAAAACAACAACCTAAATGTCTTTGAGCCGTCGACCTTACCGCGGAGCAGATTAATTAGCATAATATATCAACGCCGTCAAATGTTCAAGATCTCAAGCAAAATATTCTACTGTAAATATCACTCGTAATAAAGCTATTACCATTTATGACGAAGGATCATAATCATTATTCCTCTTTCGTTAGTTCATTATTGCCAGAAAATCGAGTTATCCCCGCGCCGAATGAAACAATGACTGAGCACTCGTTCCGTGTCGTGCAAGTGGAAACACTTTCATTGCTTGTCGAAATAACGTTATTAAACGCGAAATCAGAAATATACATCCGGAATTAAAATAATGGGAAAACTCCGCCACGGGCGAGACTGTCGGCGCGGCACCGGCCGAGGTAACTCCGGCAAAACTTTTAATCAAAGCCCCTGAAAAGGGAAGAAGGACGCCACCTTTAGTTTGCCATTTCCGCTAATAAAAAAAGAAATATTCAGGAACTCGACCGGAAAGTGGTTTTCACGTCCTTCAACTTTAGCATAAGCATTTTTTTTTGTTTTCAAATACGGTTTTAGATTCTTTTTACGTACCAAAGATATATGTCCTTACATTGTTACAAAAAATATTTTAATATTTAAAAATATTTAAATTTAAACTGGCATCTTTACAAAACAAAAACGTTGAGTAGATACCCCCATCTAACCGGAAGATGATATTGAATATAAAAAAGCACAGCCACAATATTTATAGTGAAACGTGTGAAACTATTTTTAAGCCTCTACAAAGGAAGATTAATACTTCGCTTTAGAGGGTTTGAGTCCCGTGTGTGCGCCCAGACCACACCTATTTTTTATCCATAACCGCAGGTGGTCAGCTGACGCAGGTTACATAATACCTGAACCCTCGCTGTGAAGCCTCTCGAACCGGCGAGCGTATTAGTACCGACCCTCATTCATCCCCGTTTATGCATCAAACCACTCCCTGCCAAATAAAAAGCTTCATTTGCGTATTTTGCAGATCATAACTCATGACAATTTATTTTCATGATTTTATTCTTCCAGTAATTTTTAAAAAATGTATAAAGACAAATAATCTTTAAAAAACATAAAAGCTACTAATTTTTCTTAAATATTGCCAATAACCCTCTACGACAAGATTTTTTTAATTTGACTTAAATCATACCAATTTACTTCATTGTTAATGAATTTCAAATTTCATCACTAATTACACCAAAAATAATATATTGCAGGTCTGCATTAACAATAAATGGTTAAATACTATTGTTGATATTTTCAACCTTTTCTGATATTTTAATAACTCGGGTCGATGGTGTTGAGTTGAGCGCTGCTCCCTGAAACATAAAACCTCCCCCTGGAATAATGCGCCCTACATAAGTATGACAATACAGAATCACTCAGGCATTGTTTAGCTGACTAATTAATTGTTGGAGAGAAAGCCTCTTTCGGGCGAGTCCATTGTGGGGGTGGGCTCGTCTGCGACTCAGTGCCATTTCCATCATCTACAGCCTCCCATATTAATCCCTCTGCCTCTATTTTTTAATCTGCTGCTCTGTTAATTCTGACACTGTAGATTAATGACAAATATCTGGAGCTAGCATAGTTTCAAATACTTACAAAATATTATTATAAAGAAAGCAAAATTCACTCTCTCACCCGTGGTTGGTTGTGATTTAAAAATCAATCTCAAATATACTCTGGTATGTATCATGCTGCTTGATTATGTACTTTAATTAAATATTATTCAAAACACATTTTTTTATAGAAATTTCGAACCTCCATGGATTTTAAGTTCATCAAATTACAAAAGTGACAATTTCAATTTTCTACAAAATCACCCGCAATATATATAAACCACAACTTTATACATTTTTCCTTGGTGATTTGTCGTATATAAAAAATCTATAAATCGTTCAATATAAGTAACGATAAATAGGGATTTATTTGATATTAATTCATTCATTCCTGATTACAATAAGTCCACAATTCAGTTTTCTACCCAAATGATTATAAACCTTTTTAATAACATTATTCACTGTCCTAAAACTGAAACAAACGAGTCATAGTTAAACATCGTACCGCTTCATGTAGACAAAACACTATTCATTTCCGATTACGGTATGCATCAAAGACGGTCTGTATGCGCTGACGAGATAGAGAGATAAGCGCGGAGAAATCCGCCGACTCACCGCACACCACTTTCCATTTATTTGAGGAGCTTGATTGATGCGTACCATCTGTAGCTCCGATGCCGTACATTGCTCTGAATAAAACATATTCGAGTTTAAATACACAGAACAATGTAGAGATATCCGACATCAGAAGCTCTCGCCGCCGGCATATTCCTCCTCGCTCGGTTTTTCCCGCTGGAGACATCTCGTGTTTATTTTCGTTGGTAATGAGAAGCATTAGCCACGCCCGGGTGTGCACAAGCCTCGAGCCTTCCTAGAATTTGGATGCAATCCGTTTTTATACGAGCCACTGGATTCGATAGCTACTGAGATGTGGAAGATACACGGCTGAGTGCGGGAGTAAAAGAAACTTCTTATCGTCTCGTTTTGAAATCTACCGCTCGGTAGTAAAGCTTTCGAAATTATTTCGCTTCATATTTGGAGAGGTATTAATTTTCGCCCCGGGGTGGTATCGGATAGTGCTTGATAATGCTCCCGTATAATTCGTTTGAATCGACTCCAGCCAAAGCGACTTATCTGCTTAGTAGGCTACCTTTTCCCAGAAACGAGATGAGTTCCCCGCAGTTCTCTGTTAACTATGCGCAGTTCAACAATGGTGCTTATTTACAGCGCACGAAATACCCTGACATAATAATTACTTCCAATACAACTAAAACAAACCCACTTACACTTGAATGTACACTCGAGCGCTTCAAGCAAAACAAACCTATTGACGTTAATTAATTGTTTGATAATAATAGATGTTTACCGTTTAATTTTTTATCGTTAGTCAATTATCAAATGAGAATAGCTCGATAACAACTAAAGCCATTAAAGGGATTAGCCCAATTATACCGAATTAGAGATTAAGGGAATGTACGAGTATGTAGCGGGAGGATAAACTCACCGCATTCAAAAACCAACAACTCTCAGTTTGGTACTGACAGACTTCCTATCGACGGAAAGCTTTGTCGGAATCGGTTTACTCAGATTCTACTCAAAAATAAACCGTATTAGCCGTTATGTTTGACTACTGTTAAAAGTTCCAGTATTTTTTATTCAAACATATCTATTACTGTGCTCCCGGAGTAATATGATACTAATTGTCGTTATAAAATCGGATCTCCGTTTTTTTAAGCGCCTCATTTGTCTCGAGTGAGATCATAATTTATCTTCTTTGGACGTTTACAGAAATTTATGGCCGTGTAATGTTCAAATAATAAACTACGTTAGCAGGCCTGGGGACTCGCGACTGAGGGGAAAGTTTTACGCGCCATTCGCAGTTTACTTCTCCGCTCTATATATATTATAAAAACGGCCAATAAAATGGACACGTCCGGGGCGCCAAGGAAAATTACAGAAATATAAGATTTCGATGGTGGTTCAATGTTCAAGTTGAAATTTATTAGATATATAATTACTAAAAATTTAAATACTTTCTATTTTTATATTTAACACTGTTTTAGAAAAACAATAAGTAGAGTACATACAAAAAATGTTTGTTTATAAATAGTGCGGCATTGCTCGTCAGCTGGTGTTTCGTGCGTGTCCCATCCATCGCGTCTCGAATGTAAACATTCCCACCGGCCTTGCATGTGGTCGTGCTGGCTGAACTCTCCACCAGATATTAAGCCAAATATATATCAAGTCTGTGGATTAACATTTTCAGCAAACGCTTACGAAAGCTGTCAGATGGCTGGAGGAGTGCTTAGAGGTAAATAAGACGATAATTCAAAAGGTTTAAAAATAACACAGTAGGTGGTTCTTTACGACAGTTCAGAAATATACGCTTCATTATGAAATTATCACGGAAAAACATGTTTTCATGAAAATTTACCGCTTATGATTTACGATTATTGATAATCATCCTATGCTTACTTTCATAGAAGCTCAAAATCCAGAAGATAATAAATGTTTACGACAGTAAACGTTTCACAAATTCTGACATCCACATCGTCACGCACATAAATCTCACTTCGTTAAAACGGCGCCGGACATATTTTTGAACAAATTTAGGAATCGAACATGCAACCCATTAGCGCCGTCAAAACTAACGATCGGAAACCTCAAAATATATTCTGTTAATCATTTCCAAACGACACCGAAGACTCGCTTCGGAGATAAACCGAAAAATTGATTAGCTACGCGTCGAACAAATTGACACATTAACAGCCCACGCGGCGAGAGAGTATTCGATCATCAGATAAGTCGACAAAAGCCCACTTGAGGAAATATGATAAAAAATACCTGTTTTTGATAAAGCGCAGGTTTCTAGGAACAGCTCCAGGAGTCACCTATAGCCGCCCTAATGACGTCACCTTGTTTCCCGCCCACCGTGCCCCTCTGTCCGCCAGGCCGGTGGGCGGTTAAATGCACGCAGTATCAACAAGAGGCATAAATCTCGCGTCTGTTTGTCAGGCGCGATACGATACGACACTCTGGTCGTTTATGTTACCCTGATACTTCGCTTTGGATTACTTTGAGGCAGAAATAGTCCATTACCGACAAAAAAACAAAGTGACTCACTTATTGTTATGGTCTCCGCTTCTTTGAACTAAATTGTACGCCATACAATAATTCTGGAGTGCTTTCATGTTTCCAAACACTTACTTGAATCCTCTTTTTATCTGAATAAATTATTCTTTCTTTCTGTACCGATTCTTTTTATGCTTTAACAATATCATCGCTTTCTACGTTTCTTCATTTTTTGTAATCAACTTTTGGATGGTGGATTCATATTTTTTGTGTGCCATTATTTCATATTTACTAATAATAAATCTCTCCATCCATCATTGTACCAAATCTCATATCTATTTGGATAGATTTATACAAACGCAAGAGTATAAACGACCATTACCATTAGGAAATTCTGAAACAATTTGATAACAAATGATTCTTACCAAAATCTCTATTACGTAACGTGTATTGAAGCATTCCTTGTCGATTTTTATTTATGATTTATTACATCGCCTGGAAGCTCGGCGGTTGATGCGACCGGCTCCATCACTCAATACGTAGAGGAGATAAACTATTATCGTGGAGGCATGTGTTTAATTTATTCTACATTTCTCTCCTTGCGGCGTAGCCAGCGCTCGGTGCAAACTCCATCGGGTATTTTTTTTGTTCAGTAACTCGTCTTTATAAACAATTATACATGGTTTTAATAATTATAAAAAATGAAACATCGTAGCTGAGTTTACTGTAGCACAGTTCTGAATTTAGTGGTCGGAGTATCGGGGTTTTCGCGGGGGTTCCAGAGGCCACCTCCGGTCTCCGGGCCGCGGTCTCCGGGGGGAGTACACGGCCGAAGTGGGGTTAGACAGTTAATGATTCAGCATGATGGGTCGGGACCACCCGGGGCCGCATGGGCCCCACCCGGGGGCTCGCGCCAAGGTATTGGATTACAGGACAAACATTAAACAGTCACTGATACCGACCGTACACGACTTGAGATAAATGCGGTTTTAATATACTGCGGCACCAACCCGAGCACTCGACTGCTTCATTTAAAGCGCCACTTGTTTATCTCTCCCCGCACGGGCCCGGAGTGCGTATAATGTGCTCTAACGTCCATTATAGATTGTTCATATTTCAACATGCTTGATGTTACTGCCCGAGCACCACCTACTCGTAATAAAATTATCATATTTTATTATATCCCGCTATTTTATGAAGACAATGCGTGATTTTTCCACAATAGATTTTTATGTAATCCGAAGAATAAGTAGGTTTTATCCGATGAATACTGGGCACTGAGCAAAAAATGACGCAACCGAGAGAGCTTTTATGTTGTTTGCTTTACGAGATTTTTATCGGTCTAGTCATTCTTTTGATTTTATTGATCATTTGAATTTGTTTGTTTCCTATCTCGAATATAAAGAAGAATGTTTCTACATTGAAAGATAACTTAATTCTCGTAAAAGTGAGCCTTTTATCTATTTTAATCCATCGCGAGAGTTTTACTGCGGGTACGTCGGCTCGTAAACGGGCAGAGTTCAAAGTTTCCGGCCCCGTCAAAAATCAACCGCCCGCTGCATTCGGCGCCGCACTCGCCTCGCAATAAATAATCAATTATTATCCTTCAATGTATGCGCATTAATTACCGAATGATGCGATTCAAAATGCAAATCCTTTTATAAGCTCTCCAGCGTATGATTGGTGCAAAATATATGTTTTGTCATATTGCAAACAAATATGGCGCCGGGCGCTCGCCGGTGTCGCTACCGCGGGCGCATCAATATGCAGATTGAGGGCTACGAGCATTATCGTGCGTTTGTGCTTTGATCGTATTCATGAAAACTCAATTGAACGCCCGCGTTTCGCACGCCGCCGCTTCTAAATTCTGAATTCACGCCCGGGCGGACCGCCACCTTATATTTACAATCAACGTATTTTGTATGATTTAAACTGTCCTTATTATCGGGGGAAATTGCTTGACTCGGCGCAGCGGACGCGACCATGTGGCAACCCGGCGCGTCGGGCGAAACGAACTATGTTCGATGTTCATGCATAATGTAACTCACAGTACACGGTGCGGGGAGCTGTGATCGCGCTTGCGTATTTGATCATTTCAATAAATTTAATATAGCAATTAACATCAACTTTCAAGTGAAAAAACTACAGTCGATATCGATGTTCAATAAATCTACAATCGCGTGACAAATTTGTGGTATTTAATTTCGAGTCCGCTCACACGATCGTGTTCTTTTGACGCCGTGGCCGTCGGCATTCCTTTCAATTGACGGTGAAGAGAAAGAGACGACATCACCGGCGCACAGTGCCCCGATAGACACGTCCTGGCGGCCACATTGTCTATGAGGAATCCAGTGTCTTTTGTGCTAATGGCAGGAGACACAATGGGCGGACGACCCCCCTTTGTTGCTGTAATCTGGGAGATGTGCAGCGGCAAGCTTCTACATTAGTCAGAGCCGTGAGATATAGACCGCATTAGGTGGTGAGTCCTCTCCCATTCAAACATATCTCATTTTTCAATTCTGCGCCCATTTATCTCCCGTTTTTATCGTTTGATTCCTTCTTTTACTTTGACCGGGTAAAATGGTTACAAATTGAGGAAGGGTATTATTCTCCGAGCAGACGTCTGCTTTATTCTTTGGGGATTTTTCTTACAATAAAAACAGTACTTGTAACCCAAGTCATTCACACTATACATAGCAACTTCAGTAGAGTTCCACACGGAAATGTTGATTTTTGTCTGATTGTTAGTTTAAATTACTTTAAATTGACTCAAGTTATAAAGTAAATACTTAACTCGATCAATATTGTTTAATTGAAAAAATTGGTACATACAGTATTTTTTATCGTCAAATAAAACTTTGATTACGTTAGAAATCTTGATTTGGCAAAATCATACAATCAAAATATTTTTCTTTAAATTTAAATATTTTATAATTTATACTTTTAAAAACATTTTTAATATTCACTTCTCTCAACAATATCAAAAAGGTTTAAGATTCTTTATAAATATTTTTACAACCAACCAGTATAAATGAAAAAATATGTAATTGAAAATGTGTACCATAACTAGCTGTCGACTTGGCAGTCTCTACGAACAAGACTTTAGAGTGAACCGCTACAGTGTATTCCAGCAACTATCGAATACCACAGGTACGAAATTATACGAGAACACCTTCAAAGTGTTATCGATTGTTTTTCGTCTCATAATTAATCCAAGCTTATTCTCGTACTAATTTACTTCCTGGTATGCTTTTCGGCATGTCCTGTAGTCCGCTTTGCTCGTCCATCACGATCGGTGGGCAATTTGCATTCTCCAGTAGTGCCAGATAATAATGTGGTTTGACAGGCAAATCAACCACACATGGCATATATAAATTAATTAAATAATAAAGCCTTAATAATACTGATACAAAACCACACACGTAGCTACACGGCGTGGAGTCTTGATAAATCCTGATAACAGACTACAAACTTTCGTAGGCAAATGATACTTTTTTTTATAATGAAAGGTATAAGTTTACATTTTTTGTTGAGAAACCTAGCCGAGGCTCTCCATATCATTCAAGAGGATAGAAGTATCAAATAACACACAGATATACGCATGTAAGTAGGCACATCAGCTACCTTACAATTTACATCTCTTGAATTCATTTAATATTACATTTACGTAATTACAGTATATTAACCGGTTGATTGAATATAAATAATAAATCGCTAGGATTGGCGGGATTGTTTTTCGATTTCAATTAAATTGTGTAATCCCTTAGAAACGATATTCATAGATTTATTATGCATCACGAATAAGCCTATTATTCATAACGACACCAATGTTAATTATAGTTTTGACGAAAAGGGCACAGAACGGCATTGCGTTTATAACAAGAATTAATTGGTTTGATAGAAAACGAATGATTGTGCGTACGGAATGATAAATTGATTTAATTATATCGAATCTAATCCGATTATCAGCTTCATCAACATATAATCCACGGACAGCTTTAATGCAAGCGTAATTAAAATAATTAGTACATTAATATTTGTAGTTATTTTTCGCATTGAGAGTTCTCATTTAATTTGATAATAAATGACTGCATTTTCACTCTACTGTTAAAATATACTTTGAAACTTAGTCGGCTTACATTAATACTGAGTAGCTTTAATTTTTGATAAAACAGTCATAAATTTGTTGGGCCATTATTATAATTCTAAACTTCTGTTCGAACTCTTTCATCTGACAAAAATGTGGATATTGAATTGAAATTTAATTAGACATATTAGTCTCGAAGCAGTTAGTTATAGAAATTAACATAATAAATTATAATATATACGTCAAACGTATTAAAATATATTATGTATTTAGATACTTACTTTTTTCATAGATGAAAAGGTTGTCAATAAAGTTACATGCTTTATAAAATATGTCAATAATATAAATTCATCTTGCTATTCAACCCTTTCATTTTTACTGAGTTTGATAAATTTGATAATTTTATTACCTAATCAATAATTTATTTGACATCTGAAATATTTCATTGACCTGTTTACCCGATTTATAAATTTTTATTAATCGTTAATCATGAAACTATCATCTTTGATCTGGTTTCTCCAGCGGCTCACTTTCAGAGTCTAAATTAGAGATTCCTAGAAACATTAACGGCTATAAAATTAAAACAAGATCAATCACAAATTCCTCCAGGGCGTTGAACAACTTCAAAGTTTTCGCTTATTAATAGTTAACATTTTTTACGAGCGGACGGCAGATGGCTCGCCATTATACAGAAGGAAAGAAGACAGTCGCACGCTATTAACTCGGGTATTGCTCTGCAAACGGTTATTCTTCAAAGGCCTTATCTATGCAAAGAGCTTTCATAAAATCTATTTTTGTCACAGTAAACGAATACGAAAGAGAACAAGAGAGTGCAATGCATGATCGATATAACAATACAACTTTGACTACACGTATACTTTTAGTTATTTACTGAATATTAAATTAAATTCGAGCTTACATATTTAATAGCGTCTCTCCAAAGCACCGCAGTGATCCCTAAATGCAAAGCCGCGCCGGAAACTGCGTCATAACTCGCACATATTCCGAATCCTAGAGCTTTCCCATTATAAACTACCTCAAGCGTAGACCGAACTCATCAATAATACCAATTTAACGGAGAACTTGACAATCTTTATGTACCGCGGCTTCCTGTCGGTGACTTTGTTAAATTGAACCAGGTTCCCGTAGCGAACTTTCGCCTCCAGCACTCAGTATGTTGGAAGCTCTGCATACGCTCGGCTATGAGGTTCTTGCGTCTAATTGGCATGACGGCTGTAAGCCGCTTTATATTTTATTTGACGGTTTCGGTAATCGAACTCTGCTGCAATTGCCTGTTGCCGCAAACTTGGGACTTGGCTTGCAGACTTGCGCTTTTTTGAATATATGCATATGCCGACTCTGCTGCGACTGGAAAAGGCACATACTGTAACAATTCTGCAGTGTGCCTACTCGTGCTGGCAGACAGACGACATTAGGATGCATTATTTAATATCAAGTTAAGCTATGGACGGGCCAACCAGCAGACCAATCACAGCGACGCGCTCAAATGTACTCACGCTTACAGCGCGTTCTTTAAATCGCTCTTTTATTGGTCGTTCAGATACAATAAATTGAATGTGATTCGAATAAAAAAAAACAACCGTCCATTTACTTATATAAATTAGACTCCATTTCATTTAACCGCGCCCTCGATCGAAAGGTATTTTAATCGTCCCTCTACATTACATTAAAAATCGTCTCGGTTCAAGAACTTTGAAGCACTGAAATATTAGTAATATGTTTTAAATATCTGGAGTACATTTTAAGTCAGTGCATACTTAATAAATTCTTGGAAACCCTTCGGTAATCCCTGCGATTCGAGACTGATTTATGGCATCGCGTAAGAAATACTATGTAGTTAAATTACAGTACGTATGAAAGCGATAAACGCCCTGTATCAGATGTAAAACTGAAGTTTTTAACTCGCCGTGGGAGCAATTAACGGGCCTCGCCTTGATTAATTGTCAGGCATAAATATGAAGTGTGTCTCGAGGGTGCGCCTTCTAATTAATTGTCTTTTTCTTGAACATTCAGTTAACCTTAAGCGACAGGGATATTTAAATATCCTTCGCATGTTCGAGATTAAAACCGAGGCTAATTAATCTATTGCCTGTTTTTTATGGAAATGTAAAAAAAAAGATCTACTGACGATACGTCGTGTTTTTCTAAAAGCGTAAGTTTAAATTGTTTCCGGGAGTATGCAACGTCTCGGGTATCCCATTATCGTCATGTTTCGCTGTAAACATTCTAATACGTCTTAATGAAACTGAAATGTGGTTGAATTTGAATGTCTACTTTGGGACTGGCGACGTGGCGAGAGGGCCGCCTCTTCGCCAAGCTGCCTGACGCTGGATGGGCTTTGGAGAACGGTGCGGTGCGGATCCATTCTTCGGCTGTACTCGAGAGTAGCTCACCAACTACTTGTTGCAAGCTGTACAGGTAGACCTGCACCCGCAAGGTTTCGCCTTCGCGGACCATAATTAAGTCTTCGGGTTTTCTGAATAATACATTAGTTTCGCGTAAAAGCACTCGCTCGCCGCTCGGCAGTCAATAACGGAGGGTCTTTGTCTATCGCCGGGCCGCCCATTAATGTAATTTCCAAATTACTTATGTAGATAGGAGTTTCCGAGAACCGCTAAAGACTTACGTATGGAAATCGGCTGACCTATTTTATCATGCTTTAATATTCAACAGTCGCGATAAATTAGGCGTCCGTACAAATTGAACTTTGCGCTGATTTTCTTGCAGACCGAAGTATGGAGCGGCCCATTCGAGTCATTGCGCATAGCGAAACTAGCAATAACGACAAATTTATACATAGGAGAACATTACTTCTACTTTATGAAGCCGCCTAAAAAGCGCCCGAAACATCAAAGCGCTCTCCTGATTGCGGACCGACGGGAACGTGCATAAAAATGTTATTCAACGACTTCGTAACCGATGAATCGTAAACTCCGACACCCCTCCCCGGCTACACTGTTACTAAAACACACACAGGGCCGAGCGCACCGGCATCTGTAAATTGAATATTATTATGCTAATGGACGGGGTCGAACGTCTGCCCTTTTATTCCAAACTCAATCGGTACCACTCCACATGCAAATACGCCTCTCAAAGTAGATCCGCCACGATGCCCGTCGCCGAGGCTACTCACACAGGCACACGTCATTCTCACACACAAGCGTGCTATTGTCATATAACTGATTTCAAATACCTATACCCTGATTAATCTTCAAAAACATGAAAAAAAAGTTCTGCTAAAATTATTTATCAATATCTCGACCAGTACGCTCGGATAATATCTTGTCGAATAGATCGAGATCATGTAACGTAGTTATACTCGTCTAGTACTCCCGCGGGTTGGTTTTAGAGTCACTTAAGAAAATTGGGTATCTTCTAACGCACGTCATAACTGTAGGAAGTACGGTGACCGATATAAAGACATTGATTGGACTGGCGGAAGTATATCGTATGAAATGATATAGATACTGTATGTATAAAACTTCTTGAACATAAAAAAGAATGTTAGAGAGTAGTTAATTATTATGATAACCTATTGTAACGAGATTTCTAAAGCCTTTGTTATATATTTGTAAGAACGTAATTCTTAAGCCAAAGCTAATATTTACGACGAGTGTATGTAATAATTTCAACGATCAATAATGAACAAACAACCCCTCAATAAAAAGTAACACTTCTCCCCTCGCTCGGAGCTTGATTGTTTTATGTAACAGAAATAAATTCGACCCACTTTAGAACAAAACAATAAAAAGCAGCCGTTTCTCATAGAATTGAATCGCCCGAACCGATGAGTTCAATACTTAAAGGGGTCCAATGTGAGATACAAAGATTTATTCGTTTATTGTGAGGACATAAACATTAATCGGAGGATGCAAGTTTAAATTTAAATCGGGCACAGTCGATTCGGTCGGCTCGTACATTGTCCGTCAATCGACGAGTCCTCGGTCCCTCGCGGTGAATACCATAAATATCTTTTAATCGAGAGGCAATAAAAAAATATCGTAGATTTTTATTATACAATGGCTGTCACAGGAGGGTGCGGCCCGCAGGTCCCTGATGTATTCAAATATTATGTCGGTACGATGGACGAATAACTGGTCGTTCTTCTGCTAATAAACGTGCTTTCTTCGTAAAAAGATTCCATTTTGTTGAAGCAAATGACCCTTTTTATAACCCGGAACGCTCCTTTCGTTACTACCGGAATTGTACTTTATTAGTTATGTATGAAGGGACGCTGTAACACTTTCTTTTCACAGAGGCATTATTTATTCTCGGCTAGATTAACATTGCCTCTGCGCAAGGATGATCCCGCCGTGCTCCGCTTCGTGTTTCTTTCTATTTTTAACAATCTTCAATCGATGACGCGTCGTAGTACTCTCGGAATACTGTACTTCCAGCATTACTCGATTATTATAACAAAGTTACGAAAGTCATTTATCAACATCGATACGAAATCAGTACGACAAGACAACAATGTGCTTACTCAGCGCCCCTCGTCCATAAATAAGAGATAATTTCGGATATAAATGAGATTAAGCACTAAAAGTTCGATTCTTTTCATTTGTTAACCCAATAACTGGCCGGGAATCAGAGGCGCGGGCAAACAGCAATAAAGCCCCCGGCGGGGTTTATCTCCGGCCTCCCCGAGCCGCGGCCGGCACACATGGAGGTGCAGTGCATGAATGGCGGCTGTGATTGGATTGTGGCGCTCCCCACGCAGAGGTCCCGGGCTCGAGTCCCGAGAGAGAGACGCCGCCGGTTCAGAGAGAGTTAACCTTTTTCGGGAATCGCTCCATTTCATTTTATTTTTCTGCATTGATTGGCTGCTTTGATGCTTCGCACTCAAAGTATCACTTTCTGAAAAAAAAAAAAAAAAATAGGATATATTTTTTATTTGGTTTTCGAAAAAAACTTAAATAAAATACAATTTTTTTTAAAATATGTAATATAAGCTAGTTTGTTGATATAAATTTTCCTTCCTCATTATTAGCCACATTCAGCTATATTTATGATGAAATACAATTTATATTTGTTTTCTGATCAAACCACATATATGATCAATGTGTTTAATTAATATTAATAAAGATATATATTATTTATGAGTAATTCCCGAACCCTCTAATGTGGTGCGATTGTATCATCCCATTCACGAAGAACAATAGCGGCAGTCCACCCCTGATGAGGGGCAGATAGTCCTCCCCTGCTCTCTGATGATATTATTTGATCAGCGAAACCCTCAGCAGTCATGTCAGATTTTTGATCGATGAATAATTACCACTGGCAATACAAACCCTGCGACAAATTATGTTTGTTCTACAAAAAGCCTTCGCGGTGCAGTAACTGTATACGTTTGAATTCGCTACCGCACGGACTGTGTTATTCCCCTTATAATTGGACCCGATTGTTTTTATGTACCACTCGCGTGCTTTATTGCAGTCACCATTAAACTCCCCCGAGTTTTTTTTTATTTGAGGCATAATATTAAAAATTATTACAAAGTATTTTTGTCCGCTTAATTTGTCAAAAACGAAGTTTAGTTTCCTTGGATGGCGCTCTTTTTGTTAAAGCGCTCTTGGAAAGAGACTCGAAAAGGACACATTAAATTACAAGCAAGGTCCTTTCCCGGAGCCCTCAGTCTCCTGAATATGCCATTCTTATCAAATAATTTGGCATTTTTTCGGTTTATAGTCGGTAGTATTTTCGGGCAGACAATGGCGCGGAGGCACTCCGCCGCGGACCTCGCGAGGAGTAGGGACGTCTCTCGCGTCCCCCGCCAGGCGGGGAGAGGAATAGAAGAAACGGTGAAGTGCCCCACCGTTATATATTATTCAAACTTGATTTTCTCGGGTTAAATTTGTTAAGAAAGAAGAATCCCCTAGCTCCCCTCCGCGCGGCTGAGGACGCACGTTTTTATGGGGATGCAATCAAAACGATATTACCTCTCATCTCCGAGGGCCCCGAGCCGCCGCTTTGTGTGGTAATATCATATGTAAATATTACATATGCCTCATCTCGTAGAGTCGTTCCGAATTCATCAGAAATAAGGCCTCTGTTGGATATGAAAAAATCTCTTTATCTACTTTAAGCGCGAGTGTCTAGATAAAAGCCGCAAAGGCGGTTTTCGGTATTATTTGTTTTCTCGCTTTCATCGCAAAGAACCTCCTGATACATAACAAAGCATACGCAATATGGTTTCTAACGTTATTTGTGAAGCGGTTTGTTTTTGTGCGGCATCCAAAGTGCATTGAATTATCCAAACCGCAGATGTTACGCGAGCGTTACCTTTCCGGTAAACACCCGGAAATAAAATCATAACCGGATTCCGTGTTCCATAATAGGCTCGCATTAGCCGGGTGGACTTATTCAAAGCTAAAAATAATCAACCCCGCGTTTGTCGGGAGCGAGCCTTAATCTCCGCGCGAGAGTCTCCCGAGACCGGGGCCGAGAGATCGGCAAAGGCTATGAATATTATCTTATCTTACTTTATGGACGTAACGAGAAATCTGGCCTCCCCGGCCTGAAGTCGCGAACAAAAACAGGTCTGATGCCCCAATTTCTTTCCTTGGAACATCCTGCGTCTAATATTATATTACGTTTTGTTCGGAGACCGTCCCCCGGTGGGTGCGAAGATATTCTGGAAGCAATAGAATAAAGGAGATTGAAAGGAAGGGGTGGCGAAGCCTTGGAAGTTTTTTCTCACCCCATTATTTTCAGGAAACTCATTTTTATCTCGTATAACAGATTTAAAATTTGTTCAAGTGAATATTATTGTTGCGATATCTTTCGTGTTAGCTTCTGCGTGTGGAAGTTTACAAAATCGTTTTTCACGAAAGCGTATTTTCTTTTCAAATTTAATCCAATATTTGACAATATAAATTCTTTAGGTTCTCAGGAACTGACATGGAAACTCGCAAAATCGAATTTCAGATTCAGATGCATAGCACGGGTCGGCTTGCTTGAATGGCCGGCTATTGCGCTCTGGAACATGCACGTCGGCTGAGTATCACTATAAATGAGTATGTTAAAGTTTCCTTTACTCAATTCTGACTTATAATGATAAACTTGTCAGGTAGACTAGTCAGGCGAGTGGAATCCATCCCCCCTCTGATAATCCCCCTCCGCCTCTGCACCAACTCCCCTCACCCCCGCTAAAGAAAAACAACAAAACACAAAGTAGATTCGGCGGTACAAGCAAAGTTCGGGGCGTGTCTGGGGTGCTGATGGTCGCGGTTCATTTTTGTTCATTCCCTTTACTTTTCCACTTACATCTTGTTATCGCTTGAAAGCCTTTATGTTTCGTACAAACACGGGATTAAGATAAACATTGTACGTTGCTTATGAAAACTTTCTTCATTCTTATTACGGACGCCCTAAACCGAGAATTGAACCCAAAAATACACACCTGTAAAGTAACAATCTTCGATTCTAGAACTTTGGCATCGAACTTTATCTAGTTGTTTATCGTGCCTGAGTAATCGTAGTCGAGTGTATGGAGTTAAAATTTTCAGTAAAACCTAACACAATGAAGTCTAAGTCAAACTTTATACAGTGCATGTTAAATTAGAAGATATTTTTGGTTTTCTCGGGAGACCCGAAAGTTCCTAATTTCTAGGAGAATGCCTTCTCCGCGCCTGTAATATCTAATAGAGTCGAAGGAAACAATGCCGTAAGCCGAGAGCAGTTAATCGGCCGTCTCCAAACTTCGGCAGCAGCCCCGATCGGTGACAGTTTGAAGCCAAAGTTTAACGTAATCCGTTCAACTATAAATCGATGCACATTACCGAGTGGGCGTTCGCAGATGACACGAAAAGTTTAATCGGTGTTTCGGATACAATCCCGCGAAGGCGACAAGGCGAGTCCTTACAAATTAATGCCAATTAGTCCTGCGACAGGGCGGCAGCTCCCGGAGAGGAACTCGCATTTCTCACGTCGATATCGGTAATCGCCGAAATTCCTGCGCCATTAATTTTCATTAGGAAACTTTGATATGGCAGCGCCCGCTATCTCCTTAAGACCCGACTTAGTTTGCGCGAAAAAGTGGATCGCCCTGAGATGTTTATCGCGAAACTTTATTGCGAGATATGAGATTTCTGTCGGACTCGAATGACCATCCCACAAAGAAGAATTCGATCAGGCGCAACTCGGGCGCTCTTAACGACCTTCGATAGCGGTCGTCAGAGAAGTCAGACAGGTCTAGTTTTATATTTAATTCGAGACCGTCTCTTTTCGGCGACATTATCTACGAGCGTTCTAATGAATTCAAGATTCTATCTTGTTATGACCTGCGACAAAATTTTAAACATAAAATAAGAAGATTGATTAAGCGAGGCGCTCTGAACTGGTCGCATTGTGACTGTCACACACGACTGACACCTGTCAGGTTCTTTGATAAATATCACAATCAGACAAGGATAACGAGACTAATCTGATTTGTATACATACAGGTGTCAATCTTCAAGTGTCGATGAATTTCTTTTTATTTGAATATGAAGCCATGACTAACATTCCACAAAGAAATTTCTTCGTGACTGGCTGTGCCTCTGCTTATTTTGATAGAATCGTTGGTTTATTTTATGTTATATTTTTCATATACCAGAATAAATGTCAACCTCAAAAAGTAGTAAAATGTAGGTCCCCTCAATAGATCACACTGTATATAAATAAGAAGATACCCAGGAAGCGCAAAAACTTTGAAACGTGTCAGCTTTATCACTGCTTTTTTCTCGGCTGACCCCCTCGAGACCTAGCACCGTCATATTTTATTTTAAATATTTTTTTGGGCTCCGCCACCCCTCGGCTGACCTATCTCCATCTCCCTCGGCCCTGAAGCGAGGGGAGAGATAAATTCATTCGATCGCGTCATCAAAGCTCGCACTATCGAATTCTCGGTGGTTTTTCGGCTATCTAAAGTGTCCTGAGCGCACTTCCCCAATGAGCAGATACTCAGATTTCGCACTTTTAAAAGTGGGGCCGGGCCGGTATCGCAGGATCTGAATTTGAAACTTCACGCCGCAAGTCGGGATTCACGCCGTCCCCGTGATCGGAATACACAAATTCTAACTTGAGGAAAATCGATTATCCAAAACTAAGGAAAAATTCACGCCCTACACTAAACGAATAATAATGCACTCAAGATAGCGCAGAAGACATTTAACAAGTGTAAATTTGTACGATACATCTCAATTTAAAGTTCATTCAATATAGATTAGCCGGGAGCGTACATTAATTATTTTTCTGCTCAAGCGAGCTCACCCGAGATGCCGCGCACTCCTCCATGCGTGAGGAACATATTAGTAAGGAGCATTGTCTCCTCAGAACTTCCTTCCATATTGCGTCACAATATAATTAACATAAAACATGGAGCGTGAAGCCGGAGTGACAGGGCGTTCTTCGACTTTATCACGCTGTGCCGAGCGCAGGCTTCGCGCGTCGGGGCGACCGACTGCCTCCTCAGCGGTCGGCTCTCCTTGCGACAAACCGGTACTATTAAAATTATGCTGTAAATGTTTTGAATTAAATAATTAATTAAAATTAAACAATATGAATTATCACAATTAAATTAATATGTCTAGAAAGTTTATTCGAAATTGTCATTATCATCCAACTCCGGTAAGAGAAATGCCGATACCTCTATTTGAAGCATCACCGTTGACACAACAAGATGTTATCCTCGCCCTATTGTTTCTTATAAATAATATCTTTAAATTGGCCCGAGAGTTGGTCCTGTAACTTCTGCCAGAGATTGACGCCGGATAATGGGAGTCCCGGAGAGATAGCAGGCCCCGCGCCCAGGAAGCCCCGACGCTCTCGCCCGTGGGAAGTCGAGCGTGAAATTACACTTTTATAAGTAATAATCGCGCATGCTCGGCTCGTAACTACATTTTATCAATTCCCTTCATTGCGAGGTTGTATTTATTTCGCCCGGGGAAGGCGCGAGATTGCTCGTTATGTTTATTTATTTTTTTATGTTTTCGATTTTTGAGCGAAATGCCATTACAATCACTGTTTAACGAGAATTTTAACGAGATTTCAGACAGCTGTCAGAATACAGAACAGACACATAAAAAAAAACTAACGCGTAGACAGACTTTTAGGTGTAAATTTATACTTACCGTAAAAATCATGTCTACACTTTTTGCGCGTATGATAGATAGGTTTTTAAAATTCAAATCGAGCACAACTTTTTGTTAAATTGTGTAACAAAAACGTTATTGAGATATATTATACATTTTTTTATGTATATCTTGTTGCTATAGAATAAGTCAATATCTTTTGGGCGCTTTCTGTAGACGTCTAACGAAATCATTTTCACCCGGTATAATTAAAAACAAGCATTAAAAAGTTCTAACATAAAATGCTGAAAATATATTTCACCTAATACAATACACGAATTAACAATACTTTTCTAATCAATACGAGAAGCCAGCCACGCAAAAATCGCAATTTCGCGATGAGTTTTGTCGCAGTGGGGATAAGAAAAATAAGTTTTTTTGTCGACAAGTAATCGCCTATTGAATATGATCGCTGTCTCTCGTCACACTTCCATTAGCAAAAAACGCTACGAATTTTCCACTAATCCAATATAAACTTTTTGCTCTGCTGTTGACATCTTTACAAGTTATGAAACTTGAAGAAGTTTTTTTTAATATGTTGATTAACTTATTTACTGTTTTGGCATTCGCTGTACGGGCATCTATTTTAATTTAAAGTTTTCGGCTAGTACTCTCACAATATTTAGAAAAGAAAATACATCACCGAAATACTTGTTAAATATTTCGAAATAAGAGTATCAAGGTCGTTTCGATATGCTCGGAGTTACTTTGCGCACATAAATTTCACCCCATTAATTTCTACCCTTATTTATGTGTATCTGCAGTATCATATCGGTGATTTTAGAATGGATGTCTGACTGCTAATGTCCACTTTTGCATAATAATTGCATAATTTAATCATTTTAATTCAACTTAATAAAACTAGACTGCTTCATCACCAATATGATAATCAGAAGAAAACATCGATATGTTTGTTTAGTATGAGTTTTATATACATATATTGAAACAAAAGTAATTGAGGTGTGTAGATAACGGAACATAGACACGTGCAGTGTTTGTAGCTTGAAACTAATTTTAGCCACCAACATTCCAGCGATGCGACCCTCCATACTCCCCGCAGATCATTATTGCAGCACATCCCCATTGTTCCATGAAGTGGTGTTTTTTGCCGCTGGAATGGCTCCCCTCCCCCCGCGTCATAATATTTGTCATCCCCGCGGCCGCCATCGCCGATATCAACATTTACCCGATGCATCAAACCGTGTATGAAAATAATGAACTCTGTATATTGACAACACTTCAGTGCGTTCACATTGTGAGGGCACATCCACCAACGAGCAAACCACTATATTATAGTAGAGTATAGCGGTGTCCAACCTATGTGGAGCTGCGGGCCACCTTAATTGCCTATTTCACACCTCCCGCGGGACTCCGCCTCTCCATTCTACTCCTGCAATATAATATAAAAGCCTAAATTTTAAAGCAAAAGCTTTCAATTAATATTCAACATGCACACTATGACTTTAAATTTTACATATTACGTTGGTAGCACATCATTATAAAAAAATATATTCTGCAAGAGTTACTATTTTTGTACTTGTAGAATATACGTTTTTTATCATTTTCTTGTGTACAGCTCTTATTTTAGCCAAACCATGATGATTTTCAACAGAAATAGCTTGTATTTTAAATAATTATAGATAATTAGCATACATTTGTAAATTGGTGTACATGATCACTTATTGGCTGGAAAACGCTTGTAATGTTGACAAGTCATTAAATATTAGGAATAATAAAGAACTATTGTAGTTATCGCGTTAATATCATTATACAAACCAATATTGAAATAAATTATTCTTACATTTAGGTGAGATCGTGATTTCTATATACCCATATGATTGTATTTTGGATTAAATATTTCTCAAAGACGTCTGAATACCCTTGAGGTATTGTAGACACCCAAGAACTACCAGTTGGGTATAACTGGTATTGAATACAAATTCATATAGTATACATTATTCTACCTTAAATGAACAACAAAACAAATGTCTATATACTATATAAAAAAAACACTTAATAACCGCCGACAGACAGTCGATTTGAAGTCTAGACGAGTTTACAATTGGTGGTCGATGGATTAAAAGCATATACGCCACTTGGGCATTGTTCCTTTTACGGTTTTATTGTGGCCGCGGCTTTGTCATTGTTGGGTTTCAATATAATGGCTAAATATATCAACAAGCCTTTCAATTTTATTAATTGATGTGATTTTCCAAACAATTTTTGAGTCGATAAAAAAAACTGATTCTATTGTGCATTATCACCTATAATTCTGTTTTTAATTGAATAAAAACGATAATAAAACTTTTTATTCTGTTCGACTTGAGAAAATGCTATTCAATATCGCAAACGTTGTTTGAGTGATTTTATTTCTGCACCCCTGAAGGGAAAGCCTCGCTTCTTGCTTTGTGCAAGCAAGAACTTGAAATACATTCAATTTACTAAAGTGATTTTTCAATTTAAAATATTTATTTATTAGCATCCATTTCCAGTCCGCGTGATTGGGTGTTAGCACGACACGACCCGACACGTGACCGCCATGATGCACACCACGCCGCCATGTTGGATCCCGCTCCGGCGTTAGAGAATGGCCGCCGCTGGCAACAATAATGGCTGATGGCGCTCGTTGTCATTACGCCCGGCAGACTGGGAGATTCAATGGACGAGAACTAATTTTTCATCCGTATTATTATCAAAATGAGCAAATTTTTTTTAAAGTTCTAGGAAACGGCTTCTTAATGTTTGTCTGCTTCATTAATGAGAGCATTCTCGTTTCTAACTTACCAAATATATCTAATATAATATTTAAAAATCACTCCATTACAATGCCTACCAAATATACTATATATTAGATATAAAATAAATCATGTATATTATAAAAAAAAAAAATAATATCTACATTGATTTGTTGCTACTTTTGTATTACTTGTTTCAATAAATAATGCTCTAACACGCTAAACACTTTCACGGAAGTTCTAATATAAATAACTCAATTTTACTACTCGCTCATTTTAACAATCAGCAGAAAATACTATACAATAAAGTCAATTTGAGTCGTTACGATATAATTGTGGGTTACTCGTGTAGTATAAGCTCAACAACAGCGCCTAATACTTTATTATCAATCATAAATATCCTAATTAATGTGTCTCAAAACCGCAAAACTTTTAGTATACAACACTAAAAATAAATAATTGCCCAATAAATTACAGCTGCGCGCACTGGAAACAAAGTTCACAGCGTTAAATGAGCGAATAACACCAAAAATAAATATTCCCCCTTTGATTGCAATCGATTTGTACTGCCTGGGCAACCAGGGTGTAATTCGTTCACTTTATTGTTCATATAAAAAACGCTCATAAAAGATAGTGAACTTAATGATTCTGGGAAATCTAATGTGCTTTGTACACATTAATTTTATTGAAATTTTTTGAAATTATACAGCTCGCATCTTTCACTACAACAATATATTATACTTATGTAATTGATATTATTGCTTGCCAATAAAAATGAAATTTGCTTGATGATGTATGTAAAATAGGAGTATCTCATCATACCAATCGATATGTCGATCGTGTTAAAACTAAACATCGTTAGTTTGCAGTTTATTTGTAAATTACTCTCGAGTCAATACTTTTTATGTTGGATAATATGTTACGGTTAGTAACTAAAACTGATATTACAAACTGTTCTCTCTATCCCCCCGGTTATTAAATGCGAAGTGATATAAAGGACTCGGATTTAGAGAGGCCCATTACTCACGTACGGTTTACCCTCGGGCTTTTTTATTTTATTTTTATGCATTCGTTCTCACATTTTTTGCACGAAAATCTTCCGCGGTGAATACATACACCATTCTCAAGTAATTACGATGACAGGGCAGAATTATTTCTCAACCTCCCTCTAACACTATTCCCTTTTAACAAAAGGAAACTACGCCATTTCGTATTGCGTTATGCGGCAGTTTTAAATACGCACGGCGTAATCCAGTTGCATTTAAACCACAATGTGAAAGATTAAAACTGCCCTGTCATCAGGGGAAATGCTTTTTTTTATTTTTGTAATTCGTTGTCTATGTGTTTTAAATTTAATGGATTAAACGCAGCTTACATTTTTACACGCTAACACACATTCTCACAATAGACCGCTGATTTTGCGAGTCCCTCATATAAAAAAATGATAATATCTTGTCATTCGTACAGCTTTTTGTTGTTCCCATGATCGTTACAAAAGTATCGCATGTTCGTGTAATGTCCACATGGTAAATGTCAATAGCCCTTTTATGAACGGAGTTCCTTTCGCGTCATTAAATTTTGTGTAGTTCACATGTTTGCCTTACGCTTTGTTTGCGCGTATCTTGTTCTGTGAAGGGAAATGTAATAAATGTTTATTGATTTATCATTTATGTGAACACCTAAAGCAGATTTTATCGTGGGATTTCAATGAACGTTAATCCACAAAACGATATTCCCATAATGAGCGCTGAATATACTGGATGTGTAACACAACGGAACGTAATCAAAACGTTTGCTATATTTCATATTATATTTGCACTATATCGGGGTTTTTGTTTAATACTATATATAGTTGTCAACTTTATCATTGATTACCTTTATTTACAAAATTTCTTTGTCAAAAGACTTTCAGCATTTTTTTATAAACAATTTATTTTCTTCCAGTGTACTGAAGTATCTCAACGTGATATCTGGTTTTCAGTAACACTTGGCTTTTTCTCTTAAATTATTACACCGAAAAAAATCTCTGAAATCTAAATCCACTTGTTTCTCTTTATTTCGCATACGAGATGCTCGGTTTGATAAAAAAAAAAACACTACAATAAAATATGTTCCTCCGGAGGTTTTATCTGGATAAACAAAAAGGCGATGATATTGTTTACCATAAAGCAGGCGCGGCGCGGGGTGAATGAATGGACGGCGAGAAGTAGATTATGATGTCTGAGATTTGACGGTAACATGGACTACAGACGCGCGTTGTCACGTCACATCACCAAGTCACCGAAAGCCAGAAGAAACAAAACGAGAATACCTGAAGGAGTATCCGAGGAACATCCAACCCCGCCGGGGTGCGGCCGGCCTGGCCCGTGAGAACCTGCCAGGGGGCTGACAAGGCACAGGCTAACGGACGGGTCAGACGATATACACACCAATCTCAATAACGCTAAGAAATCATCTCGTGAATCAGTTATAAATTTTAATATCACCCATATATATATAAAGTATAATATGTTGTCGGTAATATACACACAATGATTTATTTTATTACGAATAATTATATGAATCTTTTTTTGGTCATATCTGAAATTTTGTCAATTAACTTTTATTTTATTTTTGGCCGGTATCTCTAAATGAGGAAGTGGGGGTGGGGGTGGAGGGATGACGCGGCCGGACGCCCGGAGCCGCACGAGTCCTTTTATTTAATGACGCACCTTTACACTTTGAGGACCGCTCATACATTGTTGATTATCATTTTGCTTTGTGACCGTGTCCCCCGGCGCGGAAGGTGTCACCTTAATAATATTTTTAATCAACGCCTTTTTAGAGATACCACCGGCGTACTGTTAATACAAAAAAAAAAACCGTACACCACTAGCGTCGCTACATATTTATGACTCCCACGAGCATAAAAACTTGCGATGAAATTATCAGAATATATTTATTAAAATAATTTATATCTAGCGGAGCTAGTTTGTTTATAAGTTCTGTTTTTGTTGTACTTTTTATAATAAGATATATCTATAATACATTTTTTTTTTGTTTTTGCGGTTTTAATATGTGTATATGGTAAATATTCAATCATTACGGATATCCGAATTTTACCGAAAAAAAATATATAAGGATATATCAATCACTGTCCTCTTCATGCGTAGGGCAGATCATTTTTATTAATATTAATAGACCCGAATATAAAGCGATGACATTGCTATATTCGTATCCTTGTCCGAGGCACACCTCTGTCGATAAAAGTTCGGCCAGTGTCAATTTCCCTGGCGTTTCTGGGTTGTCATCGTAGGGAATGCAGGCCCGGGGCGGAAGAGCGCCCATTACCCGCCCAATGAGCCCCGGCCTGATTGCCCGCCGGTACTTTGTCCGAACAAATTCATATAATCTGAAGGCATTACCTTCGTTTGGACGGATGACTCGCCTTTTCCAGGCTCGTTTGTTTGTGTGTATTGTGAGAGACATGAACGTTTATGTTTGTCCCAACAAACGGTCGTAAAAAATAGTGAACGAGGAAGTAATTATTATTGTCTCTTTCTATTGAGTCCTTTCTTAAATAGAGACCCAACAACAATGGCGTAGTTCTCATTCATTGCTGGGTTCGATAATTGAGTTTAAAATTATTTTACTTCTCTTCTTGGGTGAAAACGCCCACGAGTCCATTGTGTCTGAAATGTTCTACATTAGAGAAACTAACAAACAATTTAATTGAGTATTTTAACTAATGAACATCTCTCTTTTAAGAATACTCTATCTAATTATGATACTCAATAATCATTTAATAATAAGAAAAAAGTCCGAAATATTCCGTGAATATAACCACAAGAATGGAAAATTCCATGAAGTATGTGAAGCTCTCGAGACGTCGCGGTATATATTTTCTCTAGGTTTTGTACAGAACGTATAGGTTCTTAGAATTCTCCTAGCCGCCTTGTTCTCTATTCATGGAAGAGCATTAACATTTTTATGCACAAACTTGATATCGCCCCATTCAAATTTGAACACAAAGCAAATTAATGTCATAACAGCGCAGTCGAGTCTCTCTAGACCCGCATGAGGGCTCGGGTCTTTAATAAATGATCGCTCGGTCTGCAGGCCCGGACTGGCGCCTCGCGGGCCCTTCTTCATTGAACGCTTCCGCAACAAATCTCGCCCCCCGCTCATTACTATTGTAAACCCCCCGTCTCCGCCCATGGAAAATATCTAATAAAAAAGTTTCGTCTACTTTGCGCTTCCTGCATATACATTTTTCTCCGCCGCTCTACGAACTTCCTTCCTCCATCGTGTCATAACCGAGGCCGGTTTCCTCTGCGGTTATTTCGACTGAGTTCTTGTCTTGCCCAAGTTGGCGGGCGAGACGGTCGGACGAGAAAACATGAAATCCGCGTGCGAAAGCTCACAAGCATCCCTTTTAAGATTGTTTGCTCTAAACGGTTCCGCGATCTATTTTTGGAGTTATTATAATATCGTTTAATGTCAAAGTAGCGCCTTACACGCTATGCACATAAATAATAAGTAAAGCGCCGTACTACATTAAGATTAAATTCAATCTTAAACCCTCCCAAGCTCTCCGCTGTGAGCTTTGTCACGGCATCCAGCACGGGTACCCATAGATAGCGATGCTAAGATAATTAAGGGGCTTATCTTTAATAAGCTGGGCTGGATACACTTAGTGAAAATAAATTATCAAGTGTCTATGGAGAGAACGAAAAGGTAAAAGCGAAGGTAGGCTAAGTTATTCTGATAATATCTCCAAAGACGAACTCCAGATAGGACGGCTCAGCGAGAAATTAAAATGAATTAGTGATTTTTAAAAACGCATGACTCATCTTTATGTAGATGAGAAATAATCGATCTCTTTTTCTGTGTGTGACTATAGCAGAGTCAACTTTTGATTTTTCTTTTTCTCGCGTATAATAAGCGAAGTTGTAATTTCAGAACCTTAACTTCTGCAAAGCGGGCAGACTGGAGAAGCGAAACATTATATGCAGTAAATTAGGAACTTGACGGAGTAATGAGTCGCCAGCGAGTGGAAGCCTAGAGAAATGGATAAACACACAAGTAGAACGAAGTTTCCCGGTCGCGGACTAACTCGGGGCGGCGGGAGTGACGGGGAAGGGGTCGGTTGTTTTTCACGTAAATCAAATTTATTGTCCGCCCTCCTTAACGAAGAGCTCTCGTTAATTGCTGAAAGTGGAAAAAGCGAATCCATCGCTTTTTAAGGATTCCAGATATTTACGATGTTTATTTTGTCGGCGTCAGCTCCGGCGAAACTTTGTGAATTAAGGCGAAGCGTCAATCTCTCGCAGTGTTGATGGCTTTATAAATTATATTCCCAGAAGACTTATTATAATATTTTAAAAGTTAAAACGAATCTTGTGAGAGCTCCGCGCTCATGAATTATTGTATTTCGTTTGAAGCTTAAAAAGTCTACCAGAATTCAGACAAGAAATGAATACTGACAGTAATTACTTAAATTCACCTTATATATTTATTGACACGACCTGCCTTGTAAAAAACTTAAAAAATGCAATTGTTGCTTATTTTTGAGGAAAAAGATTTTAAACTTGATTTATAAAACATTCACATGCAATAAAAATTAAAGGGGAACGAGAAAAAGTACAACTGCAGCGCTAGATTGCAAAATTGCACTCAATTCGCTGCCTCTTCAAGAGCAACTGCTTAATGGGCCTTGCGGCTCTCGTGCGTCTCGATACTCCAAACAATTTAGCCAAGTGGTATTATTGCATCATACGTACAATCCGCCAAATCCAATTGGGTCCCGTGGAGGTCTGCGACAGGAGAGGTCACGAGCGGACGGGACTCCTCCAAAGGAGTCCGTCCCATTACGGCCCGGCCGTCCGGTCGCCTCAATTACAGCCAATAACTCCACAATAAAACTTTAATCAAATAAATTGTCGGATCAGCCGCGGGGACATCAACGATTTTACTGCGACGGATTTCTCAACTGGAGAATGTACAATGGCCGACGTGAAAGATCCTTTTGCATCCAACCCAGTATTGAGCAACAATGCAATCATACGATCGCCTGTAAAACTGCAATAAATATCATTTGTGTGCGGGGGAAGCGTGCAGTGTGCCACAGGCCGGCTAAGAATGTTGTTTATTATTTTAATGTGTGATGTAGATTCAAAACACGACCAATCATTAGCTAACTGCAAAAAAAGTAAGAATATTATAGATGATGTAGTAATAGAACTACAAGATTTTTTATTGTTAACTTTTGTTATGCTTATCAAATATATTAAATACATATTTGCACCGCCATCTATTTTAGTGTGTAATATATTTTTTATGCTATTTATTTTCTGAATATATAAAAATATTTAAAAAACTGGAATGGCGCATAAAACACAATTATTTTCGTAAATCAAACAACATGTACGATATAAATAGTACAACGCCTAAAATAAATATTTCCTTGAATGTTATTTTCGGTATTAGCCAGTTAATCTACTCGTTAACTTACTTAAAGTATTTTCAATTCCAATTAACATTACCATATAACTTATAGAAACTTCTAACGTACTGCTTGAGGTCTGCGAGAGTGACCTTCAATATTTCGACAAAGTACATACATATTCTTAAAAATCTATTGGATACAATTCCTGTAAAACTCGTTTAATTTAACTCAATACTCTTCAAAATGAATAAACGTTAAAAGTTTAAAATTTAACCGTACGGTGCTGAATAAAACTTTGTTGAACATTAAATTACACGCGAATATATCACGTTCAATTACCGCCGTGAAAATTCATCAATTTGCATAATATCCATCATAAGTTTTATTTTATACAATGGCGAGTGATTGGGTTCCTGGAGTTGTTTGTCAACTGCCAACTGTCAACTGTCACCGTCAACGTCGACTGTCAACTCGCGTTGACGGTTGTCCCAGTTTGCGAGCTCGCACACTTTTTGTGTACTTATTTGGGCAATCAAATTGAGGCTACATTATGGAAATTTCTGATTTTAAATATGAATGCGTGCCATAAACACGAAAATGTCAAATAAAACTTTTAGTTATTATTTATTTAATGCTGCAGTTTTCACACGGCCCTGGTATAAATCTGATGAAAATATTGCGAGCTCGAGTTCAAAGTGACCTTGCTAAATAAAATTATCCACGTGACCGGCATTTCAAATGGCAGCAGGTAGCGGGGCCGCCCGGCTGGTTAGTTAGCATAAAAGGAGTATTGTTGCAATTTATGCCCCGGCAAATTGCTCGCACGTTCTATATATTTGGGATTTTCAAGCCAACGGCTCGAATCCGGCGGACTTGCATCGCCTGAGAATGCACTCGTTCTAATAAAGATAGCGAACACGATTTAAGATAAATTGGAAAGATTTGGAAGTCTTCCAATTTATTGCAATTTACGGTACTTCTCGAAAATAATAAAACAAATTCTCGAAGTTTTTCGCAAAGACAAACTATTCATATTAAAAATGTCGCATAAAAACTATGCTGCGCTTAGATTTGACAGCCAGTGCAAATACCGCCCCTAAATAAGAGGGCTCGCGACCGACCGAAATATAATCAACGAGATAAATATGGCTACCCGACGTCACAATGGTGTTTGCACATGTCTGCAATCATGCTCTCGGCGTCATAAAAACATTTCATCTCACCGAATTAAATACTGTCAGTCCTGCAGCTTTACAGCGACCATGTTTGAATAACAAAAGACGCGAAGCACTCGCGCGCCGGCGGGCTGTAGAGGACTGTAATCCGCGGCGGATTGGGCGCCGACTACCCCTCATCCCCATTCTCTCTGCCCTCCCAATCACATGTCAAACGCAAAAACTGTACGTCAACGTGTTTCATTTTTTATACGAAAACATAACGCAGAGGCTCTCTAAAATATTCTGCGACCTGGTATGAGAATATACACTTATTTAAACATCAACTACAGAAAAATTGTGATGTTAGAATATTTACGTTATATTCAAGTTGTTTTTTTTTTCTTTCAAAACTCTGGGTTTTCATATATTAGCATTATCATTTCAATATGCTTTGTGATGTGCTTCACCTTTCAATTTGATGACAATGGTAAATATTGAATGACTCAAATTGATAGCTGTAGTATAAAAATTCATGCCGTGGCTTATTCATACACGTAAATATATAGTAATAGCTTCAGGCGCAAGAACTGGACAGTAAAACACCTACTATATTTATTGGTAACCTAATATAGTTACGTTAAATGTACTAATTTTGTACAAGTATTAGAAAATTGCATTTAATACAAATCGGAGCGCCATCGCCAACGGCTTATTAGGTTGAAAGCTGGTACTCGAGGCTCTGCCATTCCATTTATATCGCTGTAGTTTATTGCATTTTTTTTCTAAATGTGGTGTTTTTTGACGTAAAAGCCTACTTGCTAGTTTTATTTACATCAAATTAAAAAATCATCGAATTTTATTTTATTTATTCATCTTAAATACAGTGCCTTGAAGTATACTTATCAAAAAATATCGTTTGTATTTTGGTCAAACAAAATAACAGCATAAATTTATAATCACGGCACGACAGAAGCTTTCTCTGAATTAAAAATACGAGAAAAGCATTAATTCTTAATACCTCAATACTTTTTCTCGAATTATTACATTTTAATTACAATACAGATAATTGAAATAATCTTGAGATTTGTATTTTCAAGCTATCTCGTTTTTTTTTTTTTTTATTGTCCTGTTTTTTTCCGCTTAAACAGAATTTATATTTAAAAAACTCCAATCTTCAAAATGCACAACGCTAAATAAAATTGAAAACAAAAATGAAATGAAACATTTACAAAATATCTAATGTGGTATAATGTAGAAAAAAACCTTTCACTTAAACGTATTTGCTATAAAATATTATGATTATATCTTTTCATGCATATGAATTAACTAATGAAGCGTTAACTAATGAAGATGCGCTAGCATAGTGTATAAACACAAACATATTGGTTGTATATTGGTTGCGTTGATTTTCAATTGAGTCAAAAACATACATTAATTAAATGACAGAATATCATTCAGCAAATATGGCTGCAATTTTATCACGATAATTTGTATAAACGTATCAAAAATATTCGCAAAATGCTGAAAGTTTTTAATAACGGAATCAACGTTTGGAAAGTATCAACGCCGCGGGCCAGCTCAAACAAAATACAACTCGGGAGAGCGATCAAACTAATAATTCAGGAACGATTTAAAATTCTATCTGCTGCAGCCGCGGGCTCGGAGGGGAAGGGCTCAGTTTTTGGTATTTTTTTTGTATAATACGATTGGCAACATTACCGGTAGTCCTTTTTATATTTTCTTCTGCGAGCAGCGGTGCGTTGACTCAAAAGATTATATTCTAGTAATTCGCCAATATTTTTTTTTAAATTTAAATTTCACCTGCGAGCTATATTTATTTGCTTGATAGTATTGAATCAATTTATATAAAAATCATTACTTAACAATTTTCAGGCATTTAAAGATTCTTGCAGATCGGCTTCACACATCCCAATCCTCGGCCAATTCCATGTTTCTATTATTTGAGTGGTTAGAAGTCGGCAATGCAGCCAAATAAGTAAAACGATACTTTGAATTGTTTCACCAGTTTTGTAAATCCTCAGTTTCTTTTAGTATTTCTTTACTAAGTTATATTTAAAAAAATACACAATACAATAAAAACCATATCTTCCAAAAAATTTAAATATCTATCTCTGTCTCAATATAGACTTATTAAAATAAACGCGGGTCTAAAAGCAGCCTAAAAAAAATGTTTTTAGTTTTTATTAAAATGGACCGATTCCGTTAGTAAGGTGCAGACACTGTTACTAGGTATTGTAACGCTTGTTCCCATGGGAGTTTTTAACTCATACGGCCCTGTGCCTCCCCTTCCGATCCTGGTTTAAAAAACAAATCAGGAAACGCTTTGCATAAATCTATATTACTCGGAATATGAGAGGAATTATTAAAATTGTATTCGGATCATGCGGAGAACGAACGTGCCGTGCTTTTTGTGATACTGAAGAATTTAGAGCGAAACCGATAACGTTATACTTTTCCGAGCTATCATTATTTTAGTGCCTTTTTGTACTGAAATACTTTTCGTGTATTTACGCCCGGAAGCTTCCACAAAAGCTCGTTTTTGTTCGATGCCAAAAAGTCAAACGGGCCTTCATTCACATGCGTTTGAAAAAAACTACATTTGAAAGGTTTATCTATTTGGATAGTACTTTTTAGTAGTTTAATAAATGTAGCCGGCCTATAAAAGTAGGCACAGCAGTCTTTTTCGGCTATTTTAATGCAATAAATCTCCCTTTTTCTGCAGGATAAATCGTGAATCATGGATTTTATCGGATCTGACGCAGAGGAAACTTGAAGAATACGAATGAGATTTTAAAATTAGATTTTTCGTCAGCTTTTTCTCAACACCAACTCTGGATATCGGGGAGCTTCGGTAGCGCTCTACCGCGATCGCCTACTGAAATTGTCAATACTAATTAGTCGTTTTTTTGGTTACTTCCAGGCTGACTCCGTCGCAACTGCAAGGCGGCATGGGCACCATGGGCACGATGGGCACGATGAGCGGCATGGGCACGATGGGCGGCGGCGGCGCGCTGGGAGTGCCGGCCTTCCCGCTGCGCGCGCGCCCCTCGGCCGCCCACTGCGCGCCCTACTCGCCCTCGCGCTTCCACATCGACAAGCGCTGCCAGCACCGCTGCTCCTGGCGCTGCTTCTCCATCGCCATGATCTTGCTCTCCGTGGTGCTGGCGGCCATGCTGGCCTACTTCGCAGGTACTAAACCCCCCTCCCCCCACTGGGCACCTCGCCAGTGCCACTCACTGACGATACTATCGCACAAGCCTCGGAAGCTAAACTTTTTGTGAAGAGCTATTCAATGAAAACCAGCTAGTTACTTGCTAATTTGTGACGTGATTCAATCAGCAAAACACAACCGAATTAGAAGCGTAAGATACGTGGCTTGTTACGATATTCAGTGTAAATTAAAATACGCTGTATTTTTAACGGACAGCTTTAATATAATTCTTCTTGATACAATATTTATTTTTAATTATTATAATTAATATGAATATCGTTGACAGCATTACCATACAAGCCTCAAAGCCATTAGAGGCACTTTGTATAATAAGTATCAGCAGACTGATATACATTAAGCATATTCTAAAACTAGCACGCTCGTTCAGAAATTTACATTCAAATTAGATATCTGATATAAATTATAAGATGAAGTAATAATTGAAATAGATTTAATATCATACCATTCCCTCCACTTTTTTGCCCTGGCCACTGAAGTCCTCTGCCGGTGGTCTGGGCAAAAAATATAACTACATACTACTTTTCTAGATATTTTTTGTATTATGAATTTTTTTTAATAGGGACGGGCGAGATAATATCAGACCATCTTTGGTGGCATCTCGCATACGATGCGGGCTTTAAAGTCAGCCATACCCCCCCACCTTCATCGTTGCTTACTTGAACCGCCGTGTTCTCAGTCCTTGTATAAATATTGTTTCAAGTTCATAAAAGAAAACTTTCAGAAAGCACTACCAAAGAATAATAAATAAATTACGCCTTTTATTCGGTGACATACCGAGGCGGGACTTTGTAATAATTTTCTGGCAAAAATAGTCGCCGTGGCAGCGAGAGAGGTACAGTTTTGTTTCCGGTAATTTCACATAAAATACTCCAACATTATACTATCTGACCATTCTCAATATCTTGCAAATAAGTATTTTTATAGAATCTGACTTTTTTTGACAACTTCCCGTATTACATAGTTTCTGAATGTCAGTCGCGATGTCAAAATAACGCCAGTAAAATGACAGCTGTGAACTACAGCGAATCTATAATTTCCTATTCCCGAGTTACCCTTCTCCGATAATTTATTACGGAAACGCACAATTTTGTCAAAAATTACCGACGCGTAAACTTTCAAAGTGCGTTTTTGATCGCCCAAAACTTAAATTCAAAGTCACGAAGCCATTATTCAATTCCATCGTAATTCATTAATGGCCGGATTATTCTCACCCGAATATCATTAATAATACACTCGTTACGTAAAGAGAAGAGATAATCCCGAGATACTGACAAAAACTATGCGTGAACAATAGTCGATTAGTGTGAATGGCCGGCCGAGGTGGACCCGACAGAAATCATACAATACCGGAGCGTACTGATAGCCCCCAGGGCAATCGTGGGTCCGGCCGCCTTTGAAAAATTCATAGAGCTCTTTTTTCTATCATAAGCACAAGAATAACTTCTGAGCATCAAACGAGCCTAACATTTTATTCATCCGTTTTTTGTTATTTCTCTAATGTTCGATATAAAAACATCGGTAGCCACCAATGCTATAAGCATCGTAACAACATACTTTACAGCAACCACATATAGAATATATCAAAAAATAATCAACACTGTTTGTTCACAATTGAAAAATGATTTACTACAGCAAAAGCGCATTGCTGTTCCACGATATTTAATTAATATTTGATATGTTTTACGCTCGCGGTAATTATTGAAATTATTTGATAAATTCGCGCACAACGAATTTCTCTATTTTGTAAATTAACTTAATCAGTGACACTGGTTTGTTAATTTCACTGGAGGTACTGTAGGTATTGAGTATTATAAAATTCCGATTTATCTAAAATTGAGCCCTCGGGTGGTTCTGGGGCCAGGGGCGTGCGTGTCGGGGGCGGGGGCTGTTTGCCGGGGCTCCAATAACGCCGCCGTATGACTGCGCCGAATTTACACACAAACGCTACACAAACATACGAAGGCTGAGTAAACCTCCGGCAGTAAATAAGATCGATCGCTGACTTTCGATGGGCCGCCGTGAAGGAAGGCGATGTGAATAATTGAAACAACAAGACACGAGTGGCGGCCTTATTGTGAAGGTAGAATAGATTCCATTACGGCCATTGTTTTGTTCAAAGTTCAGAGTTGAGCGGTTCTTACATAAATCAATCTAGTTTGAATGGAAAAATAATGTATTACCTGTAAGCTGATGTGAATCTGGTCGTTAATTACCGCTCGCGACTCGGAGACAACCGCTGAAAGTTTTGACCTGTCGCTGGGGCGGTCGGCTCAAAATCCGTTTTGTAATTAATCATATATTTGCAACACAATGTACAGTTTTCTAGTTTATATATTAGCCACTAATCTTACACGCATCTTTTATCATTCCTGCGATGGGTTTGATCGCAATCGTACGTTGTATAACTGTAACTCGCTTAAATATACAGTGTGTACTAAAACATAGATACGAAACCAAATGCAATTTCGATTAAAGCTCAAATAACTATACGTACAATATAAGTGTAACTAGCGAGCGTATCATAATATTCTGAAACACAAAATGTATTCAATCTCGCTTTATTCGACTTCCTCCAAATAACTACGGAATGTTAATAAATAACATCCTTCTCCGCCTTCCGCTTTCCCATTAAGGATAAATATAGGTACAGTGCACTTGAAATCTACCGGAAATATTGTATAAGCATCGGGATACATAAAACACGTGTTGTTGCGTTTGTTATTAATTCAGGGCGATATTCCTCGACGTACAATCGATCGGGAACACCCCCGGCTTATATTTGAGCAGCGTCAGGGCATTCGCCTCCGCGCGGGAGATCTGGAAGTAATCCCGGTATTTGAAAACTTTTACAATAAATTCCGCAAAATACACACACCAGCCGGGTGCCTGCAGACTCGATCATTACTTATTTGAATACCACCGGAGAGCCCGTCTGCAGTAGCTCAATAATAAATCGCGATCGGCGGGCCATCTTGTGTATTGACTGTCAAGCGGGACGTCTATTTTTCAGATTTATTCTGGCGCATCGCCGGCCATTGTGTAATTTATTCCTTCACGCAAATTACAACGCTACTCGAATTTATGCAAACAAATATATCACGGTCTCGTGCAATGATAAACAACCACGCGAAATTATTGCGCGTCGTAAGATGATCGTAATTTATTCGACACAAACAAGCAGCGCGCGCAGCGGTGAGGACCGCTTATTTGTTAAGGGTTGTGATCCGGTTTAAGAAAAACACATGTTTATAATCAATGAGCGATTATAGGTCGGCTAGGCTGGTAAAAGAATTTCCCCCCGCGGTGCGTTAGTATTTGCAATGTACACTACCGGTTACTAGCGGTATTCGCGAGAGGGAAGAAGGGCCTCCTTGTTTATCCGCCGAGCTGCCCTCTGCGGCCATTCGAACCTCCGAGGCCCCTCTAACTCTGAGGCCTTTATTTATTCCTGATGTAATCATTCAGCTTTTTTCGCTCGGTATCTTATTGCTTATCGATTTTCACTTTTTTATGGCATTCTCGAATACCTAAAGATAAAGTTTTATTGTCGTTTCCTTCGACATAAAAATAAATTGTTTTGCATTTTTTTTTAGTACAAATAAGATCAATGTGTACCATTTTATCACTAGATTTGCATAATTCAAAGAATTATCATAGTATCGCGAATAAGTGTTTCGAATGCATATAATATTTATGAATTACTAGAAACATATTCCGATCCGTATACATATTAGTTGAAAATATTTCAATTTTGTACGCTCCACCGAATAACCGTTTGCTTCAGTTATGGTTTTGGGTACGATTTTATTAATAAAATATGCATATCGATGCTATAAATTAATATTTAAAAATACTTTTTTTACTTATCTGCTCGCTCGCAGAGTAAAACAATAATTGGACTCCTTTGGAAGGCAGCTCAGTCATAAATATCCCCGAGGGAACTCTTAAAGAGCAACTATAGTCGGGCGCTTGAAATACTGCACCATCAATATTGATGAATTGTACAATAAAACCGAGCATCTCGTTTGGTGCCGGAGCACCCGGGGAGATGCGATCCTATCGCATTAAATTTATTATAAAATATAAAGTCTTTACGTTGTGATGCAGTACTCTTCGCGTGCTTTTTGTTTGAAAGTATTATAAAAAGTGACTTTATTTGCAAATGAAGGGCCCCGTGCAGTGAGGGGCGCGCCCTTTTCTCCCCGCGGCTCATCTCGCAGGGTGCTCCGAGTGGAACATGAGAATTATACGTATTTTTAAGGCTGGCGCCGCTTATGCAAGCCTACAACTCTCTCACTTTTGTTTGGATTGCCCCTTTTAAAATCTAGAGCATTTTTCCATTTTCAATTCACCTCCTTTTTCACGAAGGCTTTTTTATCTCCCTCATTTTCCGAACTGCGAAATGTAAACGTAAAATATTCAGTGGAGATGTGCGGTCTAATGAGAATCCTCATTTTTTGTATTAAAAAAAGAAAGGAGAGGTGTGATTGGCCGGGACCGCCGCTCGCCGGTTTTATTTGTGTTTATTCGCCCGTTGTGTTTGAATCTGGAAATGTGGTCGTGAAATTTTAATATCAATTTTTGCCTCCGCTTACTTTCATTAGCAATTTCGCAGAACCAGCTTGATATTGCTTTGCAAAATGACCCTATTTCATGAAAGTCTTAGATTTTACGGGTTATAGTCATCCATTTAGTGGGATTTTCAAGCATCTGTTTAGGAGAAGTCGCTGTTAATTCATATTATTTAAAACTGTATATATTTTTTTAGAACAAATACTAACGGATGGTTTCTGTTTTTTTCAGCATTATCATCAATGAAGCCCAATGACTCCACCAATTGCATCATAGTGCAGGACGTAAAGGCTGTCACCCACGATCAAATTACTCAAGACTCATTATCAACACAATCACCCACAGAAGGTAAAGATATTATGCGACACAAACTTGTATATACAATTGGTTTTTAAACTGTTTTTTTGTTTCTCATGACCGGATTACTCTATCGCAGAATCTGCGGCAACAGCAGCGGCAGAGAAAGCAGCAACAACCCTGTCAGCGCCACACCTGCCGCAGCAGCAGACCCAAGCCCAGCAGTGGCCGCTCACGCTGGAGCTGCGAGACTTCGACGTCCTCCACAGTGCCACCATCCCTCCCTACCACTTCTGGAACTCCGAGTTCCGCAACAAGCAGCCCGCCTACGTGCGACTTAACTTCACTCTCCCCTACGGCGCCAACTTCGCCGTCTACGGCAGAAGGAACGTCGCGCCCAGCGTGACGCAGTACGACTTCGTGGAGTTCGTCCGAGGGGGGAGGGTCGACCATCGGCTCCGGCGCAGAAGAAGGGACACCGGGGAACGCGAAGCCCACACCGTCAACCACGACTCCCGGGCCACCAGCAAGAACAGCAAAACCGACGTGCTGAACAGCATACTGCAATCGTACGACGGCACGGACAGAATCTTATCTGACGGAGATCACAAAGGACCGTTTTATTCGAGATCTGAAAACCCAGTCTCCTCGCGTAATCGGAACGATGATGACGATGACGATTTGGATGAACACTACGGAGCTTCTGAACCCAGACCGACCATCGACCTACAGTTTTCGATCGATCAACACATGATCTCCAAAAGATCCGCCATGCCAGAAAGTATGAACGTCAACGTCAGTCTCTTGCAATATCTGGATACGGGGCGCTGGTTCCTCTCGGTGTACAACGATGAGCTTCAGCCCCACAGCGTCGAGCTGATCGTGTCCGAAGCAGAAGGCGTCAGCAACTCCTGCCCCAACGACTGCTCCGGTAGAGGATCCTGCTATCTCGGCAAATGTGACTGTATCGACGGTTTCCAAGGCACGGACTGCTCCAAAAGTGAGTAAAATTTTAATATTATCCGAAACTGTTTTAGATTAACCTGATTTTATTAAAAATAATCGTGTTTTAAAATGACCGATAAGCATCGTACAAATTTCGTGTAAGAGCGCTTGTAGGTAATTAATTGATAATCAATGAAGCAGTAATCAAAAGAACATAAAGTTCATTTCACCCGACTAATGACAAGTTCGGGTTTTCCGACCACTCTTAATGAGTTTGGGCTATTTCGGACTCGGGAAGTCTTTCCGTATTCAAATTTTCCAGGCCTCTCGTAATCGCCGCACACGTTTACATACTTCCTGTTTGATCAATTAGGCTTTCGCGTTTTTTTTTTGTATTTGTAAGCTGATTAACTAAACATTATCGTGTTACCGGCGGCAAAGCGTTTCATCTGATTCGACAGTCCCCCCGCCCGCTTCCAGATACGCGCTGTAAATTCTAATTTAGCTAATTGAACCCGCATGGACGCCCTTTTGCGCATCGTAAAAATTTAGGCCTAAGGGATGTCGCCCGCTAGAGGTACGGCTTTTTAGCGAAATCCGCGTTGCGACAAAAAATGTCCTCGATCCGCCATTGTGGAGGTTGTGTGGTCGAGCTAATTATTCTTTTGTAATAAAACAGCCCCGATAAACATTTCAGAGCCGTAATAATGTTTCATATTATCTTATTTTATTGATACTTAAAAGTTTTTTATTATACGAGCCAATCTCAACAATGCTATATTTTTGTTTCCTAATGCGTGTGTTTTCGTTTCGTATTAATGCCGTGGCAACCTGGGTGTGGATGGACGCAATTAGCATATTACGAAACTTGTCAAATACATTGGTTCGTTTTGAATGCGTACGTCAGATTTATTGTTCTCGCTCCGCTGGTATATTTTTATTTTCAGATTCGTTCTTAGTATTCTGGTCGATATGAATATTAATTAGAGTTAATTTTGAGCTCACCAATAAATTAAGCAAATTTGGTAATTACGATGTCATGGCGTGCCCGGGTCGCTTGAATCATGTTCTGGACTGATTCCGAGCACTGGAGGCGCAGGTACTCGGCCGCCGCGGAGTTGATTGTCAGTGCATTGTTGTGTAAAGCGTTATTATTTTTTCATGCGACCTGAACGGTCGTAAACTCTACTATATTATCACTCAAATGACGCGGTTACATGCAAATTCAAGAAAAACATTACAATGGATTGTTCATACAAATGTCGGCGGGAATGTACTAACGCAGATTTAAGATGGAGTCATTAGCGCTTGTATACGGGCCTTGTCTTTTGCTTTATGCCGCGAATAAATAATAAGATAATTTTCTATGGAATTATTTCCTCCGCCGTAATTGCATTCACGCCTGTGCGCCTCACATTCAAATGTAAATAAACATTGTCAAGCACAACAGAAATGCTGTCATACGAAAACACTCAGCAGTAAAACTTTTTCCACTATCCACACTCGTACGACCTTTTACAGTATTTTTTCCTCAATTATTGAATGTACATGCAAGTGTTTGAGAATTGGTTTTCTAAATATTTTTCATAACAGTTATAAAAATAATAAATGAACTGATTGACCAATAAACGTAGTAATGGATTTATTATCTAAGTTTACATATTACATTCGTAAATCAGAAAGCTTATCAAAAGCAATTTTTACCTCCAGTAAAAGGTAAAAAGTAATCATTTGGTAAATATTATTTTTCTGGTGAAAGGAGTATTTCATTAAAAGTTTTGTGGACTCCGACTCTCCTTACTAAAGAAACTTTTGTAATATTTGTATTACGTGAACCGCTTACTGGCATACAAAATGATCATTTTAAATGAATTGCAACACTTGATTCGAAACAATACATGCAAGTCCCATACAGGTCAATTTTTGTATTGATATTTGTTGTATATGAATAGCATCATATGGCAATAAATAAAAATTTTCATTTTACGAAACCCGAGCACATTTTACGAAACAAAAGATCAGGCTACGGAGAACTATAGTATCTTCCCCCTGCTGACAAACCCCGTCCAGGGAATGTATTTAATTAAAAAATATTTTCACTCTAAGAGTAGACTCAGCGTGCCCTACTTTTAGAAACTGTTGACTTTACTGTTTTTGCGCAATTAGGAGAGCGGGGCAGGAGATATTAGGTGTTAGTGTCTCGCTAATGTGTACGTGCTTGTTTGCTTGTTTTGCAGGTGTTTGCCCCGTGCTGTGCTCGTCGCACGGGCAGTACGGGGGCGGCGTGTGCCACTGCGAGGACGGCTGGAAGGGCGCGGAGTGTGACGTGCCTCGAGGAGACTGTCTGCCCGCGGACTGCGGCGGCCGCGGGCGCTGCGTGGCCGGCGCCTGTCGCTGCCAGCGCGGCTGGAAGGGCGAGGCCTGCGACCAGCGTCAGTACCTGCCTCCCTATCTCCCTACCTCCTACTGATTACCCATTTCGAGAATACTTACTAAATTTACAATTGTTCTTATGGTGTGTCTCGTATGCCCCGATCCTGCGCGCAGGTTGCGTGACTAAAGGCCTCTACACGCGTAGCAACAAACTGCGCCACCGGCATGCAGTTAGCCAATACCGTCCTACATTTTAAGAAAAACCATAAAAACACCTATACAAAAGGGACACTGTTGTCTAGCTGCAAGTTGATGTACATGTACAGTAGCGTACATGTATATCTTCAATGCACCCCTCGCACGACATGTCATTGCCATTGAAGACACCTTTTCTCTCATTTCAAGGCTAAATCTCCTGCGGTCCATGCTTTCAATATTCCTCAATCTATTCGTCCCCTTGACTCTGTTGTAGTTGTGTCAAGAAATTCAATATTTTTGACAGAGAGTAATTGGTGGAACTCCATTTTAATGTTTTTGAGTAAAATACTTCAAACAGAGCTCTGTCGAGAGAACTCTGTTTGATAATGCCAACGTGAAAGGTTGGCGAAACCGGTCACAAATAAAAACGAACATGTGGAAAATCACTCGAGTATTTTACTCAAAAAAAATGAAAAAAAGTAGTTGTGTCTTCCCATAAGATACCTATGGCGAGCCATAGGTATCTTATGGGAAGTAAATATACAGGTTGGAATCAATTAGGAGTACAAATAGGAAAAAATAGATAGGTGTCATAAATGTTTGTCAAATGTGTTCTGCAACACAGCCTTGTTCTAAGGTAAAATATCAAAGTTTAGTCGCTATCGGTGCAGGCCGTGTCCCAATGCTTTGTCAATTACTAAAATTACGCTAAACTCAAACTGAACCAGCTACCTGTTAGACTAGTTAATCTTCTAAATATTACAAAACACATTAGTCTAGTCATCACACAGTAAATTTATCTGTTTCAATAATTGTACGCAAATTATAATAATAGTAGGTAATTAATCACTTGCGACGCGTGCTAGCAATCACCAAGAAACTAGCACGATTTATAAAGAAGTTTTTTTCAAATTCGTATGCAATCATTTTTTTCAAGCAGATGCATGAGGAAATTAATCGTTTAACTCTAGAACACTCGTTGAAATCCATAACGTTAATAAATTCACATGAAAGTTGTTTGATTTTATAATATATCACGTTTCGAAGCAGTGCAATCCGTAAGCATACCGACTGAAGTATAGCAGTGCAGTGGCCTCCGCGAGGGCGGGGGAGGTCCTCGCACGGAAGTATCGTCCTCTCCTCCCCCGGCCGTCTCCGGTCACGAGAGAAAGTAATTAGTCCGCCGCCCACCGCCCGATATCCGCCCCGCCTAATGTTTTCCATTCCGCCTTCTTTGTTTTTTCTATCCCCCCGATTCGCTCGGAAGCTGTTTTCGATCTTTAATGAGAATTTAGGGTTCGTCTTCCCCGCTACGGCTGCACCTGTGCGGATCGTAATGGATATTTCTGTTTCATTATTTGTTTTCGGGATTTGTTAATAATTACAATTGCGTATTTATCTACTTGGATTACCGTAATTACGTTTACGAGAATTTAAATCTATTTAATTGGAGACCGAACAAACTTTTCTAAGAACCATTGACTAAAATACATTCATACAATGAACAGCAAAAAATTAATGAGGATAATTTAGTAGATTTTATTTTTTTATTTACGTTCACTTGTCGCTCCAGAGGACTGCCCCGAGCCGGATTGTTCGGGTCACGGAGCGTGCGTGAGCGGGCGATGCTACTGCAAGGCGGGCTGGCGAGGAGAAGCGTGCGCCGAGGTGGACCGCCAGGTGTACCAGTGCCTGCCCGGCTGCTCCCAGCACGGCACCTACGACCTGGACAGCGGCAAGTGCGTCTGCGACAAACACTGGACCGGCAGCGACTGCTCCCAAGGTATGGAAAATTCAAAACCTCTCCTTTGCTATCAGAATATTTAGGCGTTTAAATGATGCTTGTTGATTGACGTTGATTTACAATGCAGGGATTTGAAAAACATTAGATAAATTTGTATTCGAGAGTTTCCACATAATTATTTTTAAAAAATTGGTAAAAAATACAGAAACCAATAAAACGGAATACTAAGTACAAGCTATCAATGCACACATGTATCAAGTGGATCAAATACTTGTAGGTATTTTGAATATTGGAATAAAAACCACCTGCTGCTTTTGCAATCGATTAGCTGATAGACCTAAGGTGTGATTTATGGTTTGCGATGGGTGATGTCTGACGTGCTTCCTCCGTGCAGCGGCGTGCGGCCTGGACTGCGGGCAGTTCGGGGCTTGCGCGGCCGGCAAGTGTCGCTGCGAGGCGGGCTGGACGGGCGCGCGCTGCGAGCAGAGAGCCTGCGACCCGCGCTGCCAGGCCCACGGCCAGTGCAAGAACGGCACCTGCGTCTGCTCTCAGGGGTGGAACGGGCGACACTGCACCCTGCGTAAGTACCTCCCCACCCCCCACCCCCAATACCATCCCAGAAAATAACCCGATTGGATCATTTTCGCTTTCATGAGAATTCGCTCGTGAATGATCGAATGCGACTTGCAGTATTGCATCTCTAGACCGTCTCTGCATATTCAATAAATCAATCGCCCAACATATTCAAAACTTTACTTGAAACCTGGTTTATACTTCGCATTTTCAAATTTTCACTTTTAAGTTGTAGAAATACTTATTTTTCTAAAAACGCTCAATTACTGAGCCAAACACAAAAATATCTTCTTCCGAGTTCCGAAAATTCTTGAAATAAACTATTTTTATTATTTTTGCTGTATGTGTATATTTTTATAAATATTTTTTCACCGTAAACCACAAATTACAACAGACAGAATATTCACTGTTTCTGTTTATTAAGACACGTATATATATTTTTATTTGATTTTCTGACATCATGTAATATCCGAAAATACCATCACGATAAGAATTTTACAAGCTTTTTGCAAAAGCTCAACACTACTTGTACGGAAAATAGGTTTTTTTCCCTATTATTTATGTTAATACGCTAATAAAGCACCGTGTTCTCGGAGATAACGTTTACCCTGCAAACTGAATTCCACGCTGTACACACAACACCGGCGCTCCGGCGCGGCGCTATCTCCGGCGACAACAATAGAAAATTGGATCAAAACAGGTCACGTCTGAGTCCACCGTTGAAATTTATCGCAGCCATTTCACGTAAATTACCGGGACATCAGACAGGGACGCAGGTAGGCAGGGCGGGAGGGCGCGAGGGAGACGGTGCCATATCCCCGCTGATGGAATTAAGAAGTTGGTCAGCCGTAAGCTTGTTAGGCTGCGCCGCCGTAGATGAAAGCTCACATTACCGCACAAAGGAAAAGCTACGAGCGGCGCGCTGCAGTGTGCTTATCTTGGAGAACTATGCAACTTCACTTAGACACTTGGCCACTACAAATTAATTGTTGCTGAAGAATAATTATAAAACTAATCTTTCTTGCTTCAAATTATGAATACCTTGTTATGTCTTATCAACTAGAACTCTCCAGGTGTTTCTTTGGGCACCACATATAATATCGAATAAAAAATATCGTATAAATTGATAATGTTTTGTTACTAATGCTTAATTTAACTGAGTAATAATTTTGATTTGTTCAAAAGCCTTGAAATACCACTTAGCAATAATTAAAAAAAGTAATAAATTATCACCGCAGCCCGTATGCGCTAGTTATCTGTAAAAATGTATTACGGAAATGAATATGCAGGTAGTTGTTTTTTTAGGCAATTGTTTATGTAGTACATCAAGCGTTGTGAATATTAAAACACTTTACTCACTAGACTGCTTGTTTTATTGCATATCAATCTTATAATAAAATATAACCATCAAGTATATGAGGATGTTGTGGTATTCCCTAGAATTTTCTAGAAAACACGACAATAAAACTGGGCTTTTGTAGATTATTATATTGTAAACAAAACCGCATTAGTGGTTGCCCCGGATGCGTTCAGTTTTTATTTTTATCTGCGAACGAAATTACTCGGAGTAGACTGAATCTATTTTGTGAAGTTCGTTTCGTTCAGATTCCATCTTCGGTTGAGTTTCGTCAATAAAAGCCGTTGCAAACGAGTCGGGGGTGAGCACGCGATGAAATGTGCTTTATTGATAGGCTTTAATTAAAGTCTTCGCCTCGCCGTCTGTGTTGCGGTTATACGGCAGAGCCGTTCGACTTTATGGCCGGGAAATAAATTTTTAACGAGTTATTCTCCCCAATTATCTGGGTCAATTACTAATGGCAACATATATCGTTTATTAAAAATATCTGCCGGAATTGGAAATGTCAGTTTGTCGGCTTGAAATTTGAAAAAATCTTAATAGACCCTGCGGAAAATATTCAAGAATTGTGCTATTATCTTGATAATCTGATATCGTGCACCTTAGATTTTGGAAGCCAACTCGACCTGACCTAATGTAATCTTACAAAACGAGAGTATTAAATTCCTAGCGGTCTACTTAAAATTATTACTTGGCAGGGTCGGCAGTTTAATAGGTACATTATTGTAATTTACCAGATTAGATTTAAATCCCTATTTCGCATAAACCTTTTTACGTTGTAATAGTTTCTTGATTGAAAATTATGCCTTTCTTTTTACAAAATACTTTTTCAATTAGTCAGTGATATATATTCTAATTAAAAATCAATTCAGAGTAATGATGCGATAACCGCATACTATTCTCATTAAAATATTTAATTTTTGACAATTAATATCGACTCATTTCTATATTGTTGCTGAGCCATTTTTGTTGATTTTTTCCTTAATTTTAATAATTTTTTAATGTGTTTTTAACAATTAATTCTACTTATATAATTCGATCTTTTTAATAGTTGTTTTAACAACTATTTTTCTTCACAAAATTTTACTACACTACATTTACAAAGCAGTCTCTGAAAACATACATAAGTAAGGCGACTCTACGAGATCTCCCACGTGTCTTTTGCTAGAACCGATATTTATATAATATTAAAACATATGTAATGGTTGAATATATTTTAAGATTTCTATCTTGTGGATACTTGGAGAAGATAAAAACAGCAATTCACATGTCTCGGTATGGAAGAGATAGTTTAAACGTCCAAAAGATAACTATTTTTTCTTTTGGCGCATCTGGAATCAAAACTCACCCTGCCGTGCGCCACGGAGGGAGGCTGGAGCCTTCGTTACAGGTCCCCGGACGGCAAAGAGGAAAGCGATTATAAAGCCGGCCCCGCCCCTTATTATAATAAAGCCAGCCTAGGTGCAGGCGCCGCTGTCGGTAGCAGACCGAGCTCTTAATAAAAAAAACAAATATTCAGAAATAAATCGCGTCGCGGTTTCCTCCGGTATTTTATAAAAATAGATAGTGACCGTCTCTTGCATGAGAAAAACTTTGAGTCTTTTATTTATATTTTTATATTATCTAAATCAAAACATCAGCTTTTTTATATTTTGGGAATCAATTTCAATGTTTTGATAGCAATATCTTTTGTTAATATTTCGTGCAGCAATAGCTGTACATAATAACATAGAGCGATATAAAAATCACAATATTTTACGTACGAATTCTCGAGATATGCTTTCTGCAGTCATGTTTTGCAATTTGTGTCTGTACAATTTTGTTTGCAGTTGAATCAGTATTTCGTCCTCCTTTCCGCGAAACTTTGTCAAATCAGCTCAAAGCCTCCTTCGGGGTAGAATTTCCGAAGCCGCCCCTATCCTTAGCGCCGGTGATATCTCACGGCAAGCTCGGTCTTACTCCGCGAGAGCAGTGGCTCTGAACCTTTCACAATACGCGTAACCCTTCGGTATTATCCTTCGGTTTGTTATGAAGCATCGCCCACCCCTCGGTTTATGTATGAGACGACAAGCGCACCCCCTTGCTTTTAAAACCCCATGCCGTTTAGTTATGTTTTGTCCCTGTCTGCGTATGACCCCCGATCGATACTTCGTATTATTTTTTAGTGTTATGAAATAGAAAGGGTGAAAATCTCGTATGCGATGAAATAAAGATAACTGTGTCTTTTAAAATATCGCTCTTATTTAAACTTCGCGGCTTTGTAATTATTCCCTTTCAGAACTTCTTATTTTATGGAAATTGTGAAACAAATGTACGCCTCGCTCCTAGCAAAGGACGAGCGCGAACCCTCAAAGAAAGCACCTGAGCGACGATCACGCTACGGCGAGCGCGCCTCTGTATGGAGATCCGAACATAATTTTCTCTGAAAATGCATTCGTAACTTTAAACGGGAAGTCTTACATATTTAATGGAGTGAGTTCCGTCTGCGAGGATTACGCTGCGGATTTAGAATAAGATCGGATATTATTCACATTGTTCGAGATCCGCGAACGAAACTTGTAAGTTTTCGCACCGATGAGATTTCAGAACTGCATGCCTCGGAGTGGCCGGTTAATTTATTCCATGCCCGAGTTTGTTGTGCGCTTATTTCCTGCAGAAAGGGAGCCCCGCGCGGCGCCGAGACGGAGTTCCGAAGATCCGCTGAATAAATTACACATTCGGGGAATGTCTCCGCGTTTATTATTCATCAGGTTGACGGTCGGGATGTGCGCGAAATTCTTTTTCGCGACGTCTGTCCGCGTTTCGCTTTGTTTGTTACGGACAGTTAAACAGTATTCGCAAAATGAAACATTGCCATTTTCGCTAACCTTGCGAAAAAACCTTTGAAGCGTTTTTGCTGAAATTTGCTGAATTCATTCCGCCCACTTACTTCTTACAGTTCTTCGCGACGAGAATTTTTCACTCGTAAGATCTGTATGTTTTTAGCTTTTCGGGAGTGCAAATAAACCTGTTACTCTGCAATACATTTCAATATATTAATTTTATTGAAAAGTTCGTTTACTGTTTATTTCTTTGATTTACTGTCACTCTAGAAGTCGCTAGTTTGTCTGAAACTTAACGCTTTCCGGATATTCCTTGAGCGTATCCGTGAATGTAATTTTCATACTCCAGAAACGCTCGCCTGATAGGTGTATTTCTTTCAGCCGGTTGCGAAAACGGTTGCTCCCGCCACGGACAGTGCAGCCTGGAGGCGGGCGAGTACCGCTGCGTGTGCGCGCACGGCTGGGCCGGCACGGACTGCTCCATCCCGCTGGAGCTGGAGTGCAACGACTCCATCGACAACGATCACGGTTTGTTCACACCTCTTTGTATTTTGCAATATTATTTTTCTATGAAATAAAACTACCGAAGACCTCTTTGGCAACCGGTCAATGTAAATACACTGCAAGTGTCAACTCTCGACTCGGTAGCCGTCTACATTTTCTACCGAGGTGGCTTACCCAATCGACGCTGAAAGTAGTCATAGAGTTACCTCGACTCGAGAAGAATAATAAGTATGTCGGACTGATGGGCGCAGACGGCACGGAGGACTGTTCGGATGCAGAGTGCTGCCTGAACGCCGCGTGCAAGGAGCACATCATGTGTCTGGCTTCCAACGACCCGGCCGACGTCCTCCTGCGCAAGCAGCCGCCTTCCGTTACGGCGTCCTTCTACCAGCGCGTCAAGTTCCTCATCGAGGAGAACTCCGTGCAATCCTACGCGCACATGGACGAGTATTCCGAGAGGTAGGTGCCCCCACCCCGCCCCGGCGCCAGCCGCCCCTAATGACCGCTACTAATCATTTGTCAGTCAGTCTCGTATGTATCGATGCAACGCCCTGTCTATTCGAATAGGCTCCGAAATTCCAGCATCAGATCAGGTTCCGAAAGGTTTTCAATCATGTGAATTTCGCTCGCGGCCGACTCCCGTCGGATCCTCGCGAGGGTCGCGGCCGGTCCTTTCGTAAGAGTCGGGCCTCGAGGCGACGACATAAAGTACTGTGAGATTTTACTCTGATGGCTAAACTCCTCCGAGCCGGATACCGACCGACCGGGAACGCCCAGGCGATTGCCGGATGACCGTCCGGAATCTCTCGTCGAACGATCGAGCCGAGCGTGCCGATCGACGAAAGCGAATGTAGGACTAGTGCGCCGCGTTCCGGCCCGGGAGGCCCTCGACTGGTCCTCGACAGCCTTCTCCCGCTCCTCCCCTGTCCGCTCCCCGGTCCGGCCGAGCCGCGCGGTCCGCCTCGCCCGCCCGCCTCGGTCTGCCGGGCGCTCGGGCGACGGCGCGGTCGCCGCCCGGCTCGCCTCCGGTCGGGGAACTTTGTGTATTGTCTAATGTCTACCCTTGTGTGCGTCCAACCATTTTGTCTGTCTCACCTCTCTGTTTCACACACCACATTTTAAAAGGAAAAGCATACACGCGTCCGTCTCTCTCACACCGGATGGAGAACGACGGGAACATTCGAGTGATTTTCTCAATCGAGAAAGAAGTTACGCTTGCACGCACTTTCTGCTGTCAAAAAATATTTTGTACATTTGTTTATGATTTATTTTTCGTTTTGTAATTTGCATTGAGTCGTTTTGGTTTACTAAATTTATTATATTTATATATTTTTATACTTTCGTACAGAGTGATCATATTTAGACTGACAGTCGAGTCGTCAATAGCTTCGACATAAACATAGGTTGGGCAAATTGGTTTGACACGAGCCACGGCGGACACGAGCGCGGCAGTGTGCCGTGTCGTCCGCGCCGTCCGCGCCGTCCGTGGCGTCCGCGCCAGCCCCTCGGGTCCGCCGTGCGCTCTTACAAAGTAAAGACTCACCGATGATCCGTGACGACCTCCATCCCGTACCGCGGACTCCGAGAGGTGTGTGCGCGAGAGGGACGTAGCTATGTGTGTAGTAATCTGTCCTGTTTTGTGCCCCCGTGCCGCCGTGCTTCCGCCTGCTCCTAGCGAGTTCTGGAATTCCTTTACACCGTGGTAAGTCGCCGCCTACCCCCCGTATCCGTATCGACTTCTATCTGTTTGTAATCGTCTATTCTGTCTGTGTTGCCATCATTTTGTTTATTTTTCCGGCCGTTTCGAAAAGGCTTTCATTTCTCCCCTCCCCTTTTGTTTGATGTACTCTTCATTTTTTATTTTACTTGTATGTGTATGTAACAGTATGTGTATGTCTCGCATTAGTTTATTCGTTATTCTTTGTCGATCACTTCACCGCCACACTACACGGCGCCCGCGCCCGCCCGCCCCGCCCCGCGCCGCGCCGCCCCGCCCGGCCTCTGTGTTACGTGTCGACATTCTGTACGCTCCATCTGATCTGTTTGTCTTGTCCATCGCTTGAAGTTCTTAGATCACCCGACGAACACGAACACGCACACGCACACGCACACGCACACACACGCACACGCACACACGCACACGCGCTCCGGGGCGCCCGGACCTCACTCAGGTCCCGTCTCGCCGGCCACATCACTCGGGAGGGAGAGACGAGTCTCGTATGCGGAAAACTCCTCCCGAAACTAGCGAGAGATGCGCAGTTACCTCCTATAAAATAACTTTAATTCGATACACTCGACAGGGATTTCCCTATCCTCTCGACTGCCGAACACAGCGGACGCGAGAACTCGAGAGCTTTCCCTTACATCGGAATTCGTACCCGGAGAACATACACGGTGATGAGAGCTCGGCGTATATTCGTTGACCCTGATCCTATTGTCTGCGTCTCATTGTTTATCTGTCACCCTCCCCGGCCCTCCCCGGCCCTCCCGGCCCTCCCGGCCCGCCCCGCCCCGCCTTTTGTGTTGACCTGCCCCCTCCCGCCCCTCCCGCCCCCGCCCCTCCCGCCCCGCCCCGCCCGCACCGAAACGTTCCTGACCAATTTCTTCTATTAACAAAAAGCTGCCCTAATCCTTCAGTAACAATACGTCAAACTATTAACAGAAATATTTTTCTAAAAATGGTATTGTTTGCACTTTCGATGCTTGTGGTTTAGAATTTGTGTGTTTACTTTGATGCCATGTTTAAAACGCTAACTCGATATTTGTTGTAAATACTCATAAGGAATATATAAAAATGTAGTCGAGTGATTTAGAATTACTATTGGAATACGGATTTACTTGAACGATTATTGCGTAAGGAGCACCAAATATTTCGTAGGATAACTGTAATTAATCATTACGACACATTTTCATAGGAATTATTTCATAGGTTTGATTAAGCATGTTCTTCACAACTTTTATGATAACATTGCCACTTTCATAATGTTTATATTCGGAATTGTCGAAAGCAACATCATCGCATGACGACAAAACACCCGAAGTGCTTGCATGCCACTCGATACAGTGTCAGACGTGTGTTCTTGCAGTAGCGCAGTAATTCACGAAACATTTAGTCCATAAGCTCGTCTAGGCCCAACTCGGGCAATGAACGAAGGTACTTTGTTAATAATGCCATTATTCTATAAATAATAATTATTTTTGTCTTTTACGATGCATGCTATCTTGAAAACTTCATAACACATGATAATGATCCAGGAAGACCATATAATTCATAAACATTTTGACTAGCAGCGCAATCAAATATTAGCTACAGAAAAGGGAAATTATCACGTGTGCCCTTATTAATGTAGATATGTATATTGTAAACTGTGAGAAATAAGTGGATAGGAAATATCATTTTAATTCAAAACAAGTGTGAATTATTATATTTTAATTTATTTAGGACTAGTGTAAATATAAATATAAAACTTTATATGCTGTGCTCTTTTAATAATGTTAATCTGTAAGTTATCTACATAGATTAAACTTAAGAGTTAAAAGAGGTATAAGATTTAATATAGCAATATTGTATTCCATGTTTTTTGTTTATAAATAAATTATTTTTCACGTGCTTCAAAACGTTAATGAATTAAAAAATACTTGACTGGAAACTTCACTAAAAAGATTTTCAGTCCATATTTCTAAATCTTTTTGTGTCGGCTTTTTAGCAATATAATACGCTTCAAATTTCCTGTTGCTTGATGTGTTAAAAACAAATATTACAAATTAATATTCGGATATTCTCTTCGGTTGGGTATTTGGTCGGTTGTTTGGCCAGAAATTAAAAACTTTTAATTATTTAATAAGATGATTCTGTACAGTGAGACTGCCTTGAGCAGAAATTCAATAAATGAAAACGAAAATTTTCCCTTCTCGCTGAAGTCTGGCCGTATTCGTGTTTTTACACTAAAGCTCCCCAATCTAAATAAATTACGTTTCATACCTTCTACAGAATCAAGTATAAGTTACTCACGCTCCGTGAAGAATCCCCCATCTTCCCAGTAGACGGAGTACGTAGCTTATTAATATGGAGATATTATTCAATGTTTAAAGTTGAAGCATACAAGGATTATCATTTCCATGATAACAAGATTCATTATGTACTAAGGAAACAGTAATCAACATTATATATTGATACTAAATTTAGAAAATTATATCATATCGTTAGAACGATAATACTCAATTATCATTCTTATAAATAACTAAATACTTTTGAAAGTAATATTTTTTCGTTTATTTTACAATGTTTTTCATAACTGCTCCAGTGCGTTTTTTAATTGATCAAATTAATTGTATTTTATCAATACAATTTTTTTGTAACAGTAAGTTTGTATTTCAAATCGTTAAATAATTTTGTCGGTATTAAAAAAGTTCAATCTACATTCAAATTTATTTTTCTATAATATAATCATTAAAAATCTCCTACGTGATAGCTCAGGTTTAATTATGTTACAAATTCATGTAAGAACTCACTTTCAACAAACTAGAAAATTTAATTTTTACTTTCCATCGCAGCACTGCAAAAATAAATTGCTGAACTATGATAGCACAGTTTTTGTTTTGCACAATATATATTTTTTTAATATTGACACCTCGCAATGCGTCTCTTTTTGTATACTATTGTAAAGATACCAATAAATCAAACTAATAAATGATTTATTCTTTTTTCATCAAATAATCGTTAATTTAATGTATATGTCTACGTTTGATATTCTTTGATTTATTTTTAATCTTCAACTTCACAAAATTGTAAAAAATGCGATTTTTTCCATTTCTGATGATTTTAGACATCGCTCGAATAGTAATGCCAACAATATTCCCACATTTCGAAGAAAAAGGGTGCTCGAATGGCTATTAAATTATTAAAAATATATTTAGTAAATTAACAAAAAATACGTTTTGGTATCTGCATAATGAATCAACAACACCTCCATATTATATATGTATATATATTTATTCTAAAAGTAATTAATTATACAACTCCTGCGTCAAACAACAACGCCGTACTTAATGAAAATCAAATTATAAAATCATCTCGCAAAAAACCCCAACAAAATTAAATAAAAACTTTATTCGGAATAGCGAGAAGAAACCTAATCATTTTGTTTCTTAGATCTTGGCCTATTTAATTTTGGAGTTATATATAAATAAATATTAAGCCTGTGTAATTATTACGATAAAAAGCAATATTCAGCTTATCAAAGGCCACATAATTAAAAATAATTAGCTGTCATATTTTTTTAAGACACAATAATTAAAGTTTGTGACGTCAAAGGCTCCCCACGCAGGCGGCCCCTCCGGATGGCCAGAGGACGGATTCAGACGTCATCTGCAGAAATTACCCACCTAAATCAACTTTGCGAATGATCACTCCCCTCTTTACTACTTTTAAATATTATTATTATTAGCTTTCTTGCTATTTCGAAAGACACCTTTGGTTATCTACTCGCTTTACGCTTTATTATCGTTTCAGAATCGGACGATATTATTGCGAATTAAATTAACACTACAACTACCTGCTAAGTACTCTTGACTCAAAGAATCGTTAATATATTATAAATTAGTTAAGTACATTTTTTTCATATTATAATAAATATAAGCAAGTTGAGTACAACCGATGATAAAAATATTTAAAATCTTAACTTTATTAAAATAAGTAAAAGTTATGAAAATAATAAACGATCTGTTGAATAATTGGGCATTCGTTTAATTTCGATGAGTCGGCGCCCCTCCGACGCCCTGAAGCCTCCCTGAAGCCTCCCTGAAGCCTCCCTGAAGCCTCCCTGAAGCTTCCCGGCAATCAGGGAGGCTTTATGCTCCGCCACTAGTCCTGTCTTGTCACGTCGTCCGGCCGTTCACGTCACGTCATCAAAGGTTGTCAGAGCGTGCCTTGTAATTTTCTATCCGCAGGGCGCCAGGCCAACGCCAAACAGCCAGGCAATTATCTGCACAAAGCGTAATCTGACCTGTCAATTTATTGTCAAAGACGAAATTCATAAATGTTTACTTTCCTTTTGAAATAATAACGAAGCGATTCTCAAATCATCCGAGTGAAAAATTCACGCCGTATTTTGTTATTATTGCGAAGTTAATTGGCACAGGAAATCAAAATTAATCAACAATATTTTTAATCAAAATGACTGTTTTATTTTGCACAGTTTTTTTTACTCGTACGTAATGTTTGCTACTATTATATTTACACGCAAGAATATACGTTTGAAACATACAAAAAAATTAATGCCCTTATCATTTCGGTCAAACTTTTAATAGTAATTTTCAACATATCATGTGAAAATAAAAAGTTAAGTAATGTTTGGAAAAGCAAAAAAATCATTCACAAAGCTTTTTTATAATTTTAATTTTAACTTGTAATAGGTATTACATTTACGATGCGGTTGGTACATGCAATACGTATTTTCATTAAAATGCATTTGCTAGAGTAATAAAATATTTTCATGTAAAAATTATTCAAAAATTCTGTGACAAAACGTAGGAAAATTCATTGTCAGAGACAAATTCTCTTGATTTATGTAAAATCTGTTTTTATATGAACTTATATACTACCTAACTATATGTCTATGATATAAATTTCATTAATAATGTTATTATTGTTACATACGCTGTTGGCATGTGCATTGGTAATTGTGGTTTTTTTGATAAAAATATTTTTTCAACTTCATGTGTTATTGGAATGAATAGTAATTTAAACTGAAAAGTAGTTAGATGTACATCATTTAAAGGCTGAATTTTATTGTTGATAACTATTAGATAATAATTTTTGGCTGACGAAAGTGCAAGCAAGACGATTGTCCACCAACAAACATATGATCCATTCATATTTAATAAAAAAAAAAGTATTCCTTGTAGTATATTGTTACTGTTGCTTAGGGGAAATATAAAAACAAAACAATTTATTTATATTTAATAGTATATTTTTTAAATCGATTAAACCAAAACAAAAATAACACGCTCATATATTTAAAAAATAATAATATGTAAGTTAATGCAAAATAATAATACCAAATAATTCGTAGGAACTGATTATTTTTAAATAACATAAATAATTATATTTCTTAAAATAATATAAAAGTTATGAATAAAAAAAAAAATTATATAAAAGATGTGATATTATTTACACTCGCCGTAATTAGGATCATAAAGCTGCCAAACATGAATATACGCACACATTACCTGTGATTCAGTTTGAGAGTTCGTCATTTATCATTTCACACTGTCTGTCACATTGTGCAGGTGTCTCTCATCACCTTCCTATTGTCTGTGTCACTTTCCTTAATTGTATCAATGTTACCTGTACCCATTATGTACAAGCCGAGGATCCACTATGAGATATCTACGATAGATGTGAACATCATACCGAGCAAAACAAAATACAAGACTTTGAATTGCATTACATGTAAAATACCTACTCTCATTTTTCGTATGAAGATATAAAATATGTTTCTCATAATAAGTGCTTTAACATTACTTTGACCAACTCTGACTGCGAGATATGAAAAGTTATGCATGATATTATTTTAATTTATTCAAATGAAATGCCATCATACTCAGAACTGTCTTCCCTGGATGAAATGTGACCAGTGCCTGCTTACAACACCTACTCTAATATATGAAATCTATAGTAATGAAATCACAGTGAGCTCAATTTTTTAATAAAAAATAAATTCTATTTTGTTTGTGAGTACTGCTCATATAACATTCAATAATTTACATAAGTCTACCCCGAGGTGTCTGCATGAAAGTTATCAAGCAATTTATTCACCCAAGTGTGCAATTCATTCACTAAAATATACTTCTATATATTTCTTGTGTGTTATTATAAATTCAATGCAGATACCTCTCACGAATATCTTTATTTTATTTTAGCAATAGAAAAAAAATAATGTGACAATTTCAATGCATCCAGTGAAAATTCAGATTGATTGAATTTTTTCTGTTGCTACTATTCAATAAAGTAGATTCTTTGACACAAACTCTCATTCATTACTCAATTTCAACATAGTACCTACTTGTATTGAATATATCCACGGCAAATTAAAGTATACAAGCTCAGGAACTACTTAATAAAAGCGTTATATTATTGTGATTACTTCACTGCTTGGGAATGCACAGGTATACGTTGATTTGTTGTCGATATGGTCACACTGCCTTGATCTTGTGTAAAAATATTCACCCTATTCAAGAATACAATGCCAAAATTATCCTGGAATGATCAATACAATCCGTAGTTGGTATTTTTATAGATATAAAATGTCTTTTTTGTTTATAGTTCAATTAATTTTCATAATATTTTCCTTGGGCCTGCAATTTAAAAATTACAGCATGATAATTACCCTTTTAAAGTTTTAAAGATAATTTTCCCTATTCTACAGTTATTTTGGTAAAAAAATATTTTATTGAAATCCTTCCAGCCCAAATGAAAATAACATATTTATTTCTTACGTTTTGGCAATCACAAAATACAAGGGCTTCTTTTATATTTTGAATTTATTTTATGACAAATTTGTTACATTTTAGCCGAGTATCTGTAATGAGAGGGCAGGTGTTGACATCGCAAGGTCTCGGAATTGTAGGCATCAGGGTATCTGTAGATCGAGAGGGCAGATTGGGATTCACGTTGACTCGCCAAGGAGGATGGTGAGTCCACAAGTATTACTTATCACAAAGGACTTCCCTCTTAGGAAATTGAAACAGAAAATTTAGGGTGTGATGCAATGCATACTACACTTGAATTTTTAGAAGATTTTCATTTTCAATTTTTACACGTCTTTGTGTTATTATCATAAATCTATCTTAGTAAATCTGAAAAATAATAATGTTACAAGTTAATTTTTATATTTTCCATTACTAAATTCTTCACCAAAAAAAAAATCGTAGGATATTGAATCATATAATGAATAATATGTAAAATCTCATTTTGAAAACTTATAAATATTTATAATATAAATAGAATTATTCTTTTAGAAAAATCTCATATATCAACTAAATGATCTAATGCTCAAACTCAAAGACTCAAATATCAACCATAATGCTATTGTTCGTCTGATATTCTGAGCAAGGGAATTTCCTCAGTGAACTTATAAAATTATCATAACAGTTTAATATTTATATCAGAATTATAAAATCCACTAACATTTGCCCTGTAATATTCATTAGGTTTGACATCCTTGTAAATGGCGGTGGTGCTATTACATTACAATTCCAAAGGTCTCCTTACCGTCCGAAAACTCGAACTATGTTTGCACCGTGGAACCAAATTGTCGTATTACCCCCCGTTTACATGCAACTGAACAATGAAGCTGAAATGAGGAACGATTCCAGGTAAATATAATTATTGAATTAGGCATAAAATAATTTATTCACTTAGTTGTATATTGCACATTTCAAAATCATTTTAATGTAAATTTTAGATTTTTGCCAAATAGACATACAGGTATGGGCTATCCTGGCCTTTCGTCATCTGTGTTTTCCCGTGGCATGGTATCTTGTCTTGCTCACGATCATGATCTACTTACGCCTCGTATGGCAGGAACGTGGGCACCTCATTCTGTTGGAGCCCAACCGGGTCGCAGTCTAATCTTTGCTGAATCACAGGTATATAATGAAAAGTCTATCAATTTTAGCGGTAATTCATAAGTTATGATTATACCGATGTATTTGTAAAAAAAAAGATATCCAGTGATTACTTAATATTTTTCCAGATTGTACAAGAATCCATTCCTATTCCTGGGTCAGATTTGCATCTCATGTATCAATCATCCCAGACAGCAGGATACTTGAGCACTGTTCACATGAAACTTACGCATGATGTTATCCCTGCTTCTCTGACTCATGTTCACGTCAGAGTCGAAATTGAAGGGTCACTTCATGTTAAAACTTATGAAGCAGATCCAAATTTAACTCACACATTTGCCTGGAACAAGAGAAATGTCTACAAGCAAAAAGTGTATGGAATAGCTCAAGCAAAAATATCTGTTGGCTACCAGCATAGCAACTGTCTGGAGCCCGTGTGGGAAACTCAAACTGCAACCTTGCAAGGGTGTGATGTAGACATATCAGACATCGGAGGCTGGGGTCTGGATATCCATCACCATTACAATTACCATGAAGGCATTCTCCAGAAAGGTGATGGTTCCACTTTGCATCTGAAGCAGTACCCTCGCACTGTTCAAGTACTGATGGGAACAGGCCTGCAAAGATCACTATTGTGCCCTGATCATTGCAACGGCAAAGCGAAAGATGCTAAATTACTTACTCCTGTGGCTCTCGCTTCCGGACCAGATGGTAGCTTGTATGTTGGAGACTTTAATCTAGTCAGAAGAATAACTCCTGCAGGAACTGTTCATACTGTCTTACAATTGAGGTGCGAATTAGTTTTACTGTAAATACTAATAAATTTAATGATCTTAATAGATATTCAGAAATAATATCTTAAATGATGTGTGTGACGTTATTACTAGCTTATAACAATTTATATTTTTTAGTTCAACTCAAGTTGCATATCAGTACTTTTTATGCATATCTCCTGCTGATGGCCACCTCTATGTATCTGATCCTGAAAAACACCAAATTTTGAGAGTGCTATCACTTGATGCAGTCAGAGAACCGGCAATTAATGTGGAAGCAGTCGTAGGGAATGGTGAGCGATGCATTCCAGGAGATGAAACAAGCTGTGGTGATGAATTCCCAGCTATCAGAGCTAAATTATCTCATCCTAAAGGTTTGTGTCTTTGTTTAATGTTTTTATTTATTACTACTAATAAAATATTTCCCAAGTCGTAACATCATCTTTTATATTCATTTAATAGGTCTAGCAATAGCTGCAGATAAAACAATGTATATAGCTGATGGTACAAATATAAGAGCTGTTGATCCTAATGGAATTATACATACATTGGTGGGGCATCACGGCCATCATAACCACTGGAGCCCCGCTCCATGTATGGGTGCCATACCTGCCCATCAAGCTCAGTTGCAGTGGCCCACAGGTCTCTCGCTGTCTCCCCTTGATGGCTCGTTGCACTTTATTGATGACAGACTAGTGTTGAAGCTGACTGCAGACATGAAAGTTAAAGTGGTAGCCGGAACACCCCTGCACTGTCGAACCAATGCTGCCAGTCCTCCTGCTAGTAATTCAAATGAAAAAACTGAGCATACTAATACTACAACAGCTGTTAATATAAACCCTGAAAATGTTCTCGGAACAGTTTTATCATTAGCTTTCGCTCCAATGGGAGAGCTTTACATTGCAGAAGCCGATTCTAGGAGAATAAATGCCATTAAGTGCATTGATACAGCAGGAAAAATTACACTGTTTGCTGGAAAGCAACAAGATAAATCAAAAGATTCAGGCTGCGAATGTAATTCTAATTCTTCAACAACAATGAATCCTCAAGCTCATGGAAACTCAGATCAAATGAACCCAAATTGTCCATGCATTTCAAATTTCTTTAATGATGAAACCACTAGCAATGCAGAAACTCTTTTGTCATCAAATGCAAAATTCCAAGCAATCTCAGCTCTCTCAGTATCACCGGATGGAGTTCTTAATGTTGCCGATCAAGGTAATAGTTAACAATGTTTTCTTATGAATTATCCTAGATAAAATGAAATTTCAAAACTATTTCATACGTTTTTTTGTTGTTGTTTCAACAGGTTCTTTGCATATTCTGGCGCTAAAGCACTACTTGCCGAGCCATGATGAGACAGGAGAATTCCACATTCCTTATCCTCCTACCTCCGAAATATATGTTTTCAACAGGTATGGTCAACATGCTGCCACAAAAGACTTAGCATCAGCAAAGACAAGATATTCATTCTTGTATTCTAAAAATACTAGCTTTGGAAAATTATCAACTGTAACTGATGCATCAGGAAATAAAATCCAGTTTCTACGAGATTACAGTAATTCAGTAAGTTCTATTGAAAACACACAAGATCACAAGTCTGACCTCAAAATGTCAGGTGTTGGATTCTTAGAAAAATTAACTGAAAAGGGTCGTTCAGAAATTGAATTAGATTATGATAGTAATACTGGATTACTTAACAGCAAATCTGGGGTAAGTCACAACAATATTCATAATTTGGCTTTGTGTTAAATCTCACTACATAATAAGTAACTAAATTTAATGTTTTTTTACAGGGAGGAGAAACATTTATTTATCAATATGATGACTTAGGTCGTGTGACTTCAGTAATTGTACCAACTGGAGAAATCATTAATATTGCTTCAAGTCTTAGTAAAAGTCACGGCTTAGTCGTTGATGTCTCCAATCCTGTCAAGGCAATGATTGTTAATGACAAACAACACAAAAGTGAACTCTTAATGCAAGGCCAGAACTCTAAGATATTAACTGTCATGAACGGAGAGGAGCGTACTGAAGCCAGCATTTATTCAAATGATACTTTATCTATCATCACACCTTGGGGTGGAAAGTTAGAGAGCGCAGCTGTGGCTAGACATCCTTTACTAGAAGCTGCACTGCCTGTTGAAGCTGAAATGCTGCGAATGTGGTCTCACCAAGCAACAACTTTTGGAGATAATCTTGTAAATACAATGTCATCAGTTTACAGCCTAGTAGGAGATGTAAGGAATCCTCAACAAACACTCAACAGAGAAATGTGGGTTAATGGGTCAAAAGTATTCGGAATCGAATTTGACCAATTCACAAGCAAAGAGACGTTTTATGATAGGAATCATCAACCATTACTTGTCATAACTTTTGATCCTGCAGGCCTACCCCAATCATTTGTGCCACTGCACGGTGCAGCTCCTCTTAATATATCTTATGATAGATTCAATAGAATGGATGGTTGGCGCTGGGGAAGCTCTGAAGAAAAATATAGCTATGATCGCCACGGCTTATTGTCAGAAATAACGAGTGCCCAAGATGGTACAAAAATTATTTCATACAATGAAAATAATCTTATATCAAAAATAACTCTTGCCAGTCAACGACGATTCTCACTGTTGTATGATGATCTCGGTGGCTTAAGGCATGTTTCTCTTCCAAGTGGAACAAAGCATTCGTTCAGTGTTCAGCCCTCTCTTGGATTTTTGCGTGTCACATACACTCCTCCTGGTTCTTCAAGGTCATACTTGCAGCACTACTCTCACTCAGGAGCTTTATTGCAAACAGTGTATCCTGGAGATGGAGCTCGTATTGTCTACCGTTATCATGGATCTGGTCGTTTGGCAGAAGTTGTTCACGGTGATGGTCGAACAGAAATCAGTTATTCTAAGCTTACTGGAATGCCTAGTGAAGTCCTCCATACTGAAAAAGACGTGGACTATAGGTGGGACTATCAATATACTGGAGGACTTCTACTGGAGGAAAGAATAGACTTTGGTGCCAAAACTGGACTAAGTAATGCCAAATTTACCTATGAATATGATACAAATTATCGCTTGATATCTGTACAAGGTCGCATTGGAGGTCAAACTCTACCAACTCATAATCTTGCATACAGTGCTAAGACAGGTGCCCCCGAATTGATCAGTCAGTTTAAAGTTAGTAAGCCTAAATTTAATGAAACCATTGTTTTTGACGGAACTGCAATATTTTCTCGAACTATAGATGAACGATTTCTTGAAAAGCAAATAACAGTCACAATTCACAACATGGAAGTTTTCCGGATGGAATTTTCCCATGACAGTCATGGTAGAATATCTCAAACAAAAACCCATACTAGAAATATGGGAGTGAACAAATACATTAATTCTAAAAATTACACATGGGATTGTGATGGCCAATTGTCAGGTGTTGAAGCTCAGGAGCCTTGGGGATTTAGATATGACGACAATGGAAATATGCTGTCTTTAACATACAGAGGGAATACCATTCCCATGGAATATAATGCAATGGATAGAATCATTAAATTTGGTGAAGGTCAATATCGCTATGATAATCGAGGCCTTGTATCACAAAATGCAAGAGAAGAACGTTTCCAGTATAACGCTAAAGGACTCCTTGTTCGAGCTATCAAAAAAGGACGTTTTGATGTTCGATATTATTATGACCATTTGGACAGGTAATATTTCAGTTAAAAAATAAACTATTATCAAATACAAAGTACTTTTGATGTAATATACTTAATAATATATTTTTGTGAAATGTATATTGCAGGTTATCTAGTCGAACAGATAATTTCTTAAATGTGACTCAATTCTTTTATACAAATAAAGATCGACCTAATGAAGTTAGCCAAATATACTCTCCCAGAGATGGAAAGCTCATGACACTCGTTTATGATGACAGAGGACATTTGATTTATGCTCAAGTATGGTATTTTATAATTTTTAACATAAATCTATTATGATCAAGTACTGATAATAAAAACAACTATATTATTTTCTAGGTATACAGACACAAGTACTATGTTGCAACTGATCAATGTGGCACTCCAATAATGATATTCAATCAGTACGGTGAAGGTACAAGAGAGATCATGCGATCACCATATGGACACATAGTTTACGATTCAAACCCTTATCTCTACCTTCCAATAGACTTTTGTGGAGGTTTATTAGATCAAGTTACAACACTTGTTCATATGCCCAATGGAAAAGTGTACGACCCACTTATAGGACAGTGGATGTCCCCAATATGGGAAAATGTAATTCAGAGAGTCGCTAATCCGACACATTTACATCTATACAGGTTTAATGGAAATGATCCAATAAATTTGAAACAAGCTAGAGAAAAACCCACGGGTTAGTTTTTTAAAATTAAAAATATCATATATATTAATAATTTGCAAATACTTATTTTTTTCTTTGTATACCCTGTTGCAGATCATTTAAGTTGGCTAAATAGATTGGGATATAACTTGAAGAGCATGGCTCCTCAACTATTTCCAGACGATCTCCCTGGAGGATCAGTTTTGCCACCGATCACAAGACAGCCTACCATTTGGGGAAGTCCTCGTGAATCCTGGGCTCTTCAATTACCATCTTTGATGTCAAATTCTCCAGCTGTGAATGTTGAATCGGGATTTGTATCTTTCTTATCATTGAGAAAACTGGCAGATGCAAAAGATCTGTCCACTCCTCCCAGATCAGCTTTGAAAACAGACGTTATGGATTTAGTTCCCAAGAAAATTGGAGCTGCATCAGATCCTCCATTTGGAAAAGGAATCCTAGTGTCTCGCACTTTACAAGGACAAGCTATTGTATCAAGTGTTCCTGCAGCAAATGCTATAAACCGAGATGTTTACACGTCTGTATTTAATCGATCTAGCATGTTACCGTTCACTTTTGTCGTTCACAGTGCACAACAAGACGCATTTTATTTTGTAAAAGAAGAAACTTGGAGAGCCGGAGAAGATAAAGTACAACTAAAACGTCAGGGTCAAGTTAATACTTCCTTCCACGAAATAGCCAGAGAAAATGGAAGTGGTAATAATTATCTCGATGTTAAAATTCACGGTCTTAATGCTGTAATTAATTTACGTTATGGCACAACTGCTGAAAAAGAAAAACAGCGCTTACTACACCACGCTCGACTTGCGGCAGTCAGAAAGGCTTGGCACCGTGAAAAAGAAACTATTCGCAATGGCTTCACTGGCAGTATTGAATGGTCTGCTTCAGAAATGGAAGAAATACAAAAAGAAGGCGGCTTAGCAAAGAATTATGAAGGAGAATATGTTCACGACATTCAAACATATCCTGAATTAGCCGAAGATCCATTCAATATTCGTTTCATTAAAAAACAAACAGACCAATCCAAAAGAAGAAGGAGGAAAAGACAAACTAAAGACAGGGAAAAGATAGAGTGCTTCAACATGTGGGGACATCCCAACTGCTAGTCGAAAATTCTCATCTGAATTTCATGAAGATTAATCACTGTTTATCAAAAGACTTTATTTAAAATTATTTTTGAAAAAAGGAGATGATTTCTTTTTTACAAAATATGAAAAACCAAAGTATATTTGTGTATTCAAGATGCCAAATTATGTGAGAAACGAGTGAATGTGTATGTATGAAATATCTTCGTGATTAATTAAAATATATAGTGAGTTTAAACTAAAATATGTATTTCACAATGTAAATATGAAGAACAGTTATGTGATGGATACATTTACTTGGTGAATGATCAAAATTTGAATATAATCATCAGTGGTTTTCTCATAAAAGTAGTCAAATTTGTCTAAAACATATCTAAATTTATTTTAGACAGTGGACAATATAATTTCCTAATTATCATCAAATGTATGCACATGTATAATTTATACCACAATTATTTATAACATATTTGTAATTAATATTTTTTTACACAGCTTCCATCTAAACTTACCTACCTGGATGATTGTGTGTTTTAAATAATTTAAAAAAAAAACTATCGCAAATTTTATCTAAAACTTTTGCTGTTTTAACTATTTACAATGCCAACAAAACTTATATTACATTCCTTGAAACTTGAAAACGCTACAAGAATATGTGTCATAATCATGCCCAAACATTGTACGTTTGGTATTAGGAGAGCAATCTAAATAGAGGCTAATAAGAGCCATATTGCATACCACATTAATTATATAATGAAATAAAACTAGCAGGAATCTAAGATACCAAATGATTATAAGAATTTACTGACACATTCGTATTTATGTTAGCTTTGTAAAAAGTAGCTAGGGCTAAAAAATTTAAAAACGTCTTCAACTTTACTCTAAAAACCGGTTATACTATTTTTCTATTTACGGTGAGTAAAATGTATATTTTTTATGAATTTTCGTTTTTTTTTTTTATTTATTATTATTTTTATTTTTGAGAAAGCCACTGTACTGTAAAAAAAACATCTGTTTAAGATTCAAAACTAATGTAGATAGCATTTTCAGGTAAAGTTAATATAAATTACTAAATGGACTGATTTATGTAAATTATAAATTATTATGCATACGAATTTTATTTATTGATATTAACTATCTGCCAATGCTTTAACAGTGTCCATATTTAATAACCATAGAGCAGGAACTGATTGTGCCCGAGTAATAGTAAGTACTTAGTGTAGAATTTCGACTTATGCTAAAATGGGACAAACCAGGCCTGGTTATTTAACATTAATTTTATTCATAAATATTAGTGCTGTACCTACTTGGAATATACAATATAAAAATACCCAACGGTTATCCAAGTAGAACGCCTGGTGTTTTAAAATATAATTAAATTTTATTTATATCGTTGTCTAACACAAAAAATTCTTTCTGATGGTGTATATTTATATTCGGTAACCAAAGCAAGCTTATTGTGCATATTTGTTATTTTTTATACACTAAGCTTAGGAAAACTACACTCATGGATGATTCGTTAGAAACAATCATATTATAAATATTTTGATGTGAACAGAAAATACTCATATAACCAGTGAGATATATAGGGAAAAATGTCGACCAGTGTTTTTTCAGTGTAAAGCATTGATGTGTTGTACTTGCATAATTATTACATATGTGTTGTTTACAAGCAAATGTTAACATTTAAATATACTCATATCTATAAATTCTATCTTCCTGAATACTTTATTGTGTCCATTAAATTATTTAGAATCCTGTCTATATTTTCATCTATTTCATTAATTTTTGCCCCTGTAATGAATGTATTACTTATAATGAATAATAAATATTTTGATGTTAGTTCAAATACATATTATCGATATTGCAGTATGGATAACCTCGTACCTAATGTATTTTTTTTGTGTTACTATGATTCAGATCACTTTTTTTACTGTAACTTTTAAGAGCTGAAGAAACAGAAATAATTGATAATTACAAAAATTTACCCTGATTTTTTATTTTTTAAATTTTCTGTCCATCCAATTGTATTAAGTGTATTAAGGTTTGGTCTAAGCTGTCCAATTCATGTCAACATAACTTAACTATAATAGAAAGTATTATAAGTGTTTTAAATATATATATATTAATAAATTAAATTTGTTTTTTATAATATATTGTTTTAATAATATCTGCTAATGAATGTTCATTTCAAGCTGTAAGTTTGAAATGAAATAGCATAGTTTGATGTAAATGCTACCATAGTGAGTATTAAAGTACAAGAACGCAACTTTTGGAGAAAGTACAGCAGAAAATAGATATTTATGAAATGTTAAAAAAAAAATTCACTGAACACATAATGATTAACCCTGTATATTTGAAAAAAATAACTAAAACCAATTTTTAGTTATATTCACTGCTACTAAAAATCAAATTTTTGAAATGACACTGGAACAATGAAGAAAAAATGTGAATTTGTGCTGAGGAATCAAAATAAGTCATTTCAGACATACTATCATAGACAAAGCTTTGTTACACTATTTACAATGTTTAAAATGTTAATTGTAAAGACTGAATAAAAACAAACAAATTAATTATAAATCACAACAAAAGGATACTTGTATGAGAGCAAAAGTCTGGTTCATAGAATTTTACATATTTTAAATATATAAAATGCATCTTTAAAACCAGTAGAAAAACCTTTCTACGAGGGAATTTAACTGTATCATATAGAAGCTATAAGATCTAATGATAAATCTATTTAAATAAAAAAAGGCCAGTCTGCTGTGGATTTATCAGAAAATAGAGCTTGTGAGACAGGTAAAGGTAAAAGACCGAAAGTATAACATTTTAGAAGTATGAGTAATAACATCCAACATGGTATATTATGTTGCTAAATATTTATTACTATAATTTTCATATAATAATAAAATCTGAATACTTATCAAATTTTTAAACATATTCACTTTTTCACCTGCTGCCGAAAGACAACTAAACTTTAAATGCCCATCTACAAATAAAGTCATCATTGGCTTGGACCTTTGTTAATTTTAGATACACCTGTACATTTCAAAGTTTCATTTCTTAAAGCAATTGACTTTGATAATAAAATTTATATTCAATTTAGTTGCGCGTCCAGCAGGTGAATTTCAAAATAAAGTAATTTTGCTCACAAATTACATTTTTACAAAAGTCAAAAACGGTTTATTTTGTTATTATAAATGTCTTTTTTAAAGATTTAATATTTTCTACCTCTGCTTCCAAGAATCAAATATATTAATTTTTACTGATTTGATGTTGTGGATGTGATATGTGCAGGATGATGTATAGTTGGAAATTAGAAGGCTGGCGAAATATTTTGTGTATTCGTAATATATTTGATATAACTACACTAGACGGAAATATGGATGGTAACTGCTTCGATGCCGCAAGGTCACTCTCTAGAGAGGCGCGGGAGAGGCTGTTTATATAACATCCCAACACATCCAGGGATAACGTAAACAAAAAGGGGATCACCAGGATAAATTTCACAAGAATTATTTATCTAGTGTCATTGACCTCTGATCAATGGGTCGGATGGCACATTCCAATGCACTGTATTTCGATGTAGGTACTTGTGGGTAACAATCCTAACGCTGACTTCATTGGTGAGATTTTTCACGAGAAAAGTCATAATATTTTATATATACTATTTTTGTGATTTTATTTAAAATATTCAAATAAAATTTCACTGAGTACTGTCTGTCAAAAATATTGAATACTTAGAAAGTTATAGTGAATCAGATTATTTTATTTTAGACTTACTTTCCATAAACAAATTTTTGTTATTATTTGCTTCCTTTGAATTAGATCATTATATAGAAAGAACATATTCCGCACTAGAGACATAAAATATTGCAATATTGGCCAAAGATTACGAGACAATTTTACGGACAATTTTATATTTTTATATTAAATTTATAATATTTTTTTATATTAAATTTGTTGTGTTTTTTAATGCTTAAAACTATTCAAAATAGAAACTTATTTTACATGTCCTATCTTACGCAAGAACACTCATGTTATACAATAGTTTATGGTTTTATATAAACTAGCAACACTAGTAAAATGCCGATTGTCTATTGTATTGTTGACAGTTTGTTGTTTTCGGTAATTTGACTATCGGATACATAATTCTTCTCAAATATTTAATAAAAAGATAATAAATTTCTTTTTTGTACCATGAGTGATTCCTCGTCGCTCATTTTCCTCGATGAAATAAAATCAATTCCAACTCCATCGAAAGGACCCAAAAAAAAAGAAAGCCTGTACGCTGTAATAAAGTATGTCTCTAAAATGGATAACAATATGAAACGCAGAGGTAACCAATTACTAAAACCGATTTCTTCCCCCGAAAGTGAAGATAGTGTGAAATCAATTACAGGCGAACAGATAGGCGGATACATTAGCACGCCGTACTCTCAGCAAACTTCACTGTTAGAGCCTATATTTGCTCTAGAAAGCAATTCACAAGGCGAACACGAAAAGAGAAATTCAAGGAACTGGGAATTTAAATGCAAGTACTGTGACAAAATTTATATGAATGGAAAATATTTACGACAACATTATATCAACCACGCCAAAGAGAGACGAGAATTGAAAGAAAAAAATTCTGAGACTTTTCTCTGCCCCATATGTAAAAAAACATTTAAACACTCGTGTGACTTAAGTTGGCATGTAGACGAGTGCAAAGGAAGATTTTTAGCAAAGCACGAAGAATTCACCGGTAGGGTGACCCGCAGGTCTCAGGGGGGTATTGCAGAGACCATCCCAAAAGTTAGCAAAAAAGTGGCGAAGGAAGCTGCTAAACCTTACAGAACCCTGACAAAAAAAGAAATTATGAAAATTTCTAGTAATCAATCTAAAATCCTTAAACACCAGGAAAACAAAGTTGAAAACTGGCTCAAAAGCATTTCTTAGGACTGTGGCCATGATTGTTAAAATTTATTTAGTTTATTAAAATTTCTCTACTGTTTCTTTGTATTAAAAATTTTATTACTTTATAATAGTTAGACAAATTTCATGGGTTATTAAACTGTTATGCATTTATATTGTTTTGAATTCATGAATTTTACAAGAAAGTGTCACTCAATAGATAATAAGACAGTCATTTTAATATGAATGGTAATTTTATTGTTGTAATGAAATACAGGTATATTGCCAGTTTATAGTGATAAAATTTCATACTTTTTATTGGCAAGATATTTATTTACTATTGAACCAGATTAATTGTTTTTCAATTATCACTATTGTTTATAGAATGTATTCACTACACCTTTGCAAATAAATATATTGGCATTAGTTAATTGATAAACCTTTAAAAATATTTTAAACAAATTTACATTTGTATTGACGTGGATATTTTAGAAGTTTTTTGTTTCATCTATCAATGCACTTAAAACAACCTTTTGTAAATTAACAAGCTTGCAAATGCTTGTAAATTATAGTCGTCAATATTAGTTTAAAAGCAATTTTGCCTTGTTCCATTAAGTGAAATTGACTTATGGATTTTATGTTTTATACTATTGAAATATATTCCAACATTTCAGAAACGTGTATGAGTTTTTGATTAAAATTGTAGGTTTTTAATTACAAAGCACATAATATTCAGGTTAGTTGTTAAAATTAAAATAAACCATCTTTTGCAGGTTATGTCTTAAGTAAACATTTTTCAATCTCTGAATAATTTTACAGTTCCTAGCTAACATGTCGCTATAATAAGAAACTGTAGTTAAATATATAATAGATAATGATCTAAAATATTTTCAGTTTGAAAATTTATTAAAATCAGAGGAGTCATATCTAAGGGGGCTATGTAATAAAATTATCAACTTTTCTTTCAACTCAATTTTCATAAATTTTATCAAAATTATTGTATACACATTTTACAAAACCTCAATGTGCGATACAATGTAAAAGCAAATTTTATTAACAAATATTTATGAATATAAAAACACATGATATCCTTTCTAAACATGACTACTGATTTTCACACAATATTTTTTAGATATTATATCTCATATTTTATTAGTAAATTATTCATAGCTCGGCTAATATCAAGACCATTGAAATATTTCCCAAAATATCATCTTTAAGGAATAGACTAAAATTAACCATTGGTGTTTGAAATTTAAGTTTCTGAAATTACTAAAATATATATTTGTTTTTTTTTGGTATTGATGTGCAGTATCAAAATTAAATTTATCGAAAAATCTATATTAATTTTAATTCTTGATTATTTTATTCTAGTTTTAATATTAGGCTTTTATTGTCATAACTTATCACTTATTGACTTTTACTTTCCAGGAGAAGTAAAATTCTGAAATCTTCTAATTTATAATAAGCTTTAAAATTGTAAATCTTAAATTAAACAACGAAAAAAAGACCGCCAATGGTTTTAAAAATATATAATTAATTACTCCTATTTTAAAAGTGATTTGTAGTGTGAACAATTCAGTAATATCTATGAAATTTGGTAAACTGCAGAAAATTGCATGTGCATGAATGTAAATGAAGATTCACAGCATAAGGAACCCAACAGAAAAGTTTCTCGTAGATCTCAGACTTGACATAAACAAATTCTGATTTAGCCATTTTTAAGCCTAAATACCATTTTATAATCATTTTGCTTTGTATTTAAAAATGAGTTTGTAGTCAAAAATTCTGCAATTTTTAATAAGCAGTTCATTATTTTGGCCAATTGAAAAATTGTGATTTTAACACATGTTTCTAAATACATGATTTTTTTTAATACAAAAAATGTTTAAAATTAATGAAAAATATTTTGGGAGAGTTGAAATGGTGAAAGTAATGATTTTTTTATCATTGGTATCGGAGTTCCTATATTTTCATGTTTCTAATGTAAATGTTACTGTATTCTTGATTACCTTATACTAAATAGTATCTATGTCTGGCAGAACCTACAATGGTTTCGTGTTACTCGTGCCGTTCTGTAGCCCATCATATACTTTAACCTATTGCAATACATTTATTATGTGAAGATTTAAAAGCTTATATCGTCCTTAATAATATTTTTTTGGTTTAATAATTATAGACATATTCTTCTAATATTTTTGGCTTTGTGGGTCATGGCTCATGATTGGCATATATAACTTTATAGATTCTATCAGGGACCACACTGATTCTGTATATCTACAGGTTATGATTGTTTGCCCTTGTCTGATTAGCTCTTATAATTGATTATGTGAAATCTATTTGAACCAACTGTTAAGTTACAATATTTTTATTATAAGTTATGTTCCTATGTAAGTAAAAACATGCTATAATATATTTATATTATAAATATGTAAATGTTAGTGTAATAAAATTTCAAGCTGAGATATCTTAAGATATTTATGATTTTCTAGGCAATTAATATTGCACTTTCTCATTTTTTACATTAAATTGTATTTCATTATTAAAAATGTATTTTCTTTAACTGTATAATAAAAAAAGATTTTGAAACCTGAGACAGAGGAATATTGGGATTCTCTCTTGTAAGATAAAGTTAGAATTAAATATTTTATAAATAAATGGCCATTCAACTTAAGAACCATTTCTAACAAGATCTTATAGAATTCACATACAAGTGTGTCCATAATTTATTTATAAATTTTATATATCAGAAAGCAAAATAGTATTGTAAGATTGTACATAATTACAAATCCAGTACACTTAATGGAGTTAACCAATCAGTCAAATGCATATATTGTGAAACTCCTAGTTCGTGTACATCACAACTGATATGAATATCAATATGTATAATTAATAGGTCTGCTACCAGTAATTTATGGAAGTAAAAATGTAAAACAATATATATAATTACTATTTCAATTCGGAAAAATTTCTTTAAAAATGCCAAATTTAGCCCATAATATACAAATACTTAACCTCTTTCTTGTTGAATTTCATTTTGTTGCTGCCTTTCCCTTTTCCATAATAAAAAAATAAACAACATTTTTCTTTATTAACTGCTGAAAAGATTGGCGTTCGACATGTTTAAAATCAAACAAATAATAATCTTATAAAATTTATTTATTAGCTTGTGTTAACATGTTCGAAAATATATCATGTGAACACTGTGATATTCAAGATTGTAAAGCGTTTGAATGAGTTATCAGTATGGAGGAGATAATATTTGTTGCATCATATATAAAAATAAATTAAGGTCTTTTATATGTACTGCAAAGAGGGCCTCAAGTTAATTTTTACTAACATTCATTGTTAATAGCATGCCAAAATCAATGACTTTACTCCAGTTTTAACTATATAAATTTACTTGCGCTATCAATCGGAATAATCTGAAAAAATTATCCTAGTTTTTTTATGTGCAGTAACTGACTCATTTGACCACATAATAATTAATATAAGAACCCATATTTTTTCAGAATTATAAAAATAACTATACATACATACATAAAAAAACAATATTATGAATGTATGTAGTAAAATTATTATATAACAAAATATATTTCTAACTTTTGGTTACAAATAATAAATAATGCCTCATTGAATCTATTTTGGATTTTCACAGCCATTCATGTATTTGTGTACTAAACTACATTTAGAGATAAATAAAGTCACGATGATAAAAGTAAATTTAATTAGCCATAAAAGCATCACTAAATTTTGACCTTAACAGAAAATATCAAAATATTCATTGAACTAAGAGTATTCAATTGTGCTGCATATTTGTAAAATTTACTAATTTTACTGTTATGTACTTTAAATGTTTGTAAGTATGTTTTTTCAAAACGAGTGACAAAATAGAACTAAATTGAAACCGTACTAATTTTCTATTCAATTTAAGATTTCAATACTAGATTAATAATAGAATTGGGTATATCAACAGTTTGGTCGTCTATCAAAACGATATCAAAATGTTCCATGTAATTACGGAGATGGGCTTCTGGATTGTGGTAAAGAAATCCAATCTTGATAACAGCTTCACTGTGCTCTATTCCGTCTGCCATTCTTGCATCTCCGATGGAATCTCCCAGTAGAATAACATTACCTCTGTTTTTGATTAAGTTGTAATACTCGGTGTTCTTAATAACCGTTTCATTCTTATTAAAGACATGAATAATCTCTCCTTTCATACCGCTTATATAACCATCATCTTTGACGTTGAGAAAATTTGAAATAACCTAAAATTCAACAGATTTGTTAATATTCAGGATATAAGACAGCAGTAATGAAATTTAATATTGTTTTAACTAGTTCAAACTAGTAAAAACTTTGGAATTAATTTAAGTTATTTGTTTGTTAAAAGTGTGTTTTTATAATACGTAATGTAAATATATGGACTGAGACTGTTTAAGCGATATTAAATTTGTACACATATATAAATTATACCTTAACATTTTCACTCAAGATATCACAATTTTTTAAAACTGCCACAACTGCATCTCCAAGTCCAGCTGAAAAAACTAAGACAGGAACATTCTTTTTATCCAAATTATGGAACATCTCACAAACGCCATCCCTGAAAATAAAAGATAATTACAAACTAAACATCTTGGAGAATAAGACCTAATATGAAGAATAAAAAAAAAAAACTAAATAACCTTAGATTTTTTCCTACTGTCTTGGATATATCATCCAGTTCTTGGGCCGGGAAATGAAAACCTCTGAAAATGAAATTTGAAAAAAATGAATTTTTTTATATATATATTTAAACATCAATAAAAAAGGAAAGACTTTTCACCAGCAAATAATTCTAATTTATAAAATGAAACCCACTCCAATATGCCGTTGACAGTACGATACCATTCTATCATATGAGGCGTTTTCTCTTCGACTGTAAGATTAGGATCAACTTCAATGGGCTTGTAAATATTACACAGCCTCCTATCCTCGTTTTTGAATGAATCGGGAACAGATGGACATTCACCAAACATACCTAGAGAAATTAACAGTCCATATTTAATTATTAAAATAAAGAAAACTAATGTAAATACTATTTCAGAGATGAATGTGAAGTTTTAAAACACATTATAACTACCAAAACTAGTCAAAAGCTTTTTTCCATTTTCCACTCTTTGCTTTGTCAATGTACAGTCAAAATCGGCAACAATTTGAAGATTATCTTGTCCATCTTGAACGACTTTATTTATCTTTTGCTCCAATTCTTTTATATTCCTAATCTTTAACTGTGAATTCTCCAAGTTTAAAATGTCACAGAGATTAAGACCCATGACTGAAATTTGATCTTTTCCAGACTAAAATGATTAAAATATTTTTGAAACTTTTAACGGTACAAAAACAATCACTTGGGTTTTGAAATTTTATTCCGAGTTTATTTTGATTTCAAAGAAAACATTAAACAATTTTCTCTATTGTCACCGAGTCCTAACACTATTTTCCGGACGTCTGACACCGCAGAAAACTAACACTACGTGACAGCTGAGCTACTCGCCCATAGACAATATTAGCTATACGTACTTATAGACAATATAAAACTTTTGAGTTGATTCGATTGCTTAAGTGTTGCGCTGGTTGAGGTTTCAATTCCTGCGACGTTTTGGTCTCCGTGCTGGGACAGTCGTCATTATTATTATTTTTTTTAATTCCTGAAGATGGTCCCGGCAAGGGAACCGATACGTCGGAGGAATTAACACCCAGTAAATCGAATCAGCTCAGAGCAACGGCTGCCAAAATTTACAAACTACTTTCCTGTGCGGTTTTTCTTTGTCCATGCAACTGATATTTTGTTAAATTATTTACTCGTAACCATTTAATAGTAAAGGTAGACTTTGACTCAAAAATTGCTATTAGGTCAATTGATAAGTAGGGGGGGGGGGGTGTAGGCAATTGGAGTCGGTAGGCAATGGTGGTCACCCCATTTTCACAGAAACCAAACTAGAGAGGGCGATGTTTTTAAAGGCAATCGCTACCTGTGCACAGGTAAGGCACCCTGACGACGGCTCACTTAGTTTGCGCCACGCGTTAATGAGTTATATATATTTTTTCTCATTTTTGGCGATGTACGTGGACCTGTAATTTTTATATTCGTTAATTTTATTTGATGAGATGCGATAATTTTGGTGAGATGGACGTGTGGATTTTCTGTGTTCATACTTTTATTATGAATAAACTCTCTTGCTGATAGGAGAAAATAAAATAAAAGTATTTTTTCAATGCACAATACTCCTTTTTCTGGTGATGTTTTATAATAAATTTTTAAAACAAAATTAGATTTATAGATTAAAGATGTTAAATGAAGAAGTAGTTTAATACCAATATTAAATAAAATAAATTTTTGATTTTGAATGACATTTTGTTTATTGATGTAAATTTTATACATTTAAAAAATATGATTTCAATGAGACACACACATATATATTAATAATTGAATAAAATACATATTTATCAATAGAGCTCTTATTTCTAAAGGTACATAAGTAAAAAAAGAAGATATATTATCACGGTTTCTACCACCACAAATTCACATCTTATATCTATTTATGTGTGGAAATATTTATTAATGAACTTACAAATATTACATTTTACATGAAACACAAATTCATATTTCTTCTACTTTTAAATATTTCATCTTAAACACAATTATTTTAAATCTTTTTTGTGGATCTAATAAAATCTGTATAATAGTAATATTGATATAAATTATAAAATAATATCATATTATTTTTACTGAACAAAAATTATTATTAAATAATTATTTTTGTACTTAATTACTTATTACTTGTGAATACAGTGACTAGGAGAACTCATTATGGCAAAGGCACAATCTTTCTCTATTTCTCTATAAAGCCTCCCAAATAGACGCTTGAAGCTCAATTCACAGTGTTAAGTCAAATGAAAATATAAATTGTAATAATTTTAGATTAGAAAGTTATACATCAGATTGATAATATTATGAGTAATATGAGATCAATGCAAGTTTCTGATATATTTTAATATAACTATATTGATGCAAATCATACGAAAATGAGTTGTGGCAGGTGAAATGAATGATAATGAATATTGGTTCTGTTAATGTGCTAACTAAACTTTAGTTAGCACATTCATTTTGTTAACTTAAAAAACAGCTCTAAAATAAAAATAAAAAATACATTCATAGAACATCTCACACATACAAAAAAAATATGTAAGGAAAAGTAAAAAAAGGTTTACTCTTGAAATATTTCTCTCTGAAAAAAATACCAGATGCCAAGATTCTCGTAAATGTTAACTATAAAACAAATTAAGTCAAGTCATTATAATGTCTTTAGTCCTTCCCTTTGTTTTGACTGTTTTATGCTTTAAAATTTAATCGTCAGCATAAGCCTTTTCTGGTTTTTCAAAATTATGAAACTCTTACTTTCATTCAAACCTTATTTTTTAAAAGATTATAATGTAAGTTTACACTAATTATAAAACGTAACTATAATATTATTTACATTAAAAAAACAGAGTCCAAGCACCAACTGTTGTGGAGTTTTAGAAGCTTTAAAAGAAGTGTTTTCTTTAAATCAATATCCTGTGGGTATTTTTCATCAGTATTTAACTGACGTTGTCAATTGAATATAAAATTCTTTGGTTATATCTATGTGAGATATTTGAGTATCCTTTAATAACTGTTTTACTTGTATACTAGATTACTGTACTCGGTGGCACATTAGCATACATGTTTTTAAAAGCAACTGGATTTTTTGCATTCATTTGCACATAGCTAGGATTTAAAAATTCATTTAATGGATTTTCTACATCTACTCCGTCACAAAAACCACTGTCTTTTTGTGACATGTTTACATAGTTATCTTTTGCTATGATTAATTCATTTGGAGCTTTCTTATCGGAAGGTGTCTGAGGAATTATCAACATTGGTTGATAGGATGGATTATAGAAGCTCGGAGGAGGTGCATTGTGCTTAGATGGTGGGGATGTAGGTGAGACAGTTTCTGCTTCACTTTGGTCAGAGACTGAAGCAGGCCTTTGAGGTTGATTATCCACCGTGAGCATCGGAACTAGCTCTATAGGCTCCGCTTCATCATCTTCGTTCATAACACTGGATTTATTTTTCCTATGGGCTGGAGTTGAGAAATCAAATACTTGAATTTCTTTTGTGATAACTCCATTCTTTGCTGGACTCATACATAAGTATCCTTGGGCATCTGTAAAAATTTAAACATCATATTAAACGAAAAAATCTTAAGTGCTTGTGTCTGTTTTATACTTAATATTTATATAAATCAGCCACCTGTATCATCTGGTGAGAGAGGATTTACAGTAGAAGGACCTCCAAATGGATGATTAACGTATTCATGGTTTGGTGACGCAAGATTTCCGTAGTCAGGGGCACTCATCATAGCTAGATAATCATTTTCTCCACGTTCAGCGAGCCATCTACTATTCATGTCCATGTAAGGATCGTTCAAATCAATGTATAACTGTAATAACAAAAAGATGTGTTATTAATAGATAAATAATTAATAAAATAGAAAAAACATATAATATAAATAAAGCATACTTTTCGAACATTGTCCTCTAGTAACATTCCTAAGTTTTCACAGAGTTTAGAGAATGTTGGTCTCTGAATCGGTTTTGCTCTCCAGCATTCTAACATACATTGGTATATGCGCTTGTTGGCATAGTCGGGTTTTTCCATACGGTATCTGCAATTGAAAAATACACACTGGTAAAAAAATTCCATAATCTACTAATATAAGATACAAAAACAAAAAACAAAGTAATTAATATTACCCTTCTCGAAGATCATTATAAAACTTTTCATCTGCTTGCATTCCCGGGTAAGGAGTACGGGCTAGGGAGAATATTTCCCAGAGTACGACTCCAAAAGACCAAACATCTGACTGTGTGGAAAATATTCTGTCTCCAATTGATTCTATAGCCATCCATTTGATGGGCAAAAGAGCCTATTTGAAAGTATTAATATTAATAAATAAATATATTTAAAAAGATTTTAATTTTTCTAAGAGTATATAAATGATAAGCTTACGTCTCCTTTTTTCCTGTAGTTATCATTCTTGTACATACTCTTGGCCAATCCAAAGTCGCAAATTTTAACAATATGGTTATCAGCCAATAAAATGTTTCGAGCAGCAAGATCTCCATGGAGCACCTGAATCAAAGATTTTGTTAATGTTGAATACTTAAATGATTGATAATGGTATGCCAAATAAACACAATGGATGCATAAATATTTTACACAATTTTGAATTTAAAAATATAAAGATATATTGAATAAACATGCTTTTAAGAGAAAATTATATTGGTGGGCGAGAGATCGTGTTCTGTATTTCAGCAGACCACTGGACGTAGTCCTCCTTTTTCGTAGTTTGTGTGAATTCTTCTCACTGTCAATGTTGAGCATCCAGTAAGTTCTTGGATAAAAATAAAACTACCTTTCTATTCGCCAAATATTCCATTCCTCTGGCAACTTGGAAAGACCAACCAAGTAAATCTTGCGTGGAAATAGGTCGCATATCTCTGCTATAGTTATAATCTCCTTTGTAATTTGATCTCCATTCAGGTTGAACACTTCCATTGCTCACAATTAGGCCGTCTGAATCTCCTGAGAGCACAGTAAAACATTGAAACACTGAATTTTCATGCAAGAACAAAAAAATGATTGATTTTTATAAAAAAAATTATTTATAGAAAAAATATGCACACGTTTTAAGTACAGTGTTTGTTTTTTTAATTTACAACCTTGAAGAGATTGAAAAAAAATTCAGTACCTGATTAACAAACTATTACCAAATACTTATTTCAATAGAGCATAATTATTTACTTTTGCATAGATTAGCCAATAGATTGACAAGTGTAATGTGTATAATTTGTGATAAGTAATGTGTATATAGAAGCTACTTACCATTAGGCACCATTGATATGACGGTTTGAGCCGTGTCCAGGCCGGGAGAATGAGGACCGCAGCTGGACCGCGCTGACTCTCTAGTCGAAGTCATACTGTGTAGGAGTGGCAATGCCGCATATTTAGATCCACTTCATATCATAGACAGCCAAATTTTGTGAAAAAGCAAAAAACATAGAAACCAGCCTGTTAGTGACAATATGTGTGCAATGATGTTTTATTTAACATGATGATTGAGTAATTGTTTCATTGGAATATATATTTCATTATAAGCATGGCAATCCGTTTTAATCACCAATGAATAAATAATATATGTACTCCAATGTTGTAAGTATTAGAAATCAATTGGATGATGTAGAGGAAGTTAGAAAGATTTTACATATAGTGAGCTAGTTTTCTGAATTATATTTCCATGCACATTACATTATAGCTGTTATTATGAAGAAAAGATAAACCGTATGAGAAAATGCATTTATGAAAGAGATTTTTATGGGTATTTCCAGTGAATTTGGTTTTCACTTACCATTTTGCTAGATTTGGCTAGTGTTAATTTTAATCGAGCAATATAAAACTATCTTACAGAAATATTTAATCAAATCCAAGTCGAATGAAAAATTCCCAGAAAAGTAATTTTTGTACAATACACGCTATACGGCCGCTCTTTATACGGCCTTTCGCTATAACGGCCCTTTTCAATTAAGGCACGTTTTCGATATACGGCCTAAAATGTTTCGCTATAACGGCCAAAAAAAACTTTTTTTTAATGTTATTTTGTTTACGAGCGTTATTCAGTGTGTGCTCATAGAGCGGCAGGTTTAGACTTGTCTGTGAGTGTTTTATGTACATATTTATAACTGATTGTTACTACACATTAACTGGAAAAATTGGAAATAATTAGGGATATTTTTGGTACATAAATACATATGTATGTATGTACAAATAATTTTTTTTAATGTTTTTTTTTTATTAAACTTATTTTAACTATTGATTATATGGATTGAGGACAGTAAAAAACGGAGAATGCCAATGAGTCAAATGACTATCCAGGAAAAAGCTTTAAGTATTTTCGAAATTTGAAAAATGGAGATACCAATGAATCTGATGAAGATGTCACATTCGAAGCAAGCCGAGGATGGTTTGAAAAATTTAAAAATAGATTTAATTTGGATAATTTGAAAATGAAAGGTGAAGCAGCTAGCGCCGATGAGGCCGCATCTAAGGAATATCCCAACGTTTAACGTAGACAAAACAGGGCTTTTTTTGAAAGCGAATGCCTGATCGCACGTACATTTCAAAAATCGATAAATCTGCGCCTGGTTATAAAGTGTCTAAAGAACGATTAACTTTGCTACTTGGTGCAAATGCTGCGGGTGATTTTAAGCTAAAACCACTTTTAATATATTTGTCCGAAAATCCAAGGCCTCTTGAAGGACTAAATAAAAATCAATTACCCGTCATATGGAAATCCAACAAGAAAGCTTGGATGACTAAAGCTACTTTTGAGGATTGGTTAAAAAGTCACTTTTGTACAGAAGTGAAAAAATATTTTCGAGACAATAACTTAACCAACAAGGCTTTGCTAATTTTGGATAATGCACCAGGGCATCCTACTAATTTATTCGAACTATCTGATACCTAGTACCTTCCGAAAAATACAACAGTTCTGATCCAACCAATGGATCAGGGTGCAATAGCCACTTTTAAGGCATATTACCTACGCCGAACTTTCCGACAACTTATAAGGTAAACCGATGGTAAAGCTTCAATTAAAACATTTTGGAAAAACTATAAAATCAAGGATGCTGTTGACAGCATCAGTGAATCATGGAAGGAATTAAAATTAACAACAATGAACCATGTTCGGAAAAAAATATGTCCAGAATGTGTAAAAAGTGTTACATATTTAACAAATTTGGAACCGATCCCATTGAATTTGTATTAGAATAATTGATTCCTTATACGGCTTTTCGCTTAGCGGCCAAGTTTCGTGGAACGTATCTAGGCCGTAAAGCGAGGTATGGGTGTACTCAAAAAACAAAAAAAAGGAATTCGACAAACTTACAAATCTTGATAATAGTTGCATTAAAATATGTATGTTACTTATATATTTACAGTATTTTGGGACTTTCATAATTTTCAAGATACTAAAGTTGTTATAAAATGATCTCTATGAATTTTATAGGGCTTGAAAAATAAATTGATTTCAAGGACTAACATTTTTTGTTGTTATATTATAGTAATACAGTAATTGAGATAGGTCAATTTTATAATTTAGATATTTTAGATAGGCATTTAGATAATATAATGTGTATGATGATAATGAGTGAAAAACCATTTAGTGAAAAATTAACCCAAAATACATTATGAAGAACCAAATACCCTTAGAGTGTTAGCAAAATAATTAGACTTAATATACTTTGTAATAAGTAATTATGAATATTTAAAAATTTTGAATTCAACAATATTTTTTTGATCATGTTTATAAATTTAAAAAATGCATAATAACAATGTATTTATTACTTGTTAGCATGATTTCAAATTATGTAATTTTTTTAATATAAAATAATTACCCGCTTTTATTACTGCTAATGGAATATGTCCGGTTAATAATTTCATTTCCAATAGTCGGATCAATTGCATCAGTCATTTGGTCAATTTGATCTATAAAGTTATCTCTGTGTTTAAGTAAGTAGTTGTGCAGATTTCCAAATCTACAATACTCTACAATCATCAGTAATTCTCCTGAAAGAATATAACATTATTAAACTGCTGTTGACCTGTAAGTTCGGTGATTAAGATGAGGTGGCTCCTAATTACTTCTTACGTTTTGCCACATTTTTTGTACAAGCTCCAAGTAAATTCACAACATTCAAGTGCCTTCCAAGATGGACCATTATCTTCAGCTCTGAGGCGAGTGCTTTTATAAAAGTCGGGTCTGCTGTCTTTTTAACCATTTTCACTGCTACAACAGTGGATTCTTCTTCACTAATGATTCCCTGAGCTGTTGCTTTCATTACAACTCCAAATGCGCCAGATCCAAGTTGCTTTCCTAATTCATTGAAATTGATAAAATAATAAGTATGACTTTATTTGTTGAATGATGAGTTTACTAAATATGATTTCAAAATTAACTTGCCTAATTTCAGTTTTTCTCTTGGAAATTCCCATTTCCTGTCGTAAGGTAGTAATTCAGCTTGCTCGTCGATGCCTAGTTCAAAATTGAGACTTTCAGTTGCTCCTTCTTCAAAGTGAAGAAGTCCAGCAATTGAAAGCTCTTTTCTAATTTCCTTTTCTTTCTTAATTTTGTAAATCAAAAAGATGATCAGGATTACGAAAACAATTGCCAATGCTATTATCACTGATATGTAGACTACTTTGAATTCCTTGTCTGAAAAAAATATATTTACATTCTCAATAATGATAATTTATTACTTTTAATACTTCAACATGTCTATTATTTTATATTGTTTTACGTTCTATTTGGCTAGAATGAAGCAGCTTTTTAATTCTTTGAAACTTATATAGTAACTGTTGAAACCAGATCATCTGATGTCAATGATATTTTGACAATTTTATATATGGAGCCCTTTTTAAAATATTTAATTTTACTTCAAAACACATCAACTTTTTTTCACAGACGTTATATATGTATATTGGTTTTTATTTGTATTAGGCGATTTACTATTTTAATACTTTCAGTGTGTAATCTAAGTGCATCATTATATTATTATTAGATACTTACTTGCGATCACTAAAGTAATGTGTTTGGTTTGAGTTCTTACTCTATTTTCTGCTTTACATTCATAGTATCCGTCATCTGCAGGTAATGTGTATGAGAATGTAAGGTGAGAGCACTCTAATTTTTGTTGTAAGCATGGACCATTAGAATTGATTTCTATTCTCTTATCTGGCTTCAGCTCTTTATAATCCTGAAATTTTTATTATTAGTGATATTATAATCATTCCAAGAGTTATTCTGTAATTAGTTAAATGACTGGTGTCGTTTGAGTTGGTTATAAATATACATACTTTATACCACTTAATTGTTGGAGTGGGTATTCCACTTGCACTGCAATAATAATTAATACTTGGACCCGCATTCATTCGCAGTTCTGCATTAGTTAAGTTGGAAATGATAACTGGGGCCTTTGGGTCTGAAATTATAATATAGTTTTTATTAGGTATATAGTTTTTGAAAATGGCTCTATCATTGGAGCCAAAACATCGGACAAATAACTGAGATTCGACATGGCTTAGCATGACAAAAAAATAAGTTCAAAAACAACAGTCTTTAAAACCTTCAAACTTATCAAAAATTTTAATGTGATTAGCTTTCTCCGAACAAATCCGTTAACAAAACTAATCACTTTAAAAAATAATGTCGAATAATATTTATGTAATTATAGTTTACCTTGTATTTGTAATGAGATAATATCTTCACTTTTGCAGACGTCATCTTCCATTTGTGGCTCAGTAGATTTGCATGTATAAATGTTCGAAAATGATTTAGATACTCGAGGAATAAACAATGTAGCTTGCTTGGAATATTTGGTTTGGGATTCAGTAATATGAATTCCTGAAAAAAGTAAAATGTTAAAAACTGTAATAACATAAGCTTACAGACAAAAGGGGATGAAGAAGCAGGTTAATTGTTCAAACTCAATTATATAGGGTAGTTTTCATCAGAATTTGATGTACATTAAAAGAATTTACAGATATGACTTACTGTTACAGAGATATTTAATAACAGTAACTAGATTTGTACATTTTAAAACTAATACCTGCAACTGAACTGAAATGTGGTAGCTGAATTGATTTGTCAATTTAATTATATTTACCCTGAAACTGTCCGGCTGGCAATGATGTATTTCCTTTCATCCAATAAACTCCTATTGATGTATTGCAGTGAAAAGACATGGCACATGTAATGTTTATGGTGTCACCGATGGCTATAACGGGATCAAAGTTTCTAATTATTCCAAAACCTTTGTCTATGTCTGTCACATAAATAGGTGTTGTTTGAGAATGTGTTCCTTTATTATTTTTCCCATTACAAGTAAGAAACCCAGAATTATTAATGGGCAAAGTTATTATGGATCTGACTTTATTACCACTCGTTTCTTTAGTAAAATTTTCTAGCTGTAAGGGAGAAATATATTTTTTTAGTTTAATTAGTACCCCAATAATTATTAATAGTAAAATAAAATAAAATTCCCTAGCATATGTTAGTGAGCATTTTTTTACTAAGCATATAATTTTATAAATTGAAGATTTTAATATCAACGAGCTTAAATTTAATAATATATTCAGTAGCAAATACTCTGAAGGCCAGTTTAATTAATGTAAACTGCCATTAAAATACGATAATACTAGGTATGAATAATCAGCCCTACACTACTGGGATGTCTATCAAGAACCATTGGTGAATTTTTTGATGAAGTAAAAAGACAAAAAGCGAAATAATTTTATAAGCGTCTAATTTTCCATAAAAAAAACCTCTATATATATATATTTTTAAAAACTAAATATAATTTAATATACTTACGGGTACATTGATCTTTTTACTTGCTTCACAATTAGAAAAATCATTGCACTGAGTGAACGTCCACGAGACCTTAGGCTGAGGATATCCAATAATTTCACAAGCTATACTTGCTCTCATACCTTCCATGTAAAACTTTTTTGATTCAAGTTTAACAACAGGCGGTGCTATAACAAAATATATAAATATTCATAAAAAAATCAACACCAAAATAGCTTTCTGATAAATTATTATGATGGGTAATCAGGTTTACCTAAAACAGTGAGAGTAAGATTTGTAATGGATGTCTTATAAATGTTTGAGGCCTTTACTTGGTATAAGCCACTGTCTTCAAGAGTTAAGTTATTTATTCGAATTAAAATTTGTTTTACTGTTACATTCAAAATATATTTCTTTCCATCAGCTGATATTGAATTATTATTTTTATACCTGTAATGAACAAAATATAATATTACTTTTAAGCATATGTGTGAATTACGCAATTGTTATTTATCTTGTTTTACTTACAACTCTATTTTAGGAAAGGGATATGCTTCTAGTACGAGTGCCCATTTAACATAACTGAAAATCATTTTGTCAACTGCATATAAATTGGCCGGCTCTGATATATTGATGTAGTATGAATTTTGATCTGAAAAACATAATATATAATAATTAATACATTTTGTTTGTAAAAAACTAAGAGCAGCTAAAAAAATACAACGTATAATATAAGTGATATATTTATAAAATTAAAAATTAATTAAATAGGAAAATGTTCTGTTTCGTTCTGCTTTAATGGTATAAAATCAATGAAATGAATTAAATGTATACATTATTTACCTAAAACTTTGACTAGTTTAGTGTCATTGCTGAAGTTACTACTACCGTCCACAGCTTCACACACATATGGACCTTCATTCGCTTTTGTAATGTTTGATATTGTCAGCGTAGTTCTACCAATTTTATACATATTGTCAACACCATTAATATTTTGAGTTGTCGCATTTGTTATTATTACTCTAGATGGCTGAAAACAAGGATAGTAAGATCAGATATATGAGACCAGAATTCTTTATAAAATACCTCGAAATATTTCTCCTGTTAAAAAAGAGCTTAATGGCAAGTTTGAGATAAATATATTTATATGCATAATACTCACATTGATATTAATATTTGGATATATCCATTTAAGGTCAAACAGTATTCCTCTCTCAATTTTGATAAAGCAGTCGAGTTTCAGCTCTCCCCCCAATTCAGTATTGCCATTATAAGAATCATTTATTTGCGGCTTGGCAATAGAATAAGTCATTACTATAACACAGACAGCAGAATTTAATTGTACTGGATATTTTCATTATTCAGAATTATTTATTAAACGAAGGTGATAATAAACATTTTATCTGTTTATTAATAATAACATTTTTTTGTAAATATTTCATCACAAAAATTTGCATAAAGCTAATTATTGTGTGGTCTATTTTAAATAAAAAAATATAATGTACTTTGATAATGACTTACTTGTATCTCTTGAACTGCAGAATTAAATAGTTAGCAAAGCAAAATTTAAGGTTATTGAGATAGAGCTTATTACTATGTATTTTTTTGAAATATTTTTCAGTAAATCTTTTTACTTGTTTTTTTAAACTTTAAGACAGCTCTATTTCAATAAGTAAATAAATAAAAAAATAAGCAATGTTAGAAAAGCAAAGAACAGTGTTAAAGCCAAACCACAAGATAATATTTTAGAAGTTTTTAAAAGAATTAAAACACCAAACAAAAAAACAAATAAGAAAAGTATACACAAGAACTGTTAAAAAGGTGCTACAGTCCTAATAGGCACAAGAAGAAAATTCAATCACACAATGAAAAATAAAACCCCAATAATGAAGATTTTTCATATTTCCTTCAAATGATACTAGATTGTATTGGTGGATTGAAGAGTTGAACTGAAAACCATAAAGCATGTGATATGAAGCTCCCATCACCAGTACTCATTATTTTACTTACTTACTGTGTATACTCAAAAAAACATCGTGCTCTATTTGCACGCCATTACGATGTGCTTTACATGTGTAAGAATTTTCTGTTATGCTGGTGATATTGAGCTCAAATCCCTTATGTGGATCAAAATTAACACTGTCCGTTATCTGCAAAATAGCACTTTGAATATCTTGTATATAAAAAGTAGTACTAGTATTGCTTGGCTAATGAGTAAGAATCTTATTAATGTAAAACGTGAACAAATTTTTCAATAAACCAAGACACTTTATTCTTATTTGTTAGTGGTCCCAAATATAGGCTTATCTTGAAATTATTTAAAGCAATTTAACCATTTAAATAAAAATATTAAAGGTTAACTATTTTAAAATAAATAACCAATAAACAACAATTTTATGTCAATACTCAATAAGAGATGTTAATTACTTTTACTATGAATACACGCTTGCCTCTTTGAGGTTATATTGCTAATGTGTATTCTACTTAATACACAATACCTTGAATGAAGGAAATATTTTATTGAAAAACCATTAAGTCTCATAAATAAGTAAATACTCAATAGTACAATCGTCAATACTAGTAGTAATTATAATATCTTACACGTCATTGTGATCAAGAGCAAGTGAGATTGTTCATTTCCATTTCGTGAATAAGTACACTTATACGCAGCAGACGTATCAAAACTTCTTATTGTTGGAATAGAAAACCCCTCACGCCTGTCATACGTAACAATTCTGTTACTTAGTGATGGTTGAGGCGTGTTAGGCATCACCTAAATAATCAAAGCACCTTGATTCAGATACTGAGGTAATGAGATAAATAAACACTATTCTTACTTCACACAAAATAGGTAGTTGCTTTTACCAAATATAATTTGTAGTACTTAAATTAAACCAGATGAATGACCCATGAAAAACTGAAATTTTAATATTTCATTCATTAAAATCACAAGTGGGTTGCTTTAAATCTTTTGAAATTTATAAATATTAATAGCAGTCTACTAATTTTCAATTATTATTATTTTCTGTGATTGCAATAAAATAATTAAGCTTCTTAACCTGGCAAATAATCTTAGCTCAGTCGAGACATACATTATGCCACAGAAAATGAACTTATATGATATTGAGAGTTGATAGTTTCCGTACCTGTGTTGGACCTCGATTGAGACTAACATGAACATTTGGAGAAGATGGACGGCAAGGAATAGTGACGGTTCCGTACTCTACTACTTCTACTGCAGAATCACTTGGAACCATTAGATTGTCTGGATCTAAGGGTGATTTCAATTTGTTTAAATATTTAATCCCGCTATTATTAATTATTTACTTTACGACTAATTGAATAATTATATAAATATGGAAATAAGAAAAATGCATGATATCCAATAATTCTTGTCATGTCTATGTCATATGAGAATTTGCAAAAAAAGTAAGGAAGGTGTAAGGGAAAAAATCAGACAACAAAAAATTACACTGACAGCAATATATACAAACACGCAATAAGTTTTTTTAAATTAAAAAAATAATTTAATTAATCAAGAAAAGTAAATTGGTTTTTATTTTCTTACCTTCTACATAGACATACACTCTAGCAGCTTTACCCTGCTTCTCTAGCAACTGCGGAGAGTGGGGGTCTTCTGCATACCTTTGGGTATCGGAGTCATTGAAATGACACGTGTAGTAGCCCACATCTATGACACTCACGTTGTACATATCTAGACGAACGGCATAGTAGGGATCGCTATTTGTCTTTGGCGAAATCGATATATATGATTCAGCTGGCATGAATTCTCCGTCTAAGTTAGCAACTATTGGGTACAGCCAATTTAATGGGTAAAGTCCTTTGCATATCAAAGTCAAGTTACCTCCGACAGAAACTATTACCTCCTTTCCGTTGGGTTGTGTTATTATAGGTGGTTCAAAATCTTGAAAAAGAGAAACAACATTTTTTATTTAAAATGTTATTTTAAATTAATTGAATTGAATATAATCTAGTCAAGAATAATATTCATTGCGCATTGTAACAACAAAAAATATAGTTACTATCAATAAGAGAGCATGTTCAAACATTTAAGTACATCATAATTAATTTTATTTAATATACAAATCGTACGATTATCATTATTATCGAAAATTTATAAAATGCATTTCACATCAACAATGACATAAAATTCTAAACAACATTTTTTTTTTTGCAAAAGTCTTGCATTATCTATTGATTGATTGTAATAGCTACAATAAACACCAATTGGTAAGTTGAATACTATTATTATTCGAGCAGCTGATATGTGGTTTGTTTCAGACGTTACTTAGCATATAAACAACTACTAATAGATTGAGTTTTACCAGCTGATAATTTTCTGCATCTCACGTATCAAAAACCAATAAATTTTCCAAAATGCTCTTGAAAAGTTCCAAGTTAAGCTACGCATGCTACTACCAACAACGGGCATTCTCGACTTAGTTAATCAAAAAACAATTATATTTTACCACTATGTAGGTATTTTCAAAGTTCTGTTTTTTTTTAAGAAAAAATATTAAATTTTCCCATTTAATTATTCAGTGTATATTCGAGAACATTTGTTGTAACATTAAAAAAATGATTGAGTATTATTTTAGAATTTATATTGAAAAGAAATATTTAGTGATGCTTCCACTTGTTATTTATTGATAATCAATAAATAAGAGTGGGAATATCACAAAAGATTTTTTTTGATTAAAAATTATATATTGAATTCCGTAAATTTTGTAAATAATTGATTACGCTGATTGTAAGTTGGTGTATTTTTATATATTTTATTTATTGTAAAAGATTTATAATTTATTATTCTATCATCGTATCACCGATTGCATATTATAGCGAAACCAAATTTGAAGTGACGATTTATTAAGAAATAATTGTTTGACTAATTGTATGTCTTTAAACAAAATAGTGTGTGTAATATATGGTAACGAATTTAACTACGTGACGCTATTTCGGACAGTCGAATGAATATTATTATGCGTATTTGTCTCGTCCTTAATATTCTATAAGGTACTTCTTGATAAGAATACCTTGGCCAGTGATATCCGTGCGTTGAATATGAATCCTTTTCCCAAAATAAGTCGCCACGTAACGAGGGATGCGATAAATATTTTTTTTTATTCTGGGGCTATCAAATAATTTATAAATTATTTGGTAATATTTTTGATTTTTTTTTACTAATATTAAAACTTGTACGAAATAGGTTTTGCACTGAATAACAAGTAATTAGATGAAAAATTAATAATATTATTGTAATAAAATAAAATAGTGCTTTCATTAAACTAATGTATTCAATGTCTATCATTGTAGTAACGCATTTTTTAGACTCAATAGCCTATTTTTAACATAATCACAGGCTTCTTTGAACATACTGAAAATACTTTATTTGGTTTTTTACATATTTTATTGTTTTGAATTTTAAATTTTATAAACGATAAAAATTAATTGCCAGCACGTTTTATACTTGCAAGCGTAATAAAAACGACCATGGTATCATTTACTATAATAAAAAATACCCAAACTACTGTGTCGCTTGCCTCGCCTGGTTTCGCCTCTGCAGATGACTAACAAGAAAAAATAACAGAATGCAATCTCTGTTACCGAGTTCGTACGATTGCAAACACTTGTGCGGTGACTCACTTCTGACTCGCCATGCTTTTCGATATCAATGCATTTATTGCAAGTACATAAGCATATAGGTTTAATCCATGAATGTTATTTTTGTCAGCACAGATAATCGATCATACTGAAAAAAAAATATTCCGATACTACTCTGGCAGTCTCTCTAAAATGTTCGGTGAAGTCAAATTTATGATTCTACCTTATATCAATTTGATACCTGTAATACCTATTAATACTTTTTGGATAAATTTTTACAGCGATCGCTGATGAAATTTTTTCAAGCGCAATATACAAAATCGAATCGCACTCATGCATATATTTTTATTGTTAAAATTGGTTATTATATTATGTACCATGAAAACAATATTCTTTTAAAAAAATTTAATATTTTGTAATAAATTAATTGAAAAACTTAGTTCATAATAACTAAAGTAATTACCAATTGAATTATGATCAACTAAAATATTTATAGTGATAATTTAAATTTTTAATTTTAAAACGTTAAATTGGTTTCATTAAATTATGGCAAATTTAGTAGAATATATTTTTGATCAGTTTCCTTTCAAATATCATCTTTTCAATGATTGATAATTTGCTTGTTAAATTAATTAATTAAATTTTGTAGGTATATAATCAGATTTGGTTTTCTTAAGCGGGTAATAGTGAGTTTATAGTTAGATCGCGATTTAAAGTTAGTTTGAATTTCTGCTTAAAACGCCTTATCAACCATAAAAACGTGCAACGAATTCAAAGAAGACGTAGCTCAATCAAAATTCTATGTAAAAAGAGAGAAACCAGTTATACTTGAATAAATCAAAATAAATAATTTATTTATGGTGAAATGTGGGAAGTCCCGTTAATACCAAGCAACGTTTATGTATAATTTAAACATTTAGTAGCATTGCAAGGTTTTTATAGAATCACCATAACGTCTTTTACCAATTACTATTATTATAAAGTTAGAAACAAATCATAAGAAAACATAAAATATTATGTAATATTACATACATACTACGAAAGGAGAAAGTCTCTACTGATAGTTTAATGCATCTGTCGACCAGTTTTTAATAAATTCTGTGTTGAAACTTATATTGAACACGTTTGAGTCAAATAACAATATAACGCATTTTGAAAGCAAATACAACTCTTAACGTACAAAAATTTTAATAATATGATATGGCCAGGAAAAAGTCGATTAGTAGGTAATTTAAATTATTCTTGGTTAAACCACCAACGTTTGTATTATAAGATTAACTGTAAATACACATTATTATCAAAAACAAATAAGCTTATAGTTATAAAAATATAAACATTTGCAATTTGATATGCAAATAATATCGATTTTGAAAGACTGATTAATATGAGCAGTGCTAACAAAGTGTTAGACATATTTATCGTTATAAAAATAATTGTTTTTTAAAAGTTTGATTAATAAAAAAAATTAAGTTTATCTCAGAAATAGTGTTTTTCAGAACCTGGGAGAACACATGCAGTTAGCAACAGTACCAACATATTTTCATCAATTTCGTTTAAATCCATTACTTTTATTTTATTTATAGTTCATCTATTTATACTGAAAACATTTCATTGAGCATTCACAACGAATATAAAAAGATATTGTACAATGACGTCATCATAGTAGATGCGCCGCAGTCCACTGACATTTACTAGAACTATCTGCCAGTAAAGAACATGACACAAACCAGTTCCTTTATATCAGTGTTTCCCAATACTACTTGGCTCCACTCCCCTCATCGATAATAATTTAAACCTAATCGTTTATTCATCATCATTGTTTTTATTGATGTTTGATTGGTCCTCGTATTTTCGCGTAATTCGACCTGTTTCTGGGCTATTTACTTTACGGGGGATTTTAATAAAATATATTTAATTATAATCACATCAACATTTTATTACCAGGAAGATTCCCTGATATTTGTATTTTTAATATAAAATCAATATAATCTTGAGTCTAGGTTTGAGCCAACTCAGAAAATTTCACAACCAGAAATCTGACTGGTGTAGCATTTACGTAAGCATTTTATTAAAATGCCAAATAATGTCTTTGTAGACGTAATTTATTTTGTAATTATTGCAAAGCGAGATACAGTACAATTATTTTTTATAATTAAATATCGCATTGAATGCAAAATCAAACAATCCATAGTGTACGTTTCGGTATTCGCTGATGTCACACGTCTTGCTATTATTCAAAAGATGCAGCAGATTAAATAAAATGTGACTAAAGAGTTTTTATGCCGAATTCTAAAATTCTGAAAATATAAAGACTTTTAATAGTTTATTATTGAGTAATGCAAATTCAGATGGCAAGCTCGTCAGCGTGTTTTATTCATTTAATTTATATTTAATAAAATAATATGTTACATTCCATATTATTTTAATGCACTAGCTAAATCAAATCTAAGTATTGTGAGGCTTGGTTATAGTAATTAAAATTAATATCTTTAAACCATACTAAATTTAGATTTAATTAGTGAATAGCTTTTGCGTTTACAGCTACCAGACTGTTTGTTTTCCGACTTTCTCAGTGTTTGTAATATATATATATATTTTTTAATGAGATTGAAATTAAACTATCAAAGATGTAAGGAGTTTTGTATTCATTGACTATGAAAAAATAATTTATTACAAAATGTTAGTGTTTGCACGCAGTTAATAATTAAATAAGAACTTGAGGATTTACCGCATCTATTTATTAATTCTAGTAATTATTTTTTTAAATAATAAATGCGTATTGAATATAAGTTTATTTACGGCTGCGAAATAAGATAAAATAAAAACAATTAATATTTACCGGCAGTTTCCAAGCAACCCTGAATTAATATCCATTTCCTGAGTATGGGGTTCGCGTTTGAGTCCAAAATATCAAAACGTAAAAAATCCGATAAGAAGATATTTAAAACAAATCATGATCTTCCACCAATGCATATAATAGATAAATAATATTATTAGGATTTTGGTTGGAGTCAGCGTGGCAACAACCTCATTTCCTCACCTCGCCCGCTCGTCATTGAAGAGGTTTCGAAATGAAAGTGAAAGGATTTTATGCTGCGCTGAATCACTTGATAAGTGGTTCCTTGCTGCCAAATTCTGACTACAGGCACTTCTCAGAATATCAGAACTCGATGTCGCCAAGAAATATGCAAATCGATGTCAGGAATCCGCACAATACAAATAGCACGAATGCTTGTGAGTTGACTTTTTACTGGGTACTTTTCCGTTTGCACGTTGCACTTTAGAGTTTATAATAAGTCGTTCATATAATTTATATAATTAAAACAACACATGAATATCCAGCCTACACGTGTTCGGAGTCTTGTAGAATATCATCATCACAAACAGGGTCTATTATATATCTTTATATAATAGAGATACTCTGGAAAATGATCAATCCCACTCTGATGAATAAACTTAAATTAAAAGAAATCAAGAATTAAATTAAACATTTCCACGATTCTATTCGATGGTGTGATGATTTTGCTTTTTATTAACAAATAACAGTAACTGTTTTATGTCGTTATGGACGCTTAGTTTGTTATTTTTTTGTTCAATTCTAAAGCAAATGAAATTCCCGAAACTTACTTATTAATGAAAAAAAACCAAACTTATTTTCCTAGAAATGAATTTTTCAATTGCAAGAAACAAATATTGCATTGCATCGCATACCGCAATGTAAGCAGAAACTCAATTAAATTATCACACATTTACATTTATCTAAATATTCCATAAAATCAAATACGTACAATAATTTACGGCATTACATTAAAATCACGGAAAAGCTCAGAAAATAATAAGTATGAATTCAGAGATGATCAAACTATTCCTAATAATTTTATCCATGCATGGAGTTATTGAGGATGACCTTTCAGACAGTTGGGTAAATACAACACGATTTAAGACAGATGTTTTGTTCAAGTCTGCAGTTTTTCATCATTATTGTAATGATCTCGTGTATTTTATTTATTATTACTTATAATTATTGACAGCGAGGTGCTAATTTTTAGGCATTTTTTTGTAGTTCCTTGAAAATGTGCTGCGATGGAAACACAGTTGAAATGCTTCCGAGTATGAGGTAATTATCATTATTTATTTATTTATTTTAAACACCACTTTATTGTAATCCCAAAAGCAAATAATTTTTTTAAATGTAAATTTATAAATAATAAAGAGGTAATAAAAAATACTTATTTTAATTAACTTAAAAAACAGGTAAAAAGTATTGTAAAAAATCAGCTTTTTAAATTCAATAAAAACGTATTAAAACAAAAAAATACTTTAGTAATAATTAGTTAAACTGAAAAATAATAAAAAAATGACACATTTGCATATTTGACGTTGGGATGTTTTCCAAAATACAAAAATAAAGGAAAATAAAACCACATTGACTCAGCACTGAGAAATGATATCATTTTCGTACGAGTATTTATATATAAAAGTGTAATCAACGCAAATCCATCAGAAAAAAATAACTTTTCTTAGCCAATATCATTTCTTCATACTGATATTATTTTTATATTAAATAAACGTATTTTGTAAACTATTAAACAACTTCCCTGCATTTCGGGAAGATATCAAAGTATCTATGATTATCTACCATTTTCTGTTTCATTGTCCTAAAAATGGAAAACTTCACAAATGCAGGCATAAGTATTCTAATATGCATAAAGTAGGAAGTGATATATATATTTTATTGTTACTCATCATATTGTATTATATAATTCATTATATATTTTATTTATCAACAGCTATGACAATTTCCTAAGTATTTCCAATTTCTGAAGGTTGATGACCAGTGAACCATCATAACATAATTCCTTGCATGTTTGCATATTATTAAAATTTAATTTTTCCACGGGGACTTATAAATTGAGTAGTGACCTTCCAGATTAAAATGTAGGTATTTTAATTTGCACCACTTTTCCTTTATAATAATATCCTGGTATGACAACGTCAGATTGAATTGCATTTTTGATAACAATTACAGATTAATTAGTTTATTATTGACCGCAATACGGAAGTAGTTACAGTTTTTACAACAGCTATTTGTTTTAAAGAATTTGTTGCAATATATTCTGATATCATAAAATGCACTCCTTGGCTGGAATTTTTCTACTTAAATCGGGTAAAATGTAAATTTAACAAATTTTATTAAATATATGGTGCTACTGCCGAATGCACGCTGAAGGCCAAGAGATTTTCCTTGACTATTAGTTGTATTATATTTTAATTTGGATTCAATATATGGTATGAATATGAATATATTTAGTTTGTTATAGTTACGGAATAAATATTATCATTTTATGTGGTATGATTTGACATAATTGGTTTTATATAAATTATTTATATTTGTGTCAAGCTTGTGTATTTTTAAAGGGTTTAAAGGAAATGAAGCTTTTCCATTATAACTATTGGAATGTTACTTGTTTTAATTTTATATTATATATTTAGTTTTATCGGAAAATAAATTATATTCATGCTTTGTTTTGGCACTAAGTTTTGGAGTATTTAAATTTGTTTGTATTTCTTCATGGTAGCAACTATGTACTTAAGTGAAATATGCTTAAATAAACCATTGTAAGTTATGATATGACGAGGGGGCGAGTTCACTAAAAAACGAAATAAAATATTTCTTAAAAAAATATTTTGAATCGTATATAAACTAAGTGTTTAATATTGTATTCGTCATAACTCAGTGTGGGGTCTGCTTTAAATCAATTGCCTCGAATCTTATAAACAAAAGTAACGACTCTGGAGGCAAACAGACATTAACAAAAGAGCCCACCGGGTATTATTAACACAGCAAGTAAACGTGTGGCTATTTGCACACTGAACAGTAAGTAGCCCAAGAAAATAACTTAAATGTGTATAGTACAGGCATGCGGACAGAGGCAGCGTTATATGTTATTATTTGTATACACATGTCGGTAGGTGAGGCGACAATGACGCAAGCACGGGCGCGGCATGACGCGACTTTATTCCTACAATGGCGTGAACTGAATATAAAAATGATTGGAAATTTCAATTAACCAGAAAAAATCCACATAAAACAAACGACAAATCAAGTGCCGAGCTTTGAAACATATGGGAGCGTTAGCACCCACAGAAGTTAGCCAAGCCATGCCCACCGGTTGATAACATACTTGAAAAGTTAATTATAGATGGTGCCGAAAGTTCCATGTCTATAAATATACGGATGGAAAGAATTTATTGCTCTGGCCGAATAGTTTCCACGGTTTGATTTTAAGTAAAATGACTATTTCAAATTATTAAGTAAACAATCCGTAGGAACGATATAGATTGCCAAAAAAACTATATTTGAAGTTATATTATTAGAAAGTTATGATTTTCAAACGTAAAATTTTAGTTAGGTGTTTGCATATTATGTGTAGGCAAATAAAACATGGAATTTACCACCGTGCACTTCTAAGTAAATTTACTTGTGGAGACTTGTTGAAAATTAGTCATTCTAATAAACTTCTGTGGTTTAAGAAAATTGTTAATTTAATAAATTTATAACATTTACATTTTAATAAATGTAAGCCTGAACAATTTGATAATTTGTAACTTTATATTCATTATACTGTTATTGTTATATTATTTTCGGGTGTTTATCCAGAAAGGGAACAATTTATATGATGACATGTGCTTAACTTGGCCGGTTTCGAGTCCTTATCAACCGCTATTTCCGGTAGATTTTATTAAGCCTTTTATAAAAATAGTTTGCAGAAAGAGCATCCTGGCTGGCCTTCAGATTTCCAAAGGAGTACACAGTGACTAGGGCGCAAAAAGAAACCGGGAAGAAGCAAAATAAATATATTGTTTGGTCCAGAATCGTTTTGTAAAAAATTATATACGTTTTAAAATATTTATATTTAAATAAGAAAAAGTTTCAAGACACATGTAACAAGTTATTCTTGACATACGACAGTTAGGAACTCATTACATAATGCATAAGGCACGTCGTAGTGGTGCAACTTTTGTAATTATTCAAATATCTGACCTTGCTGAGATCTCGACTGGTTCGAGGCAGACCTGACCAAGTATCACAAGAAGCACATAACACTAAGTAAAATTCTATAAACAACTTCTGCTTCACACTAATTTATGCTTAACTTGTTACATCTGTTTGAATTATAACATTTCAATTTATTATATTATACTTTAAAATAATTAATATTTTTGAGTAAAATATTTGAGTGATTTTCCACATGTTCGTTTTTATTTGTGACCGGTTTCGCCAACATTTCACGTTGGCATTATCAAACAGAGTGGAAAAACGAACATGTGGAAAATCACTCAAGTATTTTACTTAAAAATATTATAATGGAATTCCACCAAGTACTCTCAGTCAAAAATATTGAATTTTTAAAAATAATTCTTAAAAAAAATATGTTTTAATGTGGTAGATTTAAGATCACATGATTGTTTTGTTTAGCAGACAATATATATAGGGTGTCTAAAAAGAGTATCGGGTGAATGTGAATAGTGACCGTTATTGCGATATGCTGCGAAAATTTTTGGGCCCATAGTTGCAGGAGTTTCAAGGTTTCAATTCAAGAACGTGGTTCCAACAAGACGGGGCCACTTGCCATACATCCAATCAATCAATTGAAGCTGTTTACGAATTATTCCCTAATAAGGTGATTTCACGCAGAGGTAACATCAACTGGCCTCCCAGAAGCCCCGACCTTAGCCCTCTTGACTATTTCGTATGGGGATACCTTAAATGTAGGTTTTATGAGAATAATCCGAAGAATCTAATGGAATTGAAACAAAACATCAGGTCAGAAATGGCAGCAATATTGAGAGCTATGTGCCAGCCTGTTATCAGCAATCTTCGTTCCAGATTAGAAGAGTGCCAGCAGCGTAACGGTCACCATTTGGATAACATCATCTTTTCGAAATAATTTTCCATTTTGTATTCTTATAATCCACAATAAAAAAAATACTTGATTACTAGTAGTTTTTGTTTTACTGAACTAACAAATACCCGATGCTCTCTTTGGACACACTGTATAACGTTTAGAACTATTAAATTAAAAGGTAAGTCTACGATCGATTTCTTTGATCTCCACAGTACGAATATAATAGGATTCTTAGTTACTCGCAGGTTTTCGATGTTACGATAAGTAGAACTGATTTTTGAGTTTATGCCGTGTCATGGCTGACTTGACTCCGATAGGCTTGAGTCATTCCCCGAGGAAGACTATGGTGCCTGGTTGGAGCCACCACAAGTAAGAGGAGAGAAATGACGCGGCACAACCCAACAACCAATTTCAGCTTGACTCATACTTGTTCCAGTTTGGACGAAAACGATTTGCAATGGTTAGCAGTATACTTTGTTTATATATAAAAAAAAATCCGCATTGTAACATTTCAATTCAAATTTGTTAACTTGTTGATTCAGGCACCGTGGTTAATAGCTTACTCATTTTAGAAAGAAACGAAATAGCACAATAAGTATTTTTTAAATTTGTAATATGGACCATTAGCGCAGTAGTCATTGTCTTATAATAATTTCTATTTAAAAATCTTCCTAACGAATATCAATCAGTAATAATTGATTACAAGTACGTAGAAGCCGTCCATGACGTCTTTTCCACAGCAGGTGACAATAAACCTGAATATACTTTATATATCCGTAAGTGAGTTACTTCTTTGAATTGATAGATAAAAAGTATTGAGGACAATATCTATCGAGTATTAAAATAATTTTATCAGATTCGAGTTCTTTATCAATAGTGAGAATAGGTGAGCAGGTCACATTGTCAACATTAAAACAAAAAAGTTATAAGATAATTAAAAAAGTAAAGTTAAATTATCTGAAAACTTAATTTTAAAACAAAAAAAATATTTTAAATTTGCAAATGATATATGTATTAATATACCCAAATATAGGTTTATAGAACACAATATATGCAATGAAAATAATTTTCAATAAATTCTTTAACTTAGTCTTGAATGGAAATAAGTATTAGTATTCTTTTGTTTTGAGTCATTTTATGGAGGTCTTGATTTTTGTGTATGAAATAATTAAGTGAAGGTTTTCTGACGGATGAATTTTAATAAAATATACTTGTAATATTGCCAAAATGCCTCGTTTATTTAAACGAGGCATTTTGGCAAATATGATACACGATATTTATCGTGTATCATATTTGTTATAATTTGAATAGGCAAAGCTATCGTCCTCCCCGCACAAACATTACCACCTGTGTGGCAAACATCATTATCGATGACGTGATCACCAGGTGAAATGTTGGATTGGGGGTTGATATTAAAAATAACCCACTAACACATGTATAAAATAGAGTCTAGCCTAACTAAATGACGAACGGGAATGTTATAATATATTCCAAGTACCTATGACCTTAAAATTTAGAATAACGAGTGTAAAATTGATGCGTCTAGACACGTAAATTTAATATCGGGAATTTTAATGGTACGTAGTTTTGTAAACTACGTATTATACAATTATATGAAAGGACAGATTATATATAAAAAATTACGGCCGCTTAAACCGGTAAAACATTTTTATGATTCTCATATACAAAATGAAGAGAATTTGATTAATACGCTTATAGAGGCATAAAAAAATGTGTCATCGCGTGGGATTAAAATAAATTTTAATCTTTGTTTGATAAAAGAAACGAGTTTTCATTAATCTTAACTTTGAGCACGCATTGCCGTAGAAAATTATCCGATAATTTTCTTCAAGCTGCTATATATTTTTATTCCTACTGCATGGAATACTGCTTAAGCCTATTGCAAAATAATATTTTTATACCCACCGATTGAACCTATAATAATCTAATATAAACAGCAAAAGATGATGCCCATTGGCCATATGATTCATGACACGAAGTTAAATTCTGGATGTGGTACTAGAGGAATGAGGAGAATCTTCCAATTGAAGATTATGATCAATTGGCATGGTCGCAATTGGCGTTGTGGGTGACAAACAAAGCCCTCTACACACGCAGCAACAAATCGCGACAAGCAGTTGCAGCGTCATTTAGCATAAAAAATGGCGTAAAAAATGAGTTGTCGCGGTTTGCTGTTGCGATTTGTTGGTCGCTTGTCACAAGCAGAAGTACAATGTCTAGCCACTACTGTGAAAAACACATTAAAAAAACATAGCACATAGCCATATTATTATATAAATAACTATAAGCTACAAAACTTATTACTAACCTAGCCTGTTGGGCGAATCTAGTATATAGTTTATTAAGTTATCATGTTTATTCCGTATGTATTTTTTATCTTGTACATACTCGTATATGGTATATGTACACTTCCTAATAGTGTAGAGCGTCTCAAAAGTTATAAAGTAGAGTATGTAAGTTATATAGAGAAGACTTACATTTTGAGCCACGAACAATCGAAAGAATTTTTCAATTTATTTTTCCAAACAACATGACTAGATCGACATTATAAGGGAAAACGTGTTTTCATCGTCCATTATTCAATTTTCGGATGATAGGATTGGTTTTGAGACAGTGAGATATAATACTATGTGTATTTGTATGATACTAAAAAGAAGAAAAACCAGCAAACCAGTTTTCTACTGCGGTAGATATGTAGAACTGAGAGGAAATCTTTGCTACGGATATTAAGATTAATGTGCCAAGTGCTGCTTCCACTGAATAGTCAAGTGTTGGACAGATTACATGCAAATGTGGAGAGGTGCACCAAACTACATGTTTAGTTCATGCCGAGAGCGAAGCGATGACGCCATCCTGTCGTATTGAAACATTAGCTATGTGTCGCCATTAGACAAGAAACAATCATATTGCCACTTGTCTCCCCGGGGAAATATTCATATTCCTTGCAGAGATGACGTTGTATGTATATTTTGGATTTTCCAGTATGCCTTAATTTACATCGCAAACCAGTTATAAAAAATATCACAATATGTAAAGTTTGCCGATAAAAATAATATAATTTCAATAATTTTGACATTAATATTTGTATTACGATATCCAATACAACCTATTTAAAAATATTGCAAGTAGGGAACTACGTATTTTTTTTATTTTTTATTTAAACGAAGCAAAAGGAGTAAGTATTTTTAATACATCAACATGCTCTCTTATCGTTGATTCAATAAGGCTGGGCGCAAAAACTTGTTAATTTTCATTTCAAATTCGCTACGAAGATATTAATTACAACAATAAACATTTCTTACCGCATCGGACGCTGCATACAAATGCAGCCAAGACGAGGAGCACGGCGTTCAGCGTTGAGGTTGTCATTTTGAATAATCAGTTGAATCTCCAGTATCACAACACTAATTGGCGCTGGACATGTCGAGGACGAGATTCGATAGACTCCGGGAGCAGCGGGAAGGTCCTTCCGACTCCAGCACAGCGCCGGAGGAACTATCCTCGAATGGACTCCATCCCAGAACCAGGCCGGCTACCGGAAACGTCCAGGCGATAAAACCACACTTGCGATATTACGAGCACTAACAATACCACTGGATTTTTATCATGAAAAATACGCACAACGTAATGTCAACCTATCGCTTCCATACATTCGAAACCCGGGATAAACTTATCACTTTTGCCTATATCAGAGTTAGTCTTTGGGTCTGATAATCGATTGCCTTTGAAAAGTTGATAGATAAAGCGTATTATCTGAGAGATAAGGGGGCTGGAGACAGTCGCACGACGAGCGCCCGAGCCAGCGCCTGCAGAGTGACTGGCGTGACCTCCGGGCTTGAGTAATCCGCCGCGTCTAGCACCACCACATCTGCCAGCACCCCCGCAACGGTGGCTCGCGATCGATCCGAGCTACTTCTACCTCTTCATTTGATTTATTTAATAATACCAACACGTAAAGCTTTACTATAGAAGCAATGCACGAGATAATCATTAACACAGTACGTATATTGGTTATTTTTTTGTGAAGACCGATTTTGCCCTATACAGGTTTTATTTTTGATTGATATGATTAAGTACATTTTTTTAACATATTGAGAGAATATCCAGAGAAGCTTATCCCACACAAGTCATGATGATATTTTTCTGAGTAAAAAATGTACTTAATCATATCAATCATTAACACAGTGATAAAATCGTATTTTTATTGGACATTGATTGTGTCAAAGGTTGTCTTTACAGAAAAATGAAACGCATTAATATAATATAAATGAAAATTAGTTTTAATATAGTTAACAACTCTAGCATTATTACTTATCATATATTTTTCATTTAACATCTTATACGCTCTAAAAAAAATCAAATATTTATTTTCCATGTGCAAAAAAAATTGCGATCAAATAATTTAAAAAATTAAGCGTATTTTTAATATATTTAGTAAAAACTGAAAGCACTGGAGCCAGTCGTGATTGTAAACGCGCCGATCAACTATTTATTCTTGGCTCATTGAAGCAATGAAGTGTGAGGCATCTTCTGTACCAAAGCAAACTAAAACATTCACCAGGTTTATATGAAATAACAATTTCTTAAATATACTACACCTATTTATAAAATCCATCAATTTTACTAAAAAATATTATGTACATTTGATACACAAACTAAATTTTACCATTATGTATATCTACAAATATTTAAAAAAAATGTTGGTAGCCTTTAGCATCTGTTGTAAATTTATGATTTTGGAGTTTCTTTGGTGTAAGCTGCATTATGTTTTTTGTCTTCAGACATTTCGTTCTCTGCACTGGGACCATCTTCAGGGATTTTGAAAATCCCCTCTAAAGTATCCAAGAAACTCCAGAATCATTGAAAAAAATGTATTAGTAAAAACTAAGCAGTATGCAATAATATTTAAATCTGTTACGTTGTCAAGCCAATAGAAAACTACAAAAGTGAAAAAAACAAAATAACTTGGACTTAAATATAATATAAATATGCGCTAAAATGCTAATATTTTATTTATAGGTACATTCTAATATAATATTTTATATAATACAGAAAAAAATTAGGAAATAAAAAAATGGAACTTACATTATGAAAGCACTCTTACACATCGAAAACAAATATTAGCATGAGAAACAAATCAAATATTTCCTAATACTCAGCTGTAACGAGAACGGAAGTGCTCTTGCTCAAAATATAGTATTTAGTATAACTTTTATGCTAGCCAAATATAAAGTGGATACATTTTATTGTAACCTCACTTTTAAATTAACTGGTAAACATATTCAATGATTTTTGAGTGTTACAGCCAATCAACTTACTATTTCTTAAAAAATAAATAAATTAGAGCCATGATAGGAATTTCACCAAAATACTATCGAACGAAGATTTTGAGAATGTTTTCGGAAACACCACAGCTTCTACTGGCTTTTATCCACACACATGCTACATTAAATAAAAAAATATTACTAAACACGTACATCTGTACAGGCACCAGGAGTGTTAGATTACACCCACGCATCCTCGTCCACGCCAATTATAACAATAAATCTAAATTTATTCATACAAATATCAGAGTTCCTTTTTTGGTCATCGCAGAAATGTAGCACATGTTATTTATTTAACATCTCCGGACTGTAGATATGCCGTTATAATTATATTTACTCGAATAAATATCATTATTAAAAGTCATTATCATGAAAAATGATTGAAATAAAAAATAATTGAAGTTAATTTAATATTCGGTCTTTCGGTGAAGCTTAATTTTTTATTGTTCTCGCTCACTCGAAACTGTTCGATGACTTCACCAGCTACATATAAACAATGCTTTTTTTTGTCTGCATAATAATGAAGACCATGGTTTTTATTAAGCTAGAAATGACTCTTCGGTCTACGATTCTTGTTTAGTCATTCATGGCGCCTACAGTTATTATCGATTTAAGCCCGATGAAACGTGAATTTTGGAGGCTGAGCTTTAAATAATTTTCCAATTGAATTATTTTAAATGCAACCACAAATATATCATTCGCCGCTATTTATCAACATCGCAATGCACTGTATCGTAAATTGGCGAATATTAATTGATCACATAATTCAATATTATTATACTAAATGTACATAAAAAAGTTTGAAACAAATTTATATAGAACCAGCTATGTTTCTGCCTTTCATGTGATTGTTTCTGCGTTTTTATCCAAAATACAAAATCACATTTCCAGCCTGATTTTTCATCCAATGCGACGGTTACTACTTCAGTGCTCTCTCGTTATCATCGTCGTTCGCTCAGATGCTTGGATATTTTACAGCCATGAGTCATTGTAGGAAGTATTCAGTGACCCAACATTTAACTTTGTAACGCAATACTACATTTGAAGACCACACCAGGCATCGCGGAGAGCTCCACTCGAGCTTCATTCTTCGATGAACCATAGCGTGTAGTCTTTCCTCCTGAAAAATCGAAACAGTTAGATATATGGACCCGATAAGGCTTATAGCTGTCTAATAAGTATCGTCAATTCCTGGTTATTCATGTTAATTAATTAACCTGCAAGGAATACCAATTAAATTTAATATATAAATATATATCTTATATTTATTATTTTTTGTCTTTACTGTTGTAACGAATAATCTAAAAAAAATATCACTATGTAAGAGTAAAAAGCCCAAAGTGGAAGATACAGATTGACAAGCAAGCGGTTTGTAACGACCAAAGGTTGCATTTGGTTTGTTATGCTATTGGCTTTGTTGTATACACCAAATCACATGAAACCTGCAATATAAATAGATTACCTTATCTTTGATCTTGAAGACTAATTTTCTTTGAAGTTTTCTAAAAAACAAACTAAAGCGCTAAAGAAACGAATTAAACCTACAAGCTTATGAAAGTAGTGAAAAATCCGCGATAAAAACATTGAGGTTTAGTTAGGTAGAGACATCTTATTTAAGATAATAAAAAGCTGATAAAATTGTGAACTTTTAAAAACAGGAAAGAAACGGGAATAACAGGAAATGGTATATAAACAGCGACAATACAAGACAAAAGTTGATAAGTAACTAACCATTAAAACTGTAAAAAAAAAACTTCTAATTTATTAAGTCAGGCACATGTGGAGCGCACTTATACTAGAATAAATATACATTTTTGCTCAAAGCATATTATCTTTATGTAACAAGAAAATTAAAAAAAGTTTAATTTGATGAAATCATTGATAGACAAAAAACACGTATGTGAATGTAGCGTGGATATATAACATGTTTAAATCCATGATATCGTTTTACCAGATGTATGCGAGTGTAGCTCAGAACGTGTAATGATATCTAACTGGATCCTAAAACTGCATTTAAATTAATATTAAATAATGAAGTTTTCAGCATCTTGTAGTTTTTCTTATGTATCGAAGTGATTTGTATAAATCGAGATTATCACAACAACGTCGCAATATCAATTTTAAGTACGGATTTCCTTATTGACTCCTTAATGGTTTTTGGTTGAGTTTAATATAGTTTGTAGTAATATTATTTGTGTGATTTGCCACAGAGATCTTAGATGTCGAGAATTTCTGACCACGATAATGATATCGGCTACGTATTACAAGTTTTCCTATTTAATACATTTCCTCGAGGCGCAGAAATGGAGGCCGCGGCTGTGCGACTTTATTGGTTTGGATTTTCATTGTCCTCAAACAAACGGCAGTTTGGAAAGTTGAATGAAGATATTTGTTTTCTTTCGGACACACCTTCCTCGAGTGCCATTGTGATGAATCGGGAAGAAATTATCCGTAGCCGTGAGGAACAACGAAAAGTAAAAAAAAATAAAAATATTATATCGAGTTTCTCGGGATTTTTTGAGACAGGAAAGTTCTCAATTTTTTTGGTCACCGTGCTGTCAACACCCCACTGTCTTGTATAGTGAGGTTGGATCTTAAAAGCTCGCTTTTTACTGTATTGGTAATGTCTCATTGTCATGTGTGGTGAGGTTTGATCTCAAAAGATCTCATTTCACCGTGATGGCAATACTTCACTGTCAAGAACACTCGACAGTGAAGTTTCAAACTTTTTAATATATTTTTTTAAATATATTATATTTCTTCACGATTATGATTAATCTTTTGATATGAGTCCGTGTGTATAATTATTGCCTGTATAAATATATCTAAATATGCATATCATTATGAGCAATAGTTATCGTAATTTGTGATTCGATTATTAAACAGCAATAAAATAAAAAAATCAGATAAATTTACACTTTTAGAACAGTTTTCGTGAGATATTTTTAACGTTGTTCAAAATATATAATATATTTTTAATTCAAATAATGTAGACAATTTCTATTACAATTGTAATTTAGTTTTAGACATGTGTTATTATCAGAAACCCACACACTGTTGCTGAATTATCTCGTTATGTTGAAAACAAATGTGTTATCTAGATTGAAAAAATTATCTTAAAACACACTGCATACAATGAATATTAAAGATTAAAAGCATTACCCGAGATCACAAAAACCAGCGCTTGTTCGTGCCATGAGCTAACCTCGCCGATTTACGTTGTTTATTATTTCTTATGATTTAAAGGTCAGTTGCGTGAAACACTGATGCATTAGTGACGACTCTAAATTACAACAATAAATAATAGCGTAATGCTCGTTGGGACAGATCAACTTCTCAGCCTGCTTCAATATTAAAAACGTCCGAGGAGACTTCGTCATAATTGTAACTGTTGATAAACAATTTTGTTTTTCGCATAATTAAAAAAAAAACCTTTTGAAAAAAGGTATATGGAGGTCTGTCGCTGGTATTTAGTGTTACGAGGTTGAGTCAGCTTATTTGTAGAGCAATGATGTCTTGGGTTACATTGTGCGGTTGACATGCGGATTTTGTGGTTAAATTGAAAATAAAACTGCCAACACGAGTGTCATAATTGCATGTAGTGTCTTCTAGTTATCCTTATAATTGAACAAATAATGTAAATTACTCAAACCATTGAAGTCGATCGGAAAAGGCACGACTTTTAAGTTAACTTTGCCCTATATTTGTGTTCAAAATTTAATAATATCGAAACGATTAAAACGATCCTCCCTGTCCAATTATTCACCTGCTGATGACGTCATCGATAACACGCCCTAACGATGTTTGCCCCACAGGTGACAATGTTTATCCTGGGGGACTGATAGCTTTGCCAATTTAAATAATAAGATACACGATATCAAGTGTTTCAGTTTTCGATAAGGAAAATCCTGGATAAGAAAATATAGTTGGAGACAGCTGCAAATCCACCCTCTCCCATCCAATTGCTCACCTGGTTAACTTTGCAACAAGGGTAAAAATATACTTTCGGCGATAGTGTGTTTTCTCCATTGCTTTCTATTACCGTCGCTTGCGTTTCTATTATTTTTCATTACTGCATAATCCGATTTGTTCACCGTAGAGTACTCATTTTCAAGTACTGTTGTACTTCTTTTATCTTAGATTCCTTGTGACAGTGAAGAAGATTGACGGTGAGCAACTCCATCAGTGAAAAATAGCTGTACAAAGAAAGTAGGAATTCTCAATTATGCGGGTATCTCCGGTTAGCGGGATAAACTGGAATAGAATTTTTCACGAGCCTATTTGGTCGTTTAACAAACTATTTTCCAGAAACTGAAAAAAACTGGTGATTGGTCCGACTGACTTAATTGGATATCTTAAAAGTGCTGAAATTTCAATATAAATGTGTTTGCTCTACATTTTCATACGGAGTTATTATTTCTCTTTGTGAATATTCTTAGTCTGCTTGTAATAGAGCGATTGTGATGAATAGGATAGCTTATAAATTCGGATATTTTCAAATCATGTTAAATTTTAAATCAAATGCAATTTGATCCAAAATATTTTACACAAATCAAATTTTGTGTAAATAACATTTTCAATAACAAATGTTGAAATTTTACTCAAGCACTGTAGAAGCTTATCCTTGTACTAGTTCCGTGAAACGTATTTTTTTAATAGCGGATATCCATTTTTCATGTCATTTAACTGGCAAATTAAACCACACCTTTATTCAGAATGTTAATTCATCTTTTTTCACATTGCTTAGCATTTTTCGCGTTAGTGGAAATGAGGTGAATTCCGCATTTTAAACCAATCCAATAATCAAAAAAGCATCAAGTCTAACTTCAGGGTTCACTGATAAGGCTACTGGAAATCGAATTGCGCCTTAACTGGGGATTTTGACCGCACATACATCACAGTTTGTGTTTGCGGTAGCTGATAAAGGATAACGACGCTATCAACTTAACATTACAGAGAAATTTAACATTTGAATGCTTGTATGAATGTGCTTAGTGACATTTACATTTGAGCTCTGAAGTCCTGCTAAGTAGAATATGCTCCCCAGCTGTTGGTTTGTTAAGTATTCTGGACCGAATCCAATTTCTGAGTCATGATAAAAAAAGTTCAAGATTTGCATGTATGGGTGTTGTTAATTTGTATTAATATTATTAATTACAATGGATGCATTGTAAATAGTTTTTTGCTTCACGATCTTTTTGTACAGAGACGCATGTTTTAATATAGCTTTATTCAGGTACAATATAATACAATATATAATGATTGAGGAAGATTTTAGATACAGAAACAAAAAATAAATATGCTTGGTTTTATCCAAACATATGATTATTACGAATCACCTACTTATTGCTTTTCGGGTAGAATATTTTTTTTTCCTCAGGGTATGTTGTAATGGTGGTTATTATTTTGCTTCTTCACCCCAATTACATACTTTTTTTAATCTAAAACGTGGTAGTATTGTAACATCCCCTATGCGTTCTTAAATTATTTTTTTAGGAATTATATGGTTTGGTCTGTTTCTAGGTTTATTTTTACATTGTTCACCTGTTCTGTACTAAAAAAACTACATTTATAATTAAAATATCGGTGAGTAGATTTATATATATTTGTTACATGGATAGCATCAGCAGTGTGTATTTGAACAGCTCTGAGCTTTAGGATTAAATTAAAATATTTTTATCAACAGATTGAAATGTTTGTAAGCGTGCTGGATTCACTTTGTATAATTAATTTCATACTTTTAGACTAATTAAAGCTAATAAACAACTACGACCTACATAACTATGTCATTCAGAAAAACGTCGCTCCATTTCACAGAATCCAGCACTTATCATAACATAACTTTATAATTGTACGAAATTACACATAATTTGGTTAAGTATAAAAATAAAATAACGGAAATACCAATTTTTTAAAATGTTTTCTTTTGTCGTCTTTTGATGATTGCTTTTGCCATGCTTGTGTTTCAAAGCCTTTATTAAATTTATAGTGGATTTATCAAAATCAACAATCATCGGAGTGAGGTCTCACACATACTTACAATACTGGATAGAATTGTAAGTGTTAGAGTTACGTGACCTTAATGTATATTATTAAATAAATAATTACTTTAGGAGATATATTCACATATTGAAAAACGAAAACAAAAAAAACCATTAAACGTTGGTTATGAATCGATTGCCTATAAACACCAACAGGTTCATTAATTTCGTCATTATCATTAAATAATTTTTTTATCTGGTTTCTCATAGAAGTCTCAAAATATACCAAAATCTTTATTTACTGAGTACTGTTTAACGGCTGACTGATAACAACGACATAAAGTGCACACTGTCGATCAATTGTATCAATGATTATTAAGAACCAATTAGAAAACACATTAGTATTAATAAAATGTCGTTTTATGGGATTATTTCTTGCCATAACGATGGACCCTGTTGCGACCAGTACGCAATCAATTATTCTTTCCAAATAAACACGCTCTATGCTGTTATGATCATAATTTTTACAACCAATAAATTCATGTTATTATACGAATTTATGGGTAAAGAAGTAATTAAAGATTTAAGTAATAAGTTTAAAAGTGTTTGAAATCGTTAAAACCATAATTCACTCTAATTTGTCTTTTGGGATTGAGGCGTATCTACGAATATAACACATTTGGTATTCATGTATTGCAACAATAAAATAAAGTGCCAGTGCGACGTACATACTTCGATGAAATAAAATTTCATTATCAGAATGATCATAGTTTTGCAAATGCATTACATATATATTTTATATTTTCCATTTATTTATTATCTCAAATTGGTGGACAAATGTGTTGATTCCTGGTAGAATCGTGGCGAGATTTTTTTGATAACATTCGTTTTTATCAAACTTCGGCCAAAAAAGTTTTTGATCATTAAATTAAAAATGCATTTTTTATTATTTTATTTATGTTCTTATTAATTTTGTATACCATCGTCTCCCGAGTGATGACTTAAGCCATTTTATACGATTCGAAAATATGCATTATTGCACTTGAAAATATTTTGATTTACTTTTATTGAAAAATCATTACAAAAAAATTTACGAACTATTTTTGTTTATCAATTCATGAAAGTTGCAATGCTATTAAAAAATCGTTTTCGAGTGTATTTTCTTAATCAAAAGTATTTACATGAAATGTAAAACGAAAATATTTTAATTAATATAAAAGCAAATATTCCAAGCTACTTTTATTTATTAATCATGAAAGTCAATTAGCCTAATGCAACATGTTCGTTAACATAAACGAGGTTTTGTAGATTCTGGGAAACTTTTCTATACCATGCCTGATAATGTCACACAACTCCAATTACTTACATTGTATCTATGTTGTGTGACTATTTATATCAAAGTATACCTACCTTGTTGTTAAATACACATTTTATTACAAAATTCAACTGTCTAGACATTTGATAAATCAATGATAAAAATAAATTGCAAAAAAATATTTGTGAATCATATAAATTTTAATAAGCTTTTACTTAATTTTAAGGATTATGCATCATCGAAATATCTGAAAATATTAGTGTACCCTCACAAAATACAATGTGTGATGAGAGATGCTGATATCTAAAACATGCAGATTCTCCTTATCAGAAGTATTATCTTCAAATACTTTATGCTTTATTTGAATTAATTTACAAATAGCATGCATTTTGTGAAAGTGCTTTGTCAAACAGTTAAAATATTCATACTCAAAACAGCATTATCAAAATGCATTGATTAATTATGCAATTGGAAATTGGCATTCATCATATCGTGAGAAAGAGTAGTAGATATGAATAAAAAATAATATCTGCTAAAACCAAACTTTGGCTCAAATAAAAATTTTCAATCAATAAATTGATAATTTGATATGTAAATTAGATCAGAATACCTTGAATACTTAGTAGCGAATGTGATTTTTTACTATCTTCAAGCATCTTGTTAGGCAGGGACACTCGTGGCACCATCTTTAAACATTTGATTGATTTATTTTATTTATACAAAACACTTAAAATGTATTTGAGGAAATTCAAAAGACAAGCTTACATGATGCTGCAAAATCAATATAACTATGTTCACAAAAATGCAATATGAAAGTAAATATATAAGATAATTTTGTAATCGAATAATGCTTACTGCTACTGTAACTAGATATTGAATGAATATTGTGTGAATAAATATACTTGTATAAATAAATTCATGCAACCTTTTGCTGACAACAATAATTTATATTTTAAGAGTAGACAAGGACAATCAACTAGCGAGAAATATATTAACTTTTTTTTTTTAATTGACAAATTTTGGGATTTTTAAAATTTATTCAAACCATTTTTGTAGCTTATTTGAATATTTATCTGAGCACATTTTTTTTTAAAGGTTGAGTTTTTATTGTCAATTAAAACAAAAGAACACAAATATATATTTTTTTAAATTGTGCGTATATATAATTTTACTCAAACAATTTATTATAAAAATATATTTTTAAATAATTTTAAAACCCTGAAAAAACTGTAAGAAAAAAAATTGTTATATGTAAAATTCTCTTATCTGATAAATATATATTTTTTAAACTTATAAGATCGGAGCAAATTGACGTTGTCTACGGCCAGATCCATGGTCCGTCTATGGTCATAACCATAGATATTGAAACTTGTGATCAGTTTTGACGTTTCGCATATCCTTTACTTGTCCTCAGAATACTTACAAATTCCATCCTATACTAGCTCTATGCTTTTGTCAAGTTCTTTCGTATTATACTCTCATTATCTGACATACTGTGTATTCATTTTTACGATTTATCTATGTCATAATTCAATTCGTATTATATTAAAATTAAAATGGGAGTAGATAATTTCAAAGTCAATATCTTGACTCTAAATTGTTGGTACGATTGATGTATTTTCTTTAACATATTTTATTGTATTTTACAAATGATTGAATTTGAGTAGTAAATATGTTTTTTTATTATCTATAGGGGTATACCGTTTGTCTCCAAACAGAGGAACGAACGCATGGTGGCTGTTGCTACATATTTGCTACAAGGGTTTCATGATATTGTCTGCTTACAAGAAGTTTGGGATGAGGGTGATTATTTTAAAATAAAAGAAAAAGTAGCTAAAGTCTTTCAATATTCTCATTACTTTTACAGGTATGGTTTTTTCAACATGATTGTACTATATTAAACAATAGTGCTTCAACACATAATGTACTATATTAAACTATAATTGTACTATATTAAACTATATTAATTGTACTATATTAAACAATAGTGCTTCAACACATAATTTACACTTAATAAATATTGCACTTAATAAATATTGCTATAACTATATAATTGTACTATATTAAACAATAGTGCTTCAACACATAATTTACACTTAATAAATATTGCTTCAACACATAATTTTTTAAAAGTATTCATTGCCGCATTTCTACAAATTTAGCGGAGTGAGAGGTTCTGGGATCTGCATGTTCTCAAAATGGCCTATAGAGGAAGTTTTTTTCCATGCTTGGCCATTAAATGGTTATGTTCACATGATTCATCATGGCGATTGGTTTGGAGGGAAAGGGGTCGCTCTCTGTCGAGTTAAATACAATAATACGAGTATTAATGTTTATTCTGCTCATGTGAGTATTTCATATCAAATTTTGACAAAAATAATAGTTAATTATATATAATGAGTATTAAATTCAATATTTTTCTTTCAGCTACATGCCGAGTATAGTACAGATGATATTTATCTGGTTCACAGAGTATTGCAAGCATTTAATACAGCTGAATTTATTAAGATCACTTCTTCAAGTGCTGATCTTATCGTATTAGCTGGAGATTTAAATGTACAACCTCAAGACTTGGCTTACAGGTAATAACTAATGGCTATATAGTATTGTGGATAGATGTTGGAAAATTGTATAAATCTACATTAATATTCAATATTAGAAAGACAATTACAAGCTTTAATGTAGAGTTATCTTCATTTTTTATAGAATAATTTGTGAAACGGGTATACTGAAGGATTCCTGTTTGTCGTGTCCAAATAATGCTAACTCAGATATAAGTGGAACCAACGAGCGAGCAGGAAATACATACACTAGTCACACAGAAGCTGTTAAGCAGCCTGAAGGGAAAAGAATTGATTATGTATTGTATCATGCTGGTCATAATTACAATGTAAGAATATTTTTACTACAAACCTTATCTCTTTTAAGTTGAAATTTTTATTTGTGCAACTTTTTCAATATCAAACCTTGAATAATTCAGAAAGAAACATTTGTGTTCTTGCATATTTATTTGAAATTGGTATTTGACTTAATATAATCGAAAATGCCATCAAAACATTGAACTCTTAGCACTGGGAATGAATAATTGCTAGATAGAAGTGCTATCAGTGCTTAAAAAAAAATTTACTAGCATGTCATTGACATTCTGTTTTCTTGAATGTTTTAAATAATAAAAGAAATACCAATAATTTTTATTAAATATTTTTTAATAAATCCACACTTTTTACCTACACAGGATTATTGTGTATACAATATTTAAATTATTGACTCCCGCATGAAACGATGAGAAAAACCTTGAATTTTTATTATTACACTGGTAGGATTCTAACCTAATTCGTGTTGTGAAAGAATTTAATCTATGGAAAAATCTATCAAATACTAATTATAAAATATATAAAGAGGTTTTCATTTATTATAGTATAAATTTTATATTTATTTGTTGAATTATGCAATTTTTTTATTACAGGCAGAAGTGATAGAATATAAATTACCACTTCCTGATAAAGTCCCAGGTGCTTCATTTTCATATTCTGACCATGATGCTGTTACTGCCACTCTAAGCGTCAAGAAATCAGATTCTAATTATCTACAACGGCAACCGCCTACAGAATATATCAAAACACTTGGACAAGCTATTTTTATCTGCCAAGAAGCTCTTGCCTCTCTCAGGTATACTGGAAGAAAATATCTGATATATGCATTTAGTTTATTTCTTGTGCTGATAAGTACTGTAGGAATGGCAGAAAAAACAGTATTGGACATTCCCAGGCTTTTGATAGTAGCTGTCTTAGTTTATTTTGTGTTTATGGGAACTCTTTGGAACTCGATTGAATCCAATAGTATTCTTGCTGGACAAAGAGAGATGGAAATCATTCATCGCAATCTAATAGGTCGAAACATATTCAATAAATCTGTTCCAGTTAACGATAGAACAAGTGAATGAATGCTGAAAATATATCTAATGAAAACTTAATTTTATATGTTATATATTCCTATATGTCCAGCTGTATTGTGAGATTTTATTATATTTTTATTGCACTTATTTTTTGATGATAGACGAAAAAAATATTTGACAATTTTACAAAATAAAATGCATTTATTTTTTTTTATATTTAATAATTGATTTATGAATATTAGTATATCTATAAAAAGTATATATGAATAATATGGTGTAAATATTTTTAATGTTTATTTAGTGCTATTATAACAGATACAGTTTATCTACAAAAATATTTTTTTACAGATAGTAAATAAAGTACATGGTGTAATTTATGTAGTTTTCAGGAAAATTATTGTAATTGTGCATTTTATAATTAGGCAAGTGAGCACTAACTTTTGTCTTTTAAGTCCAATAAATATTCAATACCTATCATAAGTACTGACACGAATGTGCTATTTTATGTTCGGTTTTAGTTTATAAAACCTCTGAAGGAAACAAAATTGACTCTAGGAGTGACAGTATTATGAATCTCTTTAAAGACAATAAAATAATCTATTTAGGTCGTGGTTCCATCCAATTAGTTGAATGATTAATATTAATTTTAATATTGTCATATTTAGGTATACAAGAACATTTCTACACAATTTCTTTACATTTTTCTATTGAATGTTTATTATAAAGATAAATAAAGTAATATATTATTACTAAAATTCTTTTTATTTTATTCTGCTTACAATAAAAAAAATATATACTAATGGGGATTTCAATAGAACTTTTTAATTTGCTGTTATTTTGCACTTGTGTAAAATGGAGGTGGCTACGATTGACAAAATAAAGCAAGTATTTTTTTTCAATAACATTGCAGTATATAATATTTTCTGCTGCACTCCTAGTTTCCAGTGCTAATCATATTTTGTCAATGAAAAAAATAAAAGTAAGTTTTTGACCTATTGGGTTTATGGAGTTCAAAGCCAAAATGCACTTTGACCGCACAGATACTATAACTGAATAAATTGTCATTATTTAATAAAATACATTGTTGTTTATTCATTGTCTTTAAAGAAGCTAGTATTGCAAAATTGACTGTATCCTACAATATGTCTTTTCTAATGCCATCACTAGGAATGGCTACGCGGTTCATAGACATGTAGTTGAAGTTTGAGCTCGCGGACTTCCAGCAAAGTCCATCAAATGTGACCTATACACAAATATTTATAGTATAGATACCTTGTGATAACACAAAGTGATATAAATAAATAAAATAAGAGTTTTTATAAATATTTTTTATTTATAAATTAAAAATAAATTGCAGTAAAAAATAAATTTACATTATAGAAATACATAATAAAAAGATTAAACCGTGTAAGCATTTACATAGTCATCTCTACAATTTAAGTGGTTATATATATATATATATATATGCTAAAAAGGTCACATTTGCAATTGATTATTTAACCTTTTAAAGCATGTTTTCATAATATATTATTGAGAAGATATTAAAACCAAATAAAAGAAAATAGTTCTATCGATATGTCAACTTTTAGAATGCCCATCATGTGTTTCAATTTATAATTTTTTTCTCTAAATACAAGCTCAGAAAAGGGGAAGCAAAATTTATTTTAATTAATTTATACTTTTCAATACGATATTGAAGACATGTGTCTAATTAAATAGTTGTTCGAATGCTCTAGTAGCTGAACGGAAACTAATAATCATTTAGAATTTTATAAATTTGATTTTCATCCATTTAAACTATGTGGCGTTGTTTCATTTTATAATCGTTTTTATACTACAATGAAAACCAAATTAAATAAAAAAATAAACAAGTTATATAGTCTTAAACATTTTGAAAATAATATCTCTAGCAAATAACATTTGGTTAATTAATGTTTAGAATATTTACAAAAATATGATTGACATAAGAATTCATAAAAGCAATCTCCAGTTAAATTTTAATCTTCCACATCATTGCTATTTTTTACAAACCCATGACAAATACACAACCGCTTAGTTCAGATATATTTTATTATTTTTTTCATGTCTTAAGAAAAATCTACTTTTGAACATTCTTACAGGAAAATAACCAATCTGTAATCAAATAAAATTAACGGTAAAATGTGTTAGTTATGTTAAAATTAATTTATTTCCATTCTGTTCCATAAGAAACATTAATATATCTGATAGGTCAAATATTCCCTCGTTTAAGCTCTCAACTCATTAGATCATCCAAATCAACTATATAACTAAACTACTGGGTCCATTTATTTTTAAGGCTGCATAGGTTTTAGTGTTCTGTAAACTCAAGTATTTTCACACAAAGGATTTAAAAAAACAACAGTGATATTTATGTGAGTACCACACGATGTTTATTTCTACAACAATACTCACATTTAAAAATCAATTGCTTCATACTATATTTTTACAGGTATTTAAAAAAATAAAATATGTTATTTTCACAGCAGTTTTAAAATATTCCTTGTAAAGAGATTTCATATTGCATTTGCAAATATGCTGTTAAAAAAAAATGATTCCTACTCGAAAGATTTGCAAAGCATTCAAAATATCAGGTTTACCTAGCAAGGTCAAAATAAAACTTGACTTGTTTCTATCAGAATATTATGCATTTTGTTTTTAAAGATGATTTTATCGCGTATTAGTTATCAGTTGTAAATATGGGATTTTTTGAGAAAATATAAATTTTACAGTAACTGATAACCATAAGGTATTTAATAATTTGATTAAATAATAAACATTATATTTTAATGGTGATTCTGGCTGAAGCAAACTAACGGTAAACATTAGATTGGACCAAAAAAAGCATATTTTCTCTTTTTTTTAGTTTTTAATGCCACTTGTTGAATTTCACTGTATTCGTTGTTTATTTTAGAGCATTACTAAAAAATATATATGCAGTTAAAAGAAAATTTAAATAATGTATTACACGCACACACATGTGTACACACGTATGATTGTGAAAAAAAAAGCTTTATGTTTCAATTCAACAAAGTTCATTTACATTTAAATAGTCATTTTAAAAACAATATTAAAGTAATTTAAATGAAAATTTGAAAATACTATGACACTGAAATGTTTAAGGTAAATATCTTGATATTTCAAAGCATTATTTGTGATTTACTTACGGCACTCACAGAATTTATGAAAATCCAATAAGATCTTCATTGTTTGGTAGCAAAAGTAAGAAATATTATTTTTCACATTCTTCTTGAATGTACTAGAATTATACAAGCCTATTCAACCGTGAAAAACTTGTATGATTTCAGCTGAATAAGGGCTGACTAAACATCAAATCGCGTCACCAACTTGCAACTAGACAATAGTGTCCCTTTATTTTGGGTGTTTTTTTTGTTTTGCTTAAGTAAACAATATTATTGGCTAGATGCAATTTGGTGGTGCAATTTGTTGCTACGTGTGTAGAGGGCTTTACTGTTGACAGCGTATAGTGACTTTTTTTCTAAATTTTTCTGTTAAACGTTGGTAATGGTATTTAATAGTCCACACGTAGCATGGAAATGCAATTTAAACAATACATTAGACTTTAACATAAAACCCTCAATATTGAGTGCTGAGATCCTTAAGGAAGAGATGTTCCTAATTGTTCAATACCTAATTTTCAAGTAAGTACACCATTATAATCATTAATAAAAAAATAATTCTTTAATTTAGCTTCCACATTAATTATATGGATAATGTTTGTCCCAATTATATTAGACATGATAGTGATTTTTTTTACACTTATCTACACATTCTTTGGTTTATCAACAAACCGTTTTATTTTTCCTTTAAAATACAATATTTATGTAGACAAAATGATTTGATATAAACAATTAAACCAAATAATTGAAAAAATTGTACACACATGTTAAACCAATTTTTAAACATACTATATGTTAAACTTAACTTATTAAATTGATTTAATATCAAATTATATTATCAGATTCCTGGAATTGACAAACCTGATCAATATCAAGGCATTATTATTTAAAAGGATGGATATATTGTTAACTTGTTAGATATTATGGAATAAAAAGTAAAGAAAACATCAGTACTTTTGTAAAAAAAAAAATAAAACTATACATACCAAAAAATTATAAAACACACACACAATAACACAGATAACTTAAATACAAAATATGTTGATATAACTATGTATGCTCTCTTTGAGGAGTAATATGTTTTTTAAATTACAATATTTATACTATTGTAAAGTTTTTCTACTCTTCTTCAATATTCATTTTTTTAATAATGCCATATAATTTTTATCACAAGTCATGCTTTGATCAAGGCTAATAAATTTCAACAAATTTTGTTTGTGGTTTCCGATTCAACTGTTTTGGATATATTTTCAACTGTATTGGATGCAGCTCCTGTGTTTCCAGTAGATCCATATGAATTACGTATAAGGACCTCTGGGAATGTGGGAGACATTCCATCATCAGTGTAAACAGGGCTATTAACACTTGTATTTCCGCTGGAATTAGATGGACCAGCATCTCCAACAAGTCTTGAGTTCTCGTCGTCACCTCTTGCTAAATGATACGTTGATCTTCCTCTCAAGCGTCTACTCAGAGAACTGCCTATAAAGTAATCAAAACACTCAGAAAATACACAAAAGCAAGAAATACAATTTTAATATTCTGTATTTAGAAAGTAAATACTTACTGACTACACCTAAATGTTCTGATATGTCATTTTTTACGTCTGAAACATCAAGCATTGCAAGAAAAGCACCAAAACAGGATGGCGTTTCTTCTGATGATACATACGGCTTGTATGAAAAGCTGTAGTGATGTGCAATCGCAGCTAGAAACATCTCGATGCAGATGAGGAAATCCTGCAATTAATGGTACATAATTGAAAATATCAACAATAAGAAAAGTACAGGAATTTGTTGGAAAACATTGATCAATGAAATGAACAATTTAGGGTAGGAGTCCCCAACCTTTTTGCACCCAAGAGCACATTCTACAATGCCGGTCGGGCGGCCAGCACCATTTATTTTTTTAAGGTATATTTATAGTTGGACACAAAAATATAATTATAAAAATTATTGTTTATATTTTTATGTAAAATAAATAATAGCATAAAAATTCTGGTAACTGGCTCAAGTTGGGGCAAATATGCAACAAATAATTTTTAATAGCAACTTTAAAATGTACATCTATAACTAAACATTGCAAACAACAGGTTAAAATACGAAAAATATCAGTTAGGGTCTGGACTAAGTTTATTTAGATTTTAATGCACCAACAATATTTCATTTAAAATGTTTTTATTGGCTAATTTTTAAAAAAATTGAACAATTAGAATTGCCCAAATTCGACCCTTTTACCAAAATTCATTTTATTATAATATCAAAGTCAATGTGATCATCGGCATTGCATTTCATTGACCATTGCTTTGTAATTAGGAGAGTATGATGATATTCCTGCTCGTAAGCAATCATCAAGATTTGTAGATTGATTTTATGATATTCATTGTTGAAAACAATGGTTCACACAAGTATGTAAAACTGTAAAACGATTTGATTTTGTATGCTTCTCTTTTCATGAATTGAAATTTGTTTATGTCAACTATATTTCAGAAGTCCTTATCTTATATATTGAATTTAAGAAAAATTATTTTGAATGATATAATTATTTTCGCTTATATTTCGCTGTTTAATTATCGTCTTATCGCAAAAATATCAGGTAGACTTTCACCTCACTTTTATCAATGCAAAAATATCAGAGACACTTTCACATAGATTTCACCTCTCTTGTACTACCGCAAAAATATCAGATAGACTTTCACATAGCTTTCACCTTACTTTTGCAAACGAAAAAATATCAGAGACACTTTCACCTCTTTTGTACTACCACAAAAATATCAGATTTATATTTATTCAGCAACTTTTCCACCAAGTATCTGTATCACATTTTATTGTAAACTTAAATAATTTTTTTATTATGGTCACTTAGCGGCAGACACACGTAAAACGGTCAGCGGGCGCCATGGTGCCCGCGGGCATAAGACAGGGGACCACTGATTTAAGGTATAACAAAAAAAATTATTATAATATTAACTCACTTGTAATTTAGATGATATTGTTTTGATAGTATCTTGATCAGTCGTATCAAATATTGATGAAATAACTTTGTAATAAACTAAGACGTTTATAATAAAGCCTTGACTGCAAAATAAATATAGATACATAGTTAAAAAGTCACAGAAATGCATATTTATTTACAGATGAAAAATAATAGAAAAAAATAACTTACAAAAATGAAAAAAACACTACAGCCTTTATACAAAGAAACTTTCCGATTGGTTGCATTGGTCTTAATTCTACTTTATTGGCTCTATAAAAGAGGACCAGGCAGTACATAGCTACAAACTGTGATACATTGTTTAAAGCAACCATATAGGGAAATGCAACATCTCCTCTAAAATCTCCTTCTCCATATACTCCACTAAGCTCACATATTACGGATAGTATTGTTGTCACAGGCCTTACAACAGTGTACTGCAAAATTCCATGTTTACACATGTGAACGAATTCTCTGTAAAATAAAGTATTAAAAATTATTATAAAAGTGATGGAGTATAATAAACAATATAACAATCCGACATCCCAATAGATAAGGATGACTCATGCAAGTACTGTTTTTCAACAACAGATTATAGTAGTGACAGATGAAATTTTGTACCTTCCCATTTCCCAAGGAGTTAAACAACAAAGTGGAAATATATGGTAAACTTGAGGTTTTCTTTCGAGAGATTCCTCAAGATCAGAATACTGGTTTAAGTAATTAAGAAGATATTTCATGAAGTTGTAAATTACATAGGCTTCATAGCATTCCCTCAATGAATCCATATATATAGATTGCTCTGGGAATTCGAGTCCAAGCCATGCATTAACAGCATATATGGGAACCATCCATAATATCCTGTAAATAAAGTTGGTCACAAAAACGTCAGAATTTTATCAATGCCAAAATATAATGTGAGATAATTTAAGTCTAAAACCTAATGATGGGTTTTTGAAGCGACGGCTTATTGTAATGCACGACATGTTGCGTTATTTCCCAAATTGAAATAGGCAATGCTAAGAGTACAAACGCTCCGCCGACAAGAGCTCCTTGGTCTCTCTTTTTGAAGCCATTGTGTATGGAGTTCACCAACAAAATTGGAACTACTATTACGATTATTAAAGCATACACTGCTACGCAAAGCGGTCTAATCCAAGCCCTCCACTGGCGACAAAATGATGAAAAACATTCACAGCACATTTTTACTCTACATGACTTTCTAGATATTTGTATGTGAATCAGGACTCGAAGCCAGAAATTATATGTCAAGAAAACGTCATTCAGAAGTAAATATTATACATCGTAGGTACAATATTTTTTGCCTAATGGCAACTATTTTCAACAGCTGATACTTCCGAGGAAAAATATATTTATATTTAAAATGACTCTGTCAGCAGTTGACTGTTTGTGTATTGAAATGAATTGAAATTTTTTTTTTTTTTCATTTAATAATTTTATTATAGTAATGAAAAAAATAAAAAATAGACAAATAGTACAAAGGTCACAATGTCATAGACAATTTGCAAAGCAGCAATTGCTTATTTGACAACTAGTGACTGGTGCTGACTTATGTCTGATATCAATGTCATTTCGTTCATTAGTTAATAAAATACTTTTAAGAAATGTTCCGCAATTATGTGAAGAGTGTTGGTAGCCTGAAAATCAGAGTACGCTTCGCCATTAATTTCCCAATGTTTGGTTTAGTGACAAACCTTAAGCTATGTTTTTACTCTTATATCATTATTTCCAGGACGTGCGTTCTAACCACACGACCAAATTAGATGCGATTAGGAAAAAAATCGAGAAAGGTCCCGGCTTGCATGACTTTATATCGGAAGATTCATCAAATGATTGGAAAGAATATGATGGGAAACTCAAGCGGGAAAAAGGAGAAAATGAGAGGTTAAGGCTACCACCTTGGTTAAAAACAACAATACCCACAGGTATACAAAACGATAAAAAAATATCTACCATATCTCTCTCTTAGTGCCTCATGTGCTAAAATGATTATTTCTTATCCCATGAGTAATAATTGTGAAGCCACACACGTTTATTTGTAATAACAATTGTGTGATATGTGATGTTAAACTTTATTTCAGGTTCAAATTTTAGTAAATTAAAGGAGCAGCTCAGAAATTTAAACCTTAATACAGTTTGTGAAGAAGCGAGGTGTCCAAATATTGGAGAATGTTGGGGTGGAGGGAAACATGGAACAGCAACTGCTACCATAATGGTACATTTATTTAATTACATCTGTAGGTTTCCATGGACATCAGTTAGATTATTAGATTGCATTGTTTCGTTAATAACACCCTTAAGACTAAAAACTTTGTTTATTTCAACCTTAAATTTCCTTTACTATAATGATTGTTTAGTCGATTGTCTATACCAAATTGAAAGCTTTTTTAATATTTAATTTATGAAGTTTTTATATGATAAGCTAAGGTCAATTATGTTCAAAATAAAATTTAATTTATGTAGTTCGATAAAAGGTTATATGTCAAATTTGGTACTTAGATAATGAGGTATTTTTAGATTGATAAAAATATAATTATAATTGTTGACCTTTAATACTGTTTTTGAATTATTATGTTTTTAACTCTGAAAAATGAGATAGTTATAATTTTTATAAATGAATGAATAAAGTATTGTTAATGATAATTATTAAATTGATGATGTTGCTTAATTTTATAAAATCAATTTCAAAACTGTAAATTATATATTTGAGTAGATTAAAAATTGTTAAGATGAATAGATAGAGAGATATAATAAGAATATATAATTATATTGCACATGTAGCAGGCAAACAGTTATCACTGTATGTCTATTTTCTAATTGTGTATTTGTTGTTAAATAAGGCTATAATAAAATCCTTTCTGTAAATAGTATTTAGCCTCTTCAATAAGTCTAAGTCTTTTTGGCGCTCAATAGACTTTACTGGCAGTTGCCAACATTAACATCAAATTTTTTATCTAGTTGCTTGGTGACACATGTACTCGTGGATGCAGATTTTGTTCGGTGAAGACTGCTCGTGCTCCGCCGCCTCCAGACCCAAATGAACCCAAGAACACAGCCCACGCTATTGCTCAATGGGGACTCAACTATGTGGTACTCACTTCAGTAGATCGAGATGGTAAAAATACATGTTTCTGAAATGTAGCATGGCTTATGTACTTTTATTAGATAAAATTTTTCATAAATGTTATATTGCAGATATGCCAGATGGTGGTTCTGCTCATTTCGCTGAAACAGTGAAGGAAATCAAAAGACAGTTGGTTCACCGAATTATTAAAAAAACAATGAGTGATGTATTTTACATTTGGAAATTGTACTTTATGAAATGATTTCTTATAGGAATGATGCCATTATGGTGGAATGTTTAGTTCCTGATTTTCGGGGAAACGAAGATTGTATTAAAACAATAGCTCTCAGCGGCTTGGATGTTTTTGCACACAATATAGAGACGGTGGAGACTCTTACTCCCTTTGTTAGAGATGCTCGAGCTGGGTAAATATATGTTATTAGTACTAGTTCAAGCCAGTTATTGGTTCAGATTAAGATTTTTTTGAAATCTTCTTAAATTTGCAGTCTCAAACATTTTTTTATTCTCATATTTTGTTTTATAATTACTTTTAACTTGCATGCATCATTACTTTAACATAGATACCGGCAAACATTGAAAGTATTACAAACTGCCAAAGAAAAGAATCCTGATCTGATCACCAAATCTTCAATAATGCTCGGATTGGGGGAAGCTGATGAGGAAGTGGAAACTACAATGAAAGGTATAATTTTTAAAGGTTTCAATAAATTCTTAATAATTTATTGGTTTATTATTACTGGATGACAGTCAAAATGGTTCATTATCACTAGAAGAATTTATAAATTCGAATTTCATTAACTCTTTGCACTCGAGAGGTGCGTCTCAGTCATCATACGATGTAATGCCGCAACTCGAGGGGTGCGTCTCGGTCACCACTTAATTTGGTGCGGAAATTCGATTGCGGTGATAACTATTTATGGTGATATCTTGTTTATGTGATCTTGTTCTTTAAAGTTTTTTCCTAAACACTGCCTATATAATTTTACAAAGATGATGTTGTTTCCCTTTCAAACTACGAAAGAATTTCTTATCTAAGATAAGTGCGGCACCATTAAGAACTGCACCGTGGACTGCGGTCTCAGTTCGACCTTGGCAGCCGTGGCAAAAGGACTAGATGTGTACCTAATCAACCCATATATTTTTTGCTTGTACTTCTTTTCGTAATCATTCATTTGAAGGCCCTTATTTGTTTAAACTTATATTGCACTTAGGAATAGACTTTTTTCTCCCACACAATATTAATTAGCTTTCCATTCACTTATCACACCATTATTTTGTTTGCTTTATAATATCTAATACCATTAAGATAATATGTAAAATAAACCCGGCAAAAGACATCAAATGACATACTATTGTGATACTTGTCCCGAAAAGCCGGGCATGCATTTCGGCAATTGTTACATGAAATATCATACAAAGCAAAATTACAAAGACTTATGTTTATGAAATTATCTTTGTAAAGATGTAAAAAAGATACATTAAATATTAAAATATAAAAGTTTTATGTGTTAATTTGTGTGTGTGATCATTTTAAGTTAGAGATAAGAAATTCACCAAAAGCGCTACGAAACGCTTCGAGTTGCTGAAGTCCGCGCGGAAACGGTCTCGAGTGCAAAGGGTTAAAATTTATAAATGACATATATTACTCTTTAAGCTGTAGAGTTTTCAATTTTAACATTTTAATTATCATTTTAAATTATCTGATAATTCATTTATTTGAATGTGCAAATATTTGACATGCAGATAATGTAAATCAAAATCATGAAATATATGTTATATTTATTAGTAAAATAAATTGTTTTATGTAATGTTTTTATACTTTTAAACTTATTTTTGATGATTTTTTTTAGACCTTAGAGCAGCAGGAGTCGACTGTGTGACTCTAGGCCAGTACATGCAGCCTACAAAACGACACTTGAAAGTCGTGGAGTACGTTACACCAGAAAAGTTTAAACATTGGGAAGATAAAGGGACTGAACTGGGATTTTTGTATACTGCAAGCGGCCCTTTAGTACGCTCATCATATAAAGCTGGGGAGTTTTTCATTTCAAGTATATTAAAGAGCCGGAAGGCAGGCGTTTCATAAATGCTTACTAGTTATTTTACTCATGTAAACAGTTCCTTTAGTAATTTTTAAATTCTATGGGTTTTTAATTATTTGCCATAAAGTTACCTAATTGATGTTCGTAGAGAAGAAAATATTTTTTTTTTTTATTTATTGAATATTAAATCCATAAATTATTTATGCTTATTAAACAATTTTATAAGTAATAATGATATGAAAAAAATATCATGTTTTTAATTTTCGTAACCTTGTGATATGTTTATACACTGTATATAAATGTAAATACAAAGTAATATATTATTATTGTTACCAAATATATTGGATTTTATTTAAGGTTTTGATGATTACCTCTGATCAATAATACAATCTCCATAAGCAAATTATTTTATGATAAATAAAAATAATAAAATAGATGAAACTCTACATTAAAAGATAGAAAAAAAAAGTTAAATCTATTGAAAAATATTTGCATTGAATTTAAATTTTGGATTGTTATGACATTGGTCAACTTACATCTAACTTACATGATTACTTAAATCATAACCTGCATAATTTAAAATATTAATTGATCTTTATTTATCTTTTCACATTTCCACTTTCCTGGACGACTATGATCAGTGTTTTAATGTATTTTTAAAAAAACTAGTAAAAAAAACCCAGACAATTTTATTAAATTTTAGTAGTGGTTAGTTATATGGCTTACTTGTATACAACACATTTCTTCTTCGGGTGCCTCTCCTCATAGGAGGTTAGAATAGAATAGAATAGTGTAGTCCCTTGGTCCTCCTACACTGCAGTTTTATATTGGAAGGAAAAGTCTGTGTATTGCTGCTACCCAATAGCATTATTATATAATCCTCTCCTTACAAAACTCTGGGTTAAGATCTGATACTTCTTCTGTAGCAGGCTGCAGAAACAATAGCAGGAGCCCTCCTACCTCGACAAGATACTTCCAGAGCATATCCTTCCACAATTATTCCATGTTCACTACTCCATTACTGATCCTTTACACATGCACAAGTAATGGAGAGAGCGGGGAGATTAAAAAATTTCAATTCAACCGTTTTGCTAAAAAAAATAATGTTATTTAATTCCATTAATAAAATAGCGGGTTTTATGATTATGGCTTAGATACGTATTTTCATTACAAGTTTTTTTTCATGTTTCTGAAACATTTCCTGTTTTTTTTTTTTTAGAAATGAGACAGAAATCATCACCTGAGTTTCATTTCTTGAACTACTTAAACTTTTATTGAACTATAGAAATAAATTGTTTTTTTTTTAGTTGGACAACATTAAAAAAATATATATAAAACGTGTTATGTAAGGTAACGACATTTTACACGAAATACAGCACGTAATCACAAATATTTAGAGTAATTTTATTCGCATCCAAAAAAGAAGTTACCGCTACATTGTCTGGGTAATGTCATTAGCTGTAATGCACTATGTAAAGTCGAGTTTAAACATGGCCAAGTTTTAACCGAAACGGGAAGAACTGGAGCCAATCACGCTGCTTGTGCCGCGACTCTTCTAGTCCAGGAGCTGAAAAATCTGCATTCCAAATAAGTAAACAATGGCGGGCATTTCCCGTTTCTTCAGACAAGTAATCTGCTTAGGCGGAGTCGCGGGATCTTGTATGCCGATGCGAGCACCCTCTCCCCTCATTAGGGTGCCTGTTTACTTTTTACGCCGGTGTACACCCGAGAGGCAGCCGTGCGTTCAAATCCGCGAGACAATAGCGAGCTCGCCTCCTGTTTGTCTCCAGGCTAAGACGACAAATAATAATAGACTGTTCTCGAAAATTACGCCCGGGATGGTTCGACTTAATCATGATTGAAGTCCATCAGTCAGATGACGAAAAGAGTCACCGGGCAGGTTTTAATTAAAGATCGGAAAGTGGTGGCGGGGTGAATTCATTCCTGCATCGCTTAGTATTTATTTACACATGCATTTAAAGTGACAGTTTGTGTTTGATATTATATTGATACCACACACTATTTATTTAAATAATCTATCATTATATATATCAGTATCATATTGATTTCACTATTAAACCAATCAAAATTTTCAAGTGATATTAAATGGAATTCAAAGCAATATGATTTTTCACACATTTTACTATAGTAGGTATATAATGTTTTTTTTTTTTTAATTTAAGTATATTGACATTGAAATAGCTACTATAAATTTATTAACATATTTATAAGAGTAGTTATTCAACTTCTTGTGCGTTAATTTAGTATTAATAACTCGAGAAGCGTAGGAAAATACTTCTAGTACTGCCAAGATTCAAATACAAAGTTATAGACTAAGAAGCAGTTTTTATTACTCCCATGAGCTAGATTTCGCTCAGAATAAAATTCATAAACTATTAAAACAATGTTTTTTTGCCAGTCTATAAAAATTTGTAACCTACAATTCTAAATACAATGCTTTATTCATTTATTTTCAACACTTCAGTGTTGTTTTCTCTTGAGGGACGTGTTATAAATCCTCGCATTGTTATCGAGGGTAAAATAGTGCAAGAAATGTATTATATATTTATATAATTAAATCATGTTATATTTTCATTGAAAATCTTCCAAAAATAGTTTTCTTTATAAAAAGAAATACGCGCATAATTGGTTTAAGATATGCACTCTTTAATCTAGCTGCAAAGCCAAAGCAGTTTATTTTTAGTCTTTAGAATCCAGATTTACTTATAGTAACAGCCATGGTTCTCAAAAGTAAAGCATGCTGCATAAACTTAGTTTAGCAATTGAATTAAATTAACACGAGCCCTGACTGTTGATTCGTATCAGCTAGTATTTATGTTTCTCAGGCTAACAATCCAGCACGACTTCCGCTGGGGGACGGATTTTTGCAGTAGATTTTATTAGATTGCAACTTGAGCAAAAAAAAAAAAAATGTTTGAACTTTTATGAAAGTCATAAACAACGTTTTATTTTGGATTATAAAAATCAAGTTGGAAATAGAAAAATAAATTAATGTAATCTAAGTATCAGTATTTAACCACCTCTAGATCGCGATCTTGTTGCCATTGACGTCAAATAAATATAATCCACGTATTTGTAGGTGGTGATGGTAGTATTATTCCCTGCTCCCTAAGATCATGGTGTTGACTTGAATCTTAACAAGATAGTAAGCCTTGAGATGAAAAAACTCTATACGCTCTTTTTGTAAGCAACAGCATCAAATTTTTTATTACATGTTAAATAGTTATAGTCTAATGATACGATATTGCTGTTAATTACCGATCAAAAGGGTTTGCCCAACTCTACTAGGTGACATTCAACGTCTAGCAAGTGGAAGGCGTTGAAGGAAAATTTTCGTTCTACCAACAACAACAAAAAAACACACGAAAAGAGAAAGAGAGGGTTCGTTTTTAATATTATACAAAATTCAAAGGTAATTTCCCTAATTAAAATATTCAAATACATGTGTAATGTTTTGTATTGGAGTCTTGGTCAATCAAAATAAAAAGTATATAATATTCTAAATGCTTCGCCTCAGAAAAGATTGGCGGCCATCTCACTGAGCATAAATTTATTAGGTTTTCTTAGGGAAAATAGTCTAGTAGACCCACTAAACTTTAGTAGGTCTCCGGGTCCTTCTACACCGCAGTTTTATATTCGAACGAAAAGTCTGCGTATTGCTGCTGCCCAATAGCATTATTATATAATCATTTCCTTACAATGCTCTGCGTTTATATCTGATACTCCTTCTGCAGCAGGCTGCAAACAATAGCACCTACTTCCAAAGCACATCCCTACACGATCATTTCGAATCCACCACTCCATTACACAACCATGCCAGCACAAGCAACAGAACGGAGAGAAAATATTTTACATAATACTTCGAAAAAATTCTAAAACTGTTTGCAGTTGGAATTGGGCAGTTATCCAGGTGTTTTGAGTAGGAAAAATTAATGAATTAAAATGAGTTAATATTAATTCTTCACTCGGCGTGAAAGTCTTGGGAAAAAATTTCCATCTTTCTTGACGATTAGTCCCGGGAATTAACATAAACCGCTTCCTCGGCTGAGTCGTGGCCATTTCGGCCGAGGCGCCCGGCGAGAAGTGAGCCGCGGCGGGGCGGGGCGGCGGTGAGTGGATAAAAGCCCACTGTAGACTCTATGCTAATACATCCATTTGAATCACTTAACCAAATATTTAAATAGCTTTCCAAGCTCAAATTTGCGCTCGCAATCTGTAATAATGCCGGGCCACACGAATACGCACGCCCCCACCGATACCGCTAATGAATCATTGTTAGGGATTTTTCGGCAAAATATGAATAAAATTACCCATGTTAATGCTCAGATAATTGATACAGAGTTCAAGCGCACGTTGAATGTAATTAATTTTACAATTAACAGGTATTATTATTGTCGCTTTATGGCATTATAATAAAAAAATATGTTATTCGTATGTGTGTTCATTGTTCTTCACACAATGTATTTATTTTATTTTAAATAAAGGATAGTACATACTCTTAAAACTACCCCTGTAACATTTCAACTTGAGTTTAGTTACTGATGCTTAAACTCTACTCACTTACTGTGTAAATGAGACTGAAAATCCTAGCGATATCTTCTTCGGGTCATAAATATCAGTCTTCTTCTTTGAACCCTTTGAGGGGTACAATGGCTTTTATACGAGACCCCCCATCGTACTCAACCTCAAGAATTATTTGCGAGTTCTGGAGTGCTGTTTGTTAACCCCTTACCATAGAGTTTAATAGAGACTTCTTAACAAATTCATACGCAAGAAAATAGAACTTTCTCTGTTGTATTACGATAAAGAGGCTTTGATTTTTTATGTGTTGTTAAAATCAATTAGTTGGGTAAATGTTTAAATGAGAGCACTATAGATTGTTATTTATTAAAATAAAATGGAATCCGTATCAATGTGCAGCCTGGCGTCCCGGACGAGGCTCTGCACTGAGAGACGTCGAAACTTCAAATTTAAGTTTGCCTTGAATGTTAAACAGAGCAATGTCTCCACCAAAACAATTGAATTTATTTCGTCTTAGACTTGGGAGATACTCCTGCGATTGAATGTGCAATGCTTTGGGTTGTAACAAAGTACCCGACGTAAAAAAAACGCACAAATTGAAAACGAATTGAGAAAAGTTTTCCTTTTGTACCCAGTAGGTAGATTTATAGTTCAAGTTAAATTAAAAATATCTAAAAGATTACCGATTCTTATTTGGTTATGTTTAAAAGTGAGAATTTTTTTTATTCACTTTATTGAAAGAAGTAATAAAAATCAAACAGTATAAATACAGTCGTTTTTGCTTGTTCCGCCGTTTGTAAGTTGAAATCACTCTTTTCTAATTATACAGCGGATAATTGAAGCCTTTTCAATTTTACCCCCGCATGTAATAGGAAATTTATTACATTTTTTACCCTTTTGAATGGCGGCACTCGGCTTAGTCACAACGAACCGAAGCGGGTCTGTAGCGATAGATAGAAAACACATTATTGATTTATTGCAGGCGCTGATCAGGCTCGAGTCACCAGGTACGAGCCTTGCTTGCTGATCAGACCTACGAGAGCATCATGCCTGCTCAAAGTGTTTATTAATATTTGCCATTTAGAAAATGTGTGTAAAATTGTTGTAAGAAGTTTTCCCTAGTTTCCCTGTTCTGAGCAGATTCATTCTCAAAACCTATTTAATAGAATATACTGTCGGAATTATTAAATTCGGTTATTCTGAAAGGTGAATCCTGGCGATAGCGATACGTACTCAACAAGAAGGTTAGATTTTTACATGGTTTTATTTAAAAAAATGTACTTGTGATAATATGAGTATTATGGTTTATGCATGAATGGCAAAATTAAAATTCAGGATTTACTTTACAATGATGAACAATAAAACTACCAAGTATTAATTTAGAAAAAAAAAAAATGTTTCATAATGAACCAGATTTAAAAAGAAGTATATTTGAATGTTTCTTTAATAAAAAGTTTAACTTGAGAAAATAACAAAATTGGTATCAGGATACGCCGTGTTTTTTTATTATTTTTTTTTTATTTTTTTTCATTTTAATCCACATTTCGTCTAACAAGAATGCACGAGTGGTCATAATATATTCTCGTTTTTCCACGTCTCCAGCGCGAATGGCGCAAAACGAATTTAAATTCAATTGCCGGAATCTAATCTTGCCAAATATGAGTAGAAGAATCCTAAATTATCATGTACCGCCGATGGCAGACAATGGCTGGGGCTGGAGTACGTGGGACGTCCCGCAATATCGCAGTCAGACCTCCGGCATCCCATTCGGCCCCGAGAACCCGCGCGGCTATAGTCTCAGATTCCTTCCTCGGCCTCCCCCGGTGCCTACTCTATTCATTTAATACAGACTATGAAATTGGTTTTATCCAATTCGTCTGAATCTTAAAAGCTATTTGCTGGGATTCCCCGGGGAAAAGTCGCGCCGTATCAGATATTGTACTGCGCGTCTTCCTCCTCGTTGCTAGGGATGCTGCGATTCTTCCGCAAGATAACATCTTTTTGTGTTTTAAAAGCACGAATTTAATTGAAATTGCTTATTCGTTAATTTTTTATGGTCTTCACACGCGCTACAATTAGATTGCATAATATTGATTTGATTGATTGGAAGAAAGAACACAAAAGAGAATGCTTTTGGCTAAGGTTACTGAATAAGATCATCATCATCTTGTCTCTTTAATACATGTCTACATATATAACATTAGAAATATTGGGATAACAGTATTTAAAATTTCTAAACGAACTTTGTGCATTATTATTTTTTATTTGATTTTGATTTCTGATCTGTGTGGGTATTATTTGAAACGTGCCTTTGTTTTGCGCAAAAGACAGCCCAGTCCACCCGAGGTGCACCCCTAGCTCTGCTAGAGATCCCGCTTACAACTTTTATCGTAGCAATTATATTTCCGTTATTTTGCTTTTGACTTATAAATACAACCGCTAACGCAATCAAGATGCTAAAGTTGGTTTTTGTCGGCCTGCTCGAGGCGGCCGAATTATTGTTATTTTATGTACGGGCTTGGAAACACTTTCCAGCGCAGATGAATTATTGCCCATTGTAAGTAATATTCCGAATCTTCGATAAGATGGCGGCAACGGAATAAAACAAAAGCTATCGAAATGCAAGAAACAATCGAATGCCGTATTTCATACTTGTATGTGAGTTTAAAATGGGGAATTTGCGTTTTCTAAAGTAAGCAAGCACTACCCGCTGGGTTTTATCTGAATTGAGATTTATGAAAGGTGTTCAAATGTATATATTCCTTGTTGTGAAAAAACCTTCATAGAATAAATGTTATTAATAATGAAAGAATGCCCTATCGATTATAGAATATCTTCAATGATAAATTTCTTCAGAGGGCTTAATTTGACACTTTGACCTATAGTCAATGTGACCTTATAGAAAACAAATAAGATAACTGGTAGAAAGAAACACGATGGATAAATTCACTCAGAACATAAAAAAGTAACATTTAATGCAAGATTCAACTATCAAATCACATTTTTTCATAATTACACCAAAATAAGGCGTGTGGAGAGGTTTACGACTTCACAAAGTTCCACGCTTTTCGCGAATCTCAAGCTTAGAGCTGAAGTTTCAGTTTGGCGTGGCTTTCTATTTTAGAAATTGCAAAACTTCCTCCAATCAAAACAAATTTATAGAAATATTTTCGCGCCCCTTTAAAAATATCCGCCGAGTAAGACACCGCTCGGCATATTCTTCCTTTTATTTTACTTTGCAACAAAATAGAAGAGAACTTTAATTAATTTGATCGCATGTTTGTTGGAAGGTTTGGCAAGGAGAAGCCTTGTAATGTCTTTTTGAAAATGCCAAGGTTAGCTTTATTCCAGTGCGAGTATTAAATTTTATGTCGGTACTGCTTTTTTATTTTAACAAAGTTGGATAAAAGCAAAAGTAAAAACCATCTGTTAAAGTTACAAGAGATAAAAAACTAAATTTTTAATGTAATTTTTATGATATATTAGCACAGTGGTGTGAACTAAGTTAAATGAAGAAAAAAATTCTGAATAGAAATAAAAGAATGAATATTACTTTTGGATTTACTTACTTAGTTTTCTTTGAAATTTAAAAGTATATTAATTTTCAAATACAAGTAGGATAGTTACATATATGACATTGTATATTTTTGAACACTCATATAGGCATAAAATAGTTTTATATAATTTGTATTATGTCTTAACGCAGTTATAATTATAAAATGTTGCCATATGTAATATAATGGAAATGTCTTATTATCATTTATTCAAATGAGATGATATATTTGTCTAATTTTCCTAACAAATATATCTTGATATTAAAACAAAATAGCGTGTTCGCATTTTTAGTGATATTGTTTATTAATATTTAATTAAATTATTTATTAATAAAAATATATTCGTCTCACATACCCGCAGTTGGCCTCCCCAGTGATATTTGGGGTACACTCGCACGCGCCCCCCGGGAGCTCACTAGCAGGTACCCTTTCCGAATTGAAGCAAATAAATGCGCTTCTCTTCTTTGTTTCCCTCATTGCAAGCAAAAAAATATCAAAATTCTGAGAGAAGTAACAAGAGAGTCTATGCGAAATGCGACACTACAAGTACGTGAGGGCTGGGTTATTGCATGTAGGGGTACCAGCTTTGTAATATGAAATTCTAACTGAATTTATAATGTAATTTGAAATAATGGTTAAAATATGTCCTCACATATAAAAGGTACATACTATAAAAAAAAACAACTAAAAATAAAAATACTAAAAAATTTGTTGTATTTTTTCCTTTAAACTTATGTTGTATAAGTAATAGTATAAGGATAGATTTATTTTTTACTTTAATCATATTTTTACTGATGAAAAGTTTGAGTTGAACATTGAAAATAGTAGCAGTCAATAATGATAAAAGAGTTAAGGTTGTAGAATATTGTTAAAAAAAAATTAAATTGAACTGGAGACATTCAAAAAATTTCCAAACACAAAATAGAAATACAAAAAATTACAAATCTTTTAATGAAAATCTATAAACAAGTTTTGTGAGTGTACTTGACCACTCTTCGTCAAAATTAATCAATACAGGATAAAAAAAGGTGACATTTCTAATAAAATAAAAAATATATGAAAACATGCAGTTCTCATAGCAGTTTAAATGAATATTAATTGTTATATTTATATTTAAATACTGCTTTTTTATTGATTTTAAATATTTTAAAGGAATATGTCTTAAATTAGAAAACAAGAACAACAAAAGGGAAGGCTTGGAACACATGTATTTTCGCTTTAATTTGGTTCTTATGCCTTAGATAAAACTTCTGATTACAAAAATAAACGAGGAAGGTAAAGACTGTTTTCGTAATTGGACGGCCTAATTGGGTTTAGTCTTATCCTTAAAGTGACCATTTGATTATATTCTTACGAGAAGGTGAGACAAAGAAATTACTAGAAGTGCATTATATTAAATAACATATTTTTAATGAAAAGTATCATAGAAAGTGAAAAACGTTTTCAAGCCCGTAAATTTACCAAAAACCATGACCCCGTTTGATTTATTTGAAGCTATTTATTGATGTGTCCTACGGATCGTTAATTTTGTGGAGTCAATATTCCCTTTCAGTTTATTAAAGGCGATTTGTCGCGGTTTGCGACTTAAAAGCCTCGAGCACAATAATGGAAAAAACAAACGCAAGAATCTGGTATGCAAAACATTACTGTAGTTTACTATTTTTACTGGAGGTCCTTAGTGTATTAAGCAGCATACAAAAAATAAACTTCAGTAGAAAATACGCCAATAAAAGTCTTTCGTGTACCTCTATACCAAACTTAGTAGCTATATTTGGGATCAGAAATTTAAAGGCCAACTTTAAAGAAAAATAAAAACTCGGACAGTATTAATAAAAAGTTTTTAAGCTATTTAGTTTTTATTATAAGCAATTTAATAAGAATTTTTACGATTTTATTTGCTGTACAAAAAACGCCCAGCTGTCTGTATTGAATCAATATTATCAAATCTACGAAGGGCATTTCAGATTCACGGTGGTTGCTCGGCCACTAACTCAGTGCTCATATCGCGATATCTTTGTGAGGGTAGACTTGAAGTCCGAGCCAGACGCATAAATAAGGCGCCTGGTGTATGGAGGTCCGCACTCTGTACTTGAATATTTCTGACCCACCCAAATATTGCCAAGAAGTACAGGCATGTTCGCCGTAAGGTAGATTTCATGAATATAGCTTAAAAACATGTTCTTGTACAGCTAGTATATATATGGCCTGTTTGACACTCAAGGCTTTTGGGTGTGGTCATCTCAAGTCTATTTATACACGTACAGATTGATTGTTCATGTCGCGTTATGCAGTTATTTGATTTTCTCGATACCATAGTCAGTGTACTACAAAATTATATAATATTTTTACTTATATATAATGCTTTTACAAAAACTTCAGAATATAGAAAAAAAAAATTATACGGTTCAGTATATTACTGCGTCTGGGTGTGTTATAAAAAGTTATTGCGCAAGCCAACTTATTATAAGAGTTTCAATAATTAAACGTGTAGTCTTAATTTTTTTTATCAAGCATCATACGTACAAAGTAAATGAAAGTATACGAAGATGTCCAAGGCCTGGTCTCGGTTGAGAGTTAGTGCCGACCATCTTATCCTTCATAAATCTAAGTGAGGTCCTTACTTCTTACTCGTCTGTTTTATTCATAGGCGAGTGGAAAAACTTCCCCGGCAACTTGTTCTCATAAAGGTTACACGAGAAAAGTCATTTCACGAAATCTTTTGATGTGACTATTATATGTACGTATGTGGCTTTCATATTTTATTTTAATATTATACTACTGTAATTTGTATTACTTTTTAAAGCCCTTAGACTTTTCTTAGCCCCTTTTTAAAAAGGTAGAAAAATATATATTTAACAGTTTTACATTTTTCATTCTCAAGTAGAATTTAAGATAGTCCCAAAAGTTTAATTTTATATTTCATCCGAATTTGATTAGTATTGAAATCTAAGTTATAAAATGTAAAGATACGTAAAATAGTCCTAAAAAGACATTCATACTAGATATCTTATCGAATCGATTACCTACCCAATTTTACGCTAGTCTTATTCCATATGTTTTCTTAAGAAAATGAAAAAAATAGATATATCCGTATTCTTACGTAATATTTTTGAAGTTCAGTCACAATATTACAGATACCTGAAAACCCTTTATAAAATGGAGCCGGGTTGGATGCTGAAATATTCTAATGCGAAATATATTAACGCGTGTATATCTCACCCAATTTATTTTTACCTGGAAAGCTTCTTATGTAAGTGACGTCAGAAAAATATGCAATTTTTCATAAGTTGCATTTAAATGTACGGGCTTTAATAGCGTCGTAGCCAGAGTGTACGAGGGTTGGCTGAAGTCTCCTACCCGACTAGCAGGAGCTGCCTATAGAAAACTGAATCGAATTTCATCTATTTAGCATGTTTAATATTAAAAAGACCTTATCAAAACAATTTGCAAAAAAATCGATTTGAAAAAAAGCTTTTAAATACAAATAAATTCAATACAACAAAATTTCCAGTAGAACATATATCGTTTTTATGTAACTATAAATTAATTAACGCATCTTTCAACTGAAAAAATCCTGTTTATATGAACAATGAAAATACATATATTAAATCTAGGTTATTAAGAGGGTTATACATTTTCATTTAACCTGTATAAGTGATGTAGAAATAGTAATAAAATATATAAGTATATTTACAGATAAACAGTAAATATTATAAATAATGATAGAATTCGAAAACGGAAATAATATAAGAACAGTTTATTAAAAATATTTTTTCTTCACCCTTATTGTTAAAATCATTAGTGCTATTTTGAGAGTATTAGTGGTGTTTATAATATTTCGATGATTACTTTGCAAAAAAATGTTATGCATGACGATTAACTTTGAATTGTAGTATTTGATTAAAGCAGGACCAAAATCGACCAAAAATTAAAAAGCAGCCCTTACTGAGTGGTGAGGGTGCAGCAAGTCCTGGGCTTCGTCTGGTATTACTTCAGCGCTTCTGCTTAGCCGCAACTACTGTGTGAGGCGGCCTTTACTCTTTTTACCTCTGCTCCGGCTCAGCGTGTAATCTTCACCGCAGAAATGAGAATGAAAAATTTACACATTAAATTCAAATTCCTCAAGAATGTCTCGTTATTTTTTAAATAAATATATAAATTGATGTTTTATTGTATCTTTCGAGTGCTTAGAAACTAAATAAGTGTATTGTTTCAAGAAGTAAGCAACAAGCTAAAACATTTCCGAGAAAACTATTAGACCCTCTTAATATACGATGAGAGTGTTGCCAGCTATAAAACGAATCCAAACTGCATCATTTTATTTGGGAGAAAGAAAGCTTTTTCTGCAAAAAAAAAACTCTTAAGCGACCAATTTGTATTGACAGCGGAGGCAACAGGGAGCAAAATAAGGCACATTGATTGGGAAACTTTCCTTTTTCATCTGTCAAAGCTTTTCAATGGGCCTAAGCTTTTAGGACAAACCGAATACAGGATAGTTATATTCCGGTGGTGGAAGGCAATCACGTGAATGGATTGGCTATGGCAAGTGAGATCCGCTCCATTGTTGACATTACAAGCTGTCATAGCCAGTCGGCAACGTCACCCACAAAGAAAGCCTTAGAAAATGTCTCGAAAGGGGTTTTTCATGGCGGCTTATGTATTTTATTGGATCCATTGGCGTCTCCGCGCTACTATTTTCATCCTTCAACTATTGAAACTTTTGCCACTTACATTTATTTAAAAAAAAATGCGTAAACGAATTAGTAAAAATATACAATTTATTTTATTTAAATTTAATTCATAAATATGTGCAACCATATTAAACTTTCGGTAAACAATTATTTATAAAAAAATTAAGTTTTGAAACAGTGATGACCTATACATTAAGCTGACTAATTCAGTGGCATCAACCCTCAAGTCGCTCGTGGCGAATTGGTTTTTTTCTGAATATTCTGGAAGGTTCCACAGCCCGGCGCGCCGCTCGTCCCAGCAGGTGTCCACATGCCGTCAGCACAAGTTTGTGTATTATCAAGATTGGCAAGTCGATTTCCTCTCCTCAGGTGGAGCCGTCCCTCTCACAAGCAGGGGGAGGTGTAAGTCTCTCTCCCTCTCACTAGGGCTGTCAACCGCTTTCAATGCACATCTCAAGCGAAGGTAGTTTTATAAAAGCAAATTGCGGGATCTTTGCTAAACGCGATTTTTGATACAGGTTAGTGGCCTTTAGTTACCATTGAATGAAATAATATAACTACAAATATTTTATTTTAATATGAAAATTGAAGCATGAAGGAAATATTTTAAATTTTCAGGTTTTTTTTAATATTAAATATTTTTTTAAAATTTATATTCTCTTATAAAAAAAACATTGTCTTTAAAATAAAGTATAGCAAAGCTTAGTGTTTGGATCTTATCTAAAGTTATTATGCTTAAAAATCATTGCATGTAAACAATGTCTTTCCGTTAATTTAGCATGATAACGGTTTGATTAAATTATGAAAATGAATTATCCTTGCGTGCACAAACTATTACAATTTTTTTAATATTAATATCTTAGACTATATTATAATGTGATATTTAATATTGAAATCATCAAATCGTAAACATAAACGTATGTATTACACAACTTGTTTAATCATCGTTACTGCTCACAATTCGTATTATTTCACCTTAATATACTCTAGTTTTAAGAGGTTCAAATAAATGTAAGCACTCCCCAAAGAAACTACACACTGCGTGTCAATAAGATCCACCCCTAAGGGTGAGGTTTCTGACGTCACGAGCCATTCAGTCGTTTATAGCGGGACTTATTCTCTCTGCGGTATGTTTAATTCATCGAGGGGCGGGGGAGGTAGGCCTGCCAGAAGGCAGGGGGTGGGCGGGCGGGGCTCTCATATTGAATCCCAGATCTTATTTAAGCGAAATGAAAAGTCGTTCTCCATGTTTACACGATCGTCGCGGCTCAAACGGAGAGCGCCCAATATTCAGAAATTTAAATTTAATATTTGGGTTTTGAACTTTTTGGCTACGGTAGATTTTAGTTTTTTTGATTTAATGGTAATATAGTCACCAGCTGATGAAAAGAGAAAATTATTTCACTAAAACAAAAAATTATAATTTTCATAAAAGTTAAAGCTAACCGCAGGTTTTATCAAGCAAGAATAATATTCAAGTATTAAGAAAAAAAAGATTTTATGTAACTATAAAAACTCACTTCTCATATAGAACTTACAGAAAAAAAAACAGATAAGGTTTATGTAACACGTTTGATCCTTTATTATAATATTTATTATTGTAAAAAATAATATTAACTAATTCAATATTTTTGACAGAGAGTACTTGATGGAATTCCATTTTAATATTTTTGAATAAAATACTTGAGTGATTTTCCACATTTTTGTTTTTATTAGTGACCGGTTTCGCCAACCTTTCACGTTGGCATTATCAAACAGAGTGATAGTGCCAACGTTTCTCTTTTGATAATGCCAACGTGAAAGGTTGGCGAAACCGGTCACTAGTAAAAACAAAAATGTGGAAAATCACTCAAGTATTTTATTCAAAAAGAATATCGCTAGAAAAATATGCGACATATAAGAAAATCAATTCATAATCTATTATATTTAATAAAACATGAAATATTGATTTTTCAAATGTAATTTTGAAACTCCAATGCACAAGGATTGGATCAAATATTTATCGATAAATCTTGTAATGAATACTTTCTTAAGGTGATAGGACAAACGATAATCTTATTGTACTGAAAAAAAAATTTCATCAGCTTTTTTAAGGAACAAAGTGTTCGAGCACCAGATCTTTCAGTGAGTATACTTTTTAGATCCGTCATATGATTGACATACAAAGGAATTATATGTGGAGTGAATAGTATGCTCCCCTGGTCCCAACTTCCCATAGATTTTCACATGTTTTCTTTCTTTCATCCGATATGAAGACACGTTTTGGTAAATATATCTTCTCTGTCATATTGGATTTTTTCACGACAACTTACAAAGAAAAACGTACTATTGTGGCTTCGGGCATATTCAAAAAACTCATTCCGATTTTAATACTCTGAACAAAAGTAAATAACTTCAATAGGTTCAAGATGCACATTTATTTTAATATTTTGCTTTTATTTTTACATTTGATTATTTTGACTAACTAATCGTTTGAATTATTCACATAGTAATAAAATATGAGAAAAAGTTTTGATTCTGCCAGAACGATAATGCGATTGTTTCAGACAAATTACTATATAATGAAGATTGCTAGATGATTATACTATAATTCTACTTGTATTTATATCTATATATATAATTTATAAAAGAGTTGAAGGGAACACAGCTTACTTTTTAACCTTTGCACAGGGGAATTCCTTATATTTTCTCTGAATCCCACCGCGTCGCCGGATTGTCAACATGACATGTATAAGTTTCCCTTGTCTTTACCTTCTTTTTGAATTTATTTTTATCGGATAAATGTAGTCAGGGGTAACCAGTAAAAATTAAGTCTTACCGCGGACACATTTTTTTCTGTTTTTTGAGTTTCAGTCCTCGATAATAGGTTTTTTTAATGGCTTTGATTTCTAAATAAGTTCCTTTCCGCGTGAGAGGTTTTCCATCGTCCATTTTAAGTTCCGGATATTCCGTCTTGAGGTTTAGAAAGAAAATGCTATCGCCGTGACAAAGGGCTAAACGTCTTTGACATTGCAAATTCTAAGCATACAGAATTCAGTTATTCTAACCATCCTTACCCACTCATCAAAAGCATCAATTTGTTTAATACATAGATTTAAAAACTCAAAGGCATTTTAGAGACAATGATGAGATCTCGTTAAGTCTTTTCAAATCCCTTCATACAAATTGACTTCAAACGAATTTGGGGTGCGATCCGCCAGGGTTGCACTGGGCGTCGTTGATTCGGACAATAGATTCGCAGGGCCGGTGTAGATAATTTGCAGGGACTGAGGCCCATAATCTGCTACGCTGGCCAGGTGAGCCTACGCCCCGGAGGCTTCGCTGGGCCGAGCCCCCCTGCCGCCCCCGGGCCAGGCCCGCAGTCAGAGGATTATCGCGATAAATTGTTGCAATCGAATGCAATTAAATCGGAACGCTTCGATCAGACATGCCGTTTGAGGTTGTAAATTATTATGGCAATTATCAAGCGGTCCTTTGAGGGATTGTTATTCAATTATAATAAATAATGATATTATAAGAAATAAAAACCAATACTTTAACTGTCGTGTATTTGAGGCCGCACAATACGAGATAATTTTTCATGAACATAATGATTTCATTGATAAAAAAATTGTATTATTTAAATATCTAAAAGTATTTGATTTTTACAAAAGTTTGTAATTGTAATGGATGTAATGGATTTAGTTTTTGTTAATGATCGTTATTTATTATTATTAGATACTAGCGATGTAAAACGTTTTTCAGTTAGTAATACGAAAAAGTGAGGCTTTATGGGTTGACTGCAACACAAATGAAAAAGTCTTAAACAGAGTCGTTAATTCCTGACGATGGTAAAAAAACCGTAAGATTTCGTTCAATAGAGCATGCTACAGCTGATAGTCAAACGAAAAAGGGGCATCGGAAGGAGGACGCCTACGTGGATGCGGAATCGCTGGATGTCGGAAGTACGGCCGAATAAGTGATAGGAACCAACCTCCCATGAGGAGAGGCACCAGAATAAGAAGAAGAAGGTATACATTTCAGGATGGAGGACCGCCGAGTTCGCGCCTGGCACGCGGCGGCACGCAGACAGCTTCACACCGGTATTGATGGCTAATCAGGGGCGAGCTCGGGCGTGACGCCCATCCGCTATCGCGCGGGGCTCATTAGGCGCCCGCCCGGCGTATCTGTCAGTGCCAGCCCGCCGGCCATTGTGCGCCCGGCGAGGTGCGAGGGGATCCGGGGCCCACGATAACAGCCGACTTTGGAAAATAAATACTTCAAGAATTAAATATGTTTATTTCGAATGTCTTCAAATTTTGGCATGCTGTTTAAATTGCTTTGAATGTATGATTATCGTAGGTTTCGGCAGCTATAGTTATTGAATTGCTGTGATCTCTGGACTTTCTAATAACGCACATAACACGTTTCAAATAAAAAAATATTGATTTTTTGTGAAGACCGTCTCACAGGAAATACGATTTTGTCTATACAGGTTTTATTGATTGATAATTATTAAATAAATACATTTTTTCAAATATTGAAAATTGATTAAAGAAACTCTCAGAAAAATATCACCGTGATTTGTGTGGGATTTGAACCCACATCCCCAAGCTTACATGGCCGGTGCATTACCAATTATACCAACGAATCACTGGTACTTAGTAATTTTTAACAATCATATCCTATAAGTGAAACAACGTACTTATTATGCCAATTAAATATTGTGCAATACTAGGCATAATAAGTACGTTGTTTCACTTATAGGATATGATCGTTAAAAATTCTTGCTAAGTACCAGTGATTCGTTGGTATAATTGGTAATGCACCGGCCATGTAAGCTTGAAGATGTAGGTTCAAAAAATCCCACACAAATCACGATGATATTTTTCTGAGAGTTCCTTTAATCAATTTTCAATATTTGAAAAAAAGGACTTAATCATTATCAAAAAATATTGTGACAATTTTTTATGAAAATATATTTAATAAAATATAAACAAATTATGCAATTACCATCGTATGGATTTTGTATTCTATATAACAAGACTGTAATTTAAAACTTATTTGGTTGCAATTGCATGCATTAACAAATTTATGCACAAATATTGTTATTTCATGATAATCCTTATCGAGTATTGATTTTTCCCCTCATATTTAATTATTCTTCTATCATTTTTAGTTACATCGTTAGAATCATATAAATAACAATATATTTAAAACTGGCAAAGTAACTTTTAAAACATCTATGAAAAAAAAGTAAGTACAATCGGCAAATGAATGAAATCGGTTTACAATTTTTAATTAAAATTCTTCTTTAATTTTCAGACACAGCCATATTTTAATTTAAAATAAAAATATTATATGTAAATTAGACCCAAATCGTTTAAGACTAAAAATATTGTTTACATAATTCGTGTAGCTGGCATTAAATTTGTGTATAAATTAAACTTTGCTTGTAATTTTTAACGAACAGCTTGTGGAGTTTTAGAGTTTTAAAAAGTCGTTGTTCCCGTAATTAATATTTTCAGTTTCAGTGTAAGTCTAGACGGGTATAATTCAGGGAAACTGCTACCATAAAAACACTTCCTTAACAGAAGTTTTCTCTTTCTAACAACCCTCTGGGCCGGGATAAACAATGCCCATACGAGCATACTGCCTGAAATGTTATTTTATGGTACAGGGGGGTATTAACTTCATTCCGAATAACACAGCTTTATTTTATAGTGTATGCCGAGTTGAATAAATATTGTTTTTGTCTCGTTGTTTTGAGTTCTACTTTTTTATTATTGTCAAGGAAATCATTTTTCATTTGACAACTTTATTAACAAAAAAAAAAACGAAGAATATTAGTTTCACATACTAAAATTTGCTGAAAAGAAAAGACATATAAAAGCAAAAATTATAGAGTTTACTTAGCGTATCAATGGTAGGTTGTGATTTGCGATTTTATTTTTATAAATTTCAATAGGGCAGCTAAAAATATGATATAATAATTCAATAAATATTTTATTAACATAAACTATACAGCAATAAAAATAACTTTATCGTTTAAAAATCGGCCAATTTTTTGTTTACAAACAAATTGAAAAAAATAAATGATGTTTTACAGCTCTTACCATTATATTACGAATGATGCCTCATAATCCAGCAGAAATATGTGAAAGTTTTAGTGCATGCATACGTGAAGTTTCAGATGCTGTACAAAACGTATAGATTTTTTGCGTAAACTACCTCACTGAGCACGTAGGACGAGGAAGGTTTTCGACTGGCAATAAAACCTGTATCCGTATTTCAGGAATTTACAGTACAATAATAAATTACACATCCCGGAAGTTGGTGCCGTGTTTCACGTTTTTTCTGCTGGAGCATGTGTATGCACCGGTCCTCGTGTCTCCTCACGGCTTGATTAAAGGTTGTTTCGAATTCGCGGAATTAATAAGCGGGTTTATAACGCGTTCCTGTATTAAATCAAAGCGGCGCCGCGTGGTGGGGACGGCCCGTGATTTATTGGAATGCTGGAGCCGGAGCCATCTACGCCACTGGCCTTTTGGGGACTTCATATTAAATATTTCAAATTATATTATCTACTGACTCGGCTGATTTTTAAACACCTGCCTGGTTGTTAATATTAATAATCAATTTGAAATTATTTCCTCGTTTTATAAATGTTGTGTTTCCTTTTTACTGGGAAAGTTATTTTATAGATATTTTGAATTAATAAAAGTTATTAAAAAATATATAAAACTAGCAGTTTTATTAATATTTTAAATAAATATTCTCATATTGATATTATTTAACAGCTGAGGTAAGACCAAACTTATAAAACTTTGAGTTTTGTGAACTTGGCGCCCTTTTAGTGCATTAGACTAAGATGGAAATAGTAATACATAGTTCGCACCTTATAAATATAAATATTTTTTTTTCCAATCTTAACATTTGCATCCTAATAAAATGTACACTTTAATGAAGTCTGGTAGTTTTTTAACCCGTGCATGGTGATGAGGTTTTTTTTATTTTAATAGAGATTGACACTTTTATGTACGATTGAAACTATTCGACAATCTTATTTTTTATATTAAAAAATAGCCCAAGAATTTTTTTATAAAGGATACAAAGGCACTAAAAATATTTTGTCATTGTATCAGAGTGCTTAAAAGACGATAATATTTCATATAAATTATTATATATATGTTATATCTATGTAAAGGAATTATTCTAATTGTAATTATCACTTTAATGAAAAAGTGTACATGCTATAATATAATTTATATTTTTAACTTGGTAATGATTTCTATTATTTTCATAATAATATTGACAAAAAACCTGAGTGTCACGTACTCTCTCAATGATTAAATAAATTTTAATTATCTTTAACGTTGAAAATACCGGCAATATATTGTATATATTAAGTGTATATTTTTAAAAATAATTTTATCAATTTATTAAGGTTTCATTCATTCACCTTACAATTGTTATTACAGTTTATATAAATAATTATTCAAAAACAATACAGAGCACAACAACTTTTGACCGGCTACTCCCCCGCGCGCTAACGAGCCCCGCCGAAGTGTTCGCTGCCCGCGGGGTCGGTTATTCCCCGGGCATCATAATGAGGCCAACACTAGGAACTATTCCCGACAAAAATTCAATTTGAGCCACGTGAATAGATCTTTATTGCCGAATAACCGCGCCGAAAAGTGTTAAGTAACCTCCGGCGAGCACCCCCTACATGCAAATTGAGCCATTTGAATATTTTAACACCCCGCGGAGAGTGGCCGTTAGTTCACCTATGCCGAAATATTTTTTTCAAAATACTATACAAAAAACGGCGGCCGTAACGAGTCGCGTAATTTTTCAAAGTTCACGTTTCGCTGTGCGGCAAGTTTTTTTTATTTTCACGTTCGGTGTATTTTTTGCTTCGGAAATTCGAACCAATTACGAGTGCGTTTAGGGAGTTTTGCGTGCGAATGGCCGTCGATTTTGTCGCGCGCGATTTGACAATAATGACAAAATAGGGGAATGTTTTTATTTGTTCGAATGGCGTTTTTAATTAAATTATTCAGTTTTTTTGTTTGTAAAACGAAACCAGGCGACGGATAAAAAAGTTTTCGAAATTGATTTAAAAATGAAACCACCAATTAAAAAATGAAGTTTCAGCACGTGTATCTTCATGTGCTGATATATATCTCGTCACAGCATAAAGTCGCATGATGTAGAGTAAAAGCTACTCAGGCTTATTTTTTACGTTACACGTTTGATTGTTTCTGCTTACCTTGCACCCTGAAGATAATAAATTGTAAATGTTAATTAAGCAATACTACAAAAAACTTCGTTTTTCTTGCATTAGCGGTGTGCTGGGTGATTTTGTAAACAGGAATAAACAAAAATGGAAATGGGTACTTTGAGAACACTAAAGCTTTATTTTAGGATACGTTTATTATCTTTATTTAACATTTAAAATACGGTTATTTTTGATGATTTATTAATGCTTTAAAAATTACTCGGATTTAAAATATACAAAACTTCAAGCGTTGAAGATTTTGAATAGTCAAAATGTAAGTAACGTAATCGTAAAATGAGATACTGTCGTATGACAAGAAATAATTTATCGGGTCTGTTTTAGAGCGGGGGTGGGACCGAAGAGACTTAAAGGCGAGTGACGCGGGGCTCCCCTTATAAGCGAATATTGTGGAATACCCAAATCAAAAAGTAATAACCCTCCGAATCGAATGTCATATGCCGCAAGGATTACCCGTCTGACGTGCGCGTCTTCTGCTCCTCGGAGTCTTGCGGCGCGGACTCGTTAATGTCGATGAGACGTCAGGGACAGCCGCGGGCTCACTCGGCCTCAACTGATTGTTGAGGCCGATTGTCGCCATTTATTGCTACGAAGTTTAAATCACTACAGAAATAAAAATATCCAAGAAAATACTCATATTTTAAGACGATAAGTCGCGTTTGTCTCTACCGTGAAGCCCATCACGCAGCTCACAAAATACTTCGCACTGTCAACGCTCGCCCGTTTGAGACTAAAATTATTTCATCACTTCTAAACCTTGATAGTTGTATTAAATGATAGGGCGCAAAGACATGACTTATTTATTTTATGTCACTTTTTAATATTTGAATATTTTTAAGATTATTATAGTAAGCAAGTGGTCATGTTAAGCGAGCTTTTAAATAAGGGCCTTGAGATTTGCATTTGTCAATTATTGCTAGCCGATTTGATTTCTAACCGAGACCTCATTTTCTTATTTGTAAGAGGTTGAGTGTTATTTTGTTTTTGAGTTTAAATGAAAACGAAAATTTATTTAATTATGATGTTTAGAATTATTGCATTAAGCAAAAAACGTGTAAATGCGTATTAAATTTATTTCAAAGCGCAAATATACATATACCAAGAAAGCGCTATTAATCATAGCTAATATAAAGTACATATTCCTGTTGTTGGCTTCGCTTGCGCTGCACTAAAAAAGGCGTTTTAATATTACATAAAAATGAGCCAACCTCAATCAAAAATTATAATGAAAAACCGCATTCTTCCATAAAGGCCGCGCGGACGGAGCGCCCCAAGAACCGCGCACTCCGCTACTTTGCCGGCATTTTTGTCGGGATTAATAACACGGGACCTTTGACGCGGTGCACGGCCGACCGTGGCGTTTAATTAATTTTTCCCTCTTTGACGTTTTAATTAGCAACAACCGCACTCCACGCGCGATAAGCACCGAAGTTATGACGGATGGATTCGCGCGCCGAGCAATTTTCCGGGCCCGTGGCCGCGGCTCGCTCGCATCAATTGCCGCGGCCGTCTGATGCGCCCTGCGATCGCTTTGATTGTTTTAGTTTTGCCAGTTCACAATAAAATATTTCAGCATAAAAATATTTCCAAATATCACGCCCGTATTCCCGGAAACAGAGATTCCACACCGAAATCGGCGAAGTCTCCGGTTGGTTCCTCGGAAACCTACACGAGAAATAAATTTGTTTGATATTTATTGTCATGGTTACTAGAGTGAATAATCTAAAAATTTAACGCCGAGTAAAAAAGAAGATGTACGATAAAAATAATAGATTTGAATAAATTGTTATTTTTATTGGTTTAATAATAATTTGAAGCATGTCGAGAGTAACGCAAGCTTGTGTCATTTCACAGAAACGTGTCCAAAAATAATAGTCGTATGCAAATTTTGATGCGTATGCTGAAATTTTCTTTGGGTGTTATACGGTTTTAATTCCAATGCGTAATGAATCAAGGGTCAAACGATCAAATTTTAGGACAGAAACAAAATTTTACATAACGTCGTAAAGATAACGGGAAGTGATTGCTGGGAGCGTCGGTCGCCAATCTAAATAATTTAGGGCTCGGAAATAAAAGCGGAGCCCGACAATGAATACAAACGGAACATCGGGTCTTGTGCCATCTTTTATGGTTATAACCAAACACTAGTAAATTTACAACAATAATATAATGGAAGCTGTGCGCTCAACCGCATTTGAGGATGCTTTAATTAACGAAAGGATATGACCTCTCGCGAGGCGATAGTGTATCGGTATGCATTTTAGCACAACTTTTAGTAGCAATATCATGAATTATATTTATGGAGGTAAAATATAAATTTATATTGCGTTTCTAATGTATTTTAACCTTACTTAACCTAGCATAACGAAAATATTTTTTAACATCCCGTTTGTAAAAAAATCATTGTTTTATTTATAATGAAAAAAAAAATATGTATGCAATAAATATTTTTTAATAACTTTAGATTTAGTTTGAACGGCCACAATACTTCTGGTAAAAGTCAGAGGTGAGCATCGTCGTTTTAAAGTAGTCTTCGACTCTTTACTTCTATTGAATCTATACCATGTTTATTTGAGAAAATAATGAAGATTTGTTGTATGTTGTTATGTTTAGAATTTTGGTGCGTTAATTTTAGGAAAATCCTGAAATCAAATATGTACACTTACCTGCCGTGATGTTTAAAAATTAATCAAGAATCAGCTATCTTGCATATTGGTTAGTTTTTTTTGAGACAAAAAAATCTAAATATTCTTTAAACCTATTTGAAATCGACAAACTTTAAAAAAATATATACTTTTTTGCTATAGAATTAAATAAATTAAAGCTTAGAGATAATTGTCAATTGGAAAAAAAATAATTTACTTCTATATATTTATGATAGGTTGTTCGCTATGAAATAAATAAATACAAGTTCTTAGAAATTTTTTTATTTATACATTTTAATTTGAGAGTTTAATATTATGTGTACATCATAAAGATAAACAAAAGAAATATTTCTCAAATTTTGCAGCCAAAATATGATAGATATTAATTACAATTTTTTTTAATAAATTGTGTGCGGAGTTTATACAATTCAACGTATTCTGAGAACCTCATAGGTAAATGAATATAACATTTACAAAGCTCTACTTTATAGTTTTAATATAAACAGATTTAGAGGGTATTGGAAATTTCTTATCGGAGTGGATTCATATTTTTCTATGAATAATGTGATCATATTTTTTAAAGAAACGTCAAAAAAAAAAAAAACGTATAATAGAATTGGAGGAATAAGTAACCTCAGAAATATATGTGATTGAAATTGATATTTAAAATCTAAAAAGATTCAAGCTATTTTATATATTAAAAAAATTTATCGCAGACAATATATTTCAATGAATCATTTTGAATTGAGTATTTTTTAACTAATATTTAGGCACTGGAAGCCTATAATTTGATCTTTGATCCAAGGGGTCGCCGAGTGTAATGTATTCATATCGACATAACGTGTGTTGCAAGCAGTGAATAATGCTCCGTTCTTCTTTGTATGGTTCGCCTGGAGCCTAATAGGCAATCGACATACTAGGGAACAATGGAGACTGATAAACTGAGTCAACCCACATATGTAAATGGACCGCAGAGAATACAAGTGGCCTACTTCCGCTGTTTTAGGAGAAACTCATTTCCATTATAATTGAAGTGGAACTTAGAAAGTTTTTCTTTGGATGCCGCAAAATTGAATCTAAATAAAACAATATAGTTTTATTTACACATTTTGAAAAATTGAAATGAAATAACTAAGCGCCAGCTCATGTTAAAATATTTAATAAATATGTAAGATTTGGCTCGTACTTATAGAAATATTTTCTATATAACGAGAGTACGCAAATAAATTGCGGTTGTTAAATTGATATTCATTGTTGTTTTTAAAAAAAAGGTTTGTAAGTGTTTGAAATTGAACTTGTACATTTTAGTATAAGCAATCGCACATAAATACATTTTAAAAAGCAACTTATTCTAGTATACTCTTTAATAATTTATAATATTTTAGTTCTGACTATAGTATAATTATGTTATATACATCATATTCTTTTGGAAATGTTTTTGTATTAAGTGTACAAATAGATCAAAAGATTGATCGTAGATTAAATATTATAATTCTGCAAAATAATATTTACAGTTATGACTCAAACCTTTTACGATATTAGATTTTATTTTAGCGGTAAGTTTTTTGAAGATGAACTATGCTATTACTGTAGTGAATTCATAATACTAAAAGTAAAAAATCGCATTACTCGCTACACTTGTGCTCATGATGACATGATATTAGTTTGCATAGTATTTGTTTGGTGAATTACTAGCCAAGTGTTATATGGCAGGGAATAAGTACATGGAGCGATTAGTTAATATTCAGGCTAAACCAGGAGCGAATCGCGACAGCAGGACCGGCGCTGGCAGCCCCACTGTTCGCTTATTTCGGTCTGCTTGAAGCTGGACTGAAAGTTAGTGCCTTGAAATTGCCATGCGAAGTTGGTATTGTGAAGGATTTAGGATTAGAGCAGGACATTCAGGAGCTACTGGGCGCGATGCTAGAAACTGTGCTCCGCTGAGTTTTAGTGGAACTACTTGTTGTTTTGGGAAAAGTATGATCTTAACTTCTGACAAATGTTAAACAAATTAAATATTATTATGTGTGAAGCTTAAAACCAAAGGTTTTTTTTTGACTAAAAACAACTATTATATTTTTAAAAGACCTTAATTGTAATAAAACTTTACGAAGGCGATCTTTCTATATAGTTTGAAAAAATCATATACACTCTAAGATATATTTGCGTTTTTACGAACTTTTCGTAACTATTAAAAAGGTGAGTATTTTTTTATGCTACGCTAAAATTTTTCTGCCTTATTTTTAATAGCTTAAACACAGACTCACAATATAAAGGATAAAAATATATATACTCGTATATACCTTATTTTGACACGCTGAGTTCAAGGCGGCAGCTTTGCAGCCTACTAATTTACTTTTCATGTATTCCAAAATGGGAAATCTTTTAAAAAAACAGAGAAAGCGATACAGAAAGCAGGCGCATTAAATATATTGTCATATATTCATACCGGAGAGAAAAAATATACTGAAAATTCTGGGAACCCTCGCAACTTTATCTTAGTTTAGGTATATTTTTTAAATACTGTCGATGTAACATTATATTTCGTTTATTTGTTTATTAAACTAATATTCAGACTCTATAATTCAATTATGACGTGTAAAATACTCATATTAGTTGATCATAATTTTTCTTGTAAATTAACGTAATCATTACTGGACTGAAAATTAACTGTGTTTTCTAAACTTACATTATTGTTTTTTAAATGAGAATTTTTCTTTGTAGACATGCTCAAGTTAAAACAGTTATAGCAGTAATAGACAGACAATTCGTTCATTAAGATGAGCTAATCTCGAGCATCGGATCGAGAAGATAAACAGATTGAACAAATTCGAAGCCAAAGTCAATCATTGAAGAAGATTGTTCCATTATTTATGTTCCGAGCCAGACGTCTAGTGGAGTTTTCCACGGTAAGTGTTACAAGCGGTTATTTCACGGGTCACCGGGCAGCCATATTTCTGTGATATTTTATATCTCCGGGAGCGACCGATGGAGTCTCGTGGCTCGGGATCTGGATAAGGTCCGCAAAAAATATAAAATCTGCGGCAAACTGTATCGGGCCGGTGTTGCCAGAGTGCCGGCTGGGGCTGCCAGTACAGAAAATGAATATTCATGGTGGGATTGAAAAATTGCCTTCGGATCACGGTGACAAATATTCTCGCGCTGGTGCCGGGAATTATTAATGGATGCAATTTAATGAAATAATTTGGAGTTTAACTGTTTTATTGTGAGGTTTTGATGCGAGAGTTTTTTATGAATAGTTTATTAGGGAAGGGGGTTTAAAATTTCCATTCTCCCAGCTGAATTGAGGGTTTTTTAAATTGCGATTGAATAATGAGTTAATTAAAAATAAACGGTAGTTTATATAAAAATCTTATAAATTGTTTCATTGCTAATATAATTATTTTTTACAAAAGCATTTTTGAAATGTTAAGTATATTTGTTTACTAAAACAACATTAGTAATTAAATATTTTATTTGTAGAATAGTTTCTTACATACAAAAGTATTTTACTTGTATATATACTTTTTGAACATATATTTCAAAAATCTACATGTATAATTATTATATTACTACAGCTTAGCAACTTAATATAGGTCATTTGAGAATAAATAATTGTGGTCCAAATTTCACACCCAGTACTTAAAATCATAAACAATGTGTGCAGTTGCAAAAAATGACATCGATTTTAATTTAAAAATGATTATAAAAGCTCGGGTAACAAAGCTCGAATCTGCTTAGCCAGCACGATAGGCGATTATAAAGCGTCGCTTTCAGTGATTATATCGGAGGCGTTAAAGAAAGCACAATGGCGTCATTAGCAGCCGCCGCTCATTTGATTCCGCCGAGCCCGCGCCGCAAAAGCTTGCATTTTGTACCGCCGCCATGGCCGCGTGCGTCCGCCATTACGGAAGCAACTTTGTCCATGGCGGCCGCCATTTATCACATTCACATTCGACACCGCAGACTGGCAACACTGCGGCGCGCCCAGCGGCCAGCCGAATTAACTCGCTGCTATAATATACAACAATATAAAACAGCGGCGGCTACCGGCACAGAAATCGTGACGGGTTCCTGACAATTTTATTTACGCCTGAATACTGAAAGAGTAATTATATCGAACAATGAAACTACATGTTAAATATGTCACACGGATTTAACAAAATTGTGTTTTTATGATTTTTAGTGTAAATGATTAAATTTTATTTTATAATGCGTAAAATTAATTAAATTTTGCAAAAAAAGTAGAAGGTGGGTTTCATGTAAAAAAATGAATACCTTTTAATTAAAACAGCTAATATTATTGTTAATTTTTTAGTATATCAACTTAAATAACCATATTAATTTACAAAATATTTAATCGAACATTGATATATTTATTATTTTAGTAACAATAACTTATTTTTATATTAATGTTAAAAATAAATAATTATGTAATAGGTAGAAATGTAAACATATTAGCCTTAAATATTACGGTTTAGTTCGATTTGTATTCAAAAGAAATGTTTAACAAAAGCGCACTGTCATTTGGCCATTGTCAATAAGTATCTAAATTAGTTTTTATATTTTTTCGGCAAATGGTGTTCTGTCAAATCTAAAAATAAGTTTGTCAAGAATAACACGAAGTTATGTTATTGAATGAATAGACTATTTTGCTATCTTCGAAATTCAAAAATAAGGTCAAATGTCAAATTCAACGACATCGATGACGACATCAAGTGAAGAAGCGTGCGATGAAGATATGGAGACAAACCCGTGCTGCTATCGACGGCGAAGAGCGTCCTGCCCCCCTGAAAAAAACAAGGCCCCAAAGAAAAGGAAAGAAAAACAAAAAATTAAGAATATAAAAAAACCAATAGTTAAAAAAGCACACAAAAAATCATTTATAAGATACACACACAAATCAAAACGATCCATAAAACGAGCCATAAAACGCAGAAGAAAAAAAAATTCGCCATGCAAGAAATAAAGACAGAACAACATAAATTTGACCTCAGGTTTCTTTTTTTGTGTTTTCTTCATGTAAAAAGTCCACTAGTAGTGAAAAATAAAAGCTTTTGTAGAATTGTTGTTAAAAAATAAAAAAAAATTCTAAGCGAGAATGATAATTGTGTTTAACTTAGTAATAATATACTCGGATACAATATTCTGACAATTATTTTTAAAGTTCTATCAAACTTTGCACTGAAATCAAACACGAATAGTACTAAACGAACATGGAAATCCAATTAATATTAATTCAGTTACATACCAAGCCCATAAACATTGACATGCATGTTTGGATAAATAAAAAATATATACAAATAAATGTCCATTAAATTCAAATATGCATGTGCTAAATAATTTCATTTAGGAAATGTCAAATGAGTTGATATTGCGAATAGAAAATATGCACGTATTGACTCTAGTTATTATTCAATCAAAGACTTTATTCAGAAAAATTATTATTAATATTTTATGTTTTATAAAACAAAAATAAGCTTCGATTTAATAAAAAAATATTTAATGGAAATGTTCGTAGCTTTTTAGCGGGGCTGCAGGTATTTTGCACGCAGAAAGCTGTCAGTTCCCGTGTGTGGGTGCACCTGGCGGTGTGCGTGCGATAGGCGGGCCTATAGATTTCCCGGATAATATGTGAAGAAGCAAAGAAGCGTGAAATTGGTTTTGATTTCGCTTGATTCAATGAATAATTAATAACGAGAGTGGAGGGCGTCGCACCGCCTGATAAATGCACGCGGGCCGTTTCGGCGGATACAGTCCGAGACAGGGAATCGTTTAGTTTAAACTCACAATAAAACACATTGAACAATATGATCGTAAAAAAACTTGCCGTTGCTATGTATTTAACGGCTGCATGTAATTTATCAATTTTTAATAATCTTGTTGGGGGACAAGGCATTTGATTCGTGAAGATCCATTTTTATAATGATAATAGTACCTTTGTATTTTGTCTTCACTTTGAGTTTATTAAAATTATTTGCATGACTAGTTTCGACCCAATACACTGGGTCATCATCAGATGCATAACTAAACTGATGCATAGTTATGCATCTGATGATGACCTGGTGTATTGGGTCGAAACTAGTAATGCAAATAATTTTAATAAACTCTAAGTGAAGACAAAATACAAAGGTACTTTTATCATTATAATTTTTAATAAAATAATACTACCTGTCAGAAAATATGATATTCTGTCTTTCATTTGATTAGCACTATAAATAAAAACTCACTTGTAATGTATTTTTCAAATACACAGATTGTGGCAACAACGTTGAAAACAACGGCGAACGTTAGAGGTTACTTTATTAATAATGTTTAATGTATTTTTGTCTCAATGCCTAAAAACATACCTGTTTTATATTCCATGAGTGCGATTGGTATATCACCATTCTGGTTTCTAATATTGATAAAAGTTTTTCTTAACAGTTTTCTTACATTATATTTTATGTTGACAGATTTATAGCGACAGTATAGCTTGACCTTTTTCCGCATAAATTTAATGAATATAACAAGTTCGACTTTTTTAGCCTTCTCATTTAATTCAGTAACTGCTTACTATACAATATAGATTTTACTTTGTACACAGTAAAAAAAAAATAATAACTCGGAAACGAAAAATTTTGGTCGGGATGCTACTTAGAAATTTTGCATTAATGAGAATACTGGTCTCATGTAAGGTTTTGTATCTTTTGTAAAAAGATACATTTTCTTATTTTATTAATTTATATACATGTGTTATTAGTTTTAAAAAAACAATTAAAAAGTGAAGTAAATATCTTTTTAAGAAAACACCTAATAACTACTCCGTTCTTCACATTATTATTTATGTTAAAAATCTATGTACTAGAGAAAAACAGTTGTAATATGATAATGGATGTCATAAGTTGTTTATAATTGTACAGCCACGATGCATTACTTTTTATATCTATATCTATATCTATTTTATATCTATATATAAAATTAAAAAAATATAAATATTACAATATTGATCAGTTTCACAGAAACACTACATTGTGCTTATTTTTAATGGAAAATGTGGGAAATCACGAGAAAAAAGCCATTTTTATTGTATACAGTATGTTTCTTACTAACGATAAAACTGATATGATAAGTAATATTTAATATTTGAAACAATATGGCTTAATAACCAAGAAAATAATAACGCATGAAAAGAACAATTTAATTTTATCAATAGTACTTATGTATTTTTAAAAATCCAGAAAAATAATTTCAACATTTACTATAAATTCACTATAGTTCTTATGGCTATGGTTGTAACATAGTGTGTGGGTATTCCATGATTCTGCGCGCAGGTTGCAAAAAAATGCAGGTTATAAAACAATATATAGCAGACAAAACAAGAGTGTAAACTGAGTGAAAAAAGAATTTAAATTAAATTTCAAGATTATTTTATTTACATTTGTTAGATTTACAATATGTCTTAGATCTAGTATTGTGTTGAGATGAGTGGCTATCCTCGTCCTGCGCGCAGGTCTCGGGGCTTGCGATGTGTGACTTAGGTGGTAGCATACATGAATTTCTTAACTGAATATAATGACAGATCGGTAACAAACCATAAAACTTTTTTTAAAACCCCATAAAAACTTATAGGATCAACCGTTTCGTTTTGTAACCGTTATGTTGGACCTGTCAACTTTTTACCACTAACAATTCTAGAATAGACACAAACCGTATTAGAAGATGACATTCGCACACTTTTGGCAAATGATCGAAAACGTGATTTAAGTATAAGCTATTGGAATACATTATTGAAGATCTTTTTTCTACTTCAAAAATATATTTTAAATTTCAAAGTAAGTTATTTTCATTATCAATTAAAATTATTCAGTTTTTTTTTTACTCAGTTTTTTCCTATAAAACATATGAAAAAAATATTTTTTTCACTTTTTTCCTTACTAACACATAATTTCCTAACACCTCAATTTTTTTTACGGAAAAATAAAAAAAATCATGCAGTTAAGGATTAAGTTACAATGATGTTGTTGTTGAGGGACAAGACATTTGATTGGTGAGGATCCATTATTATAATGTTAAAAGTACCTTTGTATCTTGTCTTCACTTTGAGTTTATTAATTTTTTTGCATCACTAGTTTCGACCAAATAGACTAGGTCATCATCAGATGCACAACTAAACCGAGTTATTAAAAAATAAACTCAAAGTGAAGACTGGAAATTTACTGAGTTTATATATTGCAAACATCTGATTATTTTGTAAATAGCAATCAGTTTTCCTGTATCATAAGGGTTGTAGTGTGTCTGACTGTACGGCATGCAGGCGCGGGCCAACCCTTCAGGCCCCCGCCCCGGCAGCTCGGGCCCAGGCCAATGCATTCAAATTGATTGCAGCGACTGGCGCGATGCTCACTGTGAAGTTTGACGGAACGGACTCCGAGGCCCGGCGATCCGGCTATTGGTAATATTGGCGCCGGGCTTTAGCTGATCGTTTGACTGCCTAAGCGATTGAATTTAACCGACAGAGGATATATTAATCAGATGATTATGTATGTCAGCTTACAGACGACGCGCCGGTGTTGGTGCAAATTCGAAATTGAATTTGGCACAACGATTAATATTAGATTTTGGTTGTACTCACCACTAGCATGGCATTAGTTGGATATAACGGTATTTTTGATTTTAACTAATGACTATAACTTATTTTTTGTACTAACTATGATGTTTCAACACGATGTTTTCTTATGAATTTGACATTTTTGTAAAGAACTTTTGACATTTTAATAATTAAATATAAAAATAAATTACACAAAAAATATTGTTTAAACTGTTTGTTATTTTATACAATCAGGTTTTATTTGATAAGTGTTTTATTTTTTTCTTATTAAGTGCAGTTCACAGGTCGCACCATACGGTTATCATTTATAATGCTGTAATCGTTTACATATTTTTTCGCAAAAAAAATGTTAAGTCTCGTAGTTATTGTTATGCATAAACAAATCTAAAACCATGGTCTCATCGATATCTAGTGGTACACGTGGGCGCAGTCCGGGTGGCTCCCGCCATCCCATCGTCAAGCTCACCTGTATTATTAAGCATCCACAGTTAAAATAACGTCTGTCACAGAGCGGCCGGCCGACTGACTGCAGTTTAATCATGAGCTGCTCGGAGCTCAAATAGCCACGTAATTACCTAATGGCCCCCCGCCTCGCCCGCCCCGCCCCGCAGGGACTAGGGATGCCCGCCGCTTATCGACGTATTAATTAAACCAATACCGTGCTACTAAAAATACTCAATCCGGTGTTATTGCTGAAACATTATTATAAATCGTTATTTCGAGGTCATATTCATGATTGCATCAGAATATTTTAAATATTAAAATTTTACAGTAAAATTAGTTTTTCAACCATATAGCCTCTTGTACTGCTTGCTTTAAAATTCTGATAAATTGAAATGTTACAATTTATTTATTAAAAGTCTCATAAATATTGTATTTTTAAAATAATTTTAGATAAAATATCTTTACTTGTATTTTTAAGTATAGTATATTCAATACGATCACAATGACACTTTTTAATCGATTTTCATTTTATCCATTTTTTAACATGGTTCTCATAATAATAATTTTTTCAATTTCTTAATATACCTATCCCCATTTACCCAGTAAAATTGATGTTAGCATTTTAACAAATATAATAGTTAATTTTTGAACTATTCATTAAAATTAGTTTTACAATCACTAAATAATTATTAATTGTTTAGGTAGTGATCACATACGAATTACATGCAATACTAAAAATATTTAAATCATATTTTTTTATTTGTTTCCAGACCTTATTATTAGATAACTCAATATTATATGCAATCGTAAATTTAGATAATTAATTATTAAAAAAAATAAAATTCAGCTGTTCATAATGGTGACCTCACTATACGCCCCGATGGTCGGAGCAACATTACAGGGGAAGCTGCGTACGTCAAACTTTGGATCGGGTGGTAGTCCTTTAATATAAATACCCACCTTTTTGATTAAAGGTACATTGGAAAATAGCTGAAACAAAGAATATACATATTTACTATTGAAACGTTCTTAAGAAATAATTGTGTGGAAAAAACATGTCAATATCAAGACAAAAAACGCCCCCCCCAGAAATTTTAAGATAAACTTGATAAATTTAATCATGAAATTACCAAATATATTAAAAAAACGGTTAAATACTTAAACAGTCTGTGAAAATCTGCAATGCTGGCTTTGAACTAAATACGTACAATATGTGTTTTTGTGGATATAACCACGAGTTTTTTTTTAAATTTAACTTCTCATAAATGAGTATAATTTATAGCTTTTAGTTATTGAAGCATGTTTACTGTGGAAAGTATTACGTAGTTGTTTCCTATTCTCCAAAATGGCTCATAATTATCTGAATCTCATCTATCATTACATAGCTTTCAATATCACAAAGAATGTTAAAAAAACCGACACAAAATAGTAAAAAACCCATTGCATTCTTGCAAAAACCAACTAGGCAGAATTTAGACATAGTTATGGAATTGAAAAAAATAATTAATAGATTTTCAGAAATGTAAAACGTTTGGAAAGCCGTCAGGCCGTGCGTGCGTAGACTGCCGCCGGGGTGTGTGGCTGTGGGGGCACGCGGGCCGGCACGTCCGCTGCCGTACGGCCGGCGAGAGGGATTTGCCAAATGGACAATCAAAATGTTTATTAACTACGATAAATTAAAAATCACCATTTAAAACGTAATCGGCCTGGGAAATGTAGTACATGTTATTTTATAATTGTGTCCCCCGCAGAGCTTTGGGGTCGATTACCTATTTAGCATTTAGCTGAGGTGATCGGTTTTGAATGTGTTTATCCTAATGTGATAATTGGAATTAGTATAATATTAAAGGGGTTATTTGAGTGATAAATTTTAACACAATATTCTAATTATTCTCAGTCAGGTACGTGAACAATATAAAAAGCACTAAATTTTTATTTAAAAAAAATAATTTCGTAACCATCTGAAGACTTTTTATAGTAATATATGTAAATAGGTTGGATCGTAGTGACGTTATGGTTTTATCAATTTTAATGCGATGTTTTGCTCATACTTTTATCAAAAGGTGTAAAATTTTATAGATCCCCAAACGATCCCATTTTGTAAATAATTTGCGATAAAAGTGCCTACGTATTATTATGGAAAATAATGAAACACGATATTATCGAAACAAAAAAACCAGCGAAAAATGCAAGGAGAAAACTTTTCTGATATGATTTCAGGAAACAAAGCGAGCATTCAAACAAAAAGCGTATTTTCTCTGGAAATTTTATATAAAAATCGATGCAGAACTAGCGATGAAATAAAAGTAATGCATTAGAACGTTGTCTAAGCACAAAGTGGTTGTTCTTTAAGTGGTTGGGAAGGAAAGCAATCTAGATAGCGCAATGTTCTCGGGGTTATTTTCTAAACTGGACCCCCCTGCTTGGTGCGACGGTAGGCTTCTAAAGGTAACAGATAGAGAGACCAACGGTTCAGTTTGCTTAAGCCTTTAACAGCTAAATAACCCTTCTTAATATTCAAATATCCAACTAAAATAAATATATATAATTAAATAATATTGATTCAATACTGTAAAAAAAATAGATAAAATACAGTGATTTAAAAATATCTATATTATAAAATACTATGTGCATTGTAAAAGCTCTTTATTAGGAATTATTAATTTTGCGACGTCTGAAATATTAGGCTTTTTATAATAGTGTTTGGGACTAAATCTTATAAGTTTTTTAATAATAAGATTTAGAGTCACCCTAAAACTTAAATGTCTCAAATAAATATATATACAAACAGTTTGAATATTAATTAAATAATATTATATTTATATGGTATATATTAATAAAACATGATTTTAATTTGCCAATTAAATTTCAAAGGCTATCAAAAAGTGTGAGTCTTAAATTATCACAAGCAATATTTCCAGCAGAATATATTTCATTATTTATAATATTACACATATAAATAATTAATGATACATTTACTCCGAGCAGTAAACATGTGTTCTCGGTCAGTCCACGGGGAGCCTATTACATTATATGAGAAAATATTTCCAAAGCATATGTAATTAAATATTAATAAAATGCGGTAGGTATTTTATTTCCCCCCTAAAATACTAAAACGATAACCAAATCACAAATTAGTCCTAAAGATCGCACACAAAACGGTGGGCAACCGAGCGACATTGGCTTGCGGGTCACGTGCCGGCGGCCGGCAACGTTCCGTACTTACGGCCAATTTTTGTACGGGAAGAACGGCAACGATAAAGACATATAAGGCATTAGGCCTTTCATATCAGTAAAGGTTACATATTGTCATACATATAAAGTGCCCGCATTTGAACCCTTTGGCCGGAGATATTTATGCAGCTCTACGGCGCGTACCTTCATTTCGTACCTTCGTGTTGTATGTGGATCTTTGGGAACGAAACAAATTATTATTGAAAATGAAAAATATTGTATTTTTTTCGTCCTTACAACATAACTATGAAAAGTATTCTTACTTACTAGTAAAACCTTAAAACACATATTTATTTTGAATATTGTTCTAACAAATATGCAGGATAGTGTGAGACAAAAATACCAATTTTATTTTTTTATAGTAATTATATATTGTATAAAAATTAAACACGAGTGCTCAAATAAAGCAATATAATATTTTAACGTAATACTTTTATTATAACTATAAAACAAGGAAATATTTTTACAAAGTTGAGATATTGTTGTGACAAAAATATTATATCACTTTTTTTCATAATATTTGTCTATTGATAATAATTATTTTAGTCAAACATTTTAAAGTTATATTAGTTTTTTCAATTTTGTTATTTTGTTTCAGTTTATACAACTCATTTATTGTTTATAAAAGTAAATAATTGTTTTTCAGACAACCTTCAGTCACCTTGCCCAGCCTCCAAAACATTTGATACCATCCAAAGCTTGAAATTAATTTGAGAACATCTCCATATACAAAGTTGAAATCGATAATAAATTGGTGCTTAGCGAACGTCTTTATGCACTAAATTAGAGAAAGTTGGGTTATTGTTCAAAGTTTTTTCATTAAAATCATGACGCATAATACTTTTGGGAACAAAAATCTAGCCAAGAAAAAAGTGATAATAAAAGTCTTCATCTCAATTTACTGCCGCCTTTATTGAATATAACAGTCTCGCGGAATAAATACGACTTAATTTATGCTACATAAGAGATAGCTGTATCTTGATAAGTTTTTTTGACACAAGATACAATCAAAGCGAGGCATTCAGCAGTAAATAACAAAGCTTATCCTAATTGGGAGTAATCAGAAGTTATTTATAGCGGCGGATTCGGGGGCGGCTACGCGCGCCCGTCCGGCCTCCGGGAGCACTTACGGGCCGATCGATCGCCCGGAGGGTGTGAGCCGCCGATATTGAATTCCGAATTATGGGTAATGTACACCATTTAGAATCGCAAAAAAGGTCGGCTCGTGAATAGCCGAGCTCACCTCCGCGCCCGGCGATAAGCCCCGCCGGCCCGCGCTAACGTCGCCTATTCCGGAACATACTGTTACGAATTATTTGCAGAAAGAAAATACCTCGGTCAAAGGCTAACGAAGAAAAACGAGAGAGCTCGGAAGGTTCTCGGAAGCGGATCGAATGCGCCGGTGCACATTTTGGGAAGTGTTCTTTTCGGTTTTATCGCACGAGATTATGACAAGATGACTTGAACGAGTACTAAACAATAATACTTGTTTTGACGCTATAGTCCATATTGTGTCTTGGCCTCATCCGGGAAAACATGTCAACGGTGCAGCTTTGCACCTTGCGTTAAATTATTTAAAACTACTTATGTGTGTAAAGTATCTATTTAATATACGTTGATTACTCAATGACAGATAAAGAAAAAATAATATATAATTCAGTAGAACAGGTAGAAATTAAAAAATCAATAATTATATGTTATTAATAATTGTTTATGTTCATATGTGTTTATAAATTAAATATAAGACATAAAACGCAAAAATTATGCAATTTAAAATATTATTTTTGAAAAACTAAAATAACATGCCTAAAAGGAATTAAAAAAAAAAAACTAGAAGAGTATACATGTGAGTAAGCAAGCTCGAATAAGTAATAAGCACGAGTCAAACGTGCTGGCTGTCGATTTAATCTGCAGCACTCATCCATGTTCCTGAAAGGAAGTCCCTCCCCCAGTGATGTTCCTCGCACCTCCAATTCCCTGCAGCTCTTCCAGTGTCAGTTTCCTTTTCCGCAGAAATCACCAGGACATGTATTCCCAGGACGCCGCTTTGTGGCGTGCGTGAGATCGCTAGTGTAATGGAGTGAAAAATTGTTATATTATATACAAGTACCCTGGGTGTTTTGGGACTTGTGCAAGAAAATATATGTATATGTTTTCATAACATAATGCTAATTTTCAATGAATATTATTATCATTCACTTTGAATTTTCGGCGGATGCACAAATATGACGCAATGGAAATTTTTCGTAAAATAAAATGAGTTTATTTATAACATGAATATTTAACGGCGCGTTACGTCAGTAGTGGTTTCGGAAAATTTAAAAATTGTATTAACTGCTTATTAAGTTTTTTATGTACCTTTGGGATTTTTAGATATGTTTCTTCGTTATTCTTATGACAAAGTATTAAAAATGCACGTAAAAAGAAAAAAATATATGTATATCAGGATTTATTTCATAAATGTGCGTTAGAATTTGGTTTTTTAATCTATTGATTTTTTAACTCTTGTGTATATTTGAGTTATTTTAAAAGAGTTACATTGAATTCACAAATTGATTTCAACGTAGAAAAATATAAATATGAATGACAAATAAACTTTTTCTGCATATCTTAAATAAATTTCTATTTTTTTGCATGTGAGTCAAATTATCGATTGCCATATATTTATGTCTAATCTTTTTTGTAATTATTTTAAGTAAAATTACATTTCACAATAATATAAAAATAAAAATGATATCATTTCAAAATATTAATTTTAACTTTTGTAATTTTTAAGACCCCCCAATAAAACTAAATAAGCTGCAAAAAAAACTATACTGCACTTCAGTTAATTGAGTACTTCGTTGCCATTAATTTAAAGTATACGAGTAAGCATACGACAATTTATAAAACAATTATTGTTTGTCATGAGCCACATGTGACTAAAACAGATGATAAATAAAGTAGGTGATAAAAACTCACGCTTATATGGGCTTGCGTTTAAATATTTTAGGGCAGCAATAATTCTGAGATCTCTTTCGAAACAGGCTTGGATGATAACATTTTGTGTGTGGCTTTTAATAACATCACGTTGCCTGTGATTACAGGACTCATAAAGGTGTTTTCAAAACACGTGCCTTCACCCTGAGTGGTTATCCTCCTCCCCCGCACTCCCGCCCCAAGGAAAGCTAATAAAACTTCCCAAGAACTATTACTTACGGGCCTACCCCACTCGGCTAGTGAAGATAAAATACAAGTATATTGGGGTAGCTATCAAAAGAGCATTAAATATGCATTGGATTGGCGGGACCATCTTGTAGGGGTCTCGGATTCTGTAAGGAGATCTGCCTTAGCTCTGTGGTATAGGAGATGATATGACATGTTATACAAAGAGGGTATAAATGGATTATCTTTATTATATATAAGTATTATAGTTTTATAAGTGTTGGACAAATCATCTACCTATGGAAGTGTACACACAATGTTTCAATACATTGCGAATATCTGAAATAATATTGTATTTTATAGGATGTATGTATGGTATTTACTTATACTAAAAGTGCTTAGGTTTTTATTATTATTTGAAGTAGCAAAATATAATGGTTTAACGGCAATAAAAAAACATTTTTATGTTATAATTTAATTGAATGAAAATCACACTGTATGCCTAAAAATGGAACCTATATACATTTGTATAAAATATTATGTAGTTTATCATATTATTATTTTTTGTTTTTATGGGCATTTTCTTTTATTTTACACAAACTGTCTATAAAGAGAGTAGTTGGCCATTGACTTTTATGTTCCCAAGGTAAAGTGATGTAAGATAATAAAGGGTTAGTGAGTAAGGAAGCACTATCCACACAATAGGTTAAATAAACGTGGAAATGTATTTTATATTCTGCTTACTAACTTTAAAATACTATTGGTAACATTTAAATATTGTATATTCATAAAATTATATGAACATAAAATGATTCACATACGTTATAAGTGCATTATAGTTAGGATAAAAAATAACGTTAATTATCAATTACCAATAATATATAATAAACTGTTATTATCAAGCAAAAATGAGTGCACAAAGTAAGTTTACATTATAGGTTTTGAAAAAAGTCCATGCTATTGAAAAATATACCATAATGATTATAGTTGCTTTATTTAGCATATGAGTGAAGAATTTTAATGTTTATTGGCTTTTTTTTTGTGTTTTCAAATAAGTATATTTGTATGTGTCTAAATTTCAATACAATTTCATAACAAATATCACTCAAAGAGCCATATTTAAAAAAATATATAAAGCAACATATATTTTCAACAGTAAATAATACTTAAAAAATGTTAAATACATGTCAAAATTTTTTCAGACTTATTTAGTTACATAAAGAAGTTTTTAAATTTCAAAATATAACGTAATAATTATATTTGGTTAATACCTCTGCAAATGATATTAATGAATGAAATTAATGAAAAAATACACCAATAATATTATATTTCAAAGAAGTGGGTACCTATGAGGGTATCGAACACCTTTTTTTTAGGAAACAGTTTTTGTATCCCACGCACCCCCGTCGCCCTCTGACCTCACAACATCACACCACCGTAAGGGTGCGGACCACGCACGAGCCACGGCTGCTACCCTTAGCCCCCTGTGTATTTATAGTCAAGTTCTTGGATTTCACACCCCTATTTATAAACAAGAGTACATCCATAATATACCTAGTATATTTTAGAATCTAAAATATAATTTTCGTATTACAACCTTTTTTATGTAAACATTTTTTTAACTATCCTGGTAAGAAGCAATTTCTGTAAATCTTGAAAATTATATAAATATAACGATGTACTACCAAATAAGTTCTTGGATTTCACACCCCTGCTTATAAACAAGAGTACATTCATAATATACCTAGTATATTTTAAAATCTGAAAAATAATTTTTTTTTACAACCTTTTTTATGTAAACATTTTTTAACTATCCTGGTATGAAGCAATTTCTGTAAATCTTGAAAATTATATAAATATAACGATGTACTACCAAATAATATCTGGATCAATCAAAAAAATATTTTGAAACATAATGTAATTACAACTTTTTTTACTAGCATCGATAGTACAAGATTTATTCATTGCTTTAAATATTAATGATTGTTTAAAATTTACCAATAATAAAACAAGATAAAAGAAGTAAAAAATATATTTCAAGTTTCTATACCGTTGTAAGAAAATACATATTTTACGGTATGAAATTTCGTTTGTATTTTTTGTTCTGTTCACAAAGTTATAAAGAAGATACGCATGCTTAGAGTATTCCAATATATTACGCAGATATGAATATGAAAGCCAAGGTATCTTGAAAGTTTTCACTATTTGCGCAAACAACAAATATTTCATCTGTTCTCTTGCAAAAATTGATAGTTGAAAAGAATAGTCGTTATTTTTTTACGATCCGAAAAATCGTGTTTCACATTCCACACATAACGAAGGCCTTACATTTTTCAATGGACGGATTTGGGTTTCATAAATCGTACCCGAGCATTTGTTCCCAGCGGATGGCTTTAGTTTATTGAACTGCCCAAAGAAGGTCATAATATTTTATTTCTTTTCTTTTGTTACACTCCATTTCGAAGTCGTAAATTTTTGAAGGTGAGAGGAGAATTGAAAGTGTGCTCAATGTTTTGTAAATCAGAAGTTGGCGTTTAAAAAGTACAATACATTTCGAAATACACGTGAGTATGTAAAACATATTAAATGTCAAAAGCGCGGCAGCAAGTATTATCATGATGTATAAAGTGTGTACTGTGAGACATTGACTTAAAGTGTTAAGTTTTGTTTTGTGAAATATTATATGACACTCTTAATAGATTTCTTCTTCAAAATGAGGACGAGCGGTCGTCTTAGCTACGCTGTGTGTATTTATAAAGAAAAAAGGTTCGGACAGAATGGATACACTCTCCAGATGTATCAATTTCACGTCTGAAGAATTCGTTTCTTTGGGTCAGGCAAACGATCGCTACGTGAGCACGATATAAATATTTCGCAGCCATTTCCATTTTGTTTCAAGCCGTTTTTACGTGAAAAGACTTACTGCCCCCGGCGAGAGCGAGAGGGTGAAAAGCCAAAAGGTGTCTGAAAAAGACTGGAAATTACGGTAAAGAAACCGCCCGGCTGTCGGGCCTTTGTCCGCTCCGGCCGTACAGTGATTGCACCCTTGAACCATTAGAGCCTTCTACGGTTCGTCCAGACGAAAAATCGCAATTGTATGACAAGTGTTTTTATTTGTTGGCCGAGATTGATTTCCGTTTTGGTCGCCGGCGAGTGCGCCGTTTTGTATTGCACATTTGAGGAGGTCATTCTCAAAGCCGAGTGTAAATTGGAAAAGGAATCCAGTCTCGCCGACAGCTGCTGCTGTTCTGATGCTATACTTTCTTTGAACGTTTTGCGCAGTAGCCAAGCCTTTGAATTCGACGTGAATCGAAATAAAATTCATTTTATTTGAGCGGCTATTGTGTGATTTAAAGATTTTCAAATTAAATGATTTACGTTTGGATTTAATTTGAAATAAATCAGCAAACGCTAATCGGAGTACGTTTGAGTACCGAATAATAAATCTTGACAAAATAATTGAAAATGGTATAAATAAAAGGCAATTGGATAAATTTGAATTAGAAATTCAGTTGGATTTTTTTTATTTCTAGTCGATTGATAACACGGAGCGGAGGGGATTAGGGATGGATAACTAGACAGTCGGTCTCGAGAGACTGCCGGACGGGAGGCGGAGTGATTGCATTGATTGTAGATTATCCGTTTTCAATTTATAAAAGAATTCAAAAAGAAATTTGGATTCTGCGACTTAATAAATTTTGTGGTGTTGCGGAAGAGGAAATGAGTCAAAAGAAACGCAGAATAAGTTATGAGCAAAAATCGTCAAAAGCGTAATAGCACGCGGAACGAGGAGATAATCTACAATATAAAATTTAATATTCTTTTACTCTTTGATATATTAGAACGTCTTAAATCCATATTTAATGTTGCGAGTCTAGCGATTTGTCTTTATTAAATTTTGTACTCGAAACGTTATTATTCATACACCGTGCGTCTTGAGTATAACTCAAAAACTTGGTATAAGATGATCCTCCGCTCGCATCGGCTGAAACTTCAGAGCGCTGAAGTTCCTAAAGGCCCTCGAGTGAACCGTTCCGACTGGATAACCCAATAATTAATATCTGAATCGGCCGCAGAGAAATCGGCAGCGGTTGCAAGGTATTACCGCCTTCGACGGAGCACACAGGCGGGCATACCTTCATTACATAGCCCGTATACTATTGGACACGAACGATAGGACGTGAAGGTTGGTCGGAGTATGTGAGCATGATGTATTTGAATATGATACTTATTACGTATACATGCAGTGTGTTACCAATGACGTATATACGAGATGCTGAAATTACTGAAATACCAACGGTGATCACATTGGCAGACTGAATGACCATAGACATATGCAGAATGTGATCTGCTACAATATTTATAACAAAAGCTCAGATGACGAGTCGTGACTAATATATTTTTACTTACATAATCTATAAGACCATATCAAAACTTTCGAGTTGATAATATAACACGATCCATGTTATAAACACACCGTCAAAACTATCAAACCCGAAGTGACGAACGTGCCAATGGCCAAGTAGAAGTTAGCAGATTATAAACTTATTACATGTACGTACTCCATAACTAAAGTGACATGCTCAATCCACATAAAACGACGCCGGAGTGCATCTCGCCATTGGGGAGCATTTCCAGTCGCGAATTCTACGTACTGGTCGGGGCCGCTTGTGCAAGACGGGCCGCGCACGAAGAGCGTCGGTTGAATAAACCTTCAAGCTATTTCACATATTATACTGCCTCCGTCAATGACACCTTTTCAAAATAACAAGCAGAGCACTTGGTTGTGTAAAATCTTCTCGTCGGGAAAATGTAGCTGCTTCTTTTTAAAGACTTTATTTTTTAGCATATCGATAAACGGACACTGATAGTGATAAGTGATAAGATCTTTATGGCAAATAATTACAAGGTTGATGTTATAATAATTTTATATAAATTATATTAGCAACTTTAATTACGTTTAATAAATATATAAAATGACAATTTGATTTTTTTTGGCATAGAAGGAAAGCAATGCTGGAATTGATATCAGTGTTTTAAAAATACTTATCTAAGTGGAACATAAAATGATAAAAGTGAATAAAATTATAAAAAAGTCTTTGCCAGGTTGTAGATTTAGTTGTTCAATACCAATTTTTTTAAATGAATTTTTTAAAAATAAATCAGTCGTTTTTTTAGAATGCAAAATATGTATAATATAAATGCAGTATTTGATTATTTTCTTATAACTAGTATTTATTAAATCAAATTGCCTCTTAAAAAAAATGATAAATAAAAACTATACGATAAAAAAATTATAACAGAGCAGCTTGTTAATAGGAATGGAGGTAATTCAATGCACGTAATTCAGTTATGAAATTTCCCGCACCGCGGCCTTTGCACACTTCGTTGGCCCGTTAAACTCTTATGTGCAACCCCCGCGGAGGCGCGGAGCCACGGCAGCAGCGAGGGGCGGCCTGGCGGGGCTGGGGGAGGCTGCGTTATAACATCCAACTTTACCGCCGACTATGCACATTCATCCAAATTGGATCTGGGATTAAAGAGTACAGTGACTGAAGCGAAAACCGAATAGACCCTAATTATATAATATATATTTCACATATTGATCAAGTTGTAGGCACTTCAAAAAAATATTTATTGCATTCTATTTGTGGTTAAAACACATTATAAATAACATTGATACACGTTCGAAGCGGAAGGATCAACGCTGTAAAAGCTTTGTCCCAAAGCTTTGCATTTGATTTCATAGTTTGTGTAACATATTCGTTTCTTTTTGTATTGGATTTTTTTGAAACTGATTGTTAATTAACCATTACTAAATAAATAATTTATAATCCAACACACACGATGCGTAATTAATACATAAACTACACCCTTAAAAAGTGTACCCTCTTGGATTCAACAATATGCACAGTGCTTGTAACAAGAATCGTTAAAGTTTGGCTATTCAGTTTAAATTTAATATAGAATTGACCGTAAAAAGGATCATAGGTGTACAGGTCGTTCAATAAAGAACACTGCGTCCCGGTGTGTGCGCATTCCATTGAAATTACACCCGAACAAACTGAAGGGCCCGCATAGTTCTGGGAGTGTCAGACCACCGGCAACACTGTCGGCCGCCTGGTTAGCCGCCCCTTGACGCGGCCCGGGGAGGCCGTAGGGTAACCTCGAGTCGGATTCATAACTATGGTGACAAAACAACCATTTAATTAACTTTATTTAATTAATTTGTACGTACATTCATTACAAGGATAAAAAACATACATACGATTTGAAAGCTAAAATACTGCAAACACACACACACACATATTATATACGTATGTTACAGTTAAACATTTAATAGGGAGAGGTACATTTTTATATTTTAGAGGTATATTTTTTGTTGTTGTTAACTAATCTTAAAGCTGAAAAAAAAACGCTAAAAATATTTAAAAAAGAAACTCTCACTTTTTCCTCATAGTTTTATAAGTCATAAGTAATAAAAATCCCGTTGAGTTTATTTCTTGTCTATATACTTGTTTCTGAATTTTCTATGGATATGGCTTTAGCTACGATGCAGGAAATGTAATCAGTAAACATTGAAAACCCCAAGTAGTTTGTCCGGGCAGTAACCGGAGGAACGCTAAAGACTGTAATACCTTGGTAATTAATTAACACCATTACGGTCTCAATACAAAATCAATTTGCCAAACTCAGATTGTAATTTATCTGAGTTATCATACCGTTTCAGCTTACGGTAACCGCAACATGGCGACCCCGAGATACAATGCAACAACCTCCCCTGCTCCTCCTTCCTAGGGGTGCGTCCATTAATGTCTCGAGGGTTGCATTTAATTGAGGGTGTTTAGTATCTGTTGTCCGCTGATATCTCCTCAAAGGAAGCCTTCTGGTAACTGGTGTAAGCGATTCTCTCTAACGAGTGCCTGAAAATGCGAAAATCATTTTTGGGGTCGGAGATCGTCTCTCGAGATGTCTGCAATGTTGTGGCGAATTGATTAAATACTTGGAGAATCTCGTAATTGCCAATTGTCTAGACGGACTGATGAATAATATTAGAATGCTATCGTTGCCATTAAAACGTATTTAAGTGACAAAGTAATACTGAACTCTGGGTGCCCAGGTATAATTGATGAAATAACAATTTAGAAGATTGTTTTTGTAAGTGTAAAGAAGACTTATTAAAAACAGAGGTATTGAGCATTGTATGGACTTATAAAGATTATTAACGATTCAAATTATGTTGTGACATAATAGCCACCTTAGCAACATATTAAAAAATACTGTTTTTGATAAAATCATAATTGGTTCTAAAAAAAAAAAAATTCGACTCTATAGTCCATATTATATCAATTATAGATGAAAAGTAATAAATGTAACAAAAAAGTTATTCAATTAATTACTAAAGATAGATATTTGAATTTGAATATAGTCACAGCATAATTGCCTTGAATTGAAAAAATAAAAACAGAACTTCACTGAAACGCTTCTAAAAAAACACGATGTTTTGATTTGAACGATAGAGATTTAAAAAGTGAATAAAACAGTTTGATTTATATATAATACAAGCATCCGTCGCTTCTTTCCTGTTCGACTGCACACGCTCAAGAACAACTGATTGCATTGTAAATAGACCTATCCACTTAGACAAATCCGAACAACTTTTAATCGAATGGGGACATTGATGGCGGGCCTGCGACAATGCAGTTCCGGTTCACGGTCCCGCTTCCGCCGCAGCGGGACGGACGGGGCCGACGTGGGGCCAGACGAGGAGCGAGCTGCCGTCTGCGCACGCTAAATCAAACTAATTAAGCAATGGGTAAATGTCTGCCTCGGCGGGAGCGCGTCTCGATCGCACCAATTAGTCTGCTAAACGGGGATTTTTCTCGCGCTTCGGTCGATATACATTGAGTTGTTTGTGTTAATGCAGGGAACCGCTGGGTGTGTTTTGAATGGCTTTCGATTAAGCGGTATTGGAGTTTGAAAGCTCGGTGATTTTTTATTCAATGCTAATTTAAAGTTTTTTTTTTTATAACAATGGGACTTTAGAGGTACATAATAAATTATGATTTATTCATTTTTCACTTTTAACGAGTAGTTGACGATGAAAATATGTTATGTGTATACGTAACCCGGACCTAAAGATTTTCTTTTTGTAGCATGTATTTATGCTGAGCCAGTGATCACGATTTTCGTAGGGAAAATAGTGTAGTGGTTCCCCAGGATTTTCTACACCGCAGTTTTTTATTGGAAGAAAAAGTCTGCGTATTGCTGCTGTGCAATTGCATTATTATATAATTCTTTCCTTAAAAAACACTGGCGCTAAGATCTGATACTCCTTCTGCAGAAACAACAGAAATAGCACTCTCATCTCGACTGAGCACATCCAGCGCTACTATATACAATATTTATTTATATGCTCTAGTTAATTGTTTATATAAAAAAACGAAATTCATTAGGATTCTAAAGGAAGATACCCCTCAATCAAAACTTATTGGAAAGCATTAGTAGTTATCGACATGCCACACAGGCGCATCTCTGGATGTTGTCTTAGTAAGCAATAACGACGGGCGTTCCCGGGGTCTGTCGGGAAGATTATCGGAATAGTTGGGAAGTAGAAATGCTTACGCGCCCTCTAAAGTTTTCTTTGATGATGGCGTAATTACAATCACGCTCGCCGCATGGAAACTCGCCTCTTAAAATTCTCCACTCGCTTTGAAGTGGATCGACTGCAGCGACGAAGCCCAACAGCACTGCTCGTGGAGAGCTGGTATCAAATTGTAAATTGATTTTGAAGTCTTAAGCCTCTGTTTACTTCATACATATCTAGAACCCCTATACTGCGTCACTACATTAAATTCCACATGCTCGTAACCATACAACTCATTGAATTCACAAATAAACCACCACAAATTCACCAATAAATATTTTGTTAAAAATATAGTTATAGTTTATTAAAAAACCACAGTAATTGGAGTATGTAGAATTCCTAAAAAAATATTATGCGATTCATTTTTGTAATACTCACCATGAAAAGAATTACTTTTGGTAGCAAAAAAAATGTTATGCTTGTCTCAAGTTGGATATTTACGCAAATATGCACAAACAATTTTTTTTTGTTTCTTTGATATTGCAGATGTTACTGTTATAGTACTACTTATTTTAAGGAATCTAAAACTTTAAGAAATCTACTAAAATATAAGTGTCTCAAAGATATTAGAGTGATATTCTAAAATGTTCAAGGGAAGAGCGAACTGAAGCATAAGATTGTAGAATTTTATCGCAGTGTGAATATTAGCAAAATTGTCTTATTCGATTGCTCCGTTAAAAGATAAAAGCTATCGCGAAAAACTGAGAATGTTTTTAGATTTTTTATTACCGCGTACAGATCATTACGGAAAAAGCATGGGTACTACAAAAAAGTTCTAGATTTTTAGGGATATTTGGAGAACAGAGCAAAGTAATCGCACTTATAAAAAACTGAACTTTAAGTGTATTTTCATAGTTGTATTAAAAATAAGATGTTAGATTATTATAATCCGTTTTAAACAAAAAAAATTAAAATATTTTGTAATAGAAATAAAGCGGTTCATTAAGATTCATTATAATTTTTATTGTTGTCTATCTAATTTTATTTTTTGCGTTTACATTTGTTTCATAAAACACTCTAATTGTAAACTAGACCCAAACATTTGCATTTATTTAAAGATCTAATTAAAAAATTAAATAAAAGGACGTCAAGAAGATAAATATTTTTAATTGAGAGAAATTTTGACAGCCATAAAAAAATCTGAATTATTTTAATGATTAATACAATTCCATGATTCCATAATACAAAGTCCACGTACTATTTTGTTATTTTTGTGTTCAAAACTTTTTTATTATTATTCCAATCCATAAATAAAAATGAGGTATTTTTTTTATTTATTCTAAAAATGTATTATGACTTAATCTGTATAATTGTTCAATAGTATGTTTTTGAAATAATATTAAATAAAATAAAATAATGAAAAAATGTAAATTATAAAATATGTATTTAATAAAGCAGGTGAAATAATCCCCGCGACGTGAATAAACACTCGGGCGACACGAGCCACTTTGTCAGCTGAGCCAACAGCGCGGGAGTGCTCCGCCGTACATATCCACAATATGCATGTAACGGCTCACCAGTCTATACCGGTATAAGCCACATCCTGTATAATGGAGCTATTGTAAAAATTACCACCCATAATAACGAGCCGTCTCCTGCATAAAGATACGCCGCCTGTTTCACAAGGAGCACTCTCACGAATACTGCCTCGGATTACACACGAGATAAAATCGCGCTACATGAAAAACCATTTCACTGTAGAAACATCGAATAAAAATAAACAAAATACGTTTGAATTTTTATTTCAATAAATGAATTTACTTTATCAATTTTGCAATGATAACAAGAAAATTTATATCTATTACTCATCAAAATTAAGGGATTGGTATTCTCGCGTTTTACATAAAAATAATCTCGGCAACAGCAAGTGGCTCGATTTTCTTTCCGACGACAAATTTAAAACTAATATTAGTGGTTTGTCTAAGTTTAATAAATTTTTACCGATATTTTATATATAAAAGTGTATGTTACTGCTTTATTTTATTAAAAAGTATGAATTAACGACAAAAGGACCTGCTCATGACTCAAAGTGCCGGTTACAAATTTATCTGCCACATGCTCAAATCATGTTGTAATAATACTGATATTGTCACAAATTATTGGCGTGTTGAGAGTGATTTGCTAAACCTATTATAAGTATTGTATTCATGACGTCATGATCTGCTTTTTAATTATCGATATGCAACCTTTATTCCTAAGCACTTATAAAGCCACTAAATAAAAATCGGAGTACGAGATCTATGACGTCAGTAAAATATGACATAGCAAATGATGACAATGATATTTCTCAAGGTATTTTGAACTAATATAATAAGACGTATAAATCATGGTGTTTACAAAATATTAGATCAAATAAACGTAATAAGGCATTATAAACCGAACATAAATAAAAAGGTGTAACACGCTTTTTGGTAGTACAAAAATAATATTGATCATACCTATGCAAAATAGTCATATAAGAGAAAGGTTTTTTATTCTCAACAACACACTTTGTAATATTTAGATAATTTCTTCAGTCAGTTTGGTTAGGGTCAATGTGTAAACACCCTCGGGAAGACAGGAGGTATGGTGGCGCGAGTGCAGACTGTCGCGGCGCCGGTAATTGGTGCAGCCTTGCACATGTTGGCGCGTCATATTCCGCTTATTTATTCAGCCCTGGGGAGGGGGCGACTTCCTTACGTCAGAAAGAGGGAACCCCCTCAAAGAAATGCCCCAAAGTTAAATAAAGGGACTTGTATATGACTCCTATTTTATCGCAAAAAAGAACGGGCCACTCTCCGGGAGGCCCGATTTAGGGGCCCGCAGCGCCAACCCAAAAATGAAAATAATAACTGTTTTAAATTGCGTTTCTGATATATGAAGAAGATTGTTTGCTTTTGGGGAGATAATTTTTGAGCGGTGCACAGTGGGTGATATCTGTTTTACGATTTTAATAAATTTTTATATTTTACCTTTCTTCAAATGTTTTTGCCTACAAAAATAGTCGCAGCCTTGCTATTCTCGATCTCGATAAAGCTTTGCGTCGTAAAAAAATATTTTGAATTACCTGTTGTTTTTACTGTATTAATTGATTATTTAATATTTTTTAATCTAGTCCAAGTGCAAATATTTTTTTAAAAGTGAAGAGAGTATAGGTGAAGACTATTAAATATTTGATAAATCTTAATTATTGAATCATTAAGTTTACTAGATATACGATATTTTTGTAATTGAAGTATACATAAAACAATATAGTTGTGACACTCAAAAAATATTTTATAGATTTTCATGTCGTTTCAACTGCAGTTGGATTTCCTTTATATTGTAATAATAGTTCTGTTAACAAAATAAAAGACTGTAACATATTGATTGAAATAGAAATTAAAAAGAAAGCTATTATAAAAGGTTTATAAGTATTGCTAATTGAATATTTATTATTTATAATTTAAAAAATCAAAGCATTTATTCTTATAAGTTACATTTATTCAAATACACCCTAATAAAAATATATACAATAAAATAAAATATTTTACGTTTTTTAACGCAGCTCGCAGCTTTTATCATCAAATTTAACAATTTTAGGCAAACATGAGAAAACCTAATAGAAAGTGTAACTTATTGTTTGAAAAGAAATTTGGAGATGTAGGGAGAAAATTACATTTCCAATTCATGATAGCGAGACCGGAGCCTCCCGCCCTCGGGGATGCCGAGGTGGAAGAATCAACTGAAAATTATTTATTCTTATTTAAATAAAGGTGAGGCCGTATTTATTAAACGTCTTTACATTTGAATGCGCTGGTTTGAATTATTCATTTCGATCGTTCATAATAAATTGTATTTTTTTGCAATATAAGTAATTTTGTGAGCTCACGAATTTAATTTTATATCAGACGCAAAAAAAACTACAAAAAATTTTCAATACAGATATGATATTTTTATTAATTTAATTATGAAAACTTCAGACGTTTATATTTCATGTAAGAATTCATGAATTAGAATCATGTAGTGTATGTTTAGCAAAAGTAAATGGTTTAGTTGTTGAATTGAATGTGGTACATATATATATATTTGAGAAAAATTAAGCAAATAATATTTTATTTAAATTAAATTATATATTAATAATTTGCACGGGTTTTTTTTGTGATTGAAATATAAAATATTTAAACAACGTATGGGTTTCGTTAGCTGCATATCACAATTGGATTTGGTAAAATGTTGCAACCAAGAAAGTTTTAAGAATGCATAATTGTTTCATAAATGAATGCTCCCGAGTTATTAAAATATTCATCAAACAACTAGGTATATCAGTTTCATACATGCAAGTAACGATATAAACTCTCACCTCATTGCAAAATCACAATAGTTGAAAAGATTATCACTTCATACCACGAGAAGATGTGGGTTTGTATCTTACTTATGATTTGTAAAAAAAAATTAAGGGGTTTCTTGCAGTGGTTCACTTTATTTAAAGGTTTGACTGCCCACAAAATTTTAACATTGATTTTCATGACATCGAGTTCAATAAAATGAGAAGAAAAATACTATTACCCTCCAATTAAAATTGAACTCAACGTATTAGTTCCGTCGATGGCTTTAATATTTGGGGCAGGTACAGTCAGTGGAACTTGTGGGTTTGTTGCTTATTACCTGGCACAGCCTGAACTCTCAGCCCCATGCATGCAGGCGAGGTGAGTCCTTGAGGCAACTTGAATATACGGCCTTAATTCTGCAAACTCCAAGGAAATACTGCTCAAGTAGTGTGCAACGAGATTTTAGATTTAATAAAATTACCGGATTCATAAAAAAATATTCGTACACAAAAATCTTCATGCAAAAGCATACCAATTTAAGTTTGATACTTCTAATAGTTTTGTACAAATTTATGTATGATTTTGATATCTTTAAAAATACAAATATGTAACCTTATGTGTCGCTCATTAATATCAACAGGAACCATCAAATTAAGGTAATTTATTAATAATTTCGGAATTTGACATACCCTTGACCGTGCGTGTTAAAATTGTTAAGTCATTGTAAGGTCACGCAACAACATTTGCTGTTATCTGATTTGTATTAAATGCGAATAAAGGATTTTCGTAGACTCAATGAGAAATTTGATGGAGGTTCTTCATTGGTAGTATTTATTTTTTTTAAGTTTGATACTGATACAATTTTGAAGTACACATTTTAAAAATAAAAATATAGTGTAAAATGTATTTTTGAAAGTGTTTAATACCAATGTATCCCGCAAAAAATACCAAATTCCCAAGATAAAATGTACAATTTTTTGTCACAACTATTAATGAACGGAACAAAATACTACAATATCGCAAATGAAACTGATAAGTCTAGTGTTTTTAAGACAGTTTTGAATAAAATTTAAATAATAACAAAACAGTTATTAACTTTTTTTAAATACAAATTAAATCACGGAGTGAATTTTATACAAAGATTATGTAATATAATATAATGATAAAAGTACCTTTGTATTTTGTCTTCACTTCACTTCAAAGTGAAGACAAAATACAAAGGTACTTTTATCATTATAATAATGGATCTTCACGAATCAAATGCCTTGTCCCTCAACAAGATTATATAATATGTTTTAAATACAATTTTTCGAGATTTTTTGTTATGTGTGTAGACTTTAAGTCATTTAATAAGAAAATAAGAGTCAAAATATTACGATTTTGTTACTTTGTTTTTATACTAAAATGTTTATTTCATACAAGTCACAAATTCACTTTTTTTCGACGAAATATGTGTCATCCAACTGTATGAAATAGCAATTTCGAGTATATGACGCCTAAGCATTCTATCATGCAATTCACAAGCATATCAAAGGAGCTGATAAAATGATACGAGGCAGTTTATATTTTTCTGTAGATATCACGACATGCTGTGAATTATTTAAACGAGAGCGCAGTTTATTCATCACACAAAAGTAGCAGAGCAATCTGCGTATGACACGGCCTCGAGAGTCATCTCCTCTCCCCGCGGCCGGATGTATCGCGGCGCACTCCAGACGCGGTTGCTGAAATTTTGTATCAAATGCAACTTCAGCTGGTAATGAGGAAGGCCGCATAATCAGTGCGCCGTCATTAGGAGCTGCGGGCTCGAGGACCGCCTGTGCGCCGCCAGAGATCCAGCGAATCTTTTTCATAATCAGTAATGAATGCTTTTGAATCTGCCTCTACAGGTTTCTTCTTATTCCCGTAATTAAAAAATGCTTTTTAAAGACAGCCTTCGGATTTTTTCAGCATATTAGCAGTGGTGAAATACGTGTATAAATTTTCTGTACTTTTTGTAATTTTATTCGTTATGTTAAACAATAGCCAGATGATTAAAAAATTATGATCATTTAAGTTGAGGGTTTCATTTTCTGAAAGGCATATAATAATAGTAGTAATCTGCTAACTATTTGGCTGTTCAAATGTGTTGTTTTCTAGTGTGACTGTTATGATGTTATGACATATATGTAAATTAGCAATCATAGATACTAATTCATTGCTGAATATTTTGTAAATATTTCAAAATGTTAATACTCATTAATATTTTTTTACTAAATTCTTATATTTTAAAAACTACAAGCACATATTGATTTATAAAATTGACAAAAAAATCTTTTAGTGTTTTAAAAGGTGAATTTCATTTAAATAAAGGAAAATGGTAAACTTAATGTAATTTTATACATTTGTATAAGTCAAATTTAATTTAATTACTATAAGAGAAAAACTTGTAAGTTTTGATACAAAAGGGTTAAATTTCCATGATGGGACGTATATTTTGTAGCTTTAATTTTTTTGCATTGAATAGCTAAGCGCTGCGTGATATATACTGATAAAATATAAAATATGTTTAGATACTCTTACGCTAAATAGTAATTTCAGAAAAATAATTTAAATAGACAGAATATATATTTGCAGCGCATTATCACAAAGTAAAATGATAAATTGATTAGTTTTGTATGGAGCACGAGCAGACAATGATAAATGAGTACAGATTTCGTCGAACGAAGTCCGCCATGATTTTAATCAATTAAGCGTGCATTGTGTAATCTTTGAAATGTATAACAAATGAAATGCTTTAAATTTTCGTACATCACGTTATTTAAAAAATGTGGAAAAACATTTTTTATAGTCAAGCCGTAGTGTGAATAAATTGAGTCGCTTTAGCAAAAGCCAACAACTAGTTTCGACCGCTGGCACATAAATTTACAACGTAGTGTTTCGCAAAAAAGGATATTGAAAAAGGCCGGACAATTTTTCATTACCGTGATGTTATGTGTTGCTAAAAAAGTGCTGACTCATAGGCGGCAGTCATGAATTAATTAAATTTATTGTGTTGCAAAAGCAATTCTATTATTAAACCGTCCATCTCTGAACAAAGAAATGCATATAAGCTGTTTCTTGAGCATTTTATGCTTTCGAAAAAATCTATTAGGTTTGTTATTATTTCGTATTGATATTCAAAGTGTCAAATAATTTCATTATTAATATAAATTTTTAACTTATAAGCTCTATGGTGAAACCTTTGACACATGATTGAGAGGTTCTTGGCAGGCAAATTCGAACCTGATGAAACAAGGCTCACGCCTTGGCGATTTGTATTGACATTACTTTTCTCTATTGAAATTATCAAAAAATCAATTCGATATAAAATCACAGCAGGATTATTTTTATAAAAAAATTAAAACAAAAATATACTAAAAACTAACATTAATAATTAAAAACTACCAGTGCTTAAAAAAATGATACAATAAAATAAATCTTATTTCTTTACTATAAAGAAATCTGTATTAAATTTTTATTTTAATGTATTTCAGTGGGTAAAAGTAAAGATCTTGAAATTTTTAAGATAAAATCTAAGAAATCAAATTAAATTAAACGAAAAAAAATACTGAAATTGAAACTGATTGGAGTCATTGAATAAAAAAATGACGTATTGAAATTCTATATATAGTAATTTAAGTGTACCATACCAATAATTGAATATATATATATATATACAAGTAAATCTCTAAAATATATAGTATTCTACAGCTAATTGCCAATGGAAAAATTGAAAGAAAAAGGGGCATTGGAAAGAGGAAACTTACCCAGGATAGGAATATATTCGATGAAATGGTCATCAACCCCCTTTGAAGAGAGGCATAAGAAGAATAAGAGACACATACATACATATATATATATATATATATATATATATATATATATATATATATATATATATATATATATATATAATATACTTTATATATATGTGTGTATGTATATAGCAGTATTTAAAATTATAGGTTCATTATTGAATTATTTTTCCCAGATATGCAGTGAAAATGTTTGCACACGCAACACATAATGGTTAATTTATTCCCGTCACGCCAGTGCCAAGTGATTACCTTTAATCCGGATGCAGTTTGAATTTTGCGGCGTTTTTGCGCAGCGCCGGCTGCAGATTCCTAACTTGCCGGCTGGCTGGCTATAGAAATTGAATTTGGCGTCCCGGGCCGTACGCCGAGTCTCTGGAGAGGCGCTTTTACTTCTAATTAAAGTTTAAACCTGAAGACCCGCTGAAACTATTAGATTCCCGCAAACGGCACCGATACTTATTTCGCCGATGCTAATGGGTGTGCGCAAAAAAGCTGCTGAATTTGAATTTATTGCTTTTTAATGATATTATGAGACTACCAAGATTTGCACCAACATCATCAGTATGCTAATTTATAACAAAATATTAAAATACACGTTTAAATGTAAACTGGTTTTTGTAGATGTTATTTACACGAATTGTGTTATTGCTTCAAATTCAAAAAAATGTTTTTTTTATATGTAAATATTTTAATTTTACTCAAATTATAAATATAATTAAACATCACAAAAAAATTATATTTTTATAATTTTATACACAATTTTTTTTTCTTGTATTAAACTGGGCAATACTCATTGTTTTGTATAATAATAGTATAAAAGTTTAAAGTTAGTTTTTGACTGTGTATGTTTTTTGCAACGCAATTTGATTTAGTTTGAATTTATTTGAATAGAAATATTTTGTGGTATAGGTGGATAGTTTTTCTGCGGTCACCCAGTCTTCTGCATGTTGGAATGCAAATGATTCTTCCTATTGATACTGAAGTGGGCAGGAGGCGGTGAACGAGAGAGGGGCGAGCAATTCGCAAAGCTTTGATTTCAGTTTGTACTGAAGAAATTTAACTTGCGCCTGGGAAAATTGGTTTACAGACAATACGAGAATTTGTAAAATTAAAAAGTTACGATTCGTGTCCTCGCTGAAAATTACTATAATTAGATTTTATGCAATAAATTGGTGAAAAATATATTCTTGGCTCACAAGGAAAAAACTTTTATGAAAAATACAGTTTGTACGATATTTATGTCGCAACTTGTTCGTAGCGATGAAATCTCAAGAAAGCATTAATAAATTCAAGTATGCAGTTAAATTTAATTTAAAACTCGTCAAATAGCTTCGCACACTGATTAAGGAAATAAATAAGTTTATCTTTAGCATTTTTTTTTGCTAAGTGCGTATTTTTACTAGAAAATGTGATCTTGAATTGTTTATACTTTATTTGTTATATTGTATAAATTTTTTATTAAATTTGAGAAGAAATAGATGTTTCACAAATGGAATTTTATTAAAGATAAAAATGTCTAAAAGATTGCAAAAAAAAAATTGCTTTCTTTTTAGGGTTAAGACTCAATGTACTATCAAAACCTGTAAATTTAGAAACGATCCTCAGGCTGACAGTATCGTACAAGATAATATAACTCAATCAGGCCCATATGTAATATTTTTGGTATTTCTATGAAAAACCTTATATATAATTTCATAAGGCAATGTAAAAAATCTTGAAGTATTTTGAATATAGAATTGAAAAAGAAAAATAAAATTTGTTCTCAATACATTCAGATTTAAAAAATAGATACGTTAGTGCTTATTTTTAAGATTAAGTGCTTATAATCTGTGATATACATGTAAACATTAATTTTAAAACATTTAAAATAAGTGGTTATTGTTTATAGCCACTTTTGTGTGTTTAGTTTATTTGAAATGAAAATACAATAAAATGACGATAGTTTTTCAATATTTTGAATTTTATTTGATGTTTTATTTTAATTTTAATGAAAAGAGTTATATTATTAAATATATTAAGAAAACTTTGAATCATGAAAGTATTATATTTCCCTGCAAATTTTCAACGCCAAGAACACCTTCGCATAAATATATATAAATATTAAAAATAAACAAGCAAGAATCTGAATTTATTTTTTAGTATTTTCTGAAAACCTTTCATGCCACGCTTAATACGTATTCTGAATTATATAATCGTATTGATATTTAAATCACTTTATACGATATGTCATTATTTATTCTGACGCCTTTAATATATATTTAAATACGTATTTATAGCATTTCGTTTATATTCAAGATCAAAAGAAGCCTTCGAAGAATACGCGGAGGGAGAGTAAATAAAAAGGCTCACGATGAACATTGGGACCGAAAATATCATTAAAACGTTAGAGTCCTGAATGGGTTTCCGGTTTGGTACGTACGTGTAACATTTCCTTTAAGAGAGGTTCATCCACTTTTCTTCACTTTGCGTGTTGGGTGAGGTGTGACCAAGCGGGGAAGTTTGAAATGAATACCACATAATAAATAATATACATTCAATATCATATCTGAAATTAAATTGAAAAAATATTGGAATACGCTTGTGCTTCAAAGACAATTAAAATTATATTCTAAAATGAAATAATATTTTATCATATTATATCATATTACCACAAATATGTGGTTCAAAGGTTTATATTGGTTTTATACAATAAATTTTTAATACAAATACACATTTTCAAATTGCTACAGATTTTCACCAATATGAGTTTTTTTGCAAGAAAAATCATATTATTTTATTTCATTCTCAATGATTTCACGCTTAAAAGTATACAATGTCGTGTGTGTGTAACTCATATAAATAGGTAAAATGGCATGAATATTCAAACACTTAAATGTAATACTAATTATTATGTTTTGCAAATTGTTTAAATTTGTAATCAATCTGTGAAGCAGCCATTTCTATAAATCAACTCTTTCAGCTGACAACCCCTGGCCCTAGCGGGAGGCCGGCGAGAAAGAGACGGCGCTATCTAACATCTGCCGGAGATTGACTCCCTTTCACGGACTCAAATGAGTTCCTTTGACAACTCAGATCTCTCCTCACCTACCGAGCAGGGTGATGAATCGCTTTCGCGTCGTTATATGCTCGTCTATCGGCAAAGTTGAGCGCCCCTGCAGTGCGACTTGAGATTCGACGAAGTATCGATGATAAATTCGAAAAAATATTGTTCATAGTAATAATAGAAAATACAATAAATTATATAAAAAAAATTTGCTTTCAAGGCACTATTGATGTAAATTTGAGATTTAAAATTATAAAATGTAAACCTTAACGAGATCACTTCATTTGTCGGAAATGTGCTTTGTACACAAGGCGAGACATTAAAAATGCAACCTGTCTTTCTAAGCTAAGAAAATTATTTTATATGTATCATTATATAAGTCTGTGGGTGTACATTATTTCTTCTGTCTTCCCATGCCGGCGTTAAGCACGTTGGTTCGTGCCATCTAAGCTGCAGCGTTGTTCTTAAAGAATACTTCATACAAAATGAAAAAGCTACGACTAGTCTTTCTTCGCTGCAGCTAAAGCGTTCGGTATTTTATTTGCAGTAAAAATGAAGAGTCCCGTTACACCAGGTGAGATTTATTTTACAAAGGTAGAAATAAAGCTTTGTGTATCTTAAATAAACATTTTTTTAAAATAATTTGATAATATAATTGTTATAATCTAGTGATGCATTCTTATTTATTATTTTGAGACGTTTTCACAATTATTTTAAAATTAAAATGTCTCTTTGATTCAGTTTTCTGTTAAGAAGTTTTTTTATTATATTAAAAAATAATGAAGGAAAAGATATGAAAATTATTTTCAATAAATTCAAAAAAAAAAGTAAATTATATATTCAATATTGAGTAAAACTTTCATCTAAATGTATTCTTTATGAATTTATTCTGCTTAAAACCTTATTGATTGACTTTGATGAGTTAATGCTATTAAGGTTAGTGTAATAGGAAGCTATCTGCGCCTGTTGGCAGGCAATCTGCTTTGCACTGTATGTAAATTTTCCTGGCTTTAATTAAAATGGTATATATCTTTATTCCTGAATCTTTTACAGTTCTTTGGTCTGCTCGTGTGGTTTTGAAATGTGCGGTGATTACTCCGGGGGCATTCTCAGTACTTTCAGGAATAAATGTAAATACAAAAATGGCTACTCGGGCACGAGTCAGGCTCAGGTAGGCTTTGACCGCGACTGATTTTAGTATGATTACGTAAATCCACAGCCTCGCGGTCTGGACTCTCCTCTTTGTGGTTCGGAATTAAAAATGCATTTGTAAATTAAAAGCATTCAAAGCACATATAAAACTATAATATTTAATAAATAAGTTTTGATTTATAATACTTTTTATAAAGTTTTAATTTTTATGATTATTTTTTCGTTACATGGTATTGTAACTAATACTTTTAAATAACTAAATGAATTTAATTATCAAGTAAGTTGACTCAATAAGATGTCCACCAATATAAAATTAAATTTGTAAGAGTAAAATAATTTATTGTGTCGTAAAATGTATTACCTAGTTTTTATTATTAAATATTTTAATGGATGCATGTTTTATCAATTAATTTTAATTTAATTACCAGTGTGTAGACTCTATATAGTTGTACTTATAAAAAATTTCACGGTCAGTTTTTGTTATGAAAATACAAAAACGAAATAATGAAATTTAATTGAGTTATTTTTGCTTTAAATTTAATACTTGGCGGCGACACTAACGAAATATTTTTAATCGTATTTAACGCTTGCGAAAATCCTCTTGCATCTTTGCATAATTCTGAAACTGTTTCAATTTAGCTAATTCTGCGCTGAAACGTACACTTTACTGTATTAATTAGCAACTTGGGTTTTATTAGCATACTTTCTAATAAACGTAACACGTGGCGGAACCATTTTTAATAAACCTGTGAAAACATTACCTCAACAATGGAGAATATAAGATAAGTGTACTGAATGTTAACTTAAAACTATATTTACCTTTTGAAGCGTTTTGCTAAAATTAAATAGAGAAATATTTCTTTTTGTGAAGTTGAATTCGTTGCGTGTTTTCAAACAAATATTTCATGTTTAAAATAGCACTGGTGATAATAAAAGTTTTAGGTTAGAATTTAATCAACTCTGCATCTTGTTGTGACCTGAATTTGCATACGAATAGTAAATAGGGTATCTTTGAATTTCAGGGTTTACTGTAAAATATTTTAGTCTCTTCTATTTCCTTTTCCACTGTATTATCATATCAATTAAAATTATAATAATAACTGTATTTGAATAAGATTTAAAAATTTAGATATATTATATATTATTACAACTTAATAACTATTAAATATATGATTGACCAAAATCGTTTACTTCATTTTATAATATTCATTGATTGGTAATGTTTATTTTTCAATATTAGAAATCAACGTAATAAAATAATGCAATTAATTTTTCATAATTTTATATAATCAAAAATTTCAAAAATAATTTTCATATCTGAGTGATTGAACTTGTATTTTAAAGCGTGATACGCATACATTGATTGACTGAGAAATGTTTTTTAAATTCACTTAATATAATAGAAAGGTAAAGCGGACAATATACTGCAGAGAAAATTTATACTCGATCTTAGTCTTACTGCTGTGAAATCAAGCTTTAATTTAATTAATTTAAATTCTATAGATTTTACTCACAACTCAAAAGTTTTTAAATCAATACACAAAAGGAAAAAAAAAGCAGATCATTCAATTCGACGGTGATAAATATTTTAGTGTAGATTTTTGTATTAGATAGTAAACATTTATAAATTAATAAATTTAATAACAATATTTTTTAATAAATCTTTTGCTAGCTGAAGTGGCATGTATGTAAATGAGAGGGTAGTACTTATCTTCAGTATGTGCGATCTACATACCTCTCCCCTTACTTCACCGCAATACCCTGTGTTCACCAAGTAGCCCCCAAGTACTCGGTGCTATCTCACCCATCGTTACCATGACGTATACGAGTACGTATGGGACAATTGCAGGTAATTTCCACGATGACGCCTATACATTATATGCTGGGTACAATGTGTCGAGGTACTTTAATTTATTGGCAATAAATCTTTGTAAAAACAGTTTAAGCTTTTAAGTTTAACTTAAATTGGGCAAATTCAAAACATTAAGGCAAAATAATTTATGTGTATAGTTACACGATGCACATTCTTGCTTAATTTAAAATCATGCAAATAACACAAGTTTGCTGGGAATTAATTATGGACGGCAAGTTGTTATTTCATTTATAGAGAAGAAAAAAAAAATCGTTAACATAGATGTTCCGTTGTGCTGTATACATTAGCTGTAAAAAAAGTTTTATGTTTAGTAGAAAAGATATTATCGAAAATGTGCTTTAGTATTCGATATACGAGTCTATATATATATATATATATATATATATGTAAAAAAAAAATCAATATTAGCATCACAAATTTTAATGATGCGAGTTTTTTTTCCAGTAAATTTCTAGAGGGCAAATTCTAATTTGCATAAAAAAAAGGTTGATTTCAAAGTCAGATAAAAAAATATTTTTGGTATAAAAATATGAAAATGAAAGTTCATTTAAATTTATTTATTAATGGTTAAGGGATATTTTAAAGTTTTTAATATTTAGCGCAGAGTTTACTTTCTGATTATACGATTATTCTCGTACACACATCTAAAATTGAAGGTCGTATGCAGGATTTGTGATTTAATTCTTCGATTTTCATTATAATTTGTTACAAACTCTTGCTTAATGCGAAAATAATATTTGAAGCGTTGATATGAAATTGTCACCACAAGTAAAATAGGATTGGAATGACTAGCATATAATCCATAATAAACCGTTTTAAATTCGCCAAATTCAAACTTCAAATATCAATTTCGGCAGACTATGGCATTGTTGTGGATTGTAATACCTTCAGTACCCCTTTTGGTATGCATAAAACAGGCGTTATTAGGGTGCGTTCATTATATATGTAAAGTGACGATTGTCTCCTGCATTGTTACACGCGAGCCGCCCTGGGCGATTTAGTAGGGCGGGGGCGGGGCGGCTGGGAGGTCGTAGGGGTGGGCGGAGATCGCTTTAGTGGTTAATTGTTTTGGCCGCCATGTTTGTACAGATGATCCGAGATGATGTCGAAAACTATTCTGATGACCATTGTATCACCGTAACATTTGTAAATTATAACCAAAAATAAATAACACTGAAAAGTAAAAATACTGTAGTTTTATCAACAACAAAAAAATACACGGCTATATTATTTGATCGTACTATTTTATTCTGAAACAACATTTTTATCTCCTGGTTATAATGCATATTTACGTTCTACGTGTAGTATGAATGGTCGATGGCTTACACACTAAAGTTTTAAATAAGACAATTCTTTCAAGAGTACACAAATTAAAAAAGCCAGATGAATATAACTATTGTTTTTTATTATTTCTGAGATGGATCCATTTTTGTGTTTTTTTATGTAGATGTTGGAATCTAAATTTCTTTTCATTTCACTCATAACGAGAGTTATATTTTTAGTTTCTAATTAGTAAAATGACATTGCAACAGACACGTAGAGATTGAATTCCAGCAGTCTGACATGGCAACTGCGGCAGACGAGCGCTTTCCGCCGACACTACAAACAAGTTTTCTAAGCAAACCGGAAGCACCGAGAAGCCCGCGGCGCTCACAACTTCCGGCAGCACTTGTGTGTCTCCTCAGTGGCTACAGCCTAACTCCACTGCTGAAATACGTGGATGTGTGTGCAGTCTTTCAGTTAATTTTAGGCACATAACTGATGAGATGAAAGCTTTCAAAAACAAGTGCTAATTTTATAAATTGATATTTTCGAAATAAAAGTTGCCGATTTGAAAGTTTGTTATTTGTCTTCATCATATTATTTTTACAGTTAAATTGGACGGTGATACTGTAAAATACACTATTATTTTATGAAATATGTAATAAAAGGTTTTAAATAAGTTTTTTGGAAACAACTCGGATTGTCATTTGGAAGAACATTTCATGAAGAGTTTCATTAAAAGTTTCATGTAAAACTGAATTTCAATAATAGTAAAAAAATCTAAAATGATTTTTTATTTATAAAATTGATATCAAATCCGATATTTAAAATAGCTTCGCTGCATAATAAAATACTGTCTTCAGATTCAAATATGAGCACAACGATTGCAGACTTAGTTTTTGTTTCTTGACCCCAGATTTTTGACAGATATGGTTTTATGAAGCCCAGGCCAGGTCAGTTTAGGTTGGTACACGTAGCTGATTGACACAGCTGAACCACAAAATTAGTAAAAACCCGCTGCGGCATCTGAGCCGCGCCCGGCACGGCAGCCTGGCTCCTCGGCTAAATTGAATTGCTCCGAGAGCAAGTTCGGGTTTGTTGTTTGCGCAATCGGCTGGCTCCTGACTGGGCGGAGGGTGGGGCGGTGACAAATTTGTCGGTTTTGCAGCTGCGAAATGTATTCATTGTGAGCGAACATCTGTAACGCCAAATATATTCTACGAGAATTGTCTGCGTGTTATTGCCGCACTGGTATCCTTCTTGTGCCTGCTAAGTGGTTGTAGTCTATGGCTGGGCTGCGGGGAGGGCTGTGGCGTTTTAGACTCCAGTTGTTATATTATGACTCAATTTATACTGTACATACTTCCGTAATTTTAGTTGCCATATTAACACGATAGCTATATTTATTATTGATATGATATGTTAAAGGACCTTATATCAGTTTTTCATTAAAAACATGTGAATTTTTTCTTGTTGAGGGACTAGGCATTTGATTCGTGAAGATCCATTATTATAATGATAAAAGTACCTTTGTATTTTGTCTTAACTTTGAGTTTATTAAAATTATTGGCATTACTAGTTTCGACCCGATACACAGGGTCATCATCAGATGCTTAACTAAACTAAACTAAAGTTTAGTTAACCATCTGATGATGACCCAGTGTATCGGGTCGAAACTAGTAATGCAAATAATTTTAATATACTCAAAGTGAAGACAAAATACAAAGGTACTTTTATCATTATAATGTATATTTTTATTTAAAGATTGAATGGAGGTTTTCGTTGAAATTGTTTGGCAAGGTAATTTCTCAATTTTACCTATCAATAAGTCGTTTTCAGATAGATCAGTTTTCCGTATCTTTAATAAATGTGCTGTCTGCTTCAATACAAATAAATGAAGACTAATTTATATACGGAGAAAATAGAAAACTTTTTCGCTGACGATTTTGTTGATCTTGACTTCAACTGGTTTCTTTATTCTCTACCCGCATACGTTTGAACTTTTATGGTGGCATAAACTTTGTTGATGCAACCATTTTTATTCTACTGTATATATTTACTTAGTGACAGTAGCAAATGTAAATATTTATTATTGCGAGAATTTATATCCATCAGCATCTGTTTACTTGTATAAAAATAAATAAAAATATTTTTATGACAACACACAATTCAGATAGAAACACTAATAAAATTCATGTATTGAACGATTTATGCCTTTAATAGATTACTTGGTAATACACACCGAAAATTTACCGAATACACGCGATTGAATTATGTATGTTAAATAACTTAGCTACAAACCCATGGCATGATATTGGTTAAAGACTTACGAATTCAATACAAGTTCATCAGATGCCCCTTTCCCTAGCACAGCGTTATAGCTATGGGCTGCTAAAATTACCATACACATACCACATTTATGGATCTACGACAAACTGTTGGATTATGCCGAGATATTCACCGCTACCTACCGAACAGCGCCAGTATTAGGTATGTCTAATTTTACTTCAGTAGTACTGAACTTACTTCAGTATACTCTATAAAATAATAAATTATAGAAATGTACGCGAATATTGTTGGTATTATTTTACACAAGCCACATATCCATAAAATGTATTAATCCAAATGAAGCTTTCCTGTTTTGGCTTGTTTGTAACAAAATGCTGTTTATTTAAATGGTACATCGTATATTCCATAATTTCTTTACAATACCTCAAACCTCTTAACTAGTATTACTCTTCAAATATGTTTTTCTATTTTGTTTCTACGCGAAATCTTTTACTCTGTAAAGTTTCAAAGTATGAAATAGATCACAATCAAATGCTTTTTTGTTGCCTTGTAATTGTTATTTAGACATTTGGTGTAAATCAATTAAATTAATATTTTTAAATTTTGTACAATTTTTTTTGTCAGGCAATTATTTTCAGGTGTGGGAACATGGGCGCCACAGGTTTGGATGTAGTGACTGAATAGACTATGGAATATAATTGTGTTCGTGGAAAAGTGGCGGAGCCGGGCCTGCATGAAGTTATCTACGCAAAGTCGAAACTAGCAATAAAATGAATTTGCATATGAATAGGGGATTATAAGGTACTGGCTTAGTGAGAACTGGACGGGGGCGAAACTGAATGCAACCCGGTAGGAGACTGTTTACAGATACATACACTTCCATTTCAGCTTGTAAAGTTTTGGTACCTCTTTGTTTTTTTTGACTGAAATAGAAATATAAAAAAAATGCATTTGAAAACTGACCGGGTAAATAGTATTAATTAACTTTTCTACTGAAACATAAAAAAATTACCACTTAAAAAATTGGTCTCCCAAAATATTTAAACTCAGTTGAATGTTTTGTTTTAAATAAATTTAAAACAAAACATACATATTTTCTGTTCAAATCAATATTCAAATTTATATTTTGGATAAATTTCATACTAAAAACTTTTCTAAAAGTCTGAATTGGAAGATACTTGTACAATTGACTCATGTAAATATCGTTTTATAAAATTTATTCACATCATCGAAAATATTTTTGTCGGCATCGAACGGCCTTTTTGCATAAGTAATGAGCATCACAAAATAAACAGTAAAAGCAAGTAATTGAAGATAAAATGATTTGTATCAAATAACAATTCGTGATGCTTTGCAAAGAACACGTGATGCTTACTTGAAAAAATCTCTTTTAATGTATTCCTTCATTGAAAAAAATATTATGAAAAAAGAGCTCGAGAGCCATAAAAAAATAAGAAAGTTTCGTCGAATTGCAGAGAAATAAAACAGAAACAATATTTCAGTACAAATGAGTTCAACTAGTAGTTAGAATTGACGGAGTATTTCTTTTGTACCATTTTCCGATAGAAAGTTCTCTGTGTAGATTTTCCAGCGATAGATTTTGTATTGATTGTAGCAATTTACGAAACAAACGCTCGTTATATAAGAAGAACATGTCTATTAACTGCCATCATTGAAACTTATAAAGGCTTATTGCTTCGGGGAGTGGATTGGTCTATGGGGGGTGCCAGGGGGGTGTCGTGGGGGGTGCCCTTTAGTTTTGTCGTTACCGGGGTTGCTGTAACTTCTGAAACTAGTACCATTTAAGATAACTTGAATTGACTATTCCCTTGTTAGCTTCAGATTGAAATATTAATAACCTCGCACTAAACAAAATTTAAAATTCCATTAATATACCTATATTTAAATTACCTTATTTGCTTAGTGATCGACTAAGTAAGCCTTATCATAAATAGGCAGTTAATATTAACAGTGGGATAACGTATATTTTCAGATGTGTGATTGGGTTTTACATACAAAATATTATATTTAGAAAATTACAAATTTTCATACAAATCATATTGCATCAAGTTTTTATAATAAAATATAATTAAATATTTTTTTTTTATGTAGGTTAATAATGAAAATTATATATATTTAAATATATATGAACATGGCAGTTGGGTGATAGTGTGTCTTGTGATTCAGGGTCCGAGGTGCAGGGTGCAGATTTGCAGGCAGCAGTGCAGTTTTTGTGCAGTTGTCCGGTGCGGCGGCGATAGGCGTAAGTCGACAGGCAGGCTCATATATCAGGGCGCAGCCGGCCCTCCACTGAAGAATAATATTTATTGCCCCTGTGTTAACATTGCGCTAAATTCTGTGAAATAAATTTTAAAATCACCACCCCCCTTTTGTGTGGTATATTTTTCTAAATAATATTTTAAAAATAAAGCTTTACGACTGATTTTAACGTCTACTCACCACTATGCTTTTTTTATCATTACTATGATTATGTTCTATTTAAAGAGCTTCGTATTTTAGTTTTATTCCAATTTTTATGACAAATATTTAAAGCCTTGTGAACACTTTTAATCTGGTTTGTGTGTTTATATTACATAAATATTTATTTATATATGATTTCAAAGTGTAAACAAAATGAAATTTTCAGGTCTAGATATTATTTTCACTTCGGATGCACCCGCGAGGCTCGATAACGCCCCGGGTGGTAATAACTCTCGAAAATTGCCAAAGCTCTCTTCCAGCTTTTTTGTTCTCCTGAAGAAGTGACTTCCCAATAACGTGTTGACTCTGAGAACTTCTGGCTTAGAGCAGGGTCTGATGCTCAATTGGAGAATAGAATTCTTTTAATATTTTTTTATAAGGATATTAAATATATGAGTATTGTTAAAGCCTGTAGTTAAAAATATGGTTATGTAACAAATATTCATACGTTTCTTCAAATAACTATCTTTTGAATTGCTTGAACCATTGAAAACGATAAAATTTTTCAATAAATAAGTTTTTTGTTGTTGTTGTTATTTTCATGTTCTTTCATTTATTTAAAGAAACTTATTTTTTTTACATAGTGTCATTTTAATGTGCCATGATTTATCAACTTAATGCGTAATAGAATTTGCACATTTCAAACATAGATTATTTAAATAATAGACATGATGTATATGTTTTACAAATAAACTTTAATGGAATTTTTTTCATTTATTATAAACTCTCAAATATATTTTGTAGGTTTTATGCATAAAAAAAATATTGGTACTTACAACCCCTAAAGAATAAAAATATATAATATAAGGGATGAGACCCTTGCAGCGAGTGCAGTTCCCGCGTGTGGGTGACTATTGCGGAACACACACTGCCAACGAAATTGGATCATTATTCTTGAAGCGACACTTTTTAATTTTGAAATTGTTTTTTTCTGCTCCCGCGCTCAGCGTCTGATAGGCAATATAAGAGGATAAAGTCAGCCGACCTCCTACCATGACGCTAATAACGTAAGGTATTTGGGAAAATGTGTCGTTGTAAAAGTAAAATTTAACGGTACACTACACTCGGGAGGCAGCACAGAAGTATCTCGTGGTTTATAAACTCTCTGGCATTTTGATATGCTTCTTATTTTTAGGATATAAAATAATAGATTTTTTTTTCACTCTGTTTTTGTCTCATTAAAATTTGCGTATATTATTTTGTTATTTGTGTAAATACCGACAATTTGTTATTGATTTAAAAAAAAAATGTTTCCTTTTGAGAAGAATTTTACAACTTCGTAATAAACTAAATTTCACAGTATAAATTTGCAACATCAACAATGAATGACGCATTTACAATAACGCAGAGTACAAAAAAAGTATCCGCAGTGGGCGTCACACAAAGTAGTCCTCAAAATTACAACAGTTTTTTTGACAGAACGAATCCAATTATGAGATGAAAATATCAAAAAAGCTGTCAGTAAAAATTGGTGCTCATTAAAAAAGGTAAAAGTCCGAGTTAAGGCACGATCAAAGCAAGTCTCGCGCCTACAGCGGCCGGCGACGTCTTTCATTTCCCCGGCGAGGCGGCCGCTCTGCCAGGAAAACCGAAAACAAATTGCCATCATTTAAACTGATACCGACTGTTGCGAGCGGGCCGGAGTAATGGGGATTTTAAAATCGACTGTGATAATTAAAAGAGTAAATATTTACGAATCAAGAAATGAGTTTCTTGAATTTGAATTGAGGTATTTATAAATTTTATTGATGTTTGTACTCGTATTTTTGTCTACTTATCATCAATCTTTTGTTCGAGTATTTATAAAATGTAAATTTTTCATTGAATGAAAATGATGCCCATGAAGCGATTTTGTCGTAATTGTGCCAAATATTTTAGAAACTGATGCAAAATTGATGTTATCAAATCTGATGTAAATGTATTAATTGAAGCATTGAATTAAATTAATACTAGTATAAAAAGGAGAGTGAGTGGCTTTTCTCAAAATTGAAAACATAAATAAACCACAGAAGTAATAATTTATTGCTCGCATGTTCAACGCGAGATTCCTTCACATACTTCTTGCGCCCTGACAATGGAAATTCTTCGTTAAAAGCCCATCACCCCCCTCCACCGGTGGGCCTGCCAAAACCGCCCTTGCGTAGGGGGACGCAAGGGCGGGATGAGCGGTATTCACGGAGGCTGTTCTTCACTTGTCGAACGCGTGAAGAATCCACCCTCCCGCGCGCGAATTGATTGCCTTATCGGACTAAGTTATTGTGGTTGCATTACGCCTTCTATCACGCTAAACCCGGGATTACCCGTGATTTACTGAATGCCGTGTGATTCTTTTCGGAGATATAATGAGCCGCAGGCCAATCAGCGCTGCTCTCGAGAAGATAAGCGAGGATTCTTTTTGTGCCAAGAACAGCTGGTCGAGATACAGAAGCCGAGAGAATACTGTCTGGCTCAAATGTTGCATTGTGTAAAAAAACAATGATTTGCTTGTTAGGATATTTTTTGTCTTTGTGCTCGGCCTTGTTAATAAATGTATGGCTTGCCTTTCTCTCTAGTTTCCGCCACAAAAAGTATTCGAGATGCCTATTCTTTTAAAATTATGTTTATATAACAGTCAATATTTGTAATAATTACCCAAAATAATGATGAACGTGAATATAATTTAATGTCCAAAACATTTCAAGGAAATAATAAAATACCCAAAGCATCTTTGAATCAACTGATAGCGTTTTTATTCTTTCTTTCCAGAGTTCCTTACACCGTCTGCTGCGGATACACTTGACACTACACTCTACGGCGTCCAAATATACAAATACGCCATCTGAACTTGAAGATTCCACTTTGAAACTTAAAAGGACCTTAACAGAAAACAGTCTACGGAAATAACGACATAAAGCACTCAAGTGTGAAGATAAAAGTGGGTCTCAGTACAAAGGAGTCGCAGGTCGGCGGCAGAGGGCCGAGCGCCTTACCCATCTATCCATGGATTATGGGGTGAAATATAGCGCCAGGCCTTATGATTAGATTTCTGTTCGGGCCATAGGGCAGTGGAAATTCAATGACCCCTGAAAACTGATTTCACGTACCTAATGCAGGCTCCTGGCTGATCTTTATGCCTGGAGTTCTGAACTTTCCCTGATCCTTGAGTCGGGTATCTATGGCCTTGCTGAAAATTCGATCTGAGATAACGGACGGCCAGCTTCCCGAAACAGTCGAGCGTGAGAGATATATTATGATATTGATTTTATGAAGACTGTCCTGTTTTATTTATCGGTATAATATTATCATAATAAGAGCTTTCATTCAATAGATAAGCAAGTGTATTTTTTTTAAAAATAAACGCTTTAATTTTGTGCAAATAGATTTTACAAAAACAATTTTAGATAACAATATAATATTTGTGTCGAAAAAAATCGAAAATGTATCTCTTTTATCCCACCTTCTACAGATATCTTTTTGGGAAAATCCTTTGTAAGCCGAGCAAAATAAACAAGTCCCTCGAAGCAACTAGTGCGATTGACTGCGAATTTATCGATATTTTATTTATCACAAAAAATGTATCTTGTGAAAGCTAAAAGAAAATAAAATAGGAATAACAATGTGTTTTATAAGAAAAAAATGTGTTTTATTGCAAATTAATTAAATAGGTGTTCATGGCACGTGTCTGCAAATGTGAGAAAACTCTCACAAAGAAGCCAAAATATCGTATTTCATTTTTGATGAAATTCTTTTCAAGAATCGTTCAGGCTATAAAAGGTTAATATTCCTTTGCGTTTTAATACGCCCTGTTGATAGATCGTGGGATTGAGAGGGGAGAAGAATCCAATGGGATGTTCGGCTGATATGTGGTGAGGCTTTTCCAGCATAATTTTAAAGAGAGGAACTTCTTTGTATAGTTCATTAATTCTATACTTTGAGATATTTGAGAGCTCGCTAAAGATATTTTTGTGAGTATTTGAAAAGGGGAAAATGAGATCGTAGGCAAAATTTGGTGAGGATAAAAACCATTTTTTTGATTAGCCTTACCATACAGCCTTTGATGTGCCCAATCATACATTTTTCATTCAATAGATTAAATTATTTTTGTCCTTTTTGCGAATTATTTGGTAACAAAGAAAGTACGTACAGTTAAGCTATTAAGTTTTGATTTGATGCTTAGTAAGAATATATTTTTAAAAAGTTTTTAATATTGAAATCATTTTAGATTTTACTGGTCCATCTTATCAAGTTGAAGGCTTTAAATTTTTGGTTTGAAAGAAAATTACTTAATTTGAATATATAATCAAATATTTGAGACAATTAAAACCAAAGATTCGCAGAGATGCGTAATGAATTTGAATTAATGTTTTAAGTAGGCCTAAAATTATTCCGCACTGAAGATTTTAATCGAAATGAGAGGTAATTACCGCGCTAATAGGCTTTAAATAAAAAGTAACTCATAGAATAAATTTTGATTCCGTTTAATATTAAGAATTCCAATTACTAGGCCTAGCAATATCAGGTATAACACTTAGCACACGAGCGCGTAGATTCTACAATCCTGGCGTGGGCAAATCTTATTTTATGTGTACTTTTACGGTCTGTCGTTTTTCGTTATCTAGTAATCTTAAAAATTCGCTCTTTTAGTATTAGAGAATCGCAAAATGACTCTTGTTATCTCATCCTGATAAATACGTATCACCGAAAATCCCAACATTATACCAGCGTAAAGAATGCGGAGGATCATAATCAAAGCACATAACTTACGCTTATCTTAAGTTATAGCCGCCCCAAGATATCGCCAAAGAACATGGGAATACTTTTAAGGCATTATAATGTATGAAGAAACATTCCGGGTGGAAAAAACCCGACTCTACGAAAATACCCCCCAGTAATTGTGGATGCAGATTTATGAATTGGGATTGCTCTGAAATATCGCAGTAAGTGTCATTTCCAATTTTATCTGGATAGATGGCCTCTTTAGCTGCAAACTTCGAGTCCCTGAATAAATTACAGGTGAGAATCACCTACCGTGTATTATCAAGTGAGGAATTTTCGTAATGTATTTAAATGATATTCAAATGCATTCCGGGTCCAAAAAACTTTTTAAGCATTTTTATGCGTCTTTTTATAAATGTGGGAAAAGTAAAAAAAATATTTAATTGGCTTTGAAAGTAATTTATGGATTTAACAATCATTTGAATATATAAATTTTAGACATTATACGTTTGGAATATGATTTCGGTTCATTTCTTTGTACAAAATCAAAGGATCTTAAGTCTTAAGTAGTAAGAGAAATATGTCATGAGTTATTCTATTTATATATTTTAAGAACACGCATACATAGCCTTATAATATTAATATTATTGTCATAAATTAAAAAAAATAATAATTAAGAATTTATTAAACAATTAAACTTTAAAGTAATATTTGTATTTATACACAGCAAAAAATTACCTTAATGTAATGTTATTGATTTTTAAATATATTTATAGCTATTATTTACAAAATGTTTTGTTCATCCAATATCAGGCATTGTCGTTTATACAAACAAAATAAATAAATACGAAATTTATTTGAAATATTCAGTTTTTTTTAAAATTAATGATAACAATTTAACAGGGACTTTTTTTCGTCTCTCGATAGTTATATTTGATTATTATGAATCTGGTTAATAATAAAGGTACAATAACATATGATAAGTTAAAATATCACGAGACTTTATATTGTAAATATTTCTATATTTTAAACCTTTTTTTTAAAGTGTGTAATCGTAAATTATTTTATATAAAACCTGCTGTTTGTACAAGTCAATAAAAGTGCTCGGTCAGATAAAGGAAGGAGAAAAGATGCAGTCGCAGCGAGAGTCCATCGCCAGCAGTCAGCAATCAGTTCTCTGCCCGCTGGTCATTCATCTTCGCTGGAACAACTCCCCACTGGTCTGTCACGATTGTCTTCTCTGTATTTACGCACTCCCTCCACGTACAAATAATAAACTTGTGCAAGTAACTTGAATGTTCCGCCAACATATGCCGGACTAACTATAAAGGTGACTGCGTGAAATAATCCTTGATGGGTAGAAGGGCTGATTGAATTCTCACTGAATTTATGTAAAAAACGAAGTATATAATATACCGTACTCATTCTATTACAATGATGCAAAAACTATACCCAAATGCTTAAAAATAGTTTTATGGTAATATATATAGTAGATTTAGTATCTAAATATAAAATATTCGACAAAGCGATTGGTTAAAATCGTATACTTCCTAAAAATGCCATTCATGTATTATACATTTTCATTGCACTCAAATGGGTAAATGCCGAAGTTACTGCATACTAGCAACATTTTCTTGTATGTTTTCTTATCTTATGAAATAACCACCTATTTCATCTTTAGGTCTAAGAAGACTGCTGATTAATAACGGATAAATAAATTTATTAAAAAAGTAATAATTTATTTAAAAAAAAACATTAAATAAAACATGCACTAGGACAGCCGTTTCTTTTCTAAAAGAGACGGAGAGATTTTTTTAATATATATAAAAAAAAAATGTAATCATAAATTGCACAAATGAAGTAGTATTGAATAGTAAAAAATAAATCAATTTAGATTGTAAAAAACTTTTGTTATAAAATAATATTTGTTGAGTGCTTTCCCATTTCCATATCATTATTAATGTGAAGCTAATGAATATTTTTTTTTGTAAAAGTTACATTTGCAGTAACAATCATCGGAGCTCGGTGCACAGGGCGCATTCAAACGAAAGGGCGCGTGCATTGACAGGCGGGGAGGGAATTCCATACAGAATAATAGGTGCATGTTGCAATTCTAAACATATGGGATGCAAATTATTACAATTTTAAATAAAATTTTATTAAATATTTTTCGGTTATATTTTTTAATCTTTTACTATGAATTTCCACAATTTATTATTATATTTTACATTTTTAGTAAAATATCCAAAATACGTAATAATATTTTATTTTGCAAGGATGCAATGGAAGCATGTAAAAAAAACAATATTCAAAGTCATGAATATAAACAATATAGACTTAATTCTATATTTGATATGAAATATGTTTAAAAAAACACACTTGCAGCTATGTTTATTTTTTATTTCAGTTTTATTCTTATCTTGTATTGTTACATTAAGAATATTGAATTTATAGTCAAAATCTAAAACGAATTTGTCAGATTAGAGATACGAAAGACCGGATTAAAAACATAAAAGAATAGTTATATAAAAACCGAACAAATACAATATATATTATTCAAATTTAATGTTTTATTCAAATAAGAGATGTTTTTAGGAAATATTACAAGTTTTTTAAGATAACTGGATTTTAAATTAAAAACGATTTTTCACTGAGGTCATATTAAAAAAACGTTAAAGATTGCATCAGTCATAGACAAGTGTAGCACCAGAGGACGGCTGCACAAAGAAATTTAACGGATCGTTAAGTTTCGGTTATATTGCGACGCCAATTAGGGGGCCCACCGTGCGGCCGAGAGTAGGGGCGAGGTGTCCTGATCAATTTTTATTCACAGACAATATATATTTTTTATAATATATATATATATTTCAGATGCAAGCGCTTTTAAGAAGTAAGGCCTTAATATTTTTGTCCTTAAAAAACCTATAAATAACGACAACTTCTACTACTAGCAACAATGAAAAGATTCAGACCCGCATTACATTAAAATATGAATTTAATAGTAATGTACATCATCCCAACATTTTTTTTAACTCGAATGTTTATATTGATGATAACGCTTTATATTTTGTAGAACTGTTGATAATTACAAGGACACTAATGATTTATAGTTTTGACGTATACAATTTATACAATTATAAACACACAACAACATATCATTCAATTTTTATATAAATAGAACTGCGAGACGAAAATATGCAAATATTGATTTCAATGGTTTATAAAAATAATGTTCATACAAATATGCCCTGAATGATGTTTTTTTTAAATCGCAGCCCTTGTGCGGGCGTGCTGTAGTTTTGACATAGGGAATCAGCGTTTGACTATTACGGGTTTGTTATATCCAGGGGTGGGCAGTGAGGGCTGGCGGGAGGCAGGGCGGCTGTCACGGTCCGGCGGGGATGGTGGGGGACGACTTTTGTATCGGGACAGATCAATGGAACAGAAACATGGCTACTGGCGACTGACATACTCGCATATACAATAATAGAAAAGATAAAAAACGCACAATTTTTATGTTTGATTTAGTATTATTAGGTTTTTTATTGGATTTTTTTATTTTATTGTTGGTATAAACAATACGTTCGGTTGATGTGTTTTGGTCATAAAAGAGATATTTGGATTTAACGCGTTATAGCTCATTACGTTTAAATTGCAATAAAAATAATCCTGGATCCGTTTTTATACATCTGAGTTTTGATGTTGAGTTAAATACATTTATATTTTAAGAAATACATAATATTTATTTGATTTGTTAGTATTTCTTCAATAAACAGAAACTTTTAAATGTATTGAAATATCAACTTTCGAACACTATTATAATAGAAAAATACACCTATACAAAAAGTAAAATATTTCAAAAATAATACTAACAATAACTATATTTTGACAAAAGAGTGCATAAGACATATTTTGTGTTGTATTTGGATTGAAAATATACATTATTCTATAAACTATGGATTTTAAGATATATCTACAAGGGGATACTAACTAGTTGGGGTGGGTAGTCAGGGGGTGGGATTCCCAATGCGACATTCAATGATTTGAAGTTTTCCAGTCTGCTGCAGATGCTAATGCAAGCTTAACCGCTTCTCTGTAAATTAAATGGTTCGTGAATTCTATAATAAACCAATTTCAATAAAATATGATTTATATAATAGTAGACTTATAAAATGTTTTGTAAAATATAATTTATTTTGATTTTTCGTATATTCATTCAATCTTGTTCAAACATTTACAACCAAAAATTTATATTATATTATACAAAAGTATAACTTAAATTCAATGGGCCTTTATCTGAGGGTCAATACTTATTTTGAATTAATATTTGTATGCTCAGAAATTGAACTTAGAGCGTTGATTCAATAGTGAAACATTAACACAAAATAAGATCAAAGTCAATTGAATTTTTTTCATAGTAAAAACAATTTAAATTATTTACTAATGTTGTTCTTATAAAGTTATAATTGTTATTATTTTTGAAACTAGTACGATAATTAATAAATCCCATAAATCATTCGAATAAAATAAAATAAATCTTGATACCGTTAAGTTGTCAGCAATAAAGTAGAGAATTTTTACAGCATGTAGTTATTCATGAAACGGCAACAAATCAAGTCAAAAGCCACCCTTAAAAAGCTGGGAATAGTTATAAATGATTACATTGCAGTGAGTAACGAGCCCTATATCTGACCGGCACGTGGCCGGCTCCGCACACACGTGCCGCGAGTGACAGCCAATCATTATCATTAGTCTAGTAAAAGTTTCTAATTACGTATTAAAATATACTAGAACTATACGAGATAGAACTATTCACCATTGTTTAGTACATAAATTATCCCTTTTTTACAGGGGAAAATCTGCAATCAGGAACCAATAAATTCAAATGAAATGTTATTTTTTTTTTTTAAATCTTGGGGTAATTTAGGATAATGCAAAAGGAGCTTTAATTTATAAAAAGTTATTTTTTCAAGGGTGATTTAAGAAATTCAAATATCAAAGTCTGGTTTTAAATATTAAATTTTTATGTGTTTTAGATAAAAAAAAAAGTAATTTAATCAACGTATGCGAGCAAATGCAATCAAGACGACGCCTCGTTAACGAAAAATCCTCTCTTGGTAACAAAAAAACAAAACATTCCGCGCGGTGGTTGTGCTGTAAATATTAAACCTGCTTTTGGTTCTCGCTGCGTCGCGTCGTGTGGAGGTGTAAACAGCAAGGATTTCACGCTGAAGGGATTGTACGTTTTACATTTCTCCACGAAAACCGAGGGAATGTCCTCTGACGAGCGGCCGATTGTCAGGCGTAGTTTTTAGTCTCACAACAAACAAAAGTTCCATTGAAAATACTAACCGTCCCGACACTTCTGTCCTCGCAATTGGGACGTACTCGCTCCGCGCCGGCGAGCCCCCGTACAAAACGTATCCCGCAGAATGGAAAAAAGTCTTGTGTACAGGAGACAGGCATTAAATGAGATTACTTTTGGAACAAATACGATTTTGAGTCGTACCGTTGTTATTATTATTAAACTCTCATCAAATTGTTTGAAACAGAAATTTCATCGCTAGCGCAACAGAAAATTGAAACGTAAGAAAATGCGTTAAAATGTCTTATTATACTATTAAAAGTAAAAAAAATTAAAAAAGTACATATATGTATATAAAATATTAAAAGTGAAATTTTTGATGGTGTATGCAATTTTAAGTTATCTATTTTTAGTTTGTATATATTACTATTGAAAAATGTTCGCCATATGAAGATTTCTCGTTTATTATCTAGAATTTTTTTTCAACATTTACCGCTTTTGTCTGCAAGCTGTAATAATCCAACGTTATTTATTTCGGTGGACCTTTATAAACATTCTTATAAATGTTCCTTTAATACCACAATTTGGTTATTTTTAATGTTTTTTTAATTGTCGACATATATTTACGCATCATTTATCAGGACTTCAACTGAATGATTAATCTAAATTACTCAAGATAATAATTGTATTCAACTAAACAAAACAACATGGGTAATACTGCTATTTTAAAAATATTGTCGTTTATATTACTGGTACTATAGGGTGGTAATTTTTAAATATTAAATTAATATTAGTATGTTCAAGTGACAACCATGAAACGAACAGTAGAATGTCGATAAATGTTTATTTATGCGATTTCGAGTGGGTGAAGCAAAAAGGCTTAGGGAGCAGATCACAGAGACGCCGCCGGAGTAACACGAAGCCGTCAGCCTTAGAGCTTCTATTACTTACCAATTTGACGATAATGAAAGCCGATGATCTGATGTGTTCTTGTGGGCCCCCTAATCCGCCAGGTGACGCGGCCCCTAATTGGGGATCAGGGTCCCGTGGGATACAATTACATTTTAATAACTGTATGTGGATTTGTCAGGCATGCCCGTCTCTACTATTGAAATAACAGTCCCCGGGGAGAAGAATCCGATATTTGCGAATTTGAGCATGGTAACCCGCTGTTTTGTATTGTGGGGTTATGAATAGTATTTTATTGAAAATTTAAAAGAGTAGAATTATTAGAATTTATGAAATTTATTTATTTTAACAATACAATACACTATCGAGATAACTAGTTGTAAAAAAAAATATCGAAAATCAATAAATTTGCCTAGTACTTTATAACAAATTTTAATCGCCTATAAAGGTTTATTTATCAATACAAAATGACTCACTCTTTTCAGTTTTTAGTTTTATTTTTTGAGCACATTCATTACAAAAAAAATATTTTAATGTTATTGAAATAAAAATTATTAGCGTTTAGTGGAAATAAGTATTTGTGATTTTTATTTCTGAACACTAAAATATAAGCTCATTCTTTAATAGAATCCAATACGCAGTGCTAAATTGCAGGTGTCCAGACAAATAAAATCAGAACCGATAAATGCGATAAAAGGCTTTATATATATAAAATTGTTTTATTTTAAATAAGCTTTATTGAAAAATAAAAATTTCCAGTCTTCCTTTACCTTAAAAATAATTTTGTTTTCATTAGGCGTCAGTATAAAAACGAGCTTTTTATTAATATATTTTTTTTACTCCTTTGGTATATAGTTTATATATTGTGTTTAGCATAGATTAACGTCCATTTACAGTAAAATATTTAATTGGTATGTTGAGTGAATATAAATAATAGTAAAAAAATATCAAATAAAACTCAAATCATTATATATTACGAACATTAAAATTCAAGAGACACTTAATTACAGTGTACAAACAATATGAACTAAACAACGCCATATGGTCGTATCATAAATTTCAATATAGCGTGTGTGCATGTATAATTTGATACATTTGGATAGTCTGAGGGCAAGACCATCTCGAAATTAAAGCCCCAATGTGTTACTGATAGAGATTTCTAGTGGAATCGGGCAACACGCGTTTTTGTAGTTATTTAAGGTTTATCTTATTTATTATATGATACTAAAATGAGAATCATCGATCTTTCGATTGTATATTTGATAAATATCGTACTGTGAAATATATAGTTTTTTTTACGTTTTATTGAAATTGAAACAAGTATTGTACAAGTAAGTATACTAGTATTGAGTATTTATTGTACAAATTTTTAGTTTTAAAAAAAGTAAGTTACTGTTTTTAATGACTTTTGTTATAAAATAATATTTTGTTTGCGGTATTTTGGTGATTTTATTTTCAAATATAAAAGATTTACCTGTATAGAAAATAAAGTATTTCCAATAAATAGTATTAACAAAGTGGTTTTTTATTTATTTTATTAAAAACTATATAAGCGCTCATTAAAGATTTAAGAATTAGTTTTTAACAATAAAAATATATTATTGAATTCAACAATTATCCACAATATAATATATAGTATATAATATAATATATAAGCATTGAATATGCCATTATTATTAATATATACTGTGTAATTTTAACTGTTATCAAATGCATATTTTACCTCTATGGCGGCCATTTTGTCAAGACCGAGGCTTTTCGGGTCGCAACGGTGCTGCATATGGACTTCTTGATATTGTAGGTAAGTGGCGGTTTGATAATTTGTGCAGGCTGTAAACACATGAAGTCCGGTGTAATTGACACAATTAAGGGGAAAACTGAGACGGTGGGAAGGGTTAGTTTAATTTAGTGACATTCTGCGAAATAAAGACGGGCTAACGGCACAGCTGAGCTCGTTACGGCGATATTGTTGCATGATTTTGTGAACAGAGGCAGTCACGAGTGAATCCTTTAGGCAGACATAACAGACAACGGACTTAATTAAAATGATAAAATTTAATTCACTTTCATCTGTGTAGTGTTTAATACATGCAGAATAGACGAAATATGCAAATGAAATAATTCGTTTCATACATTAAATAGATTAAAAGCACATACACAATTAAATACAAAAAATTCATACCCATAAAAACATTTTTAAAGACATGTAAAATGAAAAATAAATATTTTTATAAATCTTATAAAATGAGGTTTTTTATTCACTTTGTAAGATAGCTGTTTTACTCTTTTTTGTATGAATGAATCTGGTATTTTTTCCAAATAATTTGAAATGTTTTTAATCGTTTTACGAAAAAATATATTTATCAAGCTTTCACTGAAATATTTGTATTGAAAACGCAATAGCAAAATCAGCATACTTTTGTTTGTAGATAAAAATAAATTTTATACGATTTGAATGTTTCATGTTATGTTTTAAGATAGGGCATACGAATGACCGTGTTCATAATGAAGCACGTCGCTGGAGAATTAGCAGCTATTTGAAGACAAAGCAAGCAGGCGCTATCCTCGCGGCATTGTTTTTGTCCAGAGAGGCTGTCCCTGTTGCAGACTCCGAGGATTTATCACCAGCCCAATTGGGAGAATTCCGGAGTGGCAGGGCCTAACGTATGGGTGGCGGTGAGCACGGTGGGCCCGGCGCGGTGCGTGGACCACTGTGCGGTCACCATGGGTTATGTGTGGGGTCAGCCGGCAGCCTCCGTCCGTCCAAGTTATACGAGGTAAGATTGCGAACAGCCTTATTCTTACATTAAAAGAGCGTAGATGATGATAACCGTGCCAATATGCTATATATCATGCAAATATATTTGTAATAGAAATCTATGCAAATAATTTCATAAGAAAAGTTCAAGTTATGCCATACCAAAAAAATATGACATTGGGAGTTAAAAAATATTTTATTTTTAAGCATGTTTTAATTCAATCATTTTGCAAATCAATATTAAAAAAAAAAAAAACATAAAGTGATTGTAAATTAAATCTTGAATACCATTAAAAATAATAAAATTCTTAGCATAATACAAACGGTTTATCTATTACTGCTTGAAAAAATAACTGTATTTTTAACACGTTTATTGCATATATTATTTATTGTTGAATTAAAATACGCAAAGCTCATTAGTCAAAAGAAGACAAGCTTCCTTTCTCACGCAAATTATGACAACGGCGCAAAGTAAGTGAACGATCCATTTGTACTAAAAAGTGAACGCCACGCACACACGCGCTCGCATCTCCGGTTTATTTAATTTAAAACTTTTTAATATAATCGTGGCCACTCTTCACGTGTAGGATTTTCTGGGCGAGCGTGGAATAAACTTTGAAGAGGGTCGTGGAAGTTAAAAACAATATGGCGTAGTGCGTAGTTAATTTATATGAGCGCGGCTGGAGGCGAGTGTCCGACCGCAGTGGATGGATGGGGAGGGCACCACCGCAGAGGGCCTCGCCCGCCCCTGACTCCGGCCCGTAAGAAAGGGCTGTTTATTTGGTCTGCTCTGTGATTTGTTGATTTAAAAAATGCGGCTGTCCATATGTTAGTTAGTGCAAAAATCAATAGCTTTTTCGTACGCCAATATTACTAACTTCAAATTCCATACTGATAATCTCCGATAAAGTTCAATATTACAAACTATAGCAACTAGTATAAGTGACTGAACTGAGCTTGCAATGAAAAAAAAAACTCAACGCTGTTTATATTCATAAAATTTTTGGGTAAACTGTCGATTTCAAAAGTTTTTTTTTTTTATGATTATTTCTTTACAATTTTATTATTCGTATAAATGATTAAATTAACACCTTTTAGTTTATATCGTGATGCCTAGAATATATTCGGTTTCCGGGCGTCCCCCATGGCGTCGGTTTGATCTCTCCAGGAAGTGTCCGTGTCGGCGGGCGCGCCATCTGGCAGAGGCTTTTGGTTTGGGAAAGGTAGAGACAAAACAAAAACCCTCTTATACGGCGGTCCTATAGCAGAGTATATTTGAAAAACAGTCGGGCCTGTTGTGAAAATTAATTACACAAGGAAAATTTAAATTAGAGATATGAAATCTACTGGTTCATATTATTTTACGTATTTTTTTTTTGAAACTTGAAAATAAAGTTGGAAAAATCTGAATCTGCTTTTATTTGGATTAGTTAAATTATTGAGTATGTTGAGACAACTTTAATTTTCAATTATAAGTTTATTTCTAAATGAAATAATTATTCTGATGAATATCAGACATTTTTACCAGTAAAAATATAAAATACTGAAATTAAAAATAAATTCAGTATCAAACTGATTTTTAATAGAAATTAAGTAAATACATACTACATTTTTTTTACATAAATAACTGTTCGTCAAAAAAAACCTAATATGTTAGACATAAAAAAAGCTACAAAAATACAGAATTATCCATTCCACAAACAAAAATATAAAACAATTTTCTGAATTTAAAGAAAGGTTTTGTTTGAACAATTTAAAATCTTTATAATACCCCTAGAAAGTTTGGCCCATATGGTTTTAAGATAGAAAATCTTATTATATTCTATTTGAAATGCTTTCAATACTATCGTCATTAGATATATTGATATAGATATACAATACGAATTAAACAGTAGAGACTAAATAATAAGCCACTAAAAGTAAAGGAATAAGTTAAGCAAATATCAATTTATTTAATATATTTAGGATTTGAAATGAGATGTTTGAAAACTGTTTATTTTCATGCATTTCTACAAGATGAAAGCAAAATCTTTAAGTAATTAATAAATTCAAAAAATACGATGTTATAAGGTATATTTAAAAGTTAACATGAAACTTTGAAATAGGCTCAAATATTGTATGCTTACATAAAAAGACTGAACTTTTCATTGCATTTTATACCGAGCCGCGTTTCTTTTTCAACCCTCGCCTCGCCTGCAACCCCTTCTAAGGCTCTTTGGCCCAAATTGCCTGCCGTTGCGTGAAGCTAAACCCCCGAAGTTCGTAGCGTTCTCTTCAAGTAACCGTAATTCCTGGCGTTCAACGCAGCTGAGTTTATCCGCAAAGACGCAACCCTATACGTCTCGCATAAGACGTATTTGCTCTCAGAACTTTAAAATATTTATCAAATTAAAAACGATAGTTAAATATTGAGTAAATTTAATTCAGGTAAACGGTTTGTCCGTGAAAGAATGACAAAAAAACTTATATTTGACACCACGTGCGTTTTTTTAAATGATAAAAATAAATCAAGACTTGCTGGAACTGAGGTTATGTAATATTGATATTTTAAAGGTTTAAAATGTATAAAATTGAAAAAAATAAGTAGATAAAGCAAACGAGGTCGGGAATGTTTCTTAATGTAAAAAAAGACAACTCTTCTAAGGATTATTTATGAACGAACAAGCAAAAAATTGTCTAAGAATTGTCACAGTTACAAATAGCTTAAATTATGTTCAGTTGACTGCTTTGAGATATTGTCTCATTTCACCATTAGATAGACACCGATGAATTTCTTAAAAAAGTAATATTTCGTCTTTTTTATAGGCCATATTTTTCATGCGAAAAAATATAAAATAAAGTGTATTTACTTAAGTCAGATCTTTACGAAACAGTGTGTTAGTGTTTGTTATAATGCAGATGCTGTTATATTTAATAATTATATAAATAAACAAATATTTATACACTGCAGTTGCGGGCCTGGACCGAGCGGGTCGGTGAGGTTTTACGGTATTGTAGTTTCGCCTTGCAGGTTCTCTGAGATTCCAGACATTTTTACGAAATTAAATGCCGACTTGAGTCGGGGAATGACTCGTTAATCGTACTGCAAATATTTCTGTCGCTAAAAACGTATTTGTGAGTATCAAACTTCCGCAGCACGGCAAATTTTCCGCCTGCCTTTGAAACTTCATCTTTGGGTCGGAGCAATTACTTTGAGATTTTTAATCATAGCGTGGGACATATTCTACGACTCTAAGTGTTTTTTTCCTGGAAATGCTAATCTTACTTTTCACGATTTTTGCTTATTATCATTGCATGTAAATTAGCTTTCATAAGAATAATAATTGTGTTTATATCGAAAGGTATCGGGTTTTTTTTGCTTTTTTAAGAAAATTAACATTTTATAACCTACGATACTCGAACATTATTATTTAAAAAAATCAACAAATAAGTTGTAAATCATTTATAAAAAATATTGTAACACACATTCATAAAAAAATATTTGGTGAGATATACTCGTATATCTCTAATTATGGGAATATCTGGGTGATATTTTTTCACTGTTTCTTAACAAATTGAAGTTATTAGTATAGATAGTATAAAATCTATTATTTATATATTTTGTAGATTATTTTTTCAAATTTTTAAATTCTTGAGAACTTTCCATTATTCGCAGCAGTACATTTTGCAATAGTTCAATAAAACTAAAAGCCAAAGTGATCTTACGCACGAATAAAAGCGAAAATACTCCTCGGCGGGCACCGCGGGTGGAGGCTCTCCGGCGCCTACAAACATTTGTAGAACGTGATAAAAATACCTAAATCCGATACATCGCAATAAAGGACATTATGTGTCTGTATGTAGCGCCGGCGTTATCTCTCCCCGCTACAATGTAGCAGATAATCGCCGCTAAGTGCGGGGCAACTCACAGATGGCGTCGGGCATACTATTTTTACAATCCCTCCCGAACAGCCCAATAATGTGCTTTCCCTGTAGTCCTTCCGCACAGATTGCCGCGGAGATCCAAGTTTGGCGGGTCTGTATGAATTATGGTACCTTTGAAATGTATCGGCGGAGAGCGCAATCGGAGCCCCTAAGCCGGGTGAGGGCTCGCCGAGTCACTTTCCCGGAGTCCCGGCTAATGTGTATGTTTAACTTGATATTTGGGAGATGCCGGGTTTCATTAAGTGCTCCTTAAGTATATTTTAGGTACTTGAGTGGATTAATTGAAAAACAAAAACAAAGTTTTAGAACATAGTTGGTTTAGATTAAGACTTAACTCAAACGCTGGCCTAAATAGAGTAAATACAGCAAAGAGAAGAAACTTATAAAGCTTGTAGAATGTTTTTTTTTTTTTTTATAAAATAATTATTAAATAAGCATATTATTATGTACATAAATGATTAAAGCCATAATTTTTTTATTTACTAAAATTAGTAAAAAATAAATGATTATTTTACCATAGATTTTTTTATTTTCTTATTATAATTTAAGAAAGCAAGCAACAGTACATTATATTCTGAGTAAATCATATATATATATATATATATATATATATATATATATATAATAGCATTCATTATCAAACTGAATATAAATTATTCAATTAATATTAATATTTAAAAATTTGTAATTTTTTAATTCAAGTGAACCAATTTTAACATAGAAATATAATAAAACGTCTTAAAAAAAGGGATTTATTTACAGTTATTTCAGTATTTGTTGGGTCCTTATCTCTCAATATAAGTATAATAACAAGGATTTGAAGTTTTTGCCTTTTTTACTCAAATTGTTATTTTCAGTCTGTTATACAGAGGGTGGCAGTGCTTGAGAGTTCCCGTCCTCTGAGATAATGGGTGTTGAGAAAAAATCTCTTGTCGCTTTGGACGTCGTTATAAAGAACAAATTCTTACTTTAAGTCTTATCTCAAGTAGATAAATACATAAACAAAAAGACTTTCTATCTTGAATGTGACTTCATCGTATGATTGTGCTCTCGTAATTTAATAATTATGTTTATCTGATTTAATGTACGTTTCTATTATTAATATTATACGTACTATTATACAGCACGTTTACTTATATTTAAGTTGGTTTGGGTTTTTTAATATTTAATAAGCTAAAATAGACGTTAATTTTAATAATTAATTTAACGTTTGACAAAATATAAAATTTACCCGAGACACTTAAGGTTTTATTAAGTGCTCATTAACAGTAAAAATATTGAAAATCAAGGTTTCGGAGATAAACAAACTGATTTAGATTTATGAGTGTCGGCTGGGCTAGAATTGGTTTCTTTATGCACTTCCCTGTGACAATCAACGGCGAGGGTCAACTGCACACGTCCACCGGCTGTTTGCATTCGCTCAATTGAAGAAATGGCAGATGGGCGAGTCCGGGCGAGTCCGGGCGAGTCCGCACAGCCCGTCATAATTCTGTGTGCCCTTGTAATCCCCGACCGGCCGCCACTGGGGGCGGTGTTGGTATAAAGGATTCCCTATTGACAATTGCAAACAGTCTGTTTTCGCAGTTCATCGGTCAAATGGACGAATCGGATGTCCAATCAACCAAACGAGCTTCTCAACTTTTGCCCTTCGTAAATATATAATATTTAACGTATTTAAATTTTCGACTATTGTTAATACAGCTTTGAGTAATATTTACAGACTCAAAAAATACTGCTTCTTATTTATTTATATATTTTTTTGTTTACAATCTATAATGGCATCAGCTTAAAAGAAAAAAATAGTACAGATCTATTAAAGTATACAAAATAGCTTTTATAAAAAATCAGCTTTTCATTTTAGAAATATGCTAATGTGATGATTACTTAATGCACCTCCCCGCTCTCTACTTTCTGTTGCTTGTGTATGGCTACTATTCTGTACCCTGAGCGTGTGCAAAGGATCGGTAATGGAGAAGTGGAAAAATCAATTTATTAATACAGGCTCTAATATTAGTTGAACTGCTCGTCTGTCTCAGTTTTAGTATAAAAACTACGACCTGTCAAATAGTTGTTTTTCGTTTCATTTTGAAATAGTTTAGTTTAACATATTAACGGAAATCATAAAAAGCTTTGTATGTTGCTATATCAAGTAAACTAAGAAAACAGCAGTTTGGATCGGGGTAAAGATCCCTAACAGGTTTTTATCAGCAAATAGAGTCCGGACATTGTCATACTCCACATCATAGGCGCTGTTTAGCCGCCGGTGGCAAGACACGCTCTGAATATTGATGAGCTGACATCGGCTGGCTTGCGTGCTAATGCGATGAATATTTATGGGAGTTGACAGCTTACGGATGTTGGCGCTGCCACGCGGGACTGCGGTTGGGCCAGTTAGTGCATTTTTGATTTGTAGTTATTGATAAAAAAAACATCTGTCCGATGCTGTCCTATTCGATTTGATTCATTTCAAACAATTTTCATTTTAGAAATATGCTAATGTGATGATTACTTAATGCACCTCCCCGCTCTCTGCTTTCTGTTGCTTGTGTATGGCTACTATTCTGTACCCTGAGCGTGTGCAAAGGATCGGTAATGGAGAAGTGGACTTGGAATGATTGTGGAGAGATGTGCTCTTGTTGAGGTAGGGGGCTCCTGCTATTGTTTTTGTAGCTTGCTGCAGAAGGAGTATCTGATCCAAACGCCAGAGTTTTATAAGGAAAGGATATTAAATACTATTGGGCAGCAGTAATAGCAATTTACTTTCTACAATTTAAAAAGTAAAAATATTTCCCGTATCTTAACATCTCTGATCTGACAATTTTAAAGTATTCATTTTTAAACGAAAATTTTATCGAGTACCCTATCACATAACAACCTGCACTAGTTTTTGATAAGGGTAATTGCTTATTAATTGAGACTTATGTAGATACTACAATGTTTGTTGTTAGTAATTCATGGTATTAGAAATAACTAGGTATATTATTAAATATTCCCTCATATTTTTACATGATACGTTATTTTAATATTTTCTTTTGTTGCAGTGCGTTGAAATATTTCATGGTTTTCGATACGGTGACAGATTGATTTTTTAGCTACCTCACTGAAATCCAATGAATAAGTTATTGCTCGACTCACGCGAGACGGGCTCTGTCGGATGGGCCGCGAGTCTCTCCAGAGACGCTCAAACAATTGCTTTCTGCGGGAGCCTCCCCTAGGATTTGTCTTGCCTTTTTTTGAAATCGGCAATATTTTTTCAATTATTTTCGGCGGGAGGAGGTAAAAGTAATTGGATGTCAATCTGTTTCTATCAATTCGGGGTGTTTCTTACAAATAAATGATTCTTTCTACATTTACCAACATTAAGTATGTATTTCCATTTCGTACATTTCAGAAATGGTTTTATTTGAATAAAATTCTTTTTTCTTGTATTTTACAAAGATAACACATTTTTTTTTATAAATACACTAAGCAAATACAAAAAACGATTAAAACAACTTGACTACAATCTAAATTGAAATATATCTTAGATTTTTTTGTGTTATCTATAACATAAGCATAATTAATCGGCATATGTATGTATGATTCATTACACTTTTGATTTATGAATAATTTTGAAATATTTTACATGGGGGGTATTTTTATAAATTCAAGCTAGATATTTGTCAAATGCTAGTACAAAATAATGTTTATGATTAACAGTAGTAAAAAATATGTTATTAACGCTCCTCTGTTAGATAAATGGTTAAAAAAAGTTTAATTTTTTTGTTTACTGAAAGTATTCTTTTATTCGTGTACAGTTTTTCATGTGTAATTTATAAACTTATTTCATTAATTTTTATTAAAACTGAACGCTCATATTTGAAACCAAATAAAGAAATATTAATGTTTTGGTTCTATAAATACGTTTACATAGTTCATAAATATACATGTTAATGTTTTATCTTAGTAGATAGGTCTGTTATAAATGATACATTTTAAATGTGAAATAAAACATGTAGGACCATTAAGTAAATGCTTCGGTAGGTGTGCATACACATTGAGATAGCAGCAATAAATCTTCCGGATCCTCTTAAGAGAATTGTCATTATTTTTTAATTCAAAGAAAATTGCAGTCCTCTTAAGCTCCACGAAGCAGAGCCAGTTTGGAGATTATCCCACCCCTAGGAAGTCCGTTAGTGTGTAGGTATGGAAAATCCATTTGCAATTTTCCGAGCACCTTTAATTCTTTGGATAATTTAAATGCATCATAAATAATATATGGAATTGAGCATTTGAACGTTAGGAGCTCCCCGAGGTAAGTGGAGACGCAAGGTAAGGCACTTAATACTTATGTACTCCTTTGTTGTGAAGATAAGTTTCCATCCACGCTAAATGTCGCGTAATGTATTCAAATCCCGTATTGTTGGGATGGAAGACTAATACTGTATTCAACTTACTATTGAAAGTTCTAACACTGTTAAAGTTGTAAACAAAAAAAAATGAGAACATAATGTTATGGTATTGTTTGTTCAATCATGAAAATATTCAACATATTATTCAATTTATATTATTTAAAAAATAATTGTTACACAATTTTATTAATGATACGTGTATTCCAAGCTATTCAATTAATCACAGAGAGCACTTTATTAATAAATAATAAGAAATTGTGTTCTAATGAAGTAGATGGTGAAATTATTTTTCCACGTAGTTCTTTTATAATAAATCCATCTAGGGGTTTTTTACCAAAAAAAATTTTTTTCAAAAAATAAAATATAATATTTTAATTTGCTGAAAAATATGTCCACGGAATATTTGAAAGATTTTGTTATTTGATATTAATGTATGATATATTTGACGAATCATCAGGCATGTCGCCGATAAATGATTATATGTAGGTATAGGACTCCGCGTATTCGATATTCCCTGGTAATATAGGAGAGTTTATTGTATGGCGTGGGGAGGGGCGGATAGGAGAAGCAGGTGCGGGGTGAGGGTCGCGAGGCACATTAGCAGAAAAGCTCTTTGGGAAAATCGTCGCCTGCTTAAGATTTGAAACGGAAACGAGGTGCTAAATGGATGGGCGCCTATCTGATACTACCGCCAGTCGAGATAAACGTAATTACAGTACACATAAATACTTTCCTATGGAGAGCGCGATTATCACACTCCTCGGGTGCATGAATATGGAGAGGGCGCCGGGGTCGCGTCAGAATAAATGTTTGGGGATTGGTTTTAATGTGGCCTTGTTCCTGATGGGAGTATTATATTGCGGACGAGATGTAATTAATAAGGCTTTATGTTTTGTTTTCTTGGAAATTAGCAGCTCTATTCTGGTTTCCGTAATCAATACTAGTCTGTTTTTATGCGTTGTGTATTGATGTTGTTAATGATAAAAGCTTTCACGTTGGTCTTTAATATATATTGTATATTAAGTATTTACAATTTTTTTTTATAAATAAGATATAGTTAAAGCACCTTATATGATGATAAACATGAGTGGTTTTTAAACTACCCTTATGGAGTACTCCCTATGGAATACAAATATATTTTTTTTATCTCAAAACGATCAAACGACCGCCTATTCTTTATTGAAAACCTTTAGTATTATCTAATAAAATAATCTTATTTCAAAGTTATTAAATACGTATTGAAATTTACGTATATTTAGATCACCAAATTATTATTTTTAAATGTGAGTAATACGTTTATACAAATAAATGCAAAGTTGAATTGCTTTTTTAGGTTGATTTTTTTTAATATAAAAGCTTCTCCAGTCAGATTTCCTGATTTAAACATATTGATATGATATCAATTCTGGATAATTGAAAAGAGCAAGTATATTGATATTAAAGACTTTTTGATGGCAATGACCAATTGACGTTTAGATACGTGAAATGATAAGTAATTGTTATATATTTTAATTTTATAAAGTCAATACATTTTTGATGTTTTTTTTCTCCTATTTAATTGACACATTATTACATCTTACAATTTTTATCTAATACGCAAATAAATGTGAACAAAAAATATCCGACATTAATTAAAATAGGGCATGGCAGTAAAAAGTATTCATAAAGCTTTACTGGCGCAGATAGGGCGCTGCGGTGAGTTAACCGTCGCGAGCGATATTTGCATACATTTCAGATTCCAAGATTGTCCCCCTCCGCTAATGCCAGGTAATGGATTCCGCGGAGGTGTTGTGATAAGCCCGGACAGGTGTGCCGGCATCGAGAAATATTTTATTGAAGGTTTTAAGAGATTATATCACGGAAGTAATTTTCGCGCCAAGGAGATATAGATCTTTTTAATGGGTTTATAAAATACGGGTAAAAGTATTTCATCTTTAGTTGTTAAAATATAGTTTTTATATTATTTATTATGTTTTTAATGACGATATGCAACAATTTGTACAATCAAACATTTCTCGTTTTTTATGTATACTAACGTAGAGTTAAATTCAAAATTGATTGTTAAATCACCTGAAAAGAGTGCAATTTCTGGCTGGGCAAGTATTAAATAGAAAAAGCTGATTTGGCATGGAAAATGTGCAAAAGTCAATAGGCGGACCCGTCCAGACCGCAGTTCGATAAAGCCAAGAATGGCAATTTTAAATTGAAAAGGTCAGACCGGGGAGGCTTAAGATAACAGAGGAAGCTGAGATCCCTCGATACTAACATCTTATCTCTGCTATAATCAAAACTTATTTTTGGTATCTATGAGATTGTAGGCGTTGCTACTTACAAAAATTGTAATTATTACTGTATTACGAGTAATAGTGTAAAAAAAATCACGAACAATTTTTTAATTTAATTGTGCTTAAGTTTTCTGTATTTACTCAAAGGATATCAAAACCTTTTAGTATTAATCACGATTTCTGTCAAATATCAACACTGACTAATCAGTGACTAACGTGAGTTCATCTCCACCACATACATAAAATTTTCAAGTTTACAATGTAGAAAGCTTTTGAGATGATACCTCAATAAAAAAGAGTATGTCTCTTTATCTAATGTAAAGTACCACATAATTTTACAAACTGAAGTGTTTTGGAAATTATGCGGGACTTTAAGCCACATAAGTTCATGTTTTGCTTATCTATTAAGTTCATCGCAATTCTCAAACAGGCAGGCGAAGAAAAATCATTGATATGGATAAAATATTTTTTTTTATTAAATATGAGTAAAAATAATGTTTTCAAAGTTTCCCAGAGCCAGGTAGTTGAACCAGTGCTGAGGTCCCGTTGTTTCCAGGGTGGGCCAGGGGCGGGCGGAGGGATATGGTGAGATAACAAGGGCCGGCCGTGATGAGGTGCGCGGGCGGGCGTGTGTGGCGCGCGTGACGGGCCTGGCGATGCAGCGCCCCGAGCCAAGGCGGCCCACAACATGCCCACCGAATAAATATATTGTTTAATATAAACTATGTAAAAATAAACTTATTCAACCATCAAATGCGTCTTGTATTATTTTTTTTCTCATGTTCACTTTCAAGTATGAGCGTGATAGCTATTTTCATTTGCTCACTGTAAAGTAATTTTTAATGTTGTGCGTACACAGTGCTTGTGATATGACTATCGCATGAATTATTTTTTATTTACCCCTAAACTATTATGGTAAATTTAATAACAACAATTAATTCAAATTTTTCAAAAAACATTTAAAAATTCGAGCACTTCAATCTTATCTAAAATAGGAAAACATTTAAATTTAAATTATGTTCAGTATAAAATAAAACTACATCATTTACAGTTTATTAAATTTGAAACATCCTAAAAGAGCAAAAAAAAAAATTGTATGCGTATTTTTTTGTGTACATCATGTCATCATAAAAATCCATGTCATCATCTGTAACAGCTGATGCTTATAATAGGTTTATAGTAATAATGGGACAATGAAATAATTATTTACGATTTTCATCGGATTGATGTCTAATCCTAAGTGGGAAAAAAATTATTTATAATTATATGGAAACCTTAGTCTCCATATTTGTATTTTAGCGGTACCATTATTTAGAGTAAAACGAGTTAAGTTAAATAATGCTATCGTAATTCACGCTTTTAAATTATATTAATCGATAAAAAAATAACCCGGTTAATCGAGTCTCCATTCATGCAGGCGGTGCGCGATTTTTCCAGTCACACAAGCAGCGTATACATTCGGATAGCACAAAAAGAAAGACAAAATCCTGCAACCGTTGTGACTTTATATAAAACACTCGGTCAGATAAACACGCCACTGCGCCGAACGCTTTTTGGGCACGAAAATAGAAATATTTTCCGGCAGGCCGAAGCCTTTGCGCCCTCGGCTTCAGGAGCCTGCGCCAGCACCGCCGCTGCTGAAGCCGCTCCATTTATTTTGCATTATAAATTATATTTTGTAGCTTTGATATATTTTTAAACAAACTACGAAATTATTTTTAATAGTGTCAAAGAGTCTGAAAAAACTAGACATGTAATTGTTACAATATATGAGCAGTTTCATTGAGGCTTGTTTCAGTGAGACCCTACAATATAAAAACTTTTTTTTTTTAAATATTGGAATTTTTGGGTACAAGATACAAGATTATATTAAATATTACCGAGAAAAAAATTAATGTTTAAGTTCTTAAAAACAAAATATGATAATTATAATAAAAACTTTTTTTAATGTTAAGTTTTAAAAATAAGATAAGAAGATTGTTTACATTAAAACTCTTTTATATTTAAAAAAAAAAAAATTATTTATTAAAAATTACAAAATTATACCAAAATCTACATTTGCCTAGTAAGCGATAGTATAAAAAATACTAGATTTTATTTGAGTGAATTTGAATGGGCAACTATATTTTGTTTTTAATGTTGCTAAGACTCCACGCTGAAGGATCCTCGCCGCTTTATTTCAGTTCATATATCTGGAGCCAATAAAGCCGGCGCATCGCCGCCCCGCAGTGGAGAGCCGCGCCGGGCTTACCTCAGCTGACCTGGACGCTTCAATGGTTCTCGATTGCATCCAATTTCATAGCGAGTTAAAAGTTAAGCTAAAATTCGATTTTAGAGGACTTTCCAGGCCGCATGCAAAATATTGTATATATTTTCTAAAATTTCCGAAAAATCGTGAAAGACCTTTGGAACATTTTGTGTTCGATTTTATTTTGTAGCGATTGGAAAAGAAATAAGTTGATTTTTAAAAATTGACCCAAAAAGTATACGGAGGACTTGAGAAAAATTCATATTCAAAGGTCTGGTAGTATTTAATAAAAAAGTTATTTAACTTTAAGGTACAATGTATTTTATTGGATAATTTTTATATATTACCTGAGACGTAATAGCTATTTGCAAGCAATTGAAAAAAAAAAAAACGATATTTCATTTACAAAGTCAACGAAAGATATGCGTTAAAGTATTTTTTTTTTTTAATAAACTGAATGTGTTCATTCATCGAATTTCACCAATAAGGTTTATTAAAAATAGAAAATTCACAATAAAATATCACGATTTACTGACACAACAAAACAATACGTCGTTTTTTGTTCAAACATTGTATTATCTAATAAAATAGTTATGTTAAAACAAAAAAAAATAAGAAGGTACGGTTAAGCAGAATTCTTCATTACTTTGTTTTACAAAATTAGCGACAAGCACATCATTGAAAAAAAAAATTTAAAAAGTTTAAAAAATTCACGACGGGGGGATTTTTTTCTGCAAAATGGCGTGCACGAAATCCCTGTAAAAGATAAACCATTGAACGTTTTGTTTAGTGTATCGTTTTGCACGGGCCGGGCGGGTGGCAGCCAATCAGGCGCGGCGGTGGCTTGACCCGCGCTCCTCTAATCAGCCCCCGGTAAATAAAAGGGACTGCACTGCCGGAGAACTTTACAGTGCCTGAACTGTAAAAAAATTATAGCTAGAGGTTTGTTCAACTCGATCTCAAGTGTATTAATATTTATTTTATATAAACACGCCTTCAATTTAGCCAATTTTGTACCAATGTACAAAACAATATTTGTGATAAACGCAATTGATCGTCAAGTGGGTAGTATATTTTTAGTTGATAGTAAATTTGTATTTCAGTAATTTTTTAACGTAAATATTTATTTATTTTAATATTTTGATGTAAACTGTTGAAATGATATTATTTAAACATACAAATAATGCAGTTTTATTTAAAAGTCTGGCGGAGCATAAGTTATTTACGAAATCAGGCGTCCTCGGATTTGCATTCATTTTCGCATCGCAAAGTGCACCTTATCATACCCACCAGAAAGCCGGATAAACATACATGCATAATTTTAATCGGTTGAGGCCCGAATATCAGTTTATGTAAATAAAAGGCTTGCGCGGTAATCCTGCCGGGGCGGTTCTATAATCTCCTGCACTCACCCCGGAGTACGCACCCTAGTAGCCTGTTGGTTCAGGGGAATTATTAATTTAGGATTATATGAAGCGAGAATTAGAGGCGAAAAAATGCGTACATGGGAACGTAACAATTGTATTCGTTGATCGTTGCAACTGATAATTTGTTGCTATATTGGTCACCTTTTCTGATGATTGAAGTTTGAATAAACCTCTGAGATTATTTGGGGCGCGTGCTCTTGTAGTTGTCAATCATATTAGCGCATAAAATATTTTGAAAGTTTAATATTAATGCGTTATTATATAAGTATGTGCACGTACAAGTACATAATATACTAGTTTCATTTTTATAAAATTAATTAAATTAAATATCAAATTATTAATAGATATATTAAGAAATAGACAAAAAAGTTATTAACTTTTATGGTTTATTCAAGCAGGTAATATTTAAGATATTAACTTTTTAATTTGATATAATCAAGCAAATATTCTGTGATTAATTTTTTTTTGTTTATTTCTATAATTATAGTGAAGTTTTATGTTAAAAAAAATTTATTCTGATCCGGATACTATTAGCCAAGTTTTAGCAACTCTAGCTATTAAGCTAATAAGTCTACCATACAGTAAGTCTACTGACGACAGTATAAATACTTAAACAACAGGCCATGATGGCATCGTGGTAGTTAAGTAATATAATTTATAACTATAATTTAAAAACTGCGCAGTATAAATACTTTTTTATTGTTTATTAATAAAAGGTCACTAAAAAGATTATTATATTATTAAAAATGTAAATGCTTACGTGGAAAATAAAATGCATAACATTTCATAATTTCACTGATCGATTCTTTGAAATCAAACAGTCTGTGGAAATACCAATTATGTTTAAATATTGATAGATAGGCTAGTTTGAAGTCCCAGTACATTGTCATCGACGAATAAAATAAATAATTCCACGTCGTGATTTCATTAAATGACCCAGCTCTACTGTCGCGAGCCCTAGGGATGTGCCACTGATTGTTTATGTATGGATGTATTCCGGCTTAGCGTGACTCGTGATGGGAAAGTTGACACATGTAGCGCGGGCCGGGCGTAGTAAAGCAGTCGCAAACTTCTGAGAGGAATATCTACTAAGATGACATTGGTTATTCAGTTCGATTTGGTTAAGTAAATTCCGTATTGTATGAAGTAACAGGACCTAAATTATTTATTGTTCTATAAGACCCTCATTTAACAAATCTTGGTACCTTTAAATACTTATACATTATCATATCGATTGAGTGAAAAAGTATGGTATTAAAACAATATTTATGCAATATAATCAAAAATATTTGATGGGCGCAACAGTTTTTCAAAAATATGAAATTCGGTAATTGACAAACTGTCGATTAGATGAAATGTATTACGATATTAAAATTCCGAACTTTTTTAAGACTCAAAATATTATATAAAAATCAAATTAATTACATCAAGAGGTAAGCTTTCAACCCTTTACTGTGAAAGCTCTTCAAATGTAGATACTAAGAAGCCCTTATTTAAACAACTACTCTCAGCTGTTTTCGTATGTATAAATGCAAGTAGGGGAGGAATTCTATTCTAACAACCCCTGAAAAGTTTTTTCAGTGAGATCTTTCACGGAGACGGATGTGCGAGGAAGATCCTTGGATATGTAAATATATCTCACTCTTACATGTTCGTTATACTAATTTTGTAAACACACTGTGACGAGGATACACAGAGGAACATTTTATAATTCGAGAACAGTTGTTTGTTTATTTAAGGTTTGAATTTGAGAGGGTGCGGTTGCATCATTAGAGAAGGCTTTTACAATAGGAGATTTATAATTAATAACTCAGATAAATTGGATGCTATATATAAAATATAACTGCTATTTTATTTGAAATAAAAATAAATATTTATTTATTTTAGTTTCCAAGCATATTAAGTAAGAAGAGTGTGTATTAAATAGGTTTTAAAAATTTAATAAAACATTGTTTCGATATCAGAGCATTGTGAATAAAAAAAATCTTTGAAGTTTTACAAGTTTGAAATTCTCTGTTTTTTTGTTTATTCAAAATTTCCTGTGTCTGTAGTTTATTTGATAGGGTAAATCGATTATACAGAAATGGTTCAAACAGTTAAAAAAATTAAATAAAAATGGCCAAATTCAAACACACCTTACGAATAATTACCTTAATTTTATGATCACGCAAAGAATGCTGATTATTTATACAGTCCATCCGAGTCCAGCTTATCGTGTAAAAAAGTGGACATGCAAAAAATTTCACGGGACAATAAAAGTAACAATTTGGGAGTTGATTGTTCCTTTCAAAACAAATAGGCGAGGCCGCGGGGGAAATCGACAATGTAGCCTAAATGTTCCAAAATGTTTCACAATGTTCCCAGAGTCACAGAATGCGAATATTCATTCTTTCGGCGCATTCAAATACAGAATATGAAGGTTTTATACGATTTGTTTAAAGCTATATTTTGTTATCTTAGTGAAATAATTAAAAATAAAATATAACGTATTTTTCATTGATACAAAAAACAAAACAATACATTGAATAGTTACCTAATTATTACATTTCTTTTGATGACAGTTTTTTTATTTTTTAGGTTTTAGAATATTTTTCATGGTATAATCACTGAACCTAAAATATAGCTTATAAAATCAAGTAGTTGAGTTTAAAAGCAGTTATAATGATATATTTTCTATCTTTATCAAGTATTCTTCAGTCGATTTGCATATACTTTTAATTAAATTGATGTAATTGATTGTAGAGCCTTAGACGCAGTGAAGCTGGAACCTCCCCACTTTCGAAACGCACCCCAGCGAAAATATCTACATACGAAAGAACAGAGTAAAGTTAAAATGTATCGCACGCAATATTCAAAGGAAAAGGATTTGAATCTTCAGAAATCTATGGATGTTGAGGAAGTCATGCTTGCGTCGTGTATATAATGTGAGAGGCGCACTTAATACGCAGCACACGGCTTTTGTGAGTGATGTCCTATTGTGGGATGTAGTCCATATCTGAGAGTCGATGTGGATTCTAGCTCAAAACAACTATTTAAAGAATCAATTATATATATCTAGCGTCTTTAAAAACGAAAATTTACTCGATAAACACATAAAGGTAATGAGATTTCACACACGACATATAAATAATTAATTTATATTATTTTGTAAAACCATTATATTTTTATAAATTCTTATCTATGTACATACTAACATAACCTACTTATATTAATACTTTGGAATGTAAAAGATCAAAAAAATATAATGGTTTTATATGACATTAATAATATAAGCCTATTTCGTCTTAATAAAAATCATCTGAAACGGTTAGAAAACATTGAACATCACAGTGTAATAAAAAACCCAGGGGAACATATAAATCCACACACCCGATTTACCTCCAAAGTAGTCGGGCCATTGTAAATAAAAAGCAGCATCCCTTAAGCCGTTTCTAATTGGCCCGAGTCGGCGTCAGGTGGGGCCAAGGTGCGTGCGCGGCCCCGGCGGACCGCGGGGCAGATTTATGCGCCTCTGACGCCTGATTTACGACCCCTGCCAGTACTAACATGACTGATTTTAAATTGTACACGTATCGACCACCCCCCCCCTCCCCTCTCCCCCCTCCATGTGTCCACATTCAGGCGGAACAGGGATGTTCCATGCCTATGCATTTTTAACATTCTGTAAAAGTCTTCAACAAACGTTGTTCTATTAGATACTTAATAAAAATGTTTACAGAAACATTAATTCTCTAATATATAGAAAAAAAAAAACAAACAACAAAGTGTTAATTACTCATTCTTCTGTTCAAACAATTTTTAAATGTAAAATATGTTTTTTTAATGTGAAAAATAAAGTAAATATTTGATACTCGATAATGACGAAATATTTATTTTTACACGTCGTTTTTTAAAAATAATATTAAATTAGTTTATAGTGCATGATTTCATCTTAATGGAGACGTTTTTTTTTAAATTAAAAAAAATAATGCAGAAAATAAATCCCTTAAAAAGAGAGAAATCATCCCCCGCCGCCAGTGCACGCCTCGCCGGGTGACACGGCTGCGGCGTCCAGCGCGCCAGTGTGTGTCGCCCAGTGGCGGCCAGTGGCGGCCAGTGGCGGCCAGCGTCGGGGGCCGGGGGCATCATTTCTGAACTCCCAATAAACTGCAGGCCGCTGAAAAAACAACCCCACCTATTAAAAATATCAGACTAATTTATTTATCCAATTTTTAAGCGTTTTGCTTTTAAACTAATTTATTACATTGAAAACTAAAATACACTGAGAAGAACGTGCATAAAAGTCTTTTAAAAAAAATTTAATTATATTTTGTGCAAGCGATAGGTTTTTAAGCATAGTTCTGTTTTTGAGAGGGTTCGTGTATTATTCATTGAGTTGGTCGTCGAAATAAATTGAATTCATGGAAAAATGTCTGTCACTTTTGAGTTTTAATTGCTTCTGTGTAATGAATGTTCTTTTCAAAAAACCTCCCTTGAAATACTCGCGCTTAAAGCCTGACTGTCACACCCGTTACATATTGAATGTATTTTAATTAAGAATATTTTTTTAATATTCGCAGTATTTTTTGTTAAGCTTATTAAAAATATTAAATGAAAGAATGGTATAATTTCAAGACAATTGACGATTTCAGTTAACATTGCATATTCAACAGAATCTTTGTTCAAAGCAGATACACACATTTACTACTTATTGTTAAATTATATTAATTATTCAAAAAGGAAAATTCTTATAATTATAAATTCTTATATAAAACTTTATCTACTCGATTGAGACATCAGTATATAATTTATCCTTAATAAAAGTAGAAGAAATTACAAGTTTTTTGGTGAAAACCTCCTGTTCGTTCCATCATACTTTTAGTATGACCTACTATTTACCAATTTCAATGATGCTTTCATCATATTTAGTATATAAGATTTTTGGAACTTTTCGTTATTGCAGTGAAGAAATCTCTAACATTCAAACGTACTATTTTTCTAAAAGTTAAACTAACAATTTTTAACATACAGTACCATTGATTCTTAGGATATTTCAAATACTTTTTTCTTTGATCACTTATGAAGTCTTAATTAGCTAGATATAATGATAATATTTCGTACTGAAATATTTCTATATTATTTACCAGTTAACTTATACTCAAGCATCATAACCTTCAATGATCTTAATAAACAGCTAGAGTAAAACCTTTTATTTAAATATATTTCTAGTATGATCTTTATTTATTTCAACAATTGCTCTAATGTTACCAATTTTCTATGGTTGAAATTATCCATGTCCTAGCATCAAACCAGCCCAATAAAGTCGAGACCGCAGTATAAACAATGCGAGTGTATTCACGCTTCAGTCAGTAGAGCCTGGCATGGTTAGGATGAGGGATTTACGGCCTCCTGTCCTTATTTTGATGGCGACGTTAATTTTGACGCTACCACACTACTGGACGGACGATTTGCTACACAATACACCCCAAACGAAGTGATGGACGTGTTGCTATATTTGATATTATTTTTCATAAGTTTTATTGAATAAACCTTCTCATAGCATGTATAAAGTGAAATAAAAACTTGACTAATAAATATTAAAATGAAGCATTAAAATATAATTATTAGTAATTTGATTTTCCAAAACAAGTCATTATTTTTAACTCACCAATTAAACAAAATTATCTTTTATCATCAAAACTAAAGAATCTTAAATTCAAATGCTTGTTTTTTTTATAAATATATTACTATAAAAATCTGTGTATAAAAAAAGTTATGTGTGAAAAAATCACTCAAGTATTTTATTATATTTAAAATAATAAAATGGAATTCCACCAAGTACTCTCTGTCAAAAATATTGATTATATAAAAATCTCAGAATAAAAAAAAGACTCTAAGTCGTCTAGCCCACAGAATTCGTGGTTTGCGCGAAATTTAACTCAAGGGAGAGCAATTATAAGTTTTTACACTACTTTAAAGCATCGTGTTAATGTCAACACCTAAGTTATCTAGTGGCAATCAGAAATATCTAAAGGTGGGAGCAATATTGTAAGTCGTCTGACTAGGATTGCAGTACAATAAATTATTTATCTATCTATGCAAATAAAAAAATCATTATGGGCTCGTGATCGATTTGCAATCTATTCAAAACTCTGTATGCTCTTTATATAATTTAAACTATTTAAGTTTATAACAAGGTGAGCTTATTAAAATTGCTTTAATACTAAATTTAATTCAAATTCGAATGAAGATATTATTAAGTCATAAAATATGTGCGTAATTTTCCAATAGAATCACTCGGGAGAGAAGACTTCATTATTGTTTCCCGATTTTCTCCTTGATTGAGCTCAACCGAGGGGGCGGTCCACACGGACCGCTGAGTCGGCGGGCAAATGGCCGCCGGGAGGCCGCCGGGGGGCTGCCAGGGGGCCACCGGGGGGCCTACAGGGGGCCTCCAGGGGGCCTCCAGGGGGGCTCCAGGGGGGCTCCGGGGGGGCTCCAGGGGGCCTCCAGGGCGCCGCCCGTGTGGCTTGACCCCGCTCCGCCTACGGCCACCGGCGAAGATCGTGGAGCATATTGCTAAATTGAAATTGTCTTATCGAAGTTTTTATCCATTTTTCAGAATAAATTTGGCCCCGTACTTGCAAACAGCAGGGTATTGGCACATAAACATAATTTTATCTAGAGAATAATTTAAGACAGCTTTTTTTATTTAAACTGTTCGGTTAGAAAAGAAAAAGTTGTAAGTTATGCATTAAAAAATAATAAAACAAATATTACGAAACTGTTTTCAAATAAAACAAATAACACTGTTAATTTTAAAGAAAATTTAGATGTATCGCTAGAATCATATTTTTTAAAAATTTGTTAAAAATAAACCTGAATTGAATGACAACAAAGTAGGTTTACTTAGAGTACAAAAGTTTTATTAAACAACAATATTTTAATATACATTTGTAGAATGCGGTATTAAATTAAAATAAAGATCCTTTACTAAATGTTTAAAAATTTTGTGTTACGTCTTATATTTGCTTTGCAAGTAGAGTTTGCATAGCAATTTCACATCCTAGTATGGCAGTACAGTTTACACTATAATTTGCCTTGTTAAACTAATGCTAAGAAACGAGATTGTCTAAATCAGAGAGTCCAAACATAACAACCCGATGCAGATTACTTGGACAAATATCCCTTTTGACCAGGGTGACGAGGAAGGGACGCCGCCGCCCTCTCCCTCCCTCTCGGACAGTCCAGAGCGGGTCACATTCGTAATCAATTTAACTCAATTCAATAATGCGCAAACTACATGTGTCCATAATGGGATGAACGCTCCATACAATTTGTATAGAATTGGCTGAGCACGTTTTATGAATTCGTTAAACAAATTCTGTAACTGCGGACTTTATTTGCATGAGCTGTTATGATGTTGGTTCCGAATAATGATTGAAAACGTATACACAGCTGATGGAAAATAAAATAGTTAACATTCATCAAATAAAAATGTAGTTTTTGTGCACGTCCTTTTTTTTATCATTTTATATAATCTGGAATAAAGAATCTATTGGCTGTGTAGGTGACGTGTACGCTATCACGCAAGTAAAAAGTAATAAATACCACAATTTCCAAAAGAGTAATCATACCACCACCCCAGCAGCCTACCCACAAAGAGATCACTTTTTATTGGATCGCTTGACTATGGCCTCGAATAGTTGTAGCTTTCGATTGAAATCCTCCTCTGAAGAGGTATTTAATTGTGAAATTCCAAAGAAACACCTCGGCTGTTTTTCCAGTATTCCCATTGGCTGATATTTTTCCCTCCAATCAATTCCCTTTGCACCCTCGATGACTTTGAAAATGCCTTTCGAAGCGTCCTTTGTGTAGTTTTGACGTGAAACTTTGTGGATCAAAAGGCCTTTGCAACTTTTTAGTGTTTCTCTTAGAGCTAATCCTGGGTTTTTTTTTGTTGGAGTTTGAGATTAAAACAGAAACTTGTTATCAGAATCTTAACTTTTCTGCGGGATTATTTATATAATTAATTTGAATGAATTCACTTTTTCTCTTATCTGAAAAAACTTTCTTCAGAATTAAATATTTGGAATGAAATTAAAATAAATGTGGTGATAAATAACACGCATATTCATGAAATTTAATTATATAATGCACTTGAAGCTAAACATTTTATCATGTTTGACATTCAACATGTTTTGAGACAAGAGATTCACACATCAAACAACGAAAACATATATATTGCCCAATGTATTTGAAATAAAGGTGAAAGATTGTTTCGATTAATGATCATGTATTATATTGTTTCTCGATCAAATAAAAAAAAATGTCACAGTAAAGCATTGCTCATTAAGTTAGTTTGAGTATTATATGTAGACTTACAGTGCTAAATTTACAGGTGTATTAAAATGGTACTTGGTTGAGCGAGGGAGGCGTGAAAAGTGACAAATGACCGTGATAATTCACAAAATATATAGGGTCATAGCGTCTCGCTCTATATCCAAATACTGAGCCAGAGGACATGCGGAATATATGGGTGTGTGCTAAACTGCAGCGGAATATGTTCGCAGCAGCTGTTACCTGTGAAATAAGGCTGCGACTTTCTTGTTGAATTCATTCATTTAATCATACGGCAGTTTCTGTCATCACTTACTAGTCTCCGTTATTCTTTAAATTTATGATCGTAATTGCAACCACCAAATAAAAGTGTTATTGGATCTTACCATCAATGAGAGTTTCTTAAGTTCAAAAATGTTTTCAATGACATTTATACTGATTTTCAAATAGAGATGGTTAAAATAATTTACCAACATACTTAAATACTTTTGATTTATTAATGAACATAAATTAAAACAAACGTTGATTTTTCACATTTAAGTCTCTTACATTTTTCACGGTTCATTCTTATTCGATTTCGTTACTATTTACGTATGATTTTGTACGGAAAATTCACTTTACGAGTGAAAAGAATATATGCTCACCTTAATTATATTTTACTCAATGATATGGCCTGAGGTTCTTTCTTGAGTTGTTTTAGCGTGTTTTATTTGATTCCGAAAGTTAATTTTTCTTCTTTTTAAATTTCTCAGTCTTTTACTGGATTTTACCGCTATTCCACTTCATCCCTCAAGAGACCGTCCAGAGCCTTCTCGTGTAATCGAGAGAAGATTGGATAATCACCTGAGTGTGATGTGAAGTCGAAAAACTCCCCCGAATCGTAAAAATATCAGTAACAGTGAAAATAAGAAGTTATCTTCTATACGTTTCATTTTTATAAGCATACTTAAATATTCCAAATTAAATTTTATACAAAATAAGAACACCTAAAATTTTATTGAAATATTAATAAAATATTAAAGTTACAGCCGCATTTCATTTGACTGGGATGCATCATTCAGTTGTAATTGTTACAATTTTACAAATCCAAACTCTAATTCAAATTCTAAATAATTGACAACAAGTAAATAAGAAATATAAAAATAATATTCATTTAAATTATGCACATAAATATTTTCACTCTATTATTATTAAATAATCTATTATATTTTTAAATATATTAAAAAGTATCAAATAAAGACACATTATTCACTTCACAATATAGCATATAGGTAGTACTGTGGGCAGAACCCAAGGGTTGGCTCCTCAGCCCTATCGGCCGACGGGGATTACTCCCCTTCGCCATATCTATTGCCCGGGGCTTATTGTGTTTTATATATTTTTATTTTCTATTTCTAATATGGCTTGGAATATATGTGTGGGACGAGAATTTAAAAAAAAATTATCAATTATTGACACATTATTGGTGCAGAGGCGTTATTTTCTATTCAGATACCGCGATTTCTAAGGCCAATATTAATTAAAATTATGTTGATCTTTTTTTTTATTATATATAAATATTATGATATTTTTTAAATCGCTAAGTTCATAAAAAAACAATTGTATAGAATATTTTACCTAAACGTTTTCTAAATCTTTGCAACATAATTTTTTTTTCATTTATTTATTATATATGCTCGTTTATGGCTATACTTTTTGGTTTGTACAAGTTTATTTTTATAAAGAAGTAATAACACAAAACCTTCTCTATATTATAAAAATTCAATAGACTTTATTTGGATTTTTAAATTTATATTTCATCACTTAAACACTTTAGCGCACCTTCGTTTTCATATTGACAAAAAAATCATTTCTCTTTAATACAATAAATCGCATAGATTCACAAAACCTATAAACAGTTCTTGTTTCAGAATCCATTTATAGTGATAGGAATTTTAGTACACGTGTGCACCCCGGATTATCTCTGATAATCGTAATCCTGCATCTTGCAGCAAGGCTCGATGCCATAGGCTCATCCCCCATTCGCCGTATTTCGCTTAAGGCCAGCAGATCCTTGCCCGTCCCCAGACGGCGTACCTAGACGATTGAGCATGGATGTTTTTTACGATGGCCGCCCCAAGTAGTCCGCATTAATATTTGTCTTTTTGTCCCGTGCACCGTCGATAAATAATCGAATGAAATTGTTTTTGGATGGCCCGAGATAGGAAGGCCCGTGGGGCTCGGAGACGGTCGCCCGTTTATAAGAGAAAGCCTTTTTGAGTTTATGGGAGATAAGCGATTTGTATGGGAGATATGATTTATAGAAAGTGTACGGAGCCACGTGCGTCGTTGGTTATTCTATTTCACGCTCAATGGACACTTGTTACGAAGTGTTCGATAATATTAATACCGATATCATATAAATCAATCTACTTTATAAATTGATATATTTTTTTATTGAAATAATCAAGAAACACATTTTAAATAACCATTATTATAAAAATAAAGAAACAAACGTTAAATGATGCAAGTCCGTGCATTTATATCAATATAGAATAATATATTGATTTTTCAGCTGCACCACATCAATGATATGAGTTTCTTATCAGATAATCTGTTAATCTATTTAAATATACTTTTGATAAGATTTTCAATATTTTTTTTTAGATACAAATAATATCTTTTTTAATTTTAGAGCAAATGCAAAAAACAAGGAGTTAATTTTTAAACTTTTATCACGTATTTATTTTAAAATCTATTGATAACCAATAAATAAACTTCAATGGTTTCTATTTATTATATAATTGTTTAACATTTATTTCACGTCAACATTAAAAATGGCAAATTTTTTTAACAATCCACCCAAAGAACAGATTTTTATAAATATATATCCGTTTGGTTGCTTGTTTACTTCGAAATATAAGCCCATGGTATGGTTCAATACATTCTTGTAAAAAATAACATAATTTTAATTGGCTTGAATATATTATAAAATGGTTCGCAGGTGGCCAAAGAGATCTGTCCCTCTATGGACTTTAATTTATACAATCATATTTCACATCCATTGTCATTCAGCAACGTTATTAAACTTCAGTGTATGTGGCATCGTGTATCCATGTCGGCAACTGTACCTTACCCCTAACTGCCCCTTTAAAGAGTTAATATAAATCAGCTCGAGGGGAAGCAACCCTCTTCATTGGGTCGGATTTGACAAAAGGAATCTTTTTTTATAAAAGAAAAAAAACTACAATACTAATGACAGGTCTGTGGAGATTTGATGTCATTTTGATTAGTGTTTAGCTTTGATTCGTTTGTTTTTTTTTTTTAATGAAATTCTACCAAAGTATTTTCCGAATATATATTTTTACGTTTAAATATACGCACTTTAAATAAATAATTAAATTTATACGGGGTATTTAAAACTAGAAAAAGTTTTAAATTGTAAGACGATAAACTTTCTTTTAATTGGATTAAATAATATTAAATGTGCTTGAATACTTAATAACTGAATTATTCATTTTTTTATATATTCTTCTAACATTAAGTATGCATTGAACGTCCTCAAAATGGTTTTAATGAAAAATAAAATTTTGCCTGCATAGTTTTACACTTTTCTTATTTAATAATTTAATTTATCACCATAATTATTATTTAATTTAAAATTTAATATTATTAGTTAAAAAAAATATTCTGCAAATTTTCGTTTAATTTCGTAAATAATGATTAATAAATGAAAATACATTTTTAAAATTAAATTAAACTAGGCAGATTTATTTTATAGATATTACAAATGTAACGATATGAGTGACATTTAGATATTTTATTAATAAAATTGGGTCTTCCCAAGATCTTGACCTTAATCAGAGCTTATCCCGGGATGAAGAGTCCCGCGAGAAAGAAGGAGAGGAGGAAGCATATTGGAAAAGTTTACTTCAGACTGACCAAATGGAGTGTAGCCAACTCTTGGCAGGGATTGTTAAGAAAACTAAAAATGGGTGACGCGTCTTTAGTCTCCAACCTCAACGATTCTAGGATTTATTTATTGTAAATTTGAAAATATAAAAACTTATTTATATATCAATTCAAATTTATTTTAAAGTAATGAAGTTTCATTGATTGTGCTATGTATAAAATTCGTATGAAATTAAAAAAAAAACAATATGTATTTGACTAACTGTCGTGAAAGTAGAGTTGATGTTAAAAAAATGTTTTACCCTGATTGTTTACACGGTAAAAACTTGAAGTCATCCGACCTATGTACGTATACCTATATATATTTTTTCAGTCGGTTTACCCAAGGTGAGGGGTTGTGAGTGTAAACTCAATCTTCAACCAGCAACCTCCCAGGTGATCTTCTTTCTTGTCTCACTGTCCTCCGCGGAGAGAGTAGATTCTTTCATCAAAACAGACACTCATGCAAATACCCATATATAAACAAATGTATATTTTTAACATCATAAATATTAATTTGTTAAATACTTTCTATCCAATTCAAATTAACAATAGGTTGATATAATATAAATATATATATATTATATACTCAAATTAGGGTTATTTTTAAACGAATTATTTACTTATAAAAATCCGTGGCCTTTATAAGTTACAGGAAAAGACTTAAGTGTATTTTTTCAGGAAAGACACCCTTCAATAGCTCGGGGTGGACTGGTCACCTCCCAGCGTCCCCACCCATTGTGGCGCATGCAAATTACGAAGACCACGTCCTGGACAGGAAGCTACTGGACTAGTGGTAGAACGTCCGCCTGCCACGCTCTGCTCCCCACAGAACACACAATATGCCACGTGTAATAGCCCAGAAACTAGAAAACGTTTAGCAGGACATGTTTATTATTTACATATCTATGTATTCGTTTAGTAAGCACGCCATTCTAGTAACCAACGGCTGGTGTACCTTGAATGTGGAATAAACTTCATATATTATTTTGTTGATTCATTTCTCTGATTTGCTTTCAATAAAGTGTTGAAAACATATTTATTTAGATTAATTGATTTTGATCATTATCAAGTTTAGATACAGAGCTAAATCTTTAAAAGTACAATAGTATAAATTAGTAGGTTTGTGAAATAAAATCAATATTTTTTTCTCACCATATCACGTTTAACTTTATTCTTTTTTATTGGATAAACTCAAAGATATTAATAATATTTATATCAAATATCATCGACCTTTTCAAAAATTTATATTAGTAATCGAATAAAACGACAAATACATTTTATTTTCAATAAAAAATTTGTGCAATTTATAAAGTAATTTTTATTTTAACTTTTGGGAGAAACCATTTATACTTATTTAATTAAATTATAATTGGTAGTTTTTTTAATGTGGAAAACGCTTGTTTTCATGACCATTTGCCTATTATGTCGTTCCAAATACTCCAGAGGGATTTTATTTTTTGACGTTTGTTTTTTCTACTATGAAAACCAAAGGCATTCCCACAAAATAGTAAAAAAATCATTACGTTCTGAAAAAAATTATATGCAAAAACTCTCCCGTATAACACACAAATCTATCAAAAAATAATAAACTGAAAGCTTTCACACTACGTCTATTTATTTGGTAGTAAGATTAAGACACAGGTGAATATATTTCCAGGAAAATAAATAATTTATGGCATCCTAGCCTCAAAACATAAAAATTAATACATAATTGATGTTATTTCAAATTTATTTTATAAATTTCACTAGTTTAAATTGATGCGAGTACCAGATTGGCTGGGCGTGAAGATAGCTGGCAGCAGTAAGTGGGCAGGGTGGCTCCGGACTACCTGGCATTCAATGAAGCGCCCGGCGCCATTAGGAGCGGATGGTCTCTTTTATTTGCTCAAATTTCCTATCCACCGACTCGGAAAAATGGCCCGTGTGACGAAAGTGCTGCGATTTGCTATGGAAAAATTGCGCGTTTCATTGGAATGGCCTACGAAATGTCACCTCCGGGATCTTTTGTCCGCAACGAGCTTTAGTGAGTCGTGTAAGAACCGAGCGTGTAGGGACCTTTTTTTAATGGTGACTTTCGGGGTGAATTAGCAGTATTGTTTTGTACCGCCCGCAGGAATATAAAGTGCCTCTTCGTATTCATGCGCCAGCTAAACAAGGAAGTGGACTGAAAGGTCGTGAATGCCTGAAAATGATAATTATTCTACTTAGATTCCTTGCAGGTTATGCAAAAGAGTAAAGGTAGGACACCCGTATGTGTTTTCATTAAAGCGAAAAAATAGCATATTGTAGGCTTTTACATTTGAACAGTGCGAATATCAAACTCTCGATCTTTTAATTTAAAAAAAAAGCATGGTTTTGTTTTTTAAGAGAGTTAAGTATGTGCTTAATTGATCGCTAATTACAATAAAGGTTTTTTTTAACGTTCAAAACAAAAATGATGATCGTTGGATTACACGTTTTACTTTTAAGATTTTAGTTTTATATTGTGAAAATTTAAGTTTCAAAATTTAAAATTTTTCTAAGCGTTAAAATTTTTACAAATTTATTTATTTTACGTTAATAATAATTTTAAAGAAATTTTATATTCAGCATTCTGGAACAGAAAGCAAACTATTTCCACGGGTGGATTAAAAGATGCCCATGACGATATGAGAGAATTTGACAAGCAATATAAAGGCTCCCCTCCCCCGGGCCCGCTCGTCCTCACTCCTGCTCACCTGCCGTGGATAATCCTTTGTATTATTCTTCGCAATAAGACAAATGCCTTTTTTCGTTTTCCTGTGTTTGCACCCGTTTCCTGTTTCTTTGATCGCCCGGCCGTTGTGTAAGATGGCTGAGGCGGCTTAGGGCTGCCAGAATGTGATGGTTCTTGTTCGATTATAAAATAAAAATATTTACTTCTATTAATATTACAATATTGAGTACAAAACTTCTTTTGTTACAAATGTATTTTTTAAACTATTAGAAAGTTTCAATACCGCTTTATCTTCTATAGTAATTTTTGAATGAGTTATATTAAAATAGTCATAATCATCATATCATTTTTTTACACGATGAATATAACTTTTTAATATATAAAACGAAAATTAAAGAATCAATGATTCCCGAAGAATGCACTTTTATATCACAGGTAATTATTTGAACTTTTTTTTATTTAAAATACTAAAAATTATAACATTTCAAATTTTTTTTTATTAAAAGTAATAAATAAAAAGTTCGAATATTTATTTTGTTGTTTATAATTAAACTTTATATATGAACGTTTCAGTTTCATTATTGAAGCTTTATTTATAAAAATATATACCAAAGTTCCACAAAACCTTTATATTGGTATTTATATGAAAATACAATATGCGCATAAGTCAACAAAGCAATGTTTTTTCAAAAACAAATTTATACGCACATAGAAAATCAATGTTTCGATTTCCAGTAAGCCAGCAGCCCTGAGTGGGCCGGGCCCGTCTGCTACATACTCTTGTCAATAAAGATCCAATAAGCGGCGACGTGTTCAGATATATTGAAAGCGTGTAACTGAAATCTATTTCTGTCCCTCGAGGCCCTCGTCAGAGCCTTCAGCTAGAAGGTCTGCTCCTCAAATCGCATTGTTTCAGCGACTCAGTTTTATGGACTCCTTTCAGGCGTGTGGCCGCTGGGCTAATGATGCTAATGGTATCTCTGAACGACCAGGAAACAATTATCTCATAACACTTGCGTTAGTTTTTATAGGTATGTGGCGAAACTTCTTTGACGAAATTTATGGATCACTCACAAAGGTATTGAATTAAAATATAGATTTATTTATAATATTATGATTAATTTAGCTATGCAAAGTATTCTAAGTGCATCTGAATGCAAGTTTCACTAACAGCTCGCGCCCTCTCCGCCCGCCCCATATTGTCTTCAACAAGTCCATTATCCGGCGCGGATTGCATTTCAGCTCCTCGGCGCATCGCTCGGGCGAGCATATCGCCGACTGTTCAATGCAAATTGATGCATTTTCACGGCAGTGAGCCTTGCAGTTTTTGTGTAAATAACTAGTGACGCTTTCAACCGACCAACGTGCATGCTTAAAACCATTTACAGCACAAGGAAAATGAAAATGTAATTTGTAATGGTTACATAGGTTTTTTTTAACATTTTAAAATATCTAAAAAAAATGTGTCTTATACAAGTTGATGGAAATTAAAATCTAATGTGATTTTGTAAAATATAAAAAAAACAAGTTTTTTGTTAAGTCAAATATCAAACTGTTTGCATATTTAAGTTTTTTAAGTATATTTAAGTATATTTAACCCAGCCAGTCAAGTTGAATTTGCTGAATTCTTATAAAGTCATAACTACTGCGAGTACTTTATATGCGATTAGTCTGAACCAAGTATACCGGTCTAGTGAGCAACACGAAAACGGAAGGACAATGTAGTGAATCGTTAAGTACTCTGCTTGTACAAGAGTTCCTAAAGGTTTATACCTGGAGGGGCTCAAAGCTGTGATAAGTATTTAAAAATAAAATAAAATTCAATTTGAGCTAAAAAATATTTCTATCCCAATACATTGCGTGGAAGATATTCAACCACAGATTATTCAACGTGGCGTTTATTTTCAACCGGCCTATCCTGTACTGCAGTAATAAGCAGTTCAAAAAAATTGAATGATACTTATAGAGTATTCGGATAGACAATTACTTTTTATCAATAGAAACATTTTTTTTTGTAGCAAGGATTTATATTAAATTTTAAGTTTCAATAATTGGTATTCAACAGCACCAACCTCGAATATAAAAGTTGGATGAAAAGCTGAAAATATTTATTTACATATATTTATTAACTAAACTCTATACTAAATTAAATTGTTATATTTTAAATATTTTACAACTTTTCCAGCCTGTGCATATTCACGAGCTACATTCAATTTATATTTTTTTTTAATTAAAGCTCTATTACATTGTGTTGTAATTGATTTCCTAAAAAAAACCATCTATCAAATTAAAAATTCATTTCATTATACACATTTTTATTTGAAATTGTCCAAAATCACATTATTATAATATCGCTTTTAACTAAAAAGCATATCGTATTAAAACTATATTAAGTTACTTTAAAGTTGTACATGGGTAGTGTTCTGTGTAAACTATAATATTTTCTTGGAAATATTTTTCAAGTGGTTTTCAACAAAACTGCTTAACCGTGACACTTCACTTCTGATTTCTTATTCTCGCGATTATATTCATAAATACATCGGAGAGCCTCCGGGGCCGTAACGGTATGATAAGAATGCGTAAGTCTCCGTGTCCCGGCAGCTGTGTTCGTGTTCCGGTGTCGCTGCTTAAGCGAAACTTTTGTTTAGATCGGATTTGCTTAAAGAAAAAGTTGGGCGTCCTCCCTGCCCCTCCCCCCCCCCCCACTCCCCCACCCCGCGCCCCGCCCTTCCGGCGCCCTGACAACTTTATACGGGACACTGGTGGAGCCGCACCGAAAGGATTGTTTCACTTGAGACTTTATTTTTAAAGATAAGACTGAGACGTTGGTTTATTGTGAAGGCTTGTATTTATATTTTCTCTTCCAGCCTGCGGCCAGTTGAGTGAATTTATGCTTTTTTGTTGGTAAGTAGGGAAGTACAGTGAGTCAGCAGGACGTATTGTACATCTTTATTTATAGTGTAGATTTGCCGTTTACGAATATTTATACGTCAAAATTTTGTTGATCGTGTCTAGTATTTATAGTTTCTTATTAAATTTAATAATAAAGTTTTCAAAATGTCAATATCCATTAACGGTTTTCAAATATATAAATATTATAGTTTTTCGTACACATCCACACATATGTTTATACAATTCAAAAAAAAAATAAATTAATGTAATTTGTGCATTTAATATTATATAAAGTGGTGATTTTTTTTAAAATTTGATACACATTCAGTTGAACTCTCAAATATAAAAAAAAACTGATTCATCTTTTAAATTATCATTGCATGGCTTCTGTTTTAAAGAACTGCTGTTTCTTATTTTCGTTTGTATAATAGCACATTTGTAATATACACATTAATTTTTCTCTTCATTTCAATAAACACGTTTTTATATTTCTTCATTGCTTAAAATATTTTACATATTCAAAATATTTTCATTTGTGAAAAAAATTATTTTATGGCATTTATAATTTTTTTGTATAACAAAGCCACTTTAAAAAAACTTTCTTTTTATTAAAAACGTTTTATTTTATAATGAAATAATTACTTTTGGCATCCTTTATGAAAGGGTTGACTATAAGTTTATAAGTGTATGTACTAAGCCAAACATTAGCTTAAAATGTCGAACTTTTCAGGAATTATCGTTAAGAAGTGTTTTATTTAATGAACGACTGCTGCCATTTTTACGCGCTTCTAAGCTGACGAAATTTGCATTTTTGAAAGCTGCTCGGACGATAAAACAGTTTCCTGCTGCTATTGCTCCCGGACTTTGCTCAAATTGTGTACACCCAACAATGAAACTTTATATAATTTGCCGGAGAATTTGCATATTTACGACTAGTAATTTTTCTTGATTAATGTATTTGTTTTTTTTTATTGTACTTTGTCTCTCGGAGTTTTTATTTTATTAGCTTTTTCTTTACGAGTGAAATATTAAATGACATGACCTTTTTTGCAAAACGACAAATTTACGATGGCGTTTTAAACCGAGTAGTAAGCCAGCACAAACACTAAAAACCGTTTGTCAAGCACGTTATGCATTCAATTAACAATCAAATTATTAAAAAATACACGAGAAATTTCGTTTTCTGGATTTATTGGATATATTGTAGAACGGCCAGGAAGTCAGAAAGATTCATTGAACGTTTTAGCTAACACCCATAAAAATATATCGATGATACTAAATTTAAATAATGTAAGCATTCTAAAGGATTAAACTTAATATATAAAGTCTAAACACCTCCCAGTCCATAGAGAACATTCTACTAACAGAATTATCCCCTTGAAGCCGGAGAGCGCGCGCTGTTTGGCTCGCTGGTCCACTAACTACCCCGAAGCCGCCATTAAACGCTCTTGCAAAATTCTAATTTCCCCGTGTAGTTCGCCTATATCGGCGAGCAGGCTTCCCGGAGTCGCGAGTCAACCGCCGCGCGTTCAGGCGTGAAATTGGAAGCCTCCAGCCCGCCAAGTTTATTCTCCCGTCAGTTTTTCCTCATAATTTTCGAACTTCGATTTTTCAGGCGATATTTGTTTGACGGCGAATAAATGATTGGGTCGCCCGGGGAAGAAAAAATGCAGCCAATGGGGATGATTAATATTGCACATGCGCCGCCCTGCGCGGCGATCTCTCTTTTATTTTGGACTTAACGATGTGGCATTTATAAAGTCTATATTTAAAGTTCGTAAACTCTACACATAACGATATTTTGATGGAAGATAAATTAGCCACTATTTCAAAAGTTTTTAGTTACTGCATATTTTTTATACAGAATCGCAGTTTTTTTACATTAGCTTGCAAAATCCAATGTAAGCATTTTTAACTATAAAATATTTAAGATAATCTTTTTATCGTATATATATATATGTATATATATATATATATATAAATATATACCTAACTTAATCGTGATATGTAATTAAGTACTCATTAAAATAAAATTACTTATTTAATTAATTTGTAAAATCACGTTCTTACAAGGATTTTTTTTTAAATACACGATACTTGGACACTTATGCATATAAATACATTAAATTGAAAGATTGCATTTTGAAAATGGTTAATTTTGCATTAAAACTATAATTTCTAGACATTATGACTTGAAGTATTTTCTGTTGTTTATTACAAAAAAACATGTGTTTAAAGGTGTTTTTTATGACTAGTTGGCAATCATTTATCATAAAAAAATCTCTTTCTTTGCACAAGGGTTATGTTTATATAATTCATTCAAGCATAGTACGTACATCTTTTTAGCAAACTATGTACACCAATTTCATTCAATTTTAGTGGTAAAAATAAACATGAAAATCTTCGCACGTTAGAAAAATTCAATTGAATAGTGAGAAATATATTTCAAAGTCAAAAGATAAGACCTCAAATGCTGTCTGCGGGTTGCGTTATTATATAATACAAAAAAATATATTATTCAATATTGTCCACAAAGTACGAAATAAATATTCACAATGATATAAAAAAGCACTTATTGCTGCTCAATTATGTTTTATGCAAAGCTAGATCCGTCGTCCCGAGTAACTATAAATACCACTTATCTTAATGCACATCTACCACTATCCATGCAAATTTAGAAAGCCTCATTATTCACCAGCTGAAAAACGCACTCGGAAAACACGGACGCACCGCTGTGTAATTTTCTTTAAATATATATTCCGAAATTACGAATAAAATTTACGGACAAATAATGCTTGGGTGGTGGAGGGAGGAGGTCGTCTGCAAGGGTGGCGGGGCGGGCGAGGGGGAGGATGTGCGCCCCGCGGAACTGATTGAAACAGCGTCATTCCGAGCACCACGGCCCTCGAGGGGGCTGGCTGCGACTTCAAATACCTATTTTGCTATGATTAATTATACAGCTTCAAGTATTAAGGTCCTTGCTGTTTAAGATAGACTTATATATTAAATCTGTGCAGGCTATGCTGCAAGTAAATTATGATTATACGCGACATCGTTGGCAGTGCATTTTGTTTATAATTAAAATTTGTTACATGTGCTAAGAAATTAACATTATTTTTAAAGAAAATAAATTGTTTTAATAATATAAAAAATATATATTTATCGGTGAATTCTGTTAAAATAACAATTTTGTGAACAATGCAGGTATTTACAAATGGTCCACATTTAATAAATAAATCACGTTTTCACCTTATTAACAGTCCACATTAGCATACTTTAAAAAAAATCATTGATTAATATCTTTTGACATTTTGTCCTTCTTACATGACTTTAAAGAAGAAACTGGTTTATTCGTGTTTATTCTGCCATATAATTTTTAAGTAAGCATTATGTTACAGGATGAAACCATAACAATAAAATAACAACCACGATAAACCTCTATTTATATTTATGACCGGCACTATCAATATATACGACGCCAATGTTTTTTATGCGCCGAAAGTGCAAAGTCTTCCACGAAAAGGGAGAGGAGTTCTTGATTTACAAACGGCATTGCGTGACCATGAAGTGGAAAAATATATTATGACTGTAAGCTCCGGAATAATCCCTCTATCGTCGCGTTACTTTAAAGTAAAACCCACCCTCGCCCCCAGGGTGCAAGATAAATAATCCATTATATCGTATAGTGAGTCCAATATATACTCTTTGAATGGCTGTAAATACGCTGAGCGGTGCAAATTTTCAAATGCCGATCTAATTACACTATAACGTGAATGTCCGACTCACTATACCGTTTTTCGTATTATTTTTAAAAATTCCGAAAAATTAAAAAATGCAGCTAAGAAAGCTGCAGTAAAAAAATATCAGTTATAAAATATTTTTATTGTTTAAATAGAATATACTATACCATCGTAACCTACCCACGTTACACTTAATCGCGTTATAATGTAAGGCTGGCGTCTCATTCCTAGATTTATTGTTTTGAAGTTTAGAAAGTTATGTGATTCATGACACAGGTTTTCTATTTTTCTATTGAAAATTAAATCACAGACTCGGGGATGCTAAGAAAAATAATATTCGTCTGCCTGAATGCTTAGTTAAAATAATTAAATCGACAATTGATTGAGCAATTTGTTTCATTAAGATTTTGGGATTATATTTAACATAAAATTAAATAAGCAATGTTTCTGAAAAATTTATTAAGTAAAATATATCTAAGCTTGTAATAAAAAAATTAGTATTTTTTTTTTAATAAAGAGACTATTTGCAGTTTTTGATACTTTTTATCAAGTAATAAGTCATAGGTAATATTAGAAACAAACTTTTGTCTTTTATATATGTGTGCAGATAGTTGATCAGGTCCCTGCCGGTGCATCACGAGAGAATGGCCCCGCACTTGATGCCGCCTGTGAAAGCTGATTATGATCGGCCTCATTGCACACGAAAGTCATGTCCATAAATTCTGGGGGTGGTCTGCACCCTTAATCCATGGGGTAGAAGAGAATAAAGTCATTGGATCCTGCATGGAATATGCCATTGATCTTTATTATAAAATTTATTGATGCGCATGTAAATGGTAGTCTCGCTTTTTTAAATCAAAATTTATATCGTAGACTCGTTATATTTTTTGCTTGGTTTTTTACTAACACAAATATTTGGTATTGAAAATATGCTGAACTTAATTCTTAGTTTTGCAGAATCGGCGTCTTGAAAATGTTATTGCCACTTGATTCGAGTATTTCAAAATTGAATTTAATATTATGTTTGTTTTATTGGATGCGCTTAAGAAGATATTCATAATAAAATTATTTATTTGTTTTTTTTTTTTTAATAATTATAAATTTTATTTTTCACATGAAAACGCAATTTCAATATATTTGATATTTCAGAATTTTCATTTAATAATATTTAATTAATCAAATTTCAACTAACCAAAATTTATTTAAATATTTCTCCAAAAAGTCAATCCAACTACACTAATTGAAATAATTGATGATTCCTAAAACGATTTTCAGTCCATCACCATTCAAATTATCATAATCCCTCATACTAATTTATTACACTCGGCGATATTCAAAAAAGTTTATTTTCCATAAACACGAAAGCCCCGAACCTAATTTCATCGCCGAAATTGCGAATTTACATAGTGGGCATCATCAAATGCAGCGGTATTTCAATAATATATAACGATGCTCATCAAACGGTGGCATATTGGTGACGATTATGCAAATACGGTATCGGAATTGTTCAGCTCCGAGCCGGCCTGCTGCGCCGCAAATCCTCGGCCCCTGCCACTCCGAGCAGCCTCGGACACCATCGCTGGATCAGATAATATTGTAAAATCGATTTGCACAGCACGGCAATTGGATGATGTATTGATAAATCATTCAGCACTTCAGGTTGTACCTGTTCGAGTTTGTGTATCATATTGCAGGTTTGCGTTGAAGTATTATCTTGATACAACCTCTCGTTGAAATTATGCAGGAAATGTAAAACTTCATAAAAATAACAGTTTATGCTAAAATGGATTTTTACACGCTGTGTTACTTTGAAAGTTGCAATTTTTTTGTGTTTTTTTTATGTTTACATACTTTAAATAAATTGATTTAAAATACGTAAAAAAGTTTTTTTTTACAATATATAAATTGAATTACAAATGTTACTACTACGTTTGGAATGTAATGGGAGTAGTTTGATATAAGTATAATAAACAGCTGATAATTTATAAGTGTAAGCAAATACAGAACTCATGTAAATAAGTATATTTTGGTCCCAATTAAAAATATTTTACTCGTGAAGTCCCAAAGTATATTATATTAAATTCACAAGCATAATATACTTGTGTTTTCTAAATAAAAATGTGCATAATGTTTAGTGTTAGTTAAATGCAAAGTACTAAAAATAATTAAATTATATATTCTTTCAATGGTTTTTGGAATTGCAATTATATCAATTTTTATAAGAATAATGATTCACTGCTCGGATAGGTTCTCATATATCACACAATCTATTGATTTATTTCTTTAAAAATTGCCAAAATCATCACATTTGAAGGAATATATCAAAGTAAGAGATAGCAAGAAATGTAGTTTTTCAATTTTCAATAGGTCTGAAGATCAGCTCAATGTCAAAGAAAAAGAGTTCACCAGAAAACAGTATTTAAATATATATTTTTATTTTATCATTTCCATTATTACTATAAATACTATAAATTTGGAAAACTATAAATTTTCAAAGTACATACTCCTTTATTATAGTATTAGATTTCGATATAAAAGAAATAGGCATGAGAGATAGTTATCAAATTGCGCTTTTATTTTGCAATACAATCATTATCGTCGGACAATACAAAAAAATGGTGTATTTAGATGTGTAGTTTAGATTTTACCCTGTCTTATTTGATGAGGGTTGCAGGAATACGTGACTCGAAAACAATTATTTTTATCGTTTGAAACCTTTCTTAAAACGTAAAATAGATCTTCTATAGTTTTTATTGACAATTGAAGAAGCCGACTCGAGTGAGAAAAACAAGGGAAAGGATTTCTCAGACTTGCTCGGTATTTTTTCTATCACGCCTCCCCTTTATATCATCTCTTTCGTAAATTACGTAATTCAATGCGATTCGATAAGGTCCGGGATTAATTTCCTGTATTGGCACGCTGCGAATACTAATGCTGCTTCCTCTGACACTTTATATTGCGAGAGGGTGCGGAGCATATAAAGATGAACACATCTACTGCAATGGCCGCATGCATCGCTGGACTATTTATCGTAAATTACCTTGACCAGTTTGCACAATTAAACTTGTTATATTTGAATTATTCTTGGGTTGAGACATCATCAATTATGGTTTTGAGAAATATCAGATATACAGTTAAATTAACATACATTTTAAATTAACAACTTTTGATTAATAATTTAAATTTATCTATAATGATAATATCCTTAAATTTATATTTTATTAAAAAAATTATTCTGCAATCAACTATATTTGTGTTATAGAACATCTTATAATTTTAAATACAAAACTGCACAAGTAATTATTATGTCAGAACTAATTTGTTTATAATATACAGCATAAGAAAAATTAGGATTTGTATTGGATCAATCGATTAAATCGATGTTTACGTTGTATTTTAAAACATCTTAAAAACTGTCGAGTCTTCGTTGGCTATTTCAAATACTGCTTGTGCCAGCCAATCAAGTGCTTTTTTGCTCAGCCGGTTTCCTTTTGGTGAAAAAAAATTATATCGATATTACACGTGTTTAAAAAAAAGTTTAATAAAATAGAAACATTATTCAAAGTCACGTAATAGAGCAATGAGATTATTCAAAGTGTCCTTTAACAATAAAGATGAGATCTCGTGCCAGTAGTGTAGTATACCACGCGTTTCAAGTCTAGATCCCTAAGAATGCCTGAGAATACCAGAGAGTCTCCGAGCTGCCCGTGTCGTGTTAGCCGACAATCTTTGCATGCAATTTATTCCCGGTATATAAACTCCAAGCAAAACAAACCTTATCTGGAGGCTTTTTGTCAAGACATGCAGGGCGTGTGCTAGCTGGAAAGAGCACCGGCGAATAGTTGTGTGACTGAGTCGCTGGGCTGGCACCGCGAGTGATTTCATTGTTTCAAATTAGGATCAATGGGTTTGTACCTGGATTACATCATTTTAAATAATAAAAATCATATCCATTAGAGGTTCTTAATTTGAGAAAATATAAGTAAAAAGTTAATAGATCTAGTCATTGCAGTAGACTCCTTAAAGTCAATCTAAAATTCGTAAGTGATTTCTGTTTTGATTATGTAAGTTAAACTGTAGAACTGAAAAAAATATATGAAATTTTATTTTAGAAACATATTAAAATTTTACATGGTACCAGATGATGGTTGATATTACTGTGTTTATATATTCCCCTTGAAGGTTCATAATTTACTGCTATAACGTCTTAGGAATGTACTTGAAAATTTGTAATTAATATAGTAAATAACGCTCGAGAATTTCACATTAAAATAGTTGTTACATAATATGGATGATCCTATGATACATTTGAGTATTTGAATCCAAATATGGGTGTTTTCATACAAACAAGAACACTCATGATAATAAAACGTTATTATCTTTAATTGTAAATTATATCATTCTGAAGTATTTATCATTGTATAAGATATTTTCTTATTGTGAATTCCATGTTTTCAAGTTATCAAATTCAATTAAATGACGATTTGATAGTATAAAGATGTCTAGACGTTCTAAAAATGCCGTTGAATTACGTTTTTTACTCTTAAAATAATATTAATTACTCTCATAATAAGAAATATCGCATTATCAATTAAACATCAAACTATAACTCCCTAAAAAGTGAGCTGTTTAAAAAAATCCACGCTTCTTTCTGAGCCATAAGCCTTAACCCGTGGGTGAACAATAAAAACGTTCAAAATTGTTTTCGTATTTTAGAAAGTCTATTAAAAATATTTATTTGTCTCGGCCACCCCTCCCCTGCAGTTATTCTGGCCGAGGGAAATTTATCACCCGAAAATCTAATTAAAATATTGTTTATGGACCTCTGTGCTAGCTATGGAGGGGTTGAAAGGGTTAAACCGATGACTACCCAGAAGTGAATGAGACATAAGCTTTTCTGACGAAACAGCAGACGAATTTTTTTTCAAACTTATTCAATTATTATTTAACTTCACTATTATTGCGTATCGTGGTATTATTTTTTTTGAAGATCATATGTCACTCTTATTAAAATATTAAAGTTATCATTTTTTATTCATAAATCGTAACATCGTAAAAATTTTACAAAATATTTTTAATTAATTAATTTTTTGATTTTTCCACATACTTGATATTATTTGTAACCGATTTCGTCAATCTTTCACGTTGGGATGATAATGGTACATAAATACGAGGTATATTAGCTGTCTCTTAGTGATGGATCAGTTAAGTAATATCGTTTTGGATCAACTGCATACAAAATATGCAACTATCAAAAAAATAATAAATGAATATCATGTTTTTTATTAAATTGAAACATGGAAAGTCTTTTTGTAATCTTTTTGTAAATATTTTTATAATCGTACTTGTTAAAATGATAGTATTTATAATAACAAAAAGCATTTACTGAAATTCAGTTATATAATTTAAATTATTATCCAACTTGTTACGGCCTCAGCGACTGATTGCCCAAGCGCATTGTGAATATTGGAGTCTCCTGAAATCAGCGCCGAGTTATTGTTTACCGGTTTGTAATTAGCTGTGTACATATTGATGGATGAGTTGTATTATTTATTGTTCGTTACGAACAAAATGAGCTTTTGGCTGTCAGTGCTTTCCTCTCCAATAATCAAGAGTGGAGATGAAAAACAGTTCTAAGCAAAAAAAAAGCGCACATGTATGAGTTAGTTGAAACCTTCCAACATCTTAGAAATAATGAATGATTTAAATATGAAGTATTCCATACAATTAAAAAAACTAGCTTATTATCCTATAACCTAATTATCTAGTTTACAAAATTTTAAAAGAAAACATAGACAAGCTTAATAAGATTTATAATTGATCATTAAAATCCATTTTACTAAATAAAACAACAATTGCTTACTTTCTGAAAAATATAGTTAGTTAATTTAAGCATCATTGTCAAATATAGATTCCAAAAAATAAAAATATATAAATCAATTATAGACAATTAGCCGATAAAAATAATCTTATTAATCTTTGAAGAGTGTTGGTTTTTTTAAGGGTGTAGAAAAAAAGTATTGTGTGTAGGTTTTTCCTTGTGCTTCGCTGCTTATGGCCACTGTCAGTGATTCAGGTAACAAATAAATTATTGCAATGATTTATGCCTACGCGATGATAAATTAATTGTTCAGTTATTTAAGCCGAAGTAAATTAAATTAGAGCGACAATCAATAACAACACGAAGTTATTAAATTATATTTCACGGCTGTCACTGTATTTCCAGGTGACTACACATTTAAATAAAATTTATTAATTTTGAAATTTTATTAAATTAGTTTTGTGATTTTATACACAGTCACTTTATGTTATCTTGTAAAATGTTATTTATTAAGATTTAAAAAATAAAACATTGAGGCTTTGGTCTCCGCCGTGAGATTGTAAAAAAATGTAAAAAAAATACATATATATATAGATATATATTTATAAATATTTTCCATAACGCTTTTAAAGAGTAACCAAAATACAAGTAAAAGAGTTGCGGCCGTTCTTCGCTAGATGGTGTTAGGTTTCACATCCGCCAGAGCATTGCGAAAGCGTTTTCAGAGTTAGCTGCGTCTCTTACTACTGCATTAGGTTTTATATCGCCGTCTCACGTTCCAGACCACCACAACAAAACTACGGTCTAGTATGGGAGAAACCGTTTTAGCAGTCAAAACTTCAGTAATTCCATCATTCAAAACAAACTTCCAATATATTATTGCAGATTAATACTGTGCTTTCGAAATATCGATTCAACGTTTCTCGTTTCATACACCCAAAGCCGAATACGTTTGGAAATGGGTTGTATTTTTGTATCATTTGAGTCTGTGTGTAGGCTCTCGTGCTCTCACATAGGCTGTGCGGGCATCCCTCATCCCACCGGCTCATGCTGGAGAGGGAAGCGCTTCCACCGTGCATGGCTCCCGTAAGCTCCAGTCCCGCTTGACTTTTCAGGCAACGCGGACGAGCAAAGCCTCCGCTATTGCCGCGAGATCCTTCGCCAACGAAAGCTCCGCAAGCGTCGTTATAACATGACATGCTGAATAAACAATACTCTGACTCCTTCATAGCGGCGTTTGCGTACATGGACTGTTGATATTGCTTTTATAAATGATCAAAAAATAAACGAAAAACTGTTGTCATTCTTACGATTGTATATTTTTATTACAGTTTTTATAAACTTTCATACTAATAATTACTCATTAATAGCTAGAATAAAGTAACATAGTTAATAAGTAAGTGTCATCAAGTAGAATGTTTATGCATATCCCTTATTATTAAATCTCACTCACCGTGGTTGTCTACTTAAGTATTTAAAACTAAATTTCAAGTAATTAACGTTGTCATTAATGTCATAAGATAAGTTTTAGAGTAAATATCGTTACCTTGTTCGTCTTGTGCTGTGTTTGTGTTGTGTATTGTAATAGAAACTTTAATGTTATCTGCTTGTATTCATATTGTACTAATAAACTAATACATTAATTTAGAAATAAAAATCAAATTACATATTTTAATTTAAAGAAAACCCTTAACATATCTGCATTCAGTCACGAGTCTTTGGGCAGAGAGAAGGTGAGTAACTTTTAAACTTAAAAAAATAGTTTTTCAGATTTAAAATATTAAATAGTATGATTATTTTATTTCAATATTGAAGTAATTCAAGATTTTGGTTGCAAAAAAAATTGTAATTTTTGTATTCAGTCATAAATAAAATCCGAAGCCTTAAATTACAATCAGAGGCTTCCATTCAACCGATCGCGCTTGTGGATGCTAAGTGCATGTTTTAAGCATTGAACACATTTGAAAATGCTGTTTGATTTTATTCTAATATCGCAAATTGATGCATAGAGTATCCACTTTACCCTTTTCACGCTCGGCAGAATGGTTCAGTTGATTTTAGTGCCAATACTCGACTGGAACTAGAAAGTGTTTCCCTTATTGGTATTATTTATACGTCATCCCACAAAAAAGCTATCCTCGGAGAGTCGGCGTTCCTAAATAAATATTTGGCGCGGTATCCAAAACTTTTTCTCCGCAACTCCGAAAGCTTGTGAATAAATACATTTTTGGATGAATTATTTATACGGAGAAGGAGTTCGGCTGTTATGAAGAGAAAAGGTATAAGCGAGGGTTTGTGTACCTGAAAAATTTGTATTAAAGATCATATTGTAAATGGATTAATGTTTTCATACACCTACCGTACGGGATTTTCCCGTGTGTACTTTTGAATTTCAATTGGATAAATTCAGGAAATTATTTATTACATTGATTTATATTCCATTTCGAAAACCAAATATACAACATTACAGTAAATAATACAGTATTAATAGTTTTCATTTCAAATATACTTGTTTTATAGCGAATGTGACTTGAATGTAACATAGATTTAAAATTTAAAAATAAAGTAAATTTGAACAATTCATAAAAAAGTATAGTATTTATTTAAAAGAAATGCATTTGGCGTTTTGTAAACGGCGTTAATAACCAACATTTAATTATCTATGCTATTGAAAATGCGATCTTATTTTTATCCGGGCTCAGAGTACATAATTATGAAAAAGAGTCACAGTACTTATATTGGTACATTGCTTGTCTACAAAGGGATCTCTGAGTTAAATTAATGGACGATCAGATAGTAAAAATCATTTTTTTATAAGAGTGAGGCTTACATACTGTGAAAGAGCGGTAGACACACAAACTCAGATAATTTGACTAAGGAGTCTGATTGTAAAAATTAACAGGTGAAACGCTATGCTTGCAATTTTGGAACTTATTTCAATTTTATGTTCACTGTAATTTTCAATAACTCCTTAAATTATTAAATATAAATCTTTCAACATTGTTTTAAAATAAAACGTTTATTATGTTTTTTGATTATACGTAAAAAAATATATACTAACTCTGTTAGGTGTACTAATGAGTATTTATTGTATTTTGATACACATCTTTCCAACTAAATATTTCCATTAACCAACATGTTCGTCTTCGATAACTTATGAAAGCTGATTTCAGAACTTTTGCCAAAAAGGCTTATTAATGAACTTGCACATTTGTAAGTTCTATAGTAGAAGAGATAGAATCAATATCGTTCTTAAAATAGAAATAAGAAAAGCACACTTTTTCTTAACATCCTCATATTTAAGGATTTTTTTAAGGACATAAGAACATAGGATATTTAAAAAAAATGTATTTACTGTATAAAGAAAGATATATTAATTTTATTTTATCGCGTACACACCCAAATAAATAATTATTTAAATAAATGTTTTTCTTAGATTTTTTCGGAATACGGACGCTTTATAAAATGCGTTTCGTTAATACGACGGTTACTTTAAAATTGTCATTGTTCTGCAAAAAATGAATATTTAGATGATGAGATTAATTGGCTTGTTCATTATGGAGGTTCACTTGGCCCTCACACACCGACTTAATAAACATTTTTATTGAGTAAAGCAATAAAAGGTAATATGCAAATTTGGAGTACCGCGCAAAAAGAGAGGAGAAAAAATCCCCATCGCTGGTAATTGAAGAGTGTTTAAAAAAGTTTGCTGCGCTGGTGGAAGGAAGTCGCTCTAGCAATGTAATTTACATTTCTATTATAAAAAGGGAAATAAAACGCGAGTGCTCGGCGGCTGCCCTCCGAGGCCGCGGCTTCTTCGCCCGCCCTGGAAGCTCAGCACTCGAGGAGGCTTTGTTTAATTTTATTTTTTAGGCGTTGATTGCATGTAGTGTTTGAGATTTTTGTTGTGAGCCTCTAATAAAAAAAATGCGAGAATTTCTATCGCTAATTATGTTAAAAACTTGTAAAAACGTAAATACGCGCAGCTTCATTATGAACGAAGTTTTTTTGATTAAAAAGAACGTAGCAAAGAAATAATTGTTTTTTGTTGTTGTGTTAAAATATGCGGTAAGATTAAAAAGAAATTCTTTTGGGGAAGTTAAAAATGGAAAATAAATCAAACAAACATTATAACTCTCTCAGATGTATCAAGACGAAGTACTTGAGAAGATAAAGTGTTAGCAGATAAAATATAATTAATGAGACTAAGTTTATGTGCGTTTTATAAAAAAACTCATCAATTTATTTTTTTCAAGACAATTATATGGTTGATTTGCATTTGATAGCCATATTATATTTAAATTTACAAACAAACAAAATATATTTTTTATTGCAGTTAATAAAAAAAAATCAATTATTCATTAAAAAAAATACTATTATAATATTGTAAAAATAAATCTGCTATCATTTTCAAAATTAGTGTATTTTTTTGTAATTTTACTAATATATCGTAATTTTGTAATTATTTACAGTCATGAGATTGATTTAGAATGTAAAAGTAAAAACTGATTTTATCAATAAAAACAGAGAAACTAGACAAAATGTCGACAAAAATATATTGTTGTGACAATAATGCCTGCCTGTAGATATTGCATTATTTTATAAATATTAACTCGTAAATATACTTCATAGACTAGTTAGATTTCTTAATTTTGGCCGTATGAATACTGGAAATTCATTTACGTTTTTATCAGCATAAACTGAAAATATTTTCAATTATCACGGAAAGAGCCCGAATCTTAACTGTAAATCCATGAAATAAGTTGAATATATATTCATATTGAAAATGAATGCTTATCTATATCGTCTAAGAATAATAAAAAAAACCCACCGAGTTTACACGGATACCAGTTTGAAAACATGTAAATAGTATTTAAATCAAGAGGATTTGTTTTTTCCTAAAAATTTGAACATTAAATTTACGCATATTAAATCTGTTTAATAAAATAAACTTAATTATAAAAAAATCGGATATGTTATATGTTAACGACCTTTGGATGATAATAACTGTTTTGATTATATTGAACATATCAGCAATTTTGTATGCATTTTAGTGGATTCCATTTGCATCGTATACAATATTAGACCTCTAAATTGTTTATATTAACCATTATTCCAATGTGTCTAAAATACTTAATTTGTTGGAACAGCAAGTTACCGGTCAGGCCCTGGCCACGCCTTTTCCCATCGCATTTAATCAAGGCTTCAGGTCCGTGTTGGTCGAGGAAAAAAGGTGTGTTCCTATACATATTGTCTTGTATTCGTGTGTTATTTCATAGAAATATCCATTTATTCTTTATACATTGGGTGCGGTTCCGATATTAACTGATAAAGCTGCACTTCCAAAATATATTTTTAGATTTCAATATAGAAAATTTTATTATATATGATAAAATTTTAATAATAATACTCATTTATTTTATATTCGATAAAATGCTTGGAATCACAGTTGAAATGTTAATTTTGTCTAGTGCAAGACGTTCCCTCAGCTATTTTCTGTTTGTTTGATGAGAACTCCAAACTGCGGAGTAACTTGTAATTTGATAAAGATTCGAGCGATCTGCAGATAGCAAAGCGCACTTGAAGAAAAGTGCATTAATTTTTTAGATTGTGAAATAAAACACCAGAAGATATTTGGTACATATTACATTTATATTAATGTATTTATATTTATTAATATATAATTTTGATTAAACGCAAACAATAAAAATATGAAGAAAAAAAACCTATCTAAGCATGTAAACATGTAACCGGTGCGATTGAATATATATATATATATATATATATATATATATATATATATATATATATATATATATATATATATATATATAAATAGTAATTCTAAGTAACAGAAATTTTACTGTAGTTGAATTCGATTAAAAATGTACAGGTCTTGTTTTTTATTATTTCAACATTTTAACGTAGAAATAAGGTTGGCATAGTAATTTAGCCTGGATATATATGCGTACCTACCCACGGTACAAAAGGAAGGAGTGGATACCTGTGAATTTAAGAATAAATACATTGTAGGGAAGAGAGGACGACATTCGTTTTCCTTTTCCAGATTTATAGTTTCATCTATAGAAGGGTGTGAACTGCCGGATAAATCTGGAGTTCCGTCCATACCCTCAAATTATTTTCAGGTGCTCAACTCTATTGATATTTTAGGTTACCGATTGGACTGCGTCTATTGAATGTCGGTAAACTGTGTATACCTATATTTCAACGAAAGCTCATGTTATTATTATAGCAATTGAATATTTTGGAAAAGTAACGTGTATAGTTACTGTGCATATTAAATCTTTGATGATAATTGTTGAAAAAATTCACTTGAGATTCATATATTTGTAAAATGTTTTCTTTCAGAAGAGTTTTTTTAAATTTATTTGTGGCCATCGTTTAAATTTAAAACTGAATCATTAGAAAATCATTATATCATAACAACTTTTTAATGAAGTTTATTTAATTAAAACCTTGTGTTAAAAACTGAAAGTAACTTCTTTGCATTGTAAGCGTTGTTTTTTTGTTCTATCTGGATGAATATTTTTGCTAAAGCGTGGCCGACGGGAGGAGTATCTATTTATGAAATGCGACCTCCGTGCAAAAGCGTTCAGCGTGTTGTATTTTATTCACATAAATATCTCGCACAAGTAATGTTTACACTTGTTTGCAACTGATAGCGACTTATAAAAAGTGATGTCCCGGCTGGGTTTTGTACGAAACCACGAAGTTTCTGCGCTTGACCTTTGTGGCTCAAAAAACCCAATTTAGGCAGGGGTGGGGTACCATTGTGTTGCTTCCATTGTGTCCCGGCCCGTTACATGGCTCGGGGATCCATAACTATTTCGGTTGGTGACCCCTAAGATATTTATAGAGCGCCGCTTAAAACAATACTTAACCTATCTCCTTGTTAGCCGTAGAAGGTTGCTTTATAAGTAATGAATAATAAATCATTCCGTACATGATTTATCACGTTTTGTAATTAATATAATTTATAATAATTACTTACAATTCAATGTATCATCAGATAAGTATGATCAATTTGCGTAATTTGCCAAATACCTCAATATTGAAAATAAAAGAATCGCTAAATTACGTCTCTAGTAAAAACTATGAAATTTTTTATATACCAAAATAACACGTTTTATCAAAAAAGTCTTTAAACATTTCTTTGGAAAATGGTAAAAAAGTAAATAACTTACTGTTTTTTTTCATATTTTTTTATGTAACTATTGTTATATTAAATACAGACAATGTTAAACTGTATATATTTCTGACAAATTATCAAACAGGTTTGATTTTTGTGAGTATTTTCATTAATATGATCACTTTTAATATAAATTTAGTTTTTTATTCGTGTCACATGATAATTATATTAAATATTTACCTAAAAATTAAGAAAGCTTTCACGGTTAAATAATATTTTATTTATAATTATGATATTTATAATAAAATGGTGGAAAATTGTTAAAGTATATCAAGTGATATAACATTCTTTAAGAGATCAATCTGTCGTCTTCTTAAGTCTCCATGCTGATTCTGAGATTCTACTTGTCGATGTTACTACGATTAAAACAAATTTATAAGATTAATTTAATATATGAGGTATAATTACAAAAAACATGATGTTTTGCATACTCTTCAAGTAGCGATCAAATTCGCCAATGAATATGACTGCGTCACAGAATCAGAATACCGATTTTTTTTTTCATAAAAATTGATACTTTCAAAAAATAATTATTGCAATCATCAAAGAGTACATTTTGTAAAGATATAATATCGGATTTTTTAATAGGGTCTTTAACGTATATAAGAACCTGTGGATTTTCAGGAAATCACGCTAGACCACGCACAAGTTCGCGTCCACACGACGCACTGCCTCAGACCTGCGGGAAAAGATTTACTAGGATTCGATATTTAGGAAGAATTGATATTTTTTTCAATATCTACGACTGTTGTGGTTGTCACATTCGAAATAAAACCCCATCGAAAGGTGCTATTGAATATTTATAGCAAAAAATATATCGGCGACTTTCGTTTATTGCAAGTCGTATCCTTTTTACAGTGATATATTGTATTTTTTTTATATAAGTTGATATTTTTTTAGATTCTGTACTGTATTGTGTCTACCCAATAATAAAAGTGATGTTTACAAAGTAGATTGTGTAAAATAATTTATTTTTAAAATATAGTGTAGCATACACAGAAAATAGCTTTCTCCCTGCTTGAATATATACTCGTACATAGTTGTAAATAATATTTAAATTAGTGTTCATTGTATTCAAAAACCAATTTAAAATACATATTTCAAATTGATAAATTTAATCTATTTCGTTTCATGTTTTCCTTGTAGTGAATTTTTGTTTGCAAATCGCTCACGAAAGCCATTGACTATTGTAGTAAAATAATCAAAACCACCGTTAGGTCTTGCCAGAGAGTGATGAAATTTAATTGTAAACGTGTTTGGCGTATTTAATCCAAAATATTCAAACAGTGAAGAGGAAAGGAATTAGTTCTCTCCTTGCATGCGTTTAGAAAGGGCGTGACAAAATTAATTCTCTCAATGTCATTCCACGTTCTCAACATATAATATGAAACAAGTTAAAGCGTTCAACAAAGTTATCTCAATTTAATAAATCTATTTGATATCATTGCAAGTAAAACAGTTAGTGAAACTCACAGACTTAAAAAAATGTGTTTTATTTTTTACATATTTTTAAAAACGGCCTATTCTTATATTTGCCAAATAAAATTTAATATTTGTATGAACTTAACCTCATGTTCTTTAAAAGTGTAACAATACGCACCGAAAATGTTAAAACATTTATTTGATTTTGTAACAGTTTTTATTTTAAACTTAATATAAAAGGCCACTGCTTGTGCATGGCTGCCATTCTGTACCCTGAGCGAGTGTAAAGGATTGGTAATGGAGTAGTGGACTTGGAATGTTTCTGGAGGGATGTGCTCTGTAAGTTCCATGTCGAGGTGGGGTGGCTCCTGCTATTGTTTCTGTAGCCTGCTGCAGAAGAAGTATCAGATCTAAACGCCAGAGCTTTGTAAGGAAAGGATTATATAATAATGCTACTGGGCAGCAGCAATACGCAGAATTTTCGTGTAGAAAAACCCACTACACTATTTTCCCCTTAGAAAGCCATGAACACTGGCTCAGCACGAGTATATGCTCTGTGAAATAGTCACCAACATCATCTGAGAAGAGGCACTTGATAAAGAAGAAAAAAGGCCGACAATTGACATGAAAGAATTATTTCAAATAAGATTTAGTAATGTTATTAAAAAATTGTAACTTTTAGTCATATTTTATATTTTTATTTTTTTAAACCAAATATGATGATTTTGATATACAATAAAATTAATATTTTAATAACATTCAACATTGCATTAAACTTTGTAAAACAACAAATTGACAACAACAGTAAAATGCATCATCACTATTATCAAACATTTCAACAACCGAATCAGGATTATGCAAACCTTGCACCGACGAACGTCATCGATGGCATTAAATGCAACGGCAGTTGCAGAGCTCCGGAGCCGTGCTCCGTACAAAGGTGGCAGAGGTACTCCATGAAACATGCACTTTGGAGAATTGATTGCACGGTGGTCCTCCCCCCCCCCCCATCAGAGCCCATTGAAAACATTTTTCAGCGGATTTCGCCATGTTTGTAGCCGCGGCCGTTGAGCCGTAAAAAACAGTCATTGAGACGACGCGCTTTTGCTCCGGATTTTGTACGATTTTGTATGATTCTGGCTTTTTGCGGCCGATGCGCGCCCGCTGATGGTTTTTTAAGTAAACTTTTGAAAGGTGAAAGATTGAAAGGTTTTTTGCGCGGTGTTTTGCTGGATTTTTTTATTCGAGTGAATGCAAGTCTGCGTTTATTCGATTAGTTGGTTATGGATACATTTTTTGGTGGTGGAAAAACTTTATTTACAGTGTAGAGTATTATTTCAATGAACAATATTTTTCATAATAATTTAATATAAAATATAATGATATTTAAGTTCATTTAATCTCTTCCAAATAAAAACGAGTTGAAATTATCTATAATTATTAAAATTAATAAAAGATGTACATCAGTACAATTGATTGGTAAAATAAACTCTATATTTTATACAGTAAGTATATTATTTTTAATGTTTTTAATAAATTTAAAATTAAAAAGCCAACATATATCTGTTACTTTGAATTAAAATTGTGCGAATGCCATACGATGTGCTGATTTATATAAACCTGTTCAATAATATTTTATTTTTAACTTATAACATACATTTTTTTAAATAACTATTTTCCTTGAAAGGTATAAAATCAATTCGATTATCTTATTTCAAATATAATTATTTGTTTTCTGGCCAAGCAGTAGCGATTTCTAGTCATGTTTCCGAGGCGCCTCTTATATCTGTTATCAGTCCATAACCAGGGGAGATATTTTTTCCTTCAGGTTACCTCCTCGCTCTACCCTGGTGCTCTGGGAAACCAGAAATTCCCTAAAGCAATATGAATGGTTCCAAGCTATAACGCGCTCGTGCCTTGCTGACGGAGATGTACGTTTACGATCATAAAATACATATTCGTATTTTATTTTCCGTTTTAATATATTTTCGTGCTGTTTAATAATTCATCACAAAGACTTTATTACTGAAATTGTATTTGGAAGGGCGCGACTGTGATTGAAATATGTTTTGGAAAAAAAGCACTGTAAAAATAATTTGTTCAATGTCAACGAAAAACTTATTACTAAAAACATCAAGTTGAAGTCTTAATATTCATAGGATCTTAACTTATATATTTTGAGAAAATTATATAGCGGAGTTCCATTAGATACTTATTTTATGCCATCGTAAAATATTTGAAAACTGTATCGGACAGTTTTGAATTATTTGTTTTTATTAGTGTACTTTTGTACACTGAGTTAAAACATTAAATTTTTAATTGTTGATAATGCTATTTGAGCTAATCACAAACAAAAGATTTTTCAAATAAGTCATTATCTGATTTATAAATACTCAAATATTTTAGTAATTGAGTCGTATGAAATATAGTTTCAAGCTTTGGATTTTTCATTGAACTATTAAAGAAATACACTAATTAATAAATTCAATATTTTTGACAGAGAGTACTTGGTGGAATTCCATTTTAATATTTTTGAGTAAAATACTTGAGTGATTTTCCACATGTTCGTTTTTATTTGTGACTGGTTTCGCCAACCTTTCACGTAGGCATTATCACTCTGTTTGATAATGCCAAGGTGAAAGGTTGGGGAAACCAAAATCAAAAGTATTTTACTCAAAAATATTACATTGATTAATCAAATGTATACATATTATCAACAACAAAAAAAACGTAGATTTTATATAATTGTTATGTGTGATAATATATATTTTATAAATATATAATAACGGAATATTAATTGCTGGTTATACTTCAGTTACCTTTTAAATCACATGAATTCTACCACCAACTTGGAGTGTACACAAGTAAGAAGATACAGTGAAGTTGGTTCTGGAGCGTAGGTTTATGGATTTATGGCCCTGTTGAAAAATCCGTTTCTTGCACCCCTTCCCAGTAGGCGGCGAGGCTTGCACCCTGGCCTGGCGGGCCGCGCTGGCCTCGGTGCACTAGGAAACGTTCAAAATAAAATACACAACCACTACGTGCAGAGCATTCAACGAATAAATATTGTGAGCTTACGTAAGAGCTTGGATGAAATGTATTTTAAAATTGTTCAAGTAAATTATAAGTAAACCGTAACACATAAAAAGTGTTGAGTATGAGTAGTAATAAATTTTAAGTGATTGCAGACATTTTAACTTAAGTCTGTTCAAGTACGTTGTTTTCATGAATTATGAGTGGTGCATACAGAGTAATAAACACAAATAAAACTTACTCAAGATAATTCTATACTTGCTGTAAAGATTTTTCTTTTATGTGGAGTATGTTTGTTCCCATTGGTTCTCAGGAATAAACCCCATGCTCTAGATATCAAAACTACCTTTTTTACATTTGAAATATCAATTTCATGAGTCCAAACTTGGGCCAACTTTATAAATAAATGAGCGTTAGAGTTATGATAGAAACCATAGCGTGTTTAAAATCAAATATGGTTTGGTTGGTTATGGTCACGTAGACTTCTAAAAACAACATTATACAATAGATATTTTGTAATTATCAACATATATTTATATTTTATTATTGGTTGTGAAGACCATCTCACAGGAAGTACGATTTTACCTATACAGGTTTAATTGATTGATAATGATTAAGAACATCTTTTCAAATATTGAAATTCGATTAAAGAAACTCTTAGAAAAATATATCATCGTGATTTGTGCGGGATTCGAACCCACATCCCCTCGCTTACATGGCAGGTGCATTACCAACTATGCTAACCAATCACTAGTACTAGACAAGAATTTTTAATAATCATATCCTATAAATGAAACAATGTTCTTATTATGCCTAATTAAATATTATGTGACTTGCAATACTAGACTTTTAACACAAAGTACTGAGTGAAGCATTTTAAATCCAATCTGGATATTAGTCTATTTAATTATGTCAATACACGTACTTGTTAAATTTTATTATTGGTTGTGAAGACCATCTCACAGGAAGTACGATTTTACCTATACAGGTTTAATTGATTGATAATGATTAAGAACATCTTTTCAAATATTGAAATTCGATTAAAGAAACTCTTAGAAAAATATATCATCGTGATTTGTGCGGGATTCGAACCCACATCCCCTCGCTTACATGGCAGGTGCATTACCAACTATGCTAACCAATCACTAGTACTAGACAAGAATTTTTAATAATCATATCCTATAAATGAAACAATGTTCTTATTATGCCTAATTAAATATTATGTGACTTGCAATACTAGACTTTTAACACAAAGTACTGAGTGAAGCATTTTAAATCCAATCTGGATATTAGTCTATTTAATTATGTCAATACACGTACTTGTTAAATTTTATTATTGGTTGTGAAGACCATCTCACAGGAAGTACGATTTTACCTATACAGGTTTAATTGATTGATAATGATTAAGAACATCTTTTCAAATATTGAAATTCGATTAAAGAAACTCTTAGAAAAATATATCATCGTGATTTGTGCGGGATTCGAACCCACATCCCCTCGCTTACATGGCAGGTGCATTACCAACTATGCTAACCAATCACTAGTACTAGACAAGAATTTTTAATAATCATATCCTATAAATGAAACAATGTTCTTATTATGCCTAATTAAATATTATGTGACTTGCAATACTAGACTTTTAACACAAAGTACTGAGTGAAGCATTTTAAATCCAATCTGGATATTAGTCTATTTAATTATGTCAATACACGTACTTGTTAAATTTTATTATTGGTTGTGAAGACCATCTCACAGGAAGTACGATTTTACCTATACAGGTTTAATTGATTGATAATGATTAAGAACATCTTTTCAAATATTGAAATTCGATTAAAGAAACTCTTAGAAAAATATATCATCGTGATTTGTGCGGGATTCGAACCCACATCCCCTCGCTTACATGGCAGGTGCATTACCAACTATGCTAACCAATCACTAGTACTAGACAAGAATTTTTAATAATCATATCCTATAAATGAAACAATGTTCTTATTATGCCTAATTAAATATTATGTGACTTGCAATACTAGACTTTTAACACAAAGTACTGAGTGAAGCATTTTAAATCCAATCTGGATATTAGTCTATTTAATTATGTCAATACACGTACTTGTTAAATTTTATTATTGGTTGTGAAGACCATCTCACAGGAAGTACGATTTTACCTATACAGGTTTAATTGATTGATAATGATTAAGAACATCTTTTCAAATATTGAAATTCGATTAAAGAAACTCTTAGAAAAATATATCATCGTGATTTGTGCGGGATTCGAACCCACATCCCCTCGCTTACATGGCAGGTGCATTACCAACTATGCTAACCAATCACTAGTACTAGACAAGAATTTTTAATAATCATATCCTATAAATGAAACAATGTTCTTATTATGCCTAATTAAATATTATGTGACTTGCAATACTAGACTTTTAACACAAAGTACTGAGTGAAGCATTTTAAATCCAATCTGGATATTAGTCTATTTAATTATGTCAATACACGTACTTGTTAAATTTTATTATTGGTTGTGAAGACCATCTCACAGGAAGTACGATTTTACCTATACAGGTTTAATTGATTGATAATGATTAAGAACATCTTTTCAAATATTGAAATTCGATTAAAGAAACTCTTAGAAAAATATATCATCGTGATTTGTGCGGGATTCGAACCCACATCCCCTCGCTTACATGGCAGGTGCATTACCAACTATGCTAACCAATCACTAGTACTAGACAAGAATTTTTAATAATCATATCCTATAAATGAAACAATGTTCTTATTATGCCTAATTAAATATTATGTGACTTGCAATACTAGACTTTTAACACAAAGTACTGAGTGAAGCATTTTAAATCCAATCTGGATATTAGTCTATTTAATTATGTCAATACACGTACTTGTTAAATTTTATTATTGGTTGTGAAGACCATCTCACAGGAAGTACGATTTTACCTATACAGGTTTAATTGATTGATAATGATTAAGAACATCTTTTCAAATATTGAAATTCGATTAAAGAAACTCTTAGAAAAATATATCATCGTGATTTGTGCGGGATTCGAACCCACATCCCCTCGCTTACATGGCAGGTGCATTACCAACTATGCTAACCAATCACTAGTACTAGACAAGAATTTTTAATAATCATATCCTATAAATGAAACAATGTTCTTATTATGCCTAATTAAATATTATGTGACTTGCAATACTAGACTTTTAACACAAAGTACTGAGTGAAGCATTTTAAATCCAATCTGGATATTAGTCTATTTAATTATGTCAATACACGTACTTGTTAAATTTTATTATTGGTTGTGAAGACCATCTCACAGGAAGTACGATTTTACCTATACAGGTTTAATTGATTGATAATGATTAAGAACATCTTTTCAAATATTGAAATTCGATTAAAGAAACTCTTAGAAAAATATATCATCGTGATTTGTGCGGGATTCGAACCCACATCCCCTCGCTTACATGGCAGGTGCATTACCAACTATGCTAACCAATCACTAGTACTAGACAAGAATTTTTAATAATCATATCCTATAAATGAAACAATGAAACAATTTAATTAGGCATAATAAGAACATTGTTTCATTTATAGGATATGATTATTAAAAATTCTTGTCTAGTACTAGTGATTGGTTAGCATAGTTGGTAATGCACCTGCCATGTAAGCGAGGGGATGTGGGTTCGAATCCCGCACAAATCACGATGATATATTTTTCTAAGAGTTTCTTTAATCGAATTTCAATATTTGAAAAGATGTTCTTAATCATTATCAATCAATTAAACCTGTATAGGTAAAATCGTACTTCCTGTGAGATGGTCTTCACAACCAATAATAAAATTTAACAAGTACGTGTATTGACATAATTAAATAGACTAATATCCAGATTGGATTTAAAATGCTTCACTCAGTACTTTGTGTTAAAAGTCTAGTATTGCAAGTCACATAATATTTAATTAGGCATAATAAGAACATTGTTTCATTTATAGGATATGATTATTAAAAATTCTTGTCTAGTACTAGTGATTGGTTAGCATAGTTGGTAATGCACCTGCCATGTAAGCGAGGGGATGTGGGTTCGAATCCCGCACAAATCACGATGATATATTTTTCTAAGAGTTTCTTTAATCGAATTTCAATATTTGAAAAGATGTTCTTAATCATTATCAATCAATTAAACCTGTATAGGTAAAATCGTACTTCCTGTGAGATGGTCTTCACAACCAATAATAAAATTTAACAAGTACGTGTATTGACATAATTAAATAGACTAATATCCAGATTGGATTTAAAATGCTTCACTCAGTACTTTGTGTTAAAAGTCTAGTATTGCAAGTCACATAATATTTAATTAGGCATAATAAGAACATTGTTTCATTTATAGGATATGATTATTAAAAATTCTTGTCTAGTACTAGTGATTGGTTAGCATAGTTGGTAATGCACCTGCCATGTAAGCGAGGGGATGTGGGTTCGAATCCCGCACAAATCACGATGATATATTTTTCTAAGAGTTTCTTTAATCGAATTTCAATATTTGAAAAGATGTTCTTAATCATTATCAATATATTTATATATTTTGTGACTTGTGAAAAATATTTTAATAGTCTACAAGTACTCGATCGACTATTTTTTGGTAATGTTTTGAAAGAAAATGTGTCAATGTTACAGGCCATTTTAATTTATCGTTTTGATGTGACTTCATTCAAAGAACTGTTTACCATGACAATAAATAAAAAAATTACGGCTAGTATTTTTCAGGAATATAAAATGTTTTTATATATTGAAAACATATGGATTGTTTTATGCTCAATCACAGTGGTAATATTTTAACTAAGAGTTTTCAAACTAAGCATTTCCTCAGGATTATTAATCCGGAATCGTTTTTTGGTTTTATGAATCGTAATTTTACTTAGAAGTTTTCCTCGTAGGGAAGTTTTCGGAAGGTAGTTTTTAGCGGACAAGTGATCGAGCGCCGATTGTTTGCAGTAATTATGTATTCACGAACAAAGTGCATCAGCGCGGGGGCGGAGTGCGTTTCACTGTTCCTCTTACACGGAATTTCAATTAGCGATATACGATTGCACACGCCTGAGAGCCCCACAGCCTGCGTGGAGGGGACACCACCTACCCCTGAAGCCTGAATTTTTCTAACGCGACGTGAATAATTATAATTATATTGATTTGTTTAATGCTGGATTCATTATTTTTTCTATGTATGCTATGACTTCAATTATTAATATATATTTTATAATTGAATTCGGAGCATATAAAGTACAACAAATAATTAAGACTAATTGATATTTTTAGAAAACAGTAACAAATGCACAGTTGAAATACTTTACAAATATTTGTTTAAACAGAGTATTACACCTGGAAATCAAATTTCAATTACGAGATATCCCATTTCATCTTTCATCAAGAGAACGGTCCATATCACCGCAGCCCGAGCGATCAGTTCCACAAGCAGCTTAATACTTACTTTCCTGATAGCGAGCCAGCGGTAGGCTTGCGTACAGGCGAGTTTGCCTGCAAACATTAGACATACTTAGCAATTACTGTGAAAGCTTCGACTTATTGGCAGAGCAAACCCCTCGTGGCTTGGGAGCCTCGACTGCTCACCGATAACTAGATGAATTAAACGATTTTTATGGATCAATATTAGAATACTGGGAATCCATTTAAGTAACTCGTATCAGAAGTTTTTACATACATTTCTATGTAAATTAAAAGAAGTCTTTGGTGCAGAATAAGCAAATAATGTCCGTTTTCAGTAATAATATAATTTTTTTATATTATACATTAAAAGTGATCTAGGTTTAAACATTTATTGATAATAATGTAACATTTAATAATTTATGATGAATAACGACTTCATAGTTTTTTTTTTAGATATGATGGTTTTAAAATCTACTGCAAAAAACAAAATCAATTTTTAATATCATTAGAAGCATAAATACCAATTAGTTACTTGATGTTATTAAAAATGCATTTTTCAAGGAATAAAAAGCTTATTTCCCTTTTCCGACTCACAAAATCACAGTTTATTTTGTTGTGTTGAGTTTTGCAGAAGAAATCTGATTATATAAAATATCCTTTACTATATAATTATAATGTAAAGCTCTTCATAATTATTAAGTAGGTAGTCAATGTACACATTATATTTTCTACGCTATTACATGTAAACGGTAAAATCGGTTATCTTACCTGTACATCAAAATAATTAACCACGGTACAGTTCATTTAACAATGACTTCCGAACTTCGTGCTGGATTTCAATGTAAAGCTAACGCATTATCTATAATCGTGTGTCGTGACAATCGCCTGCCTATTATGGTAAAGTGTTACAGAAGTTTTATTAAGCGTCGTACGTCATGTCGTGTCGTGTGGCACGCCTTCACACATTATCGACACCCACTGCATACTCTATACCAAACTATAATGATTATAAAATAAACAGAAACACAAAACACTCGCACTAACGTACTTTGCATCAACAGGTTAAGTGTCTTTTTCAATTTATATTTGTACAATTTGTAAATTGTTTGAACAATGGAGGAGATAAAACTTTATTTGAAAAGAATCAGAAATATATTAAAATACACGGTTTACTTTTTGGATAGTTCTAATTTGTTTGGTCTTCTCACGAAAAAAAATAAATGTCCTTTATTACAGAAAACGAAAAATGTAAAATGTAGTCATTCTAGGCTGCTTCGTTGCTATTAAATATTTGTTGTTTCTCTAATTTACTTTTAAATTCAGTTCATAAAACTGCCTTTTTTTTATTAGTCCAAATGTTTCATTTTTCCATGTAAATGCTATATTTGCTCATTTGCACACATAGGAATGCTAATTTGTAAATGAAATAATTCTATTATTTAAAAAAAAAAATTGTACTTTAATATAATATTTTATTGGAAAAACTTTTCAGCTATAATGAGGCTCATAATATTATATATAAATAAAAATGTAAGTATTTTTACAAGAGTAGGAGAGATAAGAAAATTACACCCGGTTTTCGGCCTAAATATTTGGTCAATGCAAAAATTAAAGTTTCGAATTCCTTTGCGGGCAATCTGTTATACTCAAACGGCAACCTGTCTGGCTGGAATTTAATAGGGATTTCGCAGAATTCACTTCCGCTTCCCCGAAGTAGTACTGTTATATCATGTAAAAGCTATTTGGGTATATTTGCTCATTATTGAAAAACGTATTTTAAAGAAAACACCATATGATACTCTGATACTTAAGATAAATACATGCTATAAAAGCAAAAAAGAGAACGATTTAAAATATTACATCCGTATCGTGTAAAGATATTATTTTGAAGTATAACAAAAAATATATTTTTATTGAAAACACAAATAGTGATACTATCGAAAAACATATATTGATGAAGTTTCTGTGGCAAAAGAATATATCTTATTAAATTTAACTTGCTTGATAAACACAAAAATGTCAATTCAAGCTATTTTCAGATTTATACGGGTTGACTTTACAGTCTATTTCATTTAAATACACATTACTTGTTATCCCTATTGTATTTTTTGTTTCCCTAACATCACGACCAATTCTTATTACTCAAATACAAATTTTTAATCTTACAAATCTTGAGATGCCTCAATTAAATTGGATTTCTTGAAAAATCTCAGGTTACCGATCGGGACCATTTTGGGAGCGGTGTTTCCTGTAATTATGTATACTTAGCAGGTCCGCGACAGTCACAGGAAGTGTTGGCAGCTGCCGTCAGCCGCCTCCGCTCGGGCAAATTGTTCCCGTTTAATTAATAGAAAGTACGATATAATTATATTGTCATATTTACGGCCGACGTGCTTAATTAATCCAAAAGTAAAAGATTTACCTCAATAAGGGCACACTGCCGCCAGCTTGATAAAATCTTATTGAAAGTAATACTTTTGTATTTGTGTACGATCAATACATATCGTACACAGTATTTGTGTACAATAACAATGATTTTATGTCGAGGTATTTTTCCAATAATTTTTTTTAAATTGAAATACACCCAAAAATGTCTGTATCATTATTTATGTTTTGTTTTTTTGGCATCTGTAGTCTGTCCACAAGGTTAAAAACTTCAAGTTTGTGTATTACGTTATCGTAAATAATTTTTTTAACTACTTTTTTAAGGCTTATATTACGTTTATTGTAGAAATTAGTATATATGACACTTTTTTTAGAGCTTCACGAATCCGCAGGGTTTTTTGAAGTTTTTTTTTTGGTATGTGTATACAGCATATTATTTCTAACTCCTGGATTTGGCGGCAAGGTCATGCTGATGATTTATTAAGCTTAAAGAGAGCAGCCCGGTCGTATTATGCATAATAAATAACGACTTGAATGTCCATATATTATGAAGGTTAAATATTTCTAGTATACTATTGTGCGTGAAATATTGGGGTGAATAGCTGTTTAGTCCCTAGGCGAATAAAATTAAAGGTTAATTTTCATTTATCCAGCCAAAACCCGTCATTCCCAAGACGAAAACGTCCTACAAGTTTCATCTATAAAATAATGTATTATTAAAAATATTAACAAAAATATTACCAAAAATATTAAATGATGATGATTCACATTCGATGTGTTTCAGTTCATTAAAAATTACTATTTATAAATGTAATTTATTTGGTTAAAGTCGTCGTAATTATTTTTTCAACAGAATCTGTAATTAGGCATGCCAAGCAGGGGAGCCAAGCGAATGAACAGTCCGTTTTCAAAAAATCTATTGTGTACCGAAATAAATTTAGCAGGATCGACTGGGAAACCGACTCTGGAGTCTAGGGGAGGCCGCCTTGGGGAAATCGGCAATCAGCCCCGGCGTGATACATGGCTGAAGAGGGCCGGACTGGGCGGCCGACCGAGCCGGCGCCGGACAATGTAGTCGGGAGGGGCCGGGCAATTTAGGACGTATGTGGAAGAAGGGAAAATTTTAATCGCAACCTTTTCCCCATGAAATTGGCTACTTAAGCACAAATAGAAGTTTAATATAGTACTGTGATAGAAACTGCAACTTTAAATCCGTGCCAGCATGCGTTGCGATACAAAAAAAAGTAAGCAAAAAAAAAATTTGTTTTTAAAATTAACTGTCAAAACTAATCTTAGTTTGATCTATTATTTCATATTCACCCTACTTTTTGCCATTAGTTAGGTGAATCTAAGATAATTTAAAAAATTCTTGACGTCAATATATTTTTTGTTTTCTTTTCTTATAGATTATAGTATAAAGTAACTCTATTATCTTTGTGATTAATACCAAGCATTCTTACATATATTTCACAAAGCCACAAATCATTGAATTATAATTTGTTATTTTATATTTTTATTAACCTAAAAATAATAAAATTTATCGAGGCTATATTTTACATCAATAAGTCATTTACAATTTTAAATAATGAGTCTTTCACTGTAAAAAAATTAAATTTAATACTTTTCGTACGTGTCTAAAAATGGCACACTGCTTTTGAATATTTTATTTCTCGTCTTAGGGAGACTCACCTTGAATTGGCATCAAAAGAGATATATCGACGAAAATAAATAAGGATACACTTTGTTTTGACATTTTTCAAACCTGCCAAACTATAAATAATTTTATCATACAAAAAAATTATCTGTGCATAAATCCAGTCACTTATTCATATGACGGCTTTATTCATAATAACAGACTGACCAATATTTTTGTAACTCTCTCTGCAGGCTGTCATTTCATCGCCGTCGCGGTCCATTATAATGATAAGCGCCTGTGTGTGACCGGAATTAAAATAAGAGCGGTTTCAGTTACCCTATTTGACTTGCACACATTGCACGTGTCCCGTACACGTGTTAGCTGATGTATTCTGCAGTCGCTACACATTTCTATTGATTGCCGATCTGTTTTTTCGCGAAAGAATTATTTGTTTTTGGCGCATTTGGGGCTGGCAAATATTTGATTTGGGGTGAAGTCAATATTGCGGTGTAGGCTCGATACAATATTTTTACACCCCTCTCTCGTATAGATATAAGGGAGAGTATATTATTCTTTGGGCGAAGAGTGTTGCTATTGTCAGTTTGTTAGTAATTGCAATATTTTTTTGAGAATTTGCCGATATGATTTACTTCGAGTACTAGTAAATCGATTCACTATTCATGTCATTCATGGTCAACTTCATGTGAACAACATTAATCTATATATTGGTTAGGGGACTTGCTATGTCCGATTGTATTATATATGTTTCTCATCGTATGGTAATTATTTCATGGTACGTTATTAGAATAAAGTAAACAAAAATAATAAGCACTCATTTTTAAAAAATAATTTTATTCAATGGTTCAAGAATTTCAATAAAATTTAAAGTGTTAAATGTAATTTGCAAAATCAGCATTAATATTCAAATTCTGCTTAAAAAAATTAAATACATAAAGTTATACTGACCGGATAAATTTATTAAGAACAATGACCCCGTCCAGAATAGCCCACGATGTAGGTAAGTATATATTTTTTATCAGCGCTCTGATGTCATTCTATTCTATAGCCTCGGTAGACATTACTTTTATTTCTAGTGCTGCGGTTGTGAGCTTGTTTCAGGTTTAGCATTCTTCTGGGGGTTTTTGTCTTTTTCTATAGAATAAAAGCAAACTAAGCTAGAATTAAAACTTCAAAATATTTATGGTGGAAGGCTATTTTGTGGTCCATTTCTTTATTTTCTATCTCATTCCGAATTTACTGAAAGAAAAACGCATCCCTTTGCATTTCGCTTAAGAAATTTTGTATAATGTACATAAAAGATGTTAGATTGCGAAGAATTACGGCACCATGTGTTTAATGAAACAAACTTATTTATGTAATACATAATGATGCTATTTCAATTAGGTTTCTTTTAATATTTTAACTTCATTTCCATAAAAATATTTTGTATCTTTAAAATAAATCGAAGAAAAATGCTTAAAAGACCAAGTATTATTTTATATTTATAATTCAAAAAATGTATATAAATTCATTGTTGATCCACATAACAATATTTTTTATATAATAATGCATATTTAAAAAAATAGATTTAACATACCATACAATAAATTTTTCTTTTTCTGTTAATATTAATAAATAATATTAATCAAGCATGTTAATTCAAATGCATTGTTACAAAAAAATGAAAGGGTAATATTGTAAAGCATTTAGTTGCTTTTACTTTGCTTCATAAGTACTTTAGACAGTAGAAATATACTAGTGGTGCATTATACCAGCAGATAAAGAAATGATTATTTGAGCACTGCAGGCGGAGTTGACCGCACAAGGAGGCACGGCGAGGCTTCGCACATTTCTCAGCAATAAACACCTCCAACCTGCCCCAGCGCAGGGCTGCCATAAAACGGAGGCCGCCATATTGGGGATGGTTTTGATTCAAGGCCCTACTGGGAATTGTTTTTCTACTTTAAAAGTTGCGCTTAATTTACATGTAAATATTATTCTGCAATCGAAAAATGTTTTATGCATGTTACATTAACGCTTTTTACAATTTTTTTTGAATTACAAACACGATTTTATAAAAAATGTTATTAGTAAATAATGTTTTTTTTATCTCCAGTTATCTGTGTTTTACTGTTCAAAATATAAAAAGCGCCTTGATGTTATGAAAGAAAGTCATTATGTTTTATCGTCTTCTTTACAGACGGACTGCAGTATGAAGTGTTAAATGCATATATTTTTCATTTACAGATTATCTTTCGTGATTAACATTCTACCATTTTATATATAGTATAATAGTATACTATTATAGTACACATTTAGATATATTATATTCTTAATATATAGGCTATAAAGCATTAATTATATGCAAAATCAGTAAATTAATATACATGGTATAAATTTGATACTTCAGAAAATTGATTAATTTCCTTAGGCTTCACGTAATAAATAGATTACATCCAAGCTCGCAGTCTCTTTGACATCTTAGCGATCTTAGCAATAGGCTCAGCAATTTTAATTATCATCGTCTTCATTCATCACAAATCTTGCAATTCACTTTCTGTCAAGACAATATCGAAAGCTCTCCTCTATCGCCTCGTGGTACAACTACAACCCCTGGCGTCTATCCGCCTTATTAAGTCTCTGGAAGCACTTCGGATAAGACGGCACTGAGAAGGAGGGGGCTCAGTAAAGATTACATCTCACAGACATTATGTAAAACGACACACCGGAGAGACCTAACATAATTAAACTGAATGCCATTGTTTCCTGGAGGCTTTAGTTTGGTGATAAATCCTCCCCACCCCCTGCGACCCTCGGGAACTACCCTCCACATGATCACAGCCCCTGGACGTCGCAGTTATCCACTTCATGGAGTAATTCGAAACACTTGTTACGTTCAATCATGTTTGTCTTTGATTATGACTCGTAAACCTAATCAGCCTCGTGGGAGTACTTGAATTCTGCAGAAAAACTATTGCATTGTAATATTTCAGTATGTATAATATGATATAAATTATAAATATGGTATATTTGTACATATTTTTTAATGAGATTCATGCTTAATTTTCTTAGTTCGACCAAGAATCAAGCATTTCTATTTATAATAGAGTAACTGCAACGAATGATCACTCTGTACTTTTTGGGGAATGGGTTTGTAAATAAACCTGGCAATGATCTTCTGTTTTGACTAATGTATATGGAACATATAATATAAAATAGTTTTTGGTTTTGAAGTTAGGTTAAAAAAATTAGTAAATTTTACAAATTTCAATGATTGCGATCTAAATGTTGACCAAATGTCCGATTGGTTTAAATGTTTTTTTTAGTGTAAGATTTGTTAAATGGTAAACTATTACACTTTCTAATCTTTTGTCGTCTGTTTTATATACACTGGTATGCGTTCACTCCTTTCACGAGCTTCACAAAAGATAGCTTTCACTTTCGCTGCCCCCTCAGCATCTTGGTCGTCGTCTCCACGTTCACCCTGAATGCGGTTCCTCGTCCAGGGGTAACTGTTGCAACGGAGAACCACACAATACGAGCCACCCCCGGCTAGGCACTATGTAGAGTGATGTTTGTTGTTCGGAGCGTGATTTATTTAGACTTTGCGGGCAGAGGGCGAACAATGAGCCGGGGGCTGTACCCTGAAACACTCCCCCGCCATTATCATTAAACAGGGATATATCTTTCCCAGCCACTTCAGCACCCATTCATTCCGTTCATAAAGTCAAAAATAAGAAAATGCTGAGGGACTCCACAGCATTTGCTGTGCTGATTTGCGCTAAAATAAATGTAATCGACATTTCGTAGTACATTCATATGATAATGTCACTTCTTAGGTATATGAAGATCACAAGTGGCTTACTTATAGTCCAAGTACGTTCCGCAGATATCTTATAGACACCATTTTTTTTATTTTTATGGAAATACCAAAATAAATGTAACGAAATTATGCGCTTTGTTACAAGTTGAGAAATACATATACGATTAATATTTATTTTAACATGGCCCATTTTTTTACATTTTTATTACTGATTTTTGTATTTTAGCAATGTTTACAAATTATGTAAACCATTCACACTAATTACCTATTATTTGATTTAACAAGACACGAATTAAATGCAATTTATTATTTCCAAGTACATCAAAGACAAGCTGATAAAATTTCTTAATTATCTGCTTCATTAAACAATAAAAAAATAAATTTGTTTTATGTAAATTGATTTATATATATCTGCTGTTCTTGAAATTAAGGTTATTATGTATTTTATAAATTCGTTTGTCGTAAAAAGCAATTGCTTCAACGATAATTCTACTTACATTTATAATAAAATATTTAATTAGTATTAAATTTGTTATTAAGAATGTTCTGCTTTGACTTTCTTTCCATTTCTGCTTATTTACGAAGCAAATTAGAAACTAATGTGTTTTTTCATATACTTATCATAGAATGGCCTTAATTTCAAACATGTTTATTTTTATTATGAAAAATCCTAGACAAAGTTCAACAGACTTTTAATGAGCTGTAGCTTAAAATATAAGCAGTAAATTTATATAGCTCAGTGTTGAAGGTTAAAGTCCAGGATTATGTTTATCACTGCGCTATATCGTTAATTTCGTTCTAATTATGTTCATCAGGGAGGTTACACCTAATTACCTGCGTTAGTCCAGGCTTAATCATGATATATAAGCGTATATACTAAAATGTCATATCGGTTCTATATATCCACTGGCGTCGGCTTCATTGTACCGACTTCAAATGTAATATTTGTGCATGTCAGACGGGTTTATTGAGCGATATAACATATTTTTAATATATATAAATATATTTGGCTATAGTCTACTGAATATTACTAGTTATTGCTAAATATTTTGATAAGTAAATTAAGAAGTAAAATTGAAATTGAATGAAATTAAGAAAAAAAAAATTATTCACATTTTTAATTTTGTTATTTGTCTTAAAAAAATATTCACATTTTTAATTTTGATATTTGTCTAAAAAAACATCGTAAGAAAAAGTGTTTACGCAAAAAGTACTTAGTTTTCTTAGAAGCAAATTATTTGAAAATATCAATAGTTTATTTGGCCGATTGTCATGTCGATTGGACAGCCTGATGCAGGTGTGTGCAGGTCTGTGTTAGTGCACATACATAACCCATCGGTGTATTGACACCCCATTAATGTTGCTAATTACTGATCTGAGTGGTTATGCAAATTGATTGACTTCACATTAAATCAGTCGAATGATGATAGGTCAACCGCCAGTCAGGTACCTCATTAAAGATCCCCTGTGTGGCATTGTATGAAATTCACTCCAATTAGCACCATTTTCTAACTACAAAAAAAAATATCAATGTAAATGAACTTTATTACAGTTTTTTTTATTTGATTATACACATTAATAACAATTAAGTATTTTTTTGGCATAAAATATGTTTAATATCAATGATTCATATCAGCTTAATATATGCTCATATGATAAAGATTTGAACAACAGTTACTTTTACCGGAAGTATTTTTTAAATGATATTTTTATTTATAAGTTTAAAAGTTGAAAGCATTGTTGCAGTTCGCAATCAAGCTAAAAATGTTCACTACGACAGCTTTACAAAAAACAGTCATCAAACTCAGATCCACAAAGCGTCAGAGGGCTGCTCCAGTGAGCGAGCAGACACTCGGCCAATTCATAACAGTCGCTGCAGGCAGGCCGGTCAGCGGGACGGATTTATTTCGGTCATATTGAAACAAATGGCTATAGAGAGCGGGTCGCGGTGAGCCAGATCTGTCCGAGGATGCGAGCTGCTGAATCACTCTGGAAACTGTGTGTCGCGCCCTGAGATATTGTACCTGTTGGCATATTTATTATCTCCGAACAGCTGTTCCCGTGATCATTTATGATTTTTTAAATATCCAACGAGGCCGCTCGTCGCTTATGCAGCTCGTTTAGAAATATAATAAACCAGATTACTCATGTTTCGTTTTTGAACTTTAATGCAAACATAAACTAAAAAAAAATAGATTTGAAATGAAGCATCGTGAATCGCAACGGTAAAAATAAATATTTTTCAAGAAAAACGTACAATTTTTCAATTATAACTTTTAAAGTCAAAACATAAATATCAATATGCTGAGGCAAATTCACACTTCTTTAAAACAATATTTTTATTGATATGTAAATGTTCATAAATTAATTTATTATCATGAAAAAAGTAGCCATATAAATGAAAGATATTAGGCTAATTGTATTTCTAAAAATAAATACTATCTAAATGAAAAAAAAATATTTTCTATTCCATAAATAAATCACGTTAATTAAATTTTTACTTCTCATCTTAAAAAACATTCCACTATTGCGTCGTGTTTATTTCTTTATGTATTTTTTATAATTTATGTGAATTTTAATTTACATAACATATGCAGAAAAATAATTAGGTGTTAGCCTTATTAATCTCGAGGTTTGGAAACTACTGGAATATTTGTCTCAGGGTCGCCGCGGTTCCGGCGGAAGGACGCGAAAGTGAAAACTGGACGCCAGGCGACCGGAGAATTACATGCCTTGTAGGCTGACATGGGGACTGTGAGCTGAAGCTGAACCTTTTCTGTCCAGTGGACTTGGGGTGGTCAATGAAATGACTAAGAGCTAAGAGAGTTGTTCATTTTTGCAATTTCGTAAGTAAATCATAAAAATCAAATTATTTTCCAATATGTCACTTAATTTTTAAAGAAAGATATTTTATTTAAAAGCAACAAAAAAATTGATTTTAAATTAAATGAATCAAATAATAAAATTCAGATACAAGCAGATAAGTGTTTCTCCATGGAAATGTTAAATATATCTCACATATTATAGTAGTTATTGGTTTCATGACAATAAATTTATCTGATAATAAAATATCTTCATGTCCATAGTAAACATTTTTTTAAATATATAACTAGAAATAAAAATATAGTTCCACGAAACCAAGTTCGCTTACAAATATTTCATTTGAATAACGAAAAGTAAATTGAAACAATTAAATTTAAAAAAAACCTAAGAAATCTGTGATTGTTGCGTCGTAGGTTTTTTTTATAAAAAATGATAATTATGAACTGCAATATTCTTGTATTTTTAATATTTTACCAAATAACACTTTTTACAAATAATGAAGATAGTCATGAAATTTAATACGGAGATGACTCGTAGCATTCAAGGTTTTGGATTCTTTACTTTATACGAGCAATCAAAGCAACTTTGAATGAATGACCACATCAAAAAAATCTCTTTAATTTTATCAAGAACAGAGATATTTAGGCAAGCAAAAATATTTACGAGCATTATTTTTATATTCGGTTTTAGGAGGTCCTAAATACACCGCATATTCGAGTCATAAAAAATCCCGTCTTTCTCTAACTACCACTAACAGCTATCAATATCGAATCGATTTCCCTTTCCAACCCTTAAATGCCATCATCCCTCCCCTTTTCAACCACCCATCAGCTTTGTAGGCCAAACCCCAGTCCCATAACCTATATCGACCAATAAGCATCCGCACTTCGACAGTAAAAGTGGTGCATTCGGAATAAAATAAAATGCTAAGGATTCACCGAATTCTTTGGTGAATCCTTGTGAATTTGACGGGTCGAAGGGTAGTCATAACCCAACCCTGGCGGAGGATCTGCCGAATCTAGGAAATGTTTTGTTCGGTGAGATGTACAGCATTAAAAAACCGATCGCGGATTTTCCTAATGGAAATATTTTTTTGTTATCCTTTTAAGAAGTTGTAGCTCAAATCTAAATAAAATTGAACGTATTACCAAATTTGATGTGTTTTTACCGTAGAATTGCTATACAATATACGGCTCACTCTTGATCGCTTAAAAATATATTTTTCCTCCTACATTAAGCTCAAAAACAGTTTGTTTATTCTATTATGTGTAAATAAAACAAATATCTTTAAAACCATTAAACTTTATCTCATCAATTTGTGCAAGGAACAAAGCTAGCTTTATATCAATGGGATTCTACAGTCGAGTTATAATGGTAAAAATAAAAGTTATTTTTCTAATCCAGTCCTCAAACCACAATTCATATATATATATATACATCGATTTTTCAAACTAAAATCATATTTGATGCTAATCATAAATAAACAAATTCCTAAAATGTACACGATTCTTTTGTAATTTGATGCTGGATAACATCAAATGCTTAAAATGATTTAGTTTTAAAAAAATATTTTAATATTCATTTTTACATAAATTACATGTTTTCGTTTTTAGAAACATCTGGGAGAGAGTATTTTTACAAATTTAAGCTAAAATTCCTTTGAGAAAAAATACATTACAATCTCGGCGCTAACCATGACGATATAGTCCACATCTCAGGCGTACATCTCAATAGGGGCATTTTAAAAAGTATTCCCCACGGAGAATTGGTCGCATTCCATACTTTCTGCCGGGAGGACTCCGCGGAATCCTCGGCATTCGGCCTACATTTAAATTGTGGGTATCCGCCCCTTTTATGAGCTCTTCACCACTCGGGGTGGGGCTTATATCCTGCTGAAATATGCTTTATTAGATATTTATATGCGACTGTAGGGAATGGGTAAGAATGGGGTTAATCAAATTATGGAACTTATTTAGCTTCGTGAAATAAATATCCTTTTTTAAAATACTATTGCAGTTTTCCATTTAAGATGATTTTGATGAAAATACGTACAAAGTGTTTTTTTTTGAGTACTTATTTGCGGATAAAAAATTTTTTCATGACGATCGTATAATTTTGCAGTTATTTTTAGCATAAAATTTTCAGAAAAGTTTATTATAATTATATGAACAAATTAAAATTATTATTTAACCTCTCGAGCGCAGATAACATTAGATTATATTGCGTTGTTTTATCTTTATCACAAGCTAAAAAACTTTTTAGTGCCTAAAATAAAACGTCTTTATAAAACAGAATTATATCTATGAAGTTTTTTATCTCTACATTATGTACTTAAAAGGTGAGTATTTTTAATTAAGTCTCATTTCAGATAATCTACAATAGTTAAAATGGAATGTGATAAAAATAAATTTTTATTTTGCAGATAAACCTTATCAAAAATATGCGCTTGATGTAATCTAATGGAAGGGCTTCTAAGATGTTTTCTTATACTATCATTAAATCTTGTTTTAAATGCAGATATTTTTATTATTTATTGATGCAAGATACTTGTTAATATAAGAAAAATACACACAAGTATGAATAGTATACTGTGCTAGAAAATAGAACCAAATAAGCAAGCAGTTTAAAGCGCTCACTGAAAATATTAGCTGTACCTGGCTCGGTGTATTACTGACATTTGCTTTATAGTATATATGTAGAGTCTTTAATAGTTTATACAATTTATAACAATGTTACTTTAATTGTGTTTATCACAAAATGAATATATGAGAAGAAAAGCAAAATTACGATCGACTTTTCCACTTGCATGTTCCAAACGATAAAAGAGGTATCAGAAAATGTTTAAAAATGAATTATAATAAGTAATATTTTTTTTTAATATTAAATCAAAACTTCAAGCAGCTTGAGTCTCGCGGTGTCCCTTTGCCAGTCGCACTAAATAACTCGGGAGCCTTTTTCGCCGACCAGGCGCCTGACGGATGGCCCCCCAGAGGGCTGTAGCCCCGTAATGTATTGGGGTGCTTGACCGAGACGGCGGGCAAGACAGCGTTCATCTTTGCACTACCCCGTGTACTCCGCTGCAATTATCATTGCACGCTCATGTAGCGCTTAAGGGATGAAAGCAGAGAGACGGATTTGTTTAGTAAAACATGTAAGGGGTAATGATATGCATCTACACGTTTACATCTTTACATCTTACGTAGTATTTCGTACTTTCATATTCAGAATTTTTTTATAATTTTTACTGATATAAAATTAAAGCTTGAAAAAACTAGAAACGGCCTAGAAAACAACTAACGTATTTTTCCAATTTCTTTCTGTGTCTTATTTAAAAAATTCTGCAATTTTCTCAAGTAATAATTGTGGTGAGTCATTTTTTTACGTCATAAACGAGCGTGTAATATTTAATGTCATTTATTTATTTGCAAAGTTGCTTTTTGCAGTTAACAGCATTTTAACGATTTTTTTTGTTTAAAAAAATCATTACTTCTGACGAAAAACACCTCATGAATATTATTTAACTTTTTGTTAAAGTTTGTAATCTAAGACCAACATAATAAATATAAAAAACCAAGTTTGTGAAATTATATTATATCATAAATTTTCAATTTGTGTTGGCTTCCTTTTTCTTAATTTAATACCATTCATTTTATTTACGGCTTTATTACCAAATACCTGTTAATTTTTTTTATTTATTGAAAGCATTGTTTATGCATTTATTAAATAAAAATCAGAAGTAATTATTAAATTAATCACAAAAAAATGTGTTTAGTATTCGATCAATAGTTTCAATTTGGTTTTCTCGATGAAGGTATAACTCCCTACTTTTCAGCATGCTTCAGGTTTCTAAGACCTGATAATTCTCTGTATAATTTATGTTCCGTCTTGCAGGAACTAGTTTGTCTTTTGTAATACACTCGACTATAATTCAAGATAATCTCGCTGATACAAGAACCTGATGCTAGCCGGGGATTTATAACCATTGACCTTATATCTTACTGCTTTACTCCGAGAGTTACGGCAACTTTTCATTGAGTTTCACCCCGCCTGCTTTACGAAAAATATTTTAAACAACTTTCAAATAAATTAACAGTATAATTATTCTTATAAAAATCAAAAATAATTTTCAAATAACCGGTCTTTGTATTATGGATCTATCAATTTTTTTTAAGGTGTTTTTTTTTACATAAATGTGTAAAATATTTGAAAATTACTTTTTTGGTACAACAAATATTCATTACTGATCTTGTACTATTTTTAGCTTTAGTTTATGTATATTTAAAGAAATCAGAGTGTTACTTAAAAAAAACTGTTTTAATTTACAAATTTAAGTAAATATAAAACCAAAAAGCATATTAATTTCATTTCCGATAACGCACCAAAACTATGTTTGCTATGAGTAAAAATCCATCTCAAGATCTACAAGTCAATCCCGAGTCGCGTATTTTTTAATATTTTGTAGATATATACAAAATAAGTTTAATAAAATAAAAGCATCTTGATTTGAACTTTTTTTTCTCTAAAATGACGAAAATTTAAATTTAACAGACAACTCATGCAAGAATATAAAGATTGTATAATTGAATATTAAATCGATGCACTGTTTATTTTATTTTTAGATATTAACAGATCTTTGTAAAATAACACCCATTTTTGGTTATCCTAAGCATCAAAATATATATTTGAATTATTATAATTTATACTTTTATTAAGACGTTTCTCTTTGTTCTCCTCTAATCTGCCATCACAAATTATATGTAAGCCATGAAAAGTATAACATAGAATTTAAAATATATATTTATAATTTTCCAGGTCGGCCGTTTGCTGTTACGAAGATATAGATCAATCTACTTCATCCAGGTATTTATCGACAAATTTACTTTCAAAATATTAACAGCATTAAATTTGAAACGAAAATTTCTCTGACCTTAATACTGTTTTCTATCATATTGTAATGTATTTTATGTTGTACACTTCAACAAAAGAATACAACTTCATAATTATAAATAAATAACGTAGATTTTATTCCAAATCTCAAAGTATCAAATATTATAGATAATATGTGACTTTTTAACACCAAAGTACTACTTTATAAAATAATCAAATCTCTGTTAGTGATCTGATCATGAACATTCCAAAAACTATCGAATTTCTAATTAGTTATGTTTATCTTAGAGTTTATTTATTTATTGGAATACACAAAGAATATTCTTCGGGAGCCCAGCTGCAAAATAAAAATAAATTAAATCGGTAAACACTTCTATACGGCACCACTCCAACTAGAGAAGAAGACACGAACCCATTTTACGAGAGTGTTCCCCATAAAAATCCTTATTGAATACATGTCATTCCTTGCCCGACCAATTTGTTTTACGGCACACGTAAAGCGAACGCTCCGAAATAGTAAATACTCTGGCGATGGATTTATTAGCCCTCATAACTTTTCGATGGCACCGTTAAAATGTTGTGACGTCAGAGGATCACACGGGTGATTTGAGAAGTACTCCGCTGAAATGCACTGTCGGGCTCCTGATTCATGCGTCGCGAGCTGAAGGGTTGCGGATTGCAGGTAATAAATTCGCCCTGAAAGCGTTCATAGTTAGTATAAATTAATGAATTCATCCATTCATTACATAGGAACGCAAAAAATAGAATAAAAAACAAATGTTTTATTTAGTATTAGATTTTCAAAAATAAATGCTAGAAAATTATCAGATATTAACCAATTATTTTAATATTAATATATTCTGCTAAAAAAAATCAAATTCAGATTCCCAAAAAGTTGAACTCTAGATGTATCTAGTGATATAAAATAATTTTATACATGGATAATAGTTTTAGCGATAGTGAGATATTGATTTTCTTAGTTTTTAACTGTCCGCTTTTTTTCTGTTTCTTTTTTTTCTAAAGTTTTTAATATACAAGTTTAATTTAAACTGTATTTTGTATTAATTGAATTCAAAGATACAAGTATACCTGCTACGAAGAAGATTAGAGCTAGGCATATACACCGAAGTACCCGTCGTATCGATCCCAGCCCATCCGTCAAGATGGCCGTGTGTCCGGTCCCTGCGTCGACATATTTCTTTCAGGGAGGCTTAGGAGGAAGCGGTCTGAGAGCCTATCCATGTAGCGATTTGTAACTCCAATTAGCGAGCAGGCCACGGCGCTGTCCCGCCCCGCTCTAATTGGTGCGGCCGGTGCGACAAGTGTTCGCGTATGGCCGATTAGGGAATTCCAGAGTGTTAACCCCGTAAAAATACCCCTAACTACTACCGGCTGCGAACATCCATATAATACAAAAATATTTATTTATATTATATATATGTATATTTGTATATAAATATATATATATATATATATATATATATATATATATATATATATATATATATATATATATATATATATATATATATATATATAATTATATATTGATATATCTAATTATGAGGTTACATATTGTGCTTACAATTTTGTCGTCGATAGGTGGAAAAAATAATTTACCTTGTATTGTAATTTGGTAATATCATATAATCTACCGAGTTAAGAGAAGAAAACATTTTCTTCATAATATTTACTTTCTTTATAATGATTTTAAAATACTACATAATGAATATACATTTAATATAAATTATTAAATCATAGTAAACAGTTTTATTTTAATTTTCACCAAATTACTAAATATCATCTAATTTTTATTTTTATATACAGTTTATTTATAAAGATGAACATGGATGTGTTGTTTAAAAATGAACTCTATTATTTTTTACGGGTTTTTTAATTAGAATTAAATTTATTATTATTATTATTATTACTATTTTATGATAATATTTATAAATTATGAAAAATTTATATGTCAACATCAAAATAAAATGAATAAAACATATGCTAGATTTTTAAAAACTGTAGAATTTTGAAAAGTGAACTAATTATAAAAAGTCTCTTGATATTGGCAGGTACAGATATTTAGCTTAAAGAAGATTAAACTTCAAATAATTTAAAAGCAACTTATTCATAAATAGGTACTTCATACATATATATTTAATAAAGAGAAGGTATGTGATTTTAATTGCAAACTTATATATTTAATGTCATTGAAAAGTACGTTTTCGTGTTGTTTGTATAATCTTGTTTACATGGAAATAATATATTGCAGTTTGAAACCTTTCACGAACTTTCAAAATTTATTTTCCCTATCTTCATTGAAGAATACATGAACATAAATGCGAGCAAGAGAGAAAATCACCAACCATAAAGTATTTCAGTAATTTATTATATTTTATGTATTATTTCCATACCGAAGTCTTACATAATATTCTCAACATGGTGATTCGTATTGTAAATGGACCATTTGATTGATCGTAAACGAAGGAAGCGAGAAAAATTCCAAATTACTTCTGTCGACAACTGCCGCAGACATTTCATAATTTAAATCTAAACTGCTTATATTGACGGTAGTCGGTTGCTCTGGAGACTTATATTAATAAGTATAAATACATTTAGTCACGAAGATAGTAGGCGTTAAAAACCTCATCAAATGGTTCACTATTTCCTTATTTTAAATACGTTATTGCTCTGGCCTGGTGACAACAAGTTAACGTCAGATTCTCGCCATCTGCATCAGGAAATCAACGTCCGTTTCAACTTATAATTTCAAAAAATAAAATATTGGCGTCATTAAAAATGCTCAGAAATATTTATTAGTGAGGTTTAATTTGGATTTACATGCTCTAATTTCTGTCATTTCGATTAATTTTGCACTCGTTCCAGAATAAAAATATCCGAAATATCTTTTTATTACATCTAGTTCGAGTAAATATTTTTGAGATAAAATCGGGGCATTGAAAATTATTCAGCACATTAAACATTCCACACGCATTTACAAATGAAAAGTTTATTATAACCTTCGGTTCAATCACGCTGGATAAGCCGTGAAAATAGTATTAGTAACCAATTAAATAATTGCTTCTAAATAAATTTCCACGTCGTGGGTTCGCATGTTGCCAAAAAGTACAGTTTCGCTTGAAATACGATGAGTTCTTTCGTAACACAGTGCAAACGACTTAAAATATACTTGTCGTTTTAAAAATCCTTGAAAACGGTTATATAAGAAAACCGGATATAATATCCGCGAGGTAGCCGCGAGAAGCGCAATTAGTTCTGTCTCTTGAAAAAATCGTGACACGTTGACCGACTTACACGATATTTGTCTTGGAACTTTGCCCTGCTTCACCTAGCGGCCAGCGGTACACACCGGAAAATATATAATTTTCAGTTAACTTTGTGGCCATTTATGAATAATTTATTTTTTTGAGATTTCGAAATGCTCACTGTAAAATATTTTTATAAAAAATTATTTTTTTTATTAAAATGCTCTGTCGTATTTTTATTATAATTACACATTTGAAAATTTAAGAATTTCATTTCAGCATTAAATTTTAGTTGCATCTCAGAGCTAAGTGGTTAGCACAACTACTTACCATTAATTGAGTCTGAATTTTTATACCTTAGGTTACACAATAAAATATCTCGATATTCAAAATGCATAGATTATATTATTGAAAAACTGTTTCTCTGTAAATAAATATAATTTTAAATTTTCATGCTTGTTATATGATAAATTTAACCGTTTACTTTTAATAACTTTACACAGTAAAGTTAAAACAATATCTCTTGAGTTTAGTTCAAATATTGACATAAAGTTAAAACTACATATAATTAATTCTAGTGGTAGTTGGTCGCTGCCTGACAAATCCGCAAATAATGAATGAATTGACGTAAGCTCTCCTTCCTACTTATTCCGCCGGGCGGGTAAATTTAGATCGTCAACAGATGTGGATTAATCTGCACATCTCTTGGAGAGGGCCCAAGTCTTGATGAATTCTACCTCACTTACACGGGAACACATCCATATTATATTTAACACCAAACCGCCGTTGGTTGGTACTAAATTAAAAAGACTTTTATTTTCGGTCAGTTGCTAATGCGGTTCCGGATAAGATTTCAGATAAACCAGCCCGTATATTATAATGGATCATTCAGAATTTTAAATAACAACATTTTGATCTTTTTTTATTAAATAATTAATCATGGAATACGTTTTAAGATTACGCAATTTCGTGACAAGATTATCTACTTCTGTCTAAACTCTGAATCAAAGAAATCATTCAAATGAAATGAAATAAGTGTTTTTTTTTTAATAGATTAACGTTATTTATTAAGAATTAATTTAACCCAGTTAAGAGATTAATGTATGTTTCTTATTTGATCCCTCTTTCTGAGAAGTAAAACTTAAATTACATCTATTTAGTAAGATTTATATAGATTTTAAATAAACGGAATCGGTCTGAAGAGCGCGAGTGCTGTGTCGTTCTTCACAATATTTCGGCCGAAGTTTTCTCCGCTAACCAGATTTCCGAGCCGGCCGGCTGCTGTGTATTTAAATGAGTAAAGGCAAATATTGCTTTTGCTGGCTGAAATTCAAAGCCTTCATGCAAATTGTGAGCATATTATTTAATTTACGTTGCTGCGTTTGTCGCGCCTGTTTGCTTATATTGCAAATTATTGTGTGTTTAATTAATTGATATAATTTTATTATTTTTGGTACCTGCTTTGATATTTCTGATTTGGCAGTGTCTAAAATAACTGATGATAATTCTAAAGTTTGTATTCATCTTACTCTGTTCAATTAATGTTTACTTCAATGATTTTCCATTAAACTCTGGTTTTTTGTAGAAGTTGTTTTTATTTTGTGTATTAATTAACATAATATATTCTGAATAAATCTAAGCAGTTATTAATTTGAACAAAAATAACACCCCCAGAAAAAAAAAAACAAATGGGTATACTTACAAAAGCTAAGGTCGTATTAAATGTAAAGCACTAAACAAAATCAAATGACTACACTTCAAAATTTGATTGAGGAGTGTCTTAAATAAAAATTGTATCAATAAAATCTTATCATTTACTTTATTAATAATTATATAAGTATTTGATAATCCATTGATAAACTCATTGATTCGATACAAAGCCGTGATAAAATAAAAAAAAATGCCTAAACGAAAAATTCTTGTTGTTTGGTCATTTCTCTTTGTGAATTTTTTGTTAGGTATTCTAGTCATTAGTTAAAATTACCGATAAATTTTAGATTATTTAAATGTCAATAAATCTTGAAGGAATATTACATTATTTATTTAGCTTTAGTCTCATGTTAATTAACAGGATTAGACCTCAAGTGATACATTTGCTTAATGAAAAGCAAAATTACAATAATTTTCACTCTCCACCATCAAATATTTCCTCAAAAACAAATACCATCAAATTTGCATACAAGTCCCAGCGACACATTCCTCACCCCAGCGAGCTGTCAAACTCATCCCGAATTCCAATAAATATGCAGCAGCCTCAAGGAATTACAGGGATCGGTCATTTGAACAATTGCCATCGTCTCCGTCCCTCGTCCAGCAATTCAAAGAGAGTGGATCGCACGGAGGCGACCCGACCGCTCCCTTAATTAGGCTACTTTCAAATGGATGGACGGCCGGCTAGGGGTAGGTCTGCGCACCCTGCAATTAGCGATCAACTCAGATGAATAACTCGCATCCCCTAGGCTCCAGTATAATGCTGAATCTAAAGAGACCCCAATTTGAAGGCGGGCGCTAATGTATGGAATATATTAGAGAAATATTATAAATTGCCTAACTTAAATCATGAACGCCTATTAATGGAAACATAATTAAAAACGATTTTGCGCAGATATCTCTTATCTTATCTCTAGCGTCGCTAGCGTCAAGAAAATAATTAAGATTTTACATGATTTGATAAATTATCTGATCAGGTTTGTCATTTGACAAAATAAGTAATGATTTTTATGTAAACAATTTAATAGAAAATTGATTTATAGTATATGCGCTGAGCGCACGCACCAAAAAATACAAGGTATATTGTGGGTCCCCAGCCCGCCACGCACCTGCCGGCTAACGACGCAGATTTACAACTCTGATAGAGGATGCAGCATAATAGATGGAACAATTCCGCATTGGTGCCAGATAATGACTGTTGATTATCGCCCAAACTTCCACCACAAGGGGCGGCGTGAAAAATTGCCCTGTTTGCCGCTCACCCGCTAAAGCAGTTGTATTAAAAGACAGTCAATGTGAGATGTGTTGGTATTGCTGTAACAGTAGTTCCGGGAAGGCGTTTCGTTCCATTTTATTTAAGATTTTCTTTTCTGATATGTTTCTTTGCCATTTTGAGACTGCTTCAGAAAAACGTAGATTCTAGATTAGGATAACTTGACAAAAAATAAAATGTATTATATATATAAATTTAATATAAGAATGTTTGTATTTATAAGAATGTTGTAACAACTTTAAATAATTTGACTTTCTGTCCTTGGAAAATATTTGGTTTTTTTTTTGGTTCATACAATTAGATTGTTTAAATAATATCAATACTTTGCCCATAAAAAGTAATCAATATATTCATAAGCATGATGTTGAACCAAATAAAAGTATTGAACAATATTTTCGATTTATCACAGATCTTCAGAAAAAGTTTAAGATGGATCGGAACGTGTATCGATCATTAATAAAATTAGATTTTACTTTTGGTAAATACTCGTCTTTAATGTTGAGATACTTTAAATTTAACCTAATATGAAAAGGAAAAAACTGACTTGACAATTAGTTTTAGCGATAATTTAAAATTGAGGTCACATGCTAGTTTTTATGTAATCAGGATAAAATAAAAGCGCATTAGTATAAAATGTTTAATTTTAAATAAGATTACACAAACCTTTTGAATAGTATGAAATATTTTTAATACACTTGATTTTCTATTTTGTGTAATGTTTTTATTATCAGCAATGTTTTTGCTTGAGTTTTATCTGTACAAAATAGTATATGTACAGATATTTTTGCCAGTAGAAGTAAAAGAAAATGTAATATAATTCTATACGTTTTAATAAGAAAGCAAAAGATTTTATATCGCAATCTGAGAAGATGTACACACAGCATTATCATGTATTACTCCAAGTGTAGAGCAAGCCGGGATTTATTAGTGTTACTGTAATAAATCCCTATGTCACACTTAATGCGAGACACAATAATGTTTACATCATCAGATATCTTCTTAACTCAAACACATATTATCTTGTTTCACAGTAGAACTCCTCAATACATCTTTATATAAATTACTTTATATAGTATTCACTTAGATTTACACATACTTTATCATTAATTATGTTTATGAAAAGTATTTTTACCTTTTAGACATAGAGTAAACTTTCAATTGTTTGTGTTATTAGAAACTATAGCTATCCGCAAATAAACTTCAGAGATATCTAAAAGTCACCCTTAAGCCAAATATGATACCCGGTTTCTCTTGGTCTAACACAACAATCCTTTGTGACAAGCACACTTTAGGGTAGGTAGCACATTGTTTTTGCTAAGCTTAGACTTTTTATTTGTTAATGTAGTTTATTTTAGAATAAAAATTATGTGATTTTAAAAAAAAAAATTGATAACGCTTTAATTCATTATAAGTATACATTTCCACCGTAAAAAATAGATACATTATTGTTGTTACAATTGATTCTACAAAATATATTTGTAAATAATTTTTCAGACTTTGATAGCAGACAAACGAAACCTCACTTATATAAGATTTGGTGTGTAATAAAAATTAAATAAAACGATTTATTAAAAATTTAATTTAATTTTCATGAGCGATAAATGTACATTGGCAAAGTAATTTCATATTAAACGACAGTTTTATTCTGAAGCAACTTTGAACCAGTTTAAACTATTGACTACGGACATTTTGTTTTTTTGTAGTATGGGTGTTATACACAATTTTATAGAAATAAATTAAAATATACTAAAGATCTTATACGTAAATTTTATAAAATCTGAATCCGTGATATAAAATAAATTTTTATCTTCGTGCGTATTTTTTTTTGTATAGGTTCATTTTACTCGGTATGACCTCGTCTAAACGATGAATTATAAAATGGCCCCATTTTTTATAAGATTAGCCATAAACTACGACTATTACAACTTAAATGATCGCCACTATGATGGCACCTAAATTGTTATGTGACTCTGCGACCATGTCTCAGTTGGGTCCAGAGACAGCGGTAATTCGACCTAAGCCCGCGTGACGCCCGGCCAACCCGGCTTATCGCAGCCCTTACTCGGCGGGCGCGCGAGACCCTTGTCAGGCCAGACACCGGCGCGCGCGGTGATACGATGTGACAGCCGAAGCAGGGCTGCCACAACACCACCAGCAATTATTATTTTTATTATTAACACACTTTAAGCGGGTAACCAATTTGACTAAACTGATGTGCGTAGCGGGAAAAATTCGCGTAAAATTGCGCGTGTGAAATCCAGTCTATACACTCTTTGATTTTTTTTCATCCGTTTAACAACTCCTAGTTAATTATTAAATTTTTGATAATAAATTAAATATTATTGTTACACAATACCTTATATTATATTTATATTTTTAGTGGGTAACCTAATTGACTAAACTGATGTGCGAAGTGATGACGAAATTCGCGTAAAATTGCATGTGTGAAATCTAGTCTATACACTCTTTGATTTGCATGTAGTCAAATAAATCGTTTCCTATAAAAAGTTGAACCACTTCATACACACTTTGCGGATTACATGGCATCACAACAACACCACTTTGTCATAAAAATTGTTCAATAATTGGAGGATTATCATTCTCTGACCACTCCACTTCTTTATTGTCACTTTGTTCAGAATCACTGTTGACGAGTCTGAACAAATATTACGAACTGTAAACCTAAAGAGTAAAATGACCTTCTGCCGCTTTTAAAGTAAACACATTCAAAAAGGTACTAATACGCGCCCCGTTTTTAGACAGCAGTCCGCGAAACGGGTACTAGTACCCGCCCCGCCCCGCCTTTAGTGTGTTAAGTGCCTTAGGTATTAGTTTCAAATCACACAAGTATAAATTTCTATTATAACAAATATGTAAATACTAATCCGAGTGAATGGTAATTATTTTTTATAGGACCACATCGACCGTTGATGTGAACTCTTGTCGGTAATTGAACGAATGTTGACCTCTCAACGGATGCCTCAGTCATCGTATGTTAGTTTTAAATTTTGCTCACTCGTTTAATCCGTTTTAAATTAGTAAAATAACTTGATGAATTAAAATACCAATAAAACGTTTTCCATCTCCAAAATTATTATATGGTAAATGTAAAAAAAAATTCTAATTGTGGATTTTCAAAGCAAGAAAAGAAAGTTAAAATATCATACCATACTCTGATTTATTTTTACTACTGATACAAGGAGTGATTTTTGAAGGTTTTTAGGTTTGAAATTAAGACGAAAAAAGAGAAAGTGCTTGATTTTAAAAAAAAATTGACAAATTTACATTAGATAAATATATTTTTTTTCACTATATATATTGAATTATTTTTTACTGGTTTGAAGCACTTATATTAAAGAAACTATAGTTAAAAAGTATCAATTTTTCAAATCATAAATGGGTTTTGAAGCCCTAATGATAAATATATTGGGTATTTTAAACATTCAATATATTATAATTATTTATCTTTATAATTAGCGGATATGTGTTAATGCTAATTAAGACGTTGCCTTAAAGTTTCATGCAGGTATCTTCCACTGCCTGTTGTTCCGGAGGAAACTTGTTTGGTAATGTTGACACAACCCTGACTCAGCTATGAAGTCTTCTTCAGGAGGTACCCCGAAGAGCTGACAAGAATAACTCCTGGAACAAAAATTTGACGCAGCTTAATGAGCAATCCATCCAATTTATAATAATGAACACAACTTTTACTTTACGGTTACATGGCCGATATTACTTAGGGATAACTGCGGATAAAACTTTATTATTTCTCAAAACGAACAAGTTTTTAATATTGTTATTAAAAAGTTTTATTTTGGGATAAATTAAAAACGAAATTGACAAAACAGATTCAAGTGAATATGATTTTAATAACGTAATGATTCTATATCCTTCAAATTTTTTTTGCAAAGATCCATTTTTTATTTTGATAAATTTAAAACATACCGAATTTTTTATCACTATATTAGCACCAAATAGAAAGTATAAGGAACCAAAAAATAAATTATTTTCATTATTGGGTCATTCCAAAACCAGATAGTCTTGTGACGTCTTTGGATAGCCTCCAAAAATAGCTGTACCGATCTTTTTAATAATAGCAATGTTTATTTGTGCTATAAACAAAATTTTATTTCATGTAAATTTTGCACATTTTACTTGATCAATTTACCTGTACATGTTAAAAAAAATTGCTCGTACATAATGATTAGTTATTTATGTCAACGTTTCGTGCGCTTCTTGAAGTCTGTTATTTTAGAAAAACATATTATAATATTTAAGGCAATATTTTTGTTATTTAAAAAAAAAATTTAAGGAAGCAGTCAAATGTTATGATCCTGTATATTTGACGTTTAAATCTTGCTTTGTTTTTCATACATCTTCTATTATGTTTAATAATATTACAAGTTTGATAACAGTTATACACAATTTATCAAAGCAAACAATAACGAGGCCACTGGCTACAGATCTGAAATCTTTGTTCTAAAATGAAGTAAACGTACATTACTTTCTATGGGAAACCCGAGGTTTAATAGTGACATAGCTTTCAATTATTTCGGCGCTCGACTACCATGGAGAGTACAATTCTGCTAGGCGGAGATGTCTATGGGAAACTTTGCCCTGACAAATTAATGTTCATGAATGTTAAATGATTTGTAGGAGATTGTTTTAGAAACTACGGTCCAATTTTCAGTGATTTATATCGTTAGTTTAATATTTACATTATTTTCAAGTTGCTATTAGATGCCAAACAAAATTTTCCGATCCACCCTATCTTAAATAGAGAACTTAACAGATTAGTGTTTGACAGCGACATTTTAAAGTAAAATATGTTGTCACACTTCATGTGTCCGCCTAGAGCCGCGAGGAGAAGTCATAAAATGAAGCTTCTAGGAAATCAACTAAAAATATTATTTTCTTGACTCAAAATTTATTTTTTATTGAGCAACAAGTGTGTGAATGACGTGGAACAGCAGTGGCAAACTTAGCGCTGACTTAATACCCAATTTAAGTTGAACTCATGAGAACACATAACTTGAATTGACCTGTAGTAACTATAGTATATACATATATACTTTAACAAATGTTCAAAGCTTTTCTAATCTAAGTTGATTTATAAAAAAATAATATCTAGATATTAAAAAAATATGTGCCCAGTAGGTATCTAGATATGACAAATACCGCCCATTAGTAATTATTTTTTTACCGTCGCATACTAAGTAAAAACAAAATATTATTAAACAATTATCCAGAAACCTGGTCTTAAATAAGTCTTATTAATAAATTTATTTATTAACAATATAAAAATTCACGGCATTTGTTTGTTCATTTTATTTAGTGGTCAATTTTACAAAGTAGGTAAGAGATTTACAATTAATATTTTTTAATAAAGTACTTTAGTGATTTTCCACATGTTCGTTTTATTTTGTGACCGGTTTCACATTATTAGTTTCACATAATTAGTTATTTTAGATTTCAAGTGGCTACAATTACATTTAAATACAGAAATATTTAAGCGTAAAATAATTACAAAAACTCACCAAAAAAAATTGTGTCATCTTTTACTTTTAGCAAAAAAAAATAACTTTTTATAAATGAACAGAAAAAGATTGCGTACCTTTTCCCAACCACGCATCCTTCTTCACATCGATTAAAAAAGTATGTTTAAATAGTTCCTGGTTGGGAGCAGTCCACAAACTGTTAGTTGAAGGCAGCAACTACGACATGTAATTTGTGTTATTTAATCTAAATATATTGCAACCTCAAAACAAAGCTATAAAAGTTTATGAATCATTGCTTACGCACTGTTCCTCGAAGACTGAATAAGACGTCTACGTGGTTAAAAAATCTTATGTAATATAAAAAAATTGTATGGTGAAAATGCATATTTTTTAACTGCAATACACGTTGATCTGCCTTTCTGAACATAAAATCATAGGACATACAAGCAATAATATGAATAAAATAAGGCAGCAATCTCTAGCTATTTATATATTTTTTTGGGTAAGACTAGAAAAATTACAAAATAAATACATCGAGAAAATTAAAAAATACAACGTGGGAATGAGGACCATTGCAAGTGAAGCATGTGGATTTTTCAAAGATTAAAAAACACTTCAACCAAACCATACCATGAATTTTTGCGTGTCAATTTATAATTTAATTTACCAATTACATCTAATGTTCATATTTTTGATTTACAAAATAATTTATAATTTGTCACAATTGAACGTAATTTAAATTATATTATTATTAATTATTTATCGGTGTTTATTTTTTTCGTTCGTCCATAGTTAGCAGAATTTATTTACGTTATTCCTTTTATATTCTTTGAAATGTTAGATGCCGCGTCGAATACAAGAAGTTAATTTATTCCTGTGGGGTTGTTTTCACTGTAGAGTGTAGATTTTGTCTCGAGCGCTCCACTCAAATATTCTCGATCAATTAAGGTGTTGTAGATGAGAAATGCTAAACTTCCCAATTTTCGTGAAATGCCAATTACAGTTGTTGATAGTTTTTGATTAATTTGCAAGAATTTATAATACATCACAATTTTTTTTGACAGCCAATTAGCATTGCAGATTTAGAAAGAAATAAACATTTTGGTTTCTTTCACTTGTAGTTGTTTATTTATATGTGATTCCACTGGATATTTAATAGTTATGTGATATAATTATTGTCTCCTACTACTAATAGAATATTTGTCAAAAAAAATAACTTACCGAAATAGAAAAAAAAAACTAAACACACTTAATGCAAATGTCCCCACTTTGAATTGACACGGCAAGAATACGATTCGGCCTTCTTTCCATATTTGATATTCAAGGTGTTCCGTCGCCGCTCCGCAGTGAAGAGGTTCTAATCTTGTTTCTAAATAAGGAAACCAAAATATCGGAGTCGGCACAATCCTCCCCACCGAATTATTTCGGTCCATTTGAGGAATCAAGGCGCGACGTCAGCCCTCCCGCCCGGAGATAAAATTTTATCCATCTCGCCAAATCTGGGTATATTTTTTAAGACCGTCGCGAGTGTCTGAAATTATTATGTAGCGGACGTACGCGTTTCTTTAAATGAATTGTATTGCGTTAAAAATGAAGATTCTTTTTCTGCAGAATCGTATTTGCCGATCAATAACTTTTATTTATATTTGCTGCAAAACATGATGGACTTAATGTTGTATTATGGTAATAACGGTGTTTTGAAAACTCTATCTTCTTACTTGCGTGACAAACTTCGCATAATAAGAATTTTTTATTTCCTCAATTTATTTGCGTGACAAGTAAGCATGGTCAATATTTTTAAATACTACGTTTATTTTTTCAATCCTTATTTAAATAATAACAAGTTTATATTGACTCTTCCTCTCTGAGAGTCTGGGCGTTGTGTAATCACTTCTTTTCATTATATGAATCAATATTTCAAAGCGTGGTATCAGATCTTTACAATATTTTATTATAATCTCATCTATATCTGTGATACAAATAAAAAATCTAAAAAAAAATATGATTCTATAATCCTTAATTACAGTTGATGTTTTCAGAGAAGTATTAAATCAAATTTGCCAAATACCAATCATTCTTGCAATTAAAGTACATTTAATAAAAAAATACAACAGGCTTTTTATTTATACGTGTGTCTAAATTGACTGATATGAAACGCTAAATTTTAACATACTCAAGCGTTTTTGAGTCAAACGATCCCCGCGACACAATTGTCATATCAATCTTACTTATCAATCATTGTTGTTTATATTCGGCACTCTCTACCTCATTCATCAAATAAACGATGTTTAATGTTTTTCTTTGAGCTAGATTATTTGGGTTTAGTTGTTGAACTCCCACTTTTTATGTAGTGATGATAGTATCATGAATTTTTATAAGAATTTTCGTACTTTTTTTAAAAAATTAAATGTGTTCAAACAATTAGCACACACACTGTAGATATTTTAAAATCGTTTTTTATCAACAGCAGCTACATAACAAAAACTTTTAATATTTAGATTTCCGAGTTAGCGCAGACCGAGCGGGCCTTGTGTCTGCGCGCCCTCCACTGTATATTGGGATATTTTTTTAGTTTCTGAATAAAGAACCGAGAGCCAGGTTCCCCCTCTAATCTTGCGGAATAATGCAAGACGTTCCTAAAACGCTCGCCAATTTACAATTCGGCATTCTCGTCACGTAGCCACAATGCATCGCCGGGCAGCGCCGTAATCAAATGTATTGGCGAAAAAACTAAATTGTCCCGAAAAGTTCGGCTCGACCTACAATGCTTACGGAACGAAGGCGATGCTTTTGGAGGCAATTCGTTTTTGCGCTGTTTATACTCGAACGGGCAGAATGTTGTGTTTTTTCTCGGTTACGTAAGATGGCGGATAAAATTGAAATCTGCAAGAGGGAATAGCAAAAGAAAATAATCCGAAATGAAAATATAACAGTGCGAATAATAAAGGATACATATATATATATATATATATATATATATATATATATATATATATATATATATATATATATATATATATATATTTAGTTCGACCGACTGAACGTTTTCTACACAAAGATTCCAAAATACTTGGTTTAATCAAATTCAAATTAAAAAAAATATATAAATATATAACAGAGGTTCTTTCGTATTAGCCTTCATTAAACCTCCATCGAGAATTGTTTTCTCTCAATGGAGGTAAAGTTATCTCTCTGCCGCTCTATGCCATTTAACTCCAGTTTATTTGATAACCTTAACGATATCCTGTGTTTCTCTAAATAAAAAAAAATACTCAATCAATATGGACTTGAGCTTTTTTTTTAAATACAAATTGTTGATGGTAAATTATTCATTTAAATTAATGAACACACGCTGAGGGAATCTAGGACCTTCCTCGCACTTTCTATTAGATCCCAAATAAAATATTCCCAGTCCAGAAATCGCATACATTTCTCCCACGAAATAAATAAAATGTACGACGCCGACGAGGGTCACACATTAAAAATGGAGGATTACTTAATATTCATTAGAGGGTGATTAATTATCTGAAAGAGTAATGAATCAAATTGCTGTAACGCTTATTGGGGACAGGGCGGGAGAGGGGAAGGGCTACCTGGCGTATAATTTATCATCCCTTGTTACATTATTTTTACTTTAAAGTTGAGTATTGAAAAGACGAGGTGACAATCCTTTATTTTTACTCACGTACTTTTAATCTACCTTTAAAATCTATATATATATATATATATATATATATATATATATATATATATATATATATATATATATATATATATATATAATATATATATATATATATATATTATATAAAATATAATATATATATATATTATATATATATATATATTATATTTTATATGGATATTTGTAATATTGCATTAAATGAATTGCAGAATCTTTAAATGTACTGGTTTTCCATGACTGTATTATAGAAATAATGACGTTTAAGTTAATTTTTTTATGATTAAGAGATTAAAAGTAATTTACAAAATGAGATTTCTGAGAAAAGCTCTTGATTTTTTTTACGAGATATAATCTTCGCTGCGAATCTGTTACAACATCACTGAAAAAACGTACGGTTTTTCCTTACGTATTTTCAGAGTTAAATATTTAAAAAAAAAAAAAAAAACTACACCGCAAAAAGCCACAAAATTTTAGCATATTTAATAATTTGCTCTTACAAAAGTCGAGCGTCCCTTTGAGATCACGTTTAATCTACGCTCGTCTCGTGTGTGAGGAAGTTTGCGTGTAATCTGCAGCATCCAGCCGGGCCGCTGTGTGCGAGCTCATTACGATCATGTGATTAGCGTCTCCTCGCCGGCGACCCGCGGCTTCAGTCGTAAACTGTTCATTAAAAGAGCGCTTTGACGGCGGATCGGAAGTGAAGAGAGGCGGCGCACTGCTTCCTGGAGCTATCAACCTCGGCACATGGCCGGGACATAATTCATTACCGAGACGCTGCTTACACGGTGACGCCTGCGCCCGTGCGCCGAAAAACGACTACTCGATATTAGCCTGTCAGAAGATTGAATGAAAATATATTTTTAAAAATGTAAAATTGAACAGGAAATTCAAAATATAAATCTCGGGTCTCTGTCAAAAGCTTCTGTTATTTTTTTACGTTAATGTGTCGTCTCGGAAACGGAGCAAATTATTGTTATGAAATTCGAAGTCTTGCGTTACGAAGTTTGCACGGAGGTTAACTTGATCTCGCGGAGGTTACGGGCGCTTACTTATTTTTATTGAGCATAAATTTTCTGTACTAGCAATTTTCCCGGTGATTACAAATAAAGTGTTGACTCACTCCAAACATTGGAAGTACTTTGGAATACAATTATCGCATTTTTCACAGCGTCTTTATTTATGGTCGCGCTGAAGGCTTTTTGCGCTTTTCGTCTGGGAGTATAAAATCAGAGTGCTTCGTAGTATCGTTACGCGAAAACGCTCGTTGCGTTCTGCATAAAATTAAATATTTCGATGGCTCGGGGATGTTATCAGATTTTTTTAAAAAGCTGATGACCATTTCACTAAGCGCAGCACTGATATTGGGCAATAGCGATAAACAGCATTCAGGTTTTATTGTTATGTATTTACGAGTTGGCTTTGAATATTTTGGCCGGCGTTCTGGGCGTCCCTCTCTATTAGGGCGTTATGGGAACGAGGCACTTGGCAGGGCCGGCTCGCTCTGCGGAGCTGCTGATGGCCCTGGAGATGAGGAGTGAAGATACGAATGTTGTCGATTCAGAAAGCTTAGGGGCTAAGCCTGGCTTTATTATACTGCACAGTATAGACGTCCGTATTCCTCTATTACCTCAAGTTTCTTTTCAATAACGTTGCACAAAAATTCTTTTAAATAAAGTAATTTTTAAATTATAAATTTATTTATTCTTTTGATAAAACAGGATAGGATTTTATTTCTCTTAGGATGAGAATTGTTAAAATAAATTATATTAGTTATAAGAAAACTGCACAGTTGAGAATAATTATAAAAAAAAAGTTATTTAAAAAATATTAAATAATAAGTAATGAAATCAACCAATCAGACTTTGAAATTTATTATGCCATAAATAAATGTGAAAACTTTTCTCAACAAAAAAAGAGCTTTCAGTATCTTAGTTAATCCTTGTAAACCGTTCAAATGAATTTTCAAGAAATAATTGGAACAGATTTTAAATGAAATATTTAACTAACGAAGAAGTTTATCGTAAAAAGGTTGTGGAAGGCTGTATTAAAATGGAATATTATTATTAATAAAATGGGGTACATTTTAAAAATAAACACGATAAAATAAAAATACACCGTCGGTATAAACGCGGCCGCCTCCACTGGCCGTGCAACGCGGCGGGCCGAGAAGTTTACCCGACATCGAATCAAAAAGGCAAAAAAAAAACAATATACAGGACGGAGAGGTCTAATGGTCAATTTGAAGATCCTAGCCCGTACAAATCTGGATGCAGACGTTTAAAAGAAAATTGAATACCGGCTCGGATATCCGGCTCGACATCAGATAACTGCCGCGCGCCGGGGCCGCTCCGATCCAAGTTAGTTGGTTTTATGCGATTTGCCTGCTGCTAGATGTGATGGCATTGATAAAATGCTCCCCGTGAGGAGTCAACTCCTGGATTTACTGTGATTGCAGTGAACTCACTTGTGAAATTGTCATACGTGCGTAATCAGATGAGAAAATTATACGGCCGAATAATGCAATAAATAAATAATAAAAAAATTTAAACTTGACATTGTTGTTGTATATGTAAAATATACATAAAATACAATATTACATTTTATTTCATAAATATGTGCGTTATTTCATCTCTTTGCCTGTACCACGAGGAAAAAATTTACAATTCATAATTTAATTAAAATGCTATGATGATTAAGTATTCTCGATAATTAAATCGGGATTCCCCACCATTTAGTTGGTCATACTTTTTAGGTTGTAAGATGGCCGAGGGTCCGATGAAGTCTCTTGAACTTTCTTAATTAATCACTATGAAATATTTCGACTTGGAAATTGATAGGCCGGCCATCCTCCTTCGTCAGAGTGACGAGTGGAGAAAAGAAACATGGGGCCTGTCAATACTTGAAGAATTTCCAAGTTTTTTTCCCTATTTTCATTTTAGCGGTAGCCTGGGGAATGAAATTTCTCTTTCGGATAATTTTCTATTAGATTTTTATTTAAATTAAAGCGCTGCGAGATTATATCCCTCAGGAATTTAACGGTATATTTTTAAGTTTCACTTTGATAGGTATTGAAAGAAATGATAAACAGGTTTCATTAATAAAATTATTCGCAACAAGATTTCATGGGCAATTTTGCTTCTATCGGTTTTTTTATTTATTATTATTTTCATTTTGAAATCGTTTTTAAAATTTGTTTTTATATACTGTGAGATTATAATTTTAAAAAATCTTTATTTTTATGCCACAAATTCTAAGTAGAAATAAAATCTTACCAAATTGAAATTATTTTGCTCCTTTACCTGATTGTGTAAGTAACTAAGTAGAAACAACTTTTTCTCTCAAATATATTTTATTATTAATAGATTCAATGAATATTGATTTCTTATTGTATGTGAAATAATAATTAATCTCAAAAATATAAGAAATTTGTGCCTCGACTTACAAAAGTTTGAAAATAAAAGAAGCCATACATAAACAGTATTTTTGATAAATTTAAAATCGAAATATTGCCTTTCAGAATGTAAATTAGCCGATCGAAATAAACTTAAAAATTACACCAAAACACTGCTTAAAAATCATTAAAATGTACTCTAGATTTCCAGAGAATTAGTGGCGGATAGGATTCTTATCATCATTAGTTTTGATTTATATACATTTATTTATAGCCTTAGAGACTACGAGTACATGAGTGATCACTAGCCAGCCGCAGTCTCATTAATAAGCATTTGATGGCAGTAATTATAGCAAGAGGCGGCCCTTAGCGCGCTGGAACCATCAATTCCATGGTTTGGGGCGATTATTAGAAAATTACTGAAGATTGATGGTATTTCGAAAATTCTCTTAAAATTGTCAACGCGCCGCTCGCCAAGTTCACAGAAGACTCGTGTGAGATATTTCATTAATTAAAAATTCATAAACGGTTAAATTAATTTATTGCCCAACGAGTACTTGGCGTAAACTAAGCTCAACTTACATACTTATATCAACTGATTGGCCGTTCAAGTATTGTTACTATTGACAAAGAAAAAATATATATGAAACGTTAAATACTCAAATATATATTTGATTATATTTATAACATGAATCATTTTCTATATCAACTTGTTAATTTTAAAGTTAACTACAGTCGTATTATTTGAAATTTTGTTTATTTACTACGAATAAATATCTGAATATTGAAATGAATGTTAATATCTGCAAGAATGATTTAATTAACGCATAATTATTCGATTATTGAAAAAATTTGCTCATTACATTTCAAATACTGATTGTATATTTAACTGATCCTTCATTTACACAATTTAAAAGATAAATAAACTCGAAATTTTGCATCATCTTATTCTGTTGATATTTAAAATGCATATTTTTAGATTCCATTAAAGAAATATTTATTATACCTTTCAATGGGTGTGAAATCGTAATTACAAATAGAACATTATCATTTGTCAATTATTAACGATTATTGTATGTATATATTCACGTGCAAACTATAAGTGATCACAAAATATCTTCTAAATAGCCTAAAATTTTCCCAAATAGTATCTACTTAGCACATACACAGATAACCCGGAAGCTGGATTAACAGTCCTTATACATAAGTAAATAAACTATTGAATTCCTATCCAATATAAAGTTAATTTTGATTATTTAAAAGGATTTATCTGATATTAATATTGCTGAGACTAGTAAGTTTTGTAAATATATCTGTTGCTGACAAGCTCTTTAATATTTTGAATGAAAATTTTATCAAAAAAATAGGATGATATTGAAAATAAAGTATGTTTTAAATAACTTTAACTTATAACTAATTAAAACTCAATCAAATTAAGAAAAAAATATTCATAAATCGTTCACATTCACAATGCAAAATATAAAAATTAACGAATATTTTAAGATAATTCAATGAAATATAAAAATTTATTAATATATTCTTCAAAATAAAGTCACAACAGCGTTTTCAGTAAAAACACATAAATTTTTACTTTAAGCTTTTCAAGATCATTTCAGATAAAAACATTCATAATACGAGAAGAAAAAGAGTTTAATTTGATAAATTTCTCATTTGAAAACAGAAATATCACATTTTAAATTCATTGTAAAATATCTTATGAAAATAAAGCCTTTTCGTAAAAAGGTCCGCAGAGCTTTTGAGTAAACAAGCCCGGCTGTTCTCGAGAAGCAGTCCCGCTGGCTGGGAGAGCCCGCCCGAGGTAACTTGGTGCGTAAATAAATTTTAAAGTTTCTCGGGCGACATCTGCGTTGCGCAGATTGTTCGCCCTCTCCCAGTACAGGTAAAAACATATCAGAGGAACTTTTATTTTAAAATTGGACTTAGCAATTTTGCTTACCCTCGTACATTATGGCCGAAATATGAAATGCAGCAGGGGTTTTTTTTAATACAATTTTCGTAAGGGTCTGGCGCTCTGTTATGAAAATTAATAAAGACAAAGAACAGTGCATGCAAACGATGGCCCTTAAGAATAACCCATTTTTTTTTTTAGCTAAAACACATTCACAGATTATGTTTTTTAATAATTTAAATAAATACACATCATTTTATGAATTTATAAATAAAGATAATGTATAAATGTTGGTGCGTTGTTAAAACCACATTTTAACATATGGTTAATATGTGTTGTAATATAAAGTTATTGTTGCGGTAAAACTGATAACTTGTGTTCATCAAAATCTAAGTCAACATATTCAAATATCAAATAACACACAAGTTGGCCTTAAATCTAAAACAGCGGTCTGGCCCGGCCGGAGTGTCTCGGCCGACCAAATGTAAATCAACAATACCACGCCGTGGAAAAACTTTGCTCTAAGTTAGCGCAAACTTTCCAACGGCCGGCCGGGACGGAGTTGTCTCGCGCAAAGTTCAGGGGAACAGAAACCTCCCCAATCCGGACCTGCGGGCGACGCAGTGCTCGCCGGATTAAACTACGCCAACTTATTATTTTTTTGTAAAAATATTTGGTGTACTTACCAATTTCACTATATTTAAAAAATACTATTTTGAAAAAAAATTACTCATTGTTTTTTTTTTTTTGCAAAGAATACATACATGAATTTTCGGTTAATACGAATTTAAACATAATTTTTTATTGTGTAGTTCCAATATTTGTTTTCTATTTAAAATAAAAAATTCCTAGTTTTATCGCAGGTACCTTATGTGATATGAAAAATCCCATCCATAGTCAACAAAGAGGCAATCTTAATCTCCTTGCCGGGTGCGCACCTTGATGCTGCGCTCTCCTTCCGATATCCAATACCGAGTATAAATTACAATAATCCGCATATATTTGAAACTCTGAAATCAAGTTCTCGCGATAATGTTTATTTAACAATTCGCCGTAAGGTATTCATTCCGAGCATAAGCCTCGCCGCATTTGAATCTCGGTTCGGCTTAAGATCCTCCGCCACTTGCCGGGACTGAGTGCATATGCTAATGTCCTCAGCAAAAAGCCAAAAGTTTGTGCATCGGATTCGGATTCTACGTGTTAGATATTCAAACACTTCGGGTTTTGTGTGCATTCGCGGTGAAGGAAATTTTCTTGAAACGTATAAATAAAGCTGAAGATATAAAGACACTATCTTGTCGTATGGCTTGCTGGAAAAACAATTCGTTTTTATTATTGAATGTCAGTATCTTGTATTAAGCAAGACTTAAGCAATATTAAACAAATAATATTTAATGATTTACCGAATGTGGTAGATGTAAAATGTAAAAATCAAAAACTATTTTAAAATGCATCCAACAACAGATTTATCAGAAATGAATAATTACTGGTTTTTGAGTATTTCAGAGCTAGTTTAACAAATCAAATGACGTAATAAAAGTACTCCAAGAAAAACTTAATGGTTTTATTTGAATTTCAATTGGTTTAGTTTATATTTCAGATATATATCCAATGACCTTCCAACAACTTTTTTAACAAATGATATATATTTACGGTATTCAAATTCTATCTTCTTTGATATTCAATATCATTTGTGCTCTGATGACTCATGAAACAGGTTTTAAAGTGTTATCTTTTTAGTCTTTGCAGATTTATCTTACTATTCGGACCGTATTTCGCAATTGTTCCTATCTTTAGTTGTAAGAAGCAGCACAGATGTGCAAAGTTTCCGCTGTCAGTCGTCTTTCTCGCCCGTGCATGCTAATGTGGAATTGTATTCAAGTTATTGTAATAACTGAACTTTGTGGAGCCATCTTGGTTTTTCCGACTAAAGTTTTATTCGCTTAGAACAATTGAGTCACGATGTGAGTTTTGTTCATTATACGTAACAACTATGTCTGTGAATACCTCTCAACTACTTTTCAACTTCATTGTGCCTTTGAAAAGCTTCTCTAACTGGTAAATTGAATAAAATAGTTTAAAAAAATATCGTTATTGTACTTTTGGGTTCACTTTCCACTCGGGGATTTTTTTACAACAATTTGTATTCTTGAAAGTTATTCAGTCATACAAATGTTAAGTTTTTATTGTATAAAGTATATTCTATTTGTCTTTGTAAAATAGAAAAGAAAAATTATAAGTGTTTTTTTTATATCGGTTGAGGGAAAAACATTGCCTTTCTTTGTCAATTTTCTTCTATTAATGCGCAAATTATAAAAGTTTTAACGACATTGCAGCAGTATCAGATGCATAAGTCAATATTTTCTAAGACAACGCAGGCAATGTAATTAAATCTTGAGACCTGTTGAAAACTTACCAAAGAGACGAGGCAATCTGGTAGGAAAATACCCGCAACACAGGGAGGTGCAGGCATTGGTTGTGATATAAAAGAAAGCTTTTACGAGAACAAAAATAAACCCATTTAATGTTGCTGGCATCTGTAGACGAACAAAAATATTTTCATATTTAATAATTAAATAAGCCAAAGAGGTCTCATTGATTTTTCAAATCCAACACGTATCATTTTTTACGCTGTATAAAATTGTTTTGACTATTTTAATTAGTTTATTGATATAGATTTACTTGTTTTTTTTTAAATTTATTTGAAATAATATTTGGTTTAAAATTTATTGCAAAAAGTGCTTACCCACCAAGCCAACCGCGTCAAAAAGTGATATTTTGATTATTTATAGCAATTTCCTGTGAACTTATTTATAAAACACTTGTTATTTGTAAAGCCTCTGATGATATAAGCAATTTTTTAACCACTAAACACACCAGAGCACTTTATTTAATAAATCGGTTCCCATGCAGATTATTTTCATACAGTTCTAGTTTGAATATAATTAAAAATCTGTTTTTATGCCAAATCGAACCAATAAAACATTTTTCAGATGTGCCTCACATTCTTTCAATTATATCTATATTTTCTGCTATTTAATTGTATATTGCAATAAAAAAAAATTGTCTGATGTCCACAGCCCTTCGTTCATCTGAACTTGCTGAAGAATGAAGATATGCATTCATCGTGCAGCTCATTGAATGCGCAGTAATCGAAGCCAGCGTCACATTTCAAAGGTATCCAGAATGCCTCTGCTTCTTCGTACAGTCAAGTTAATATAAGAGAGTGCTCTAAAGAAAACCAGAGATTTCACTGGATGATTTTTGAGCTTCTTGATAAAGACTTTTTTTACTATTTATAATCATGTTTATGCAGTGTAAATAATTCTATCCTAAACATTCAAAGTATACAAAATTTACATTTTTATAAAATCAATCATTTTGTTATTAAAAAAATAATTCTGTTAACTTCATGATCAATATATATACACACACGTAGAATTGATGTGACTATGATGTCACACCCTTACACAGTTTGTCCACCCTCTTGTCATCTTTTCTTCCTTACACCGAATTCCAGCATAGGATTTTCGCTAAAGATTTTCCGAGTTGGAGATCTCTCAGGCGACGCGTGAGGAAATTGATTTGATGTCTAAATGCGATAAAAGTCATTCAGTATTTGGAGCAACTTGCTAGTAGTGATTCTTTTAGAAATTATTTTTGTACGTACATCGACCCTTTGGAACCTTTCGCGTTAAGTCCTTTTATTTTTGTAATAACAAGAAATATTTTATTTGTTTTATAATCTTATTTATTTTACCCTTAACGCTTAGAAATATTTTGTTTTTTCTGAATTTCAACTTTTATTGGTTCGAGGCTTTTACTTACATCTCAAAAATATGTTTTTTTTTAAATTGTTAATAACACTTGGCATGGAAGTTTTGCAAGGTTTTAGAGAAAAACTATCCGCATCCAATATAGGTCGCTAATTGTGCGAATCTGAACCAAAAGGACCCGTGCCAAGACCATAGATCGTTTGGAACCTCCAAATCTCATGAAGATTTGTATAAATGCTAACGAGAAAACATTACAGAACTGAAAATATTTTTTAAGTACGGCTTTTAAAAAAATAGATATTTTATTTTTTTTAAAATCGCACGACCTTAACTGTTATGTTTATTGCTAATAGCACGAAAGAGTTGGTCGGAATTTTCAAAGATTCAATCATTCTAATAAATATAAAACATACATAAATAGAGCTAAGAAAACTCAACTAAGTTTTAATTGGATTCATTAAAATTGTTATAGTGTGCGCTTTGAAGGATTTAATTTTTTATACCAAAATTGAATATATTATAAAGAATTGGTTTACATAATATATCATAATGAAAACATTATAGAGATATTTTATATTTTCGTCGAAAATAATTACGACCTGTTTTCTGTTTCCAAATCAAAGAAAAGATTTTATAATTTTAATCCGCTTGATGAAGCGCATCTGATGAGACGCGATTTTAAATAAGAATCTGTAAAATATTGGTGGGCATACAAATCATGAATAAATTCTTATTAACGCTCCGCATCATAGATTTTCCAAAATGGAGATGTGTGCTCTCGATCTAAGGGAGATGCAAAAAGACATACAAAAGATCAAACATATTACAGGGATACCACAAAGAGTCCTCATAGATCATTCCGTTCCCCATACAAACAATAACCGAGCCGAGATCTTCCTCCCTTACATTCGTCACCGATCTCCAGTGCCGCGTGAAATAATCGCTTAAATATTCCGGCCGTGTGTACTGCCCCGCGCCCCGATGCCGGGTCCTCCGAACAAGTCGGATCATGCATAGGCGCTTGCCTTGCTGTGAATCAGACGCGGAATGGTATCACTGTGGAAATAATTCTACTCAAAATAAAGAATAAGAAAGGAATAAAAAAAAATTAAAAATTCATTGTAGCGCTATGCTTACAACATGGTTTGTGGCTATCCCCTGATACTTCGCGCAGGTTGTGGAGCTTACAACATGTGGCTTAGGTGGCAGTGTACATGGATTTCTCTGTTTTTGTTATTAAGTTTCCTTAGGGTTAAATATGTGTAAAAATCCTAATTTCGCATGCATTGAAGAATAAAATTCAAGAAGAATTTAAAATCCAGTTATATTGACAATACATTTTAAATACACTGAAGTTATTTGAACATTAAAACATAATACTAGTAAAATAGAACAAAATTATTTTTGCCAGTTGTATTATTGTCCAAACCAAAATTAATCGAATACGTTTTTGAGTTATTCTACATCAATACGAATATTTAATTTTTTCTAAAAATATGTCGTATAAGATAAAAGTATTGTTTATTTTCAAAAAAAAATTTAAACGTATCATTATTATATGTAGTCTTACAATTAATTAAAATAAAACCGACATTTAAAGGTTTTCGAGATTAACCTCAGTCATAAAATGTTTATATTTTTCCAACGCTTCGTTTATTTGATTTATTTATGTGCACTACCCGTTATGTTTATAAATATTTAAAATTACTGACTAAAATGAATCAATTCAGATTCAATCGCCACCGTATCAAATCAGAACCCTCAATCATAAATTCTCGAGCATCTTCCAATTCATCTCTGGCTTCCGATCAGGAGAACTTTTGGCCCTCCCTCCCCCGAGGAGAGACCATAAAAACCCTTGCAGAGAGAGACCTTCTTATGTATTAATCTTGCATTAGAGAGGGACGCAGCCCGTACATTACAGACCGAGTGAAATTTTAAATTTATTGAACATATCCAAGGGAGGTTTTGCGTTTCCGCTTCACTGATCCGCTTATACTGAAATTTTTATATCGGATATTGGTTCGTGGGCTGGTTGTGACATTGCTATGGAATTCGGGGTAATATGACACAATTTAAAGTTTCTATTATGTGAACGTTTTCCATCTGTACTTGTAAAGTAGTTAGAGCGACGGTTGCAGTTCAGACCCCGATTCACGGTAACATGAGCAGTGACTGCATTTTCAATGTTGACCTCACACATCTGCGGGGAGACGTAGCGGAAAGTATTTGAAAGTAATTATTTAAGGGTCTGTACCGTGAAATATCAATTTTCAGATTTTATTGAATGTGAATGCAGGTTTTAAGAGGAATTATTTTGCAATATATACGGCGTTCATATATTTGTATCATACAACCCAAGAAAAATTATATACGGTTAATATACAAATTACATTAATATGCAGCTATAAGTCATAATTTCGTAAAAAAAATATAGAAAAAGTCGCCCATTATTATTGCAGGTTTTTCTTTATTAACATTAATGTATCATTTTATTTCATAACAAATTAATTTTAGATTCGTAAGCAGAAGCAAAGTGAGGCGCCAGCACTATTTGCATTTGGCCGTTTAATAATAAGCTTCGTGAGTTGCAAAGTGTTGCTAGGTTTTTCAAAAAATTATTTTCTTTGTATTTCAATGAAGAGTTTTACAGATCGCACGTTTTAATAAAGCGGCGAGTGCGCTCGGGGGTGCAAAGCCTTCGAAGATTTATCACTCGCCAGTCATAGTTTCAACCTCGAATTAAACTTTGCCAATCCTCAAGCAGTCAAAACAAAAATCCTAAATCAAAATTTATCTGTCGCGCATAATTCACGCTCAAAGTTTAAGTACAGAGAGACGAGCGCCACTTCTTTCCCAGCCCCGAGCGGGACGGCTTCGCGGGCGAGCGAGAGGGCTGACGAGAAGCCTCGCCGGGGCTGCGGCGGCGACCGGCCGCAATATTGGAGCTGTCACATCGTGATTTAAAGCCTGTCGTTTTGCATTGTCGACCATGTGTACGCCTAGGGTGTAGGTAGAGGGATCGAAAAGCGGTGGCCGGCGACCCACCGACAATATTACATATAAAAAAAAATTCTAGCAGATAGACCACCCTGTGGTACAATGGGAAAAAATCAGGCGTTTGAAATGTGGCTTCATAGGAAAATCTATAAAATATTATAGGTTGATCGCGTCACAATTACATATAAAAAAAATTCTAGCAGATAGACCACCCTGTGGTACAATGGGAAAAAATCAGGCGTTTGAAATGTGGCTTCATAGGAAAATCTATAAAATATCATAGGTTGATCGCGTCACAAATGAGAAATAACTCCTGAAGATGGTAAAAATGCGTAAGGTCTACTATTTTACCTATTTTTTTTGAAACAGTAAAAAGTAGAGCCGAATTTCTTAGTATAAGTATGCATTCATTGAAATGGTCATCAACCTACTTTGAGAAAAGGTACTCAAAGGAGTCCATTTGGGCTTGGAAGTTATAGGTTTTTTAGTTTTGATTTGGATATTTTAATTAATAAATAATACATAGATTTTACCATTAACATATCAACTCAAAATATAAAGAATACGAATTACTTACAAAAATTAAATAATATTCATTGTATTCCTTAACTCAATATTTCATACGATAAAATTAATTTTAACATATAATGAGAATAGTTTAAAATGACACATTCTGGATAAAATCTCTGATATTAATTCTTTAGTGTATAAGGTCTATTTATTGGTTTAGACAAAGTAAAAATCTAAGTTTCGGTTACACATAACGTTTTTTATATAAAAGTAACGGTGTTTTTCTTAAAATCGCATCTTTTGTGAAGTGAGAGCTTAAAGTATAAAATGTTTATTTTAGTACCCTTATATTTTACCATATAACATATTTTAAATATGACCTACCTCTACAGTCCAAAAGGTTGCCCACTTGTGTTTCACGTGGCGCTGAGCAAATATTCTTATGAAAATCTTTCCCTTCCGTTACCTGTAGATGTGTTTATGTTGCCCAGGATTTGGAAGCCTTGGGAAATATTTAACATATTGTGTATTCAGCGGGCTTTGTTCTAGAAGCTTCTGTTGTAATGGTAGGCGCCGTGTCACTACATACCGACTTCGTCTTTGGGACACGAGAACGAAAGGGTAAAATTTAAGATACCCTTCACTACTTCCTTGATAAATAAATATTTAACAAAAATAACGAACAAAATATATAAACGCATTCAGAGCTCTACTTAAAATAAAAAATGTTGTTTGTTTTATTGATTAAATATTATATTTTTTGTTATGACGTATTGTAAAATAATTCATATGGGTAAAATATTCATTGTTTTAAAACTTTTTTTTATATAAAATTCTAATTTTAGAGGCCAAAGATACTTAAATTAGAATATTTTGTAACCTTATGTAACATTATTATCAGATTGGAATTTTTTTTAAATTTTGACGAAAACGGAAGCGACGGCTGTTGCAGACAAAAAACATGTTATAGAAAACATTGCATTACAACTTCACAGTTTAAAAAGTTTAATATTTATAGTTTATAGAGATAATTATAGAACTTAGTAATTAACTCGGCAGGTGTCCTAGATGCGAATGTCGTTTGCGTGTAAAGGACATCTATGGTAACGTTAATGAACACCATCATCCGTTTCCGTTTTCCATTCTTTAGATGTATCCATCAGTAATAAATAAATATAAACCTCACTTTGAATAATTTATTATATTTATTGAAATTAATATGATTCAAAGCTCGTTACACATATTAGAATTTTTGTTAATATCAAATAATAATGTTTTTAATTGTCCAGTATTTAAAAGCATTAGAAATAATAATTTCATATTATAATTTACAGACACATTATTTATTTTACATAAAGATAAAATATAATGGTGAGAATAAGTGATGTTTTTTTTTGTCTGGGGGAACTGTAAATTAGCTTTGACCTAGGACACCGAGCGCCGCCTGTGCCGGACTTTTGGCCTAGATACAGAAATTAATGGCCTGGATTTAGTCCGTACTTCATGTTCTCCTTCTGGCGAGGATATGGATCCACCCTCTATGCATACACAAGGAAACGTACCTTTAATACTAATTAGAATATATTTTTTTCTATCTAATATTTTATTCCAAAGTTAATATTTTGTTTTTTCACGATAAAGAATTCACAAAAAAAGTTTTTTACATGTAAAACTATTTGTTGGTTAATTCAAATTCATAAATTATTCATATTTAAAAAAAAAAAAAAATTATATCCTTGTTAGAGAGTAAGACTACAGTAGGACTAAAAAGTATTGACACACCTGAAGATAATGCATATTTAACGAACCCAAAGTTTTTATAATCTAGTTATCACCAAAAAAAATTATTGAAAAATACTCCATTTACAAAAAAAAAACCTTCCTTCCGGGCAGTTTCAAATTTTGAAAACCATCCCTTGCAAAGCAATGACCTTTCCCGCTCCCAAGTTTTTGTCTCCTACGGGTTGACCTCTCCCTCGCTCGGTCGGCTCGCAATGTTTTCACAGCGGAACTTGGCAGTTTACTTACTCGTCGCTTTGTGAGTCGCTGAATTAAAAAACTTTCCACCGGAGGAGTACCCAGCGAGGGACCCGCCAGGGAGTGGTATCGTTTTGGAATTTGACTGCCGTAAAAAAATATGTTTGATTTGATTTGTATCCTTCTTATTGTTTTAGTTTGAAGCAGGTTGAGCTTTTAGCTTCATACGAATATTATTTAACCTTGGCGCATATCCACCAAATAGAAGGTACATACTGTAAACATATACTAACATATCTGTGCATAACCTACTCTATTACTAGCACGGTATTATCATATAATTGTTGATATGTTATGTATTAGATGAGGTTTATGCATGTTTAGTACATACAAGATATTAGCATGATCTTGCAGAATACACAATTATTATAATACAACACTGTCAATTTATGTAGTGAAGACTATCAAAAGCTCATTAATATATATACTTAGATTTGGAAGGTCGTTGTGTGCAAACATATTGTTTTGTGTATCTACCTCATTAAAACTTTATTAAATACGACTTTGGTTTATAAAAATTAAAACATCTGATAAAAATAGAATTCTTTTGAAGTATAAGATCAGAAAACATATTTATAAGTCACTTTATTTTAAAAAAGGTCTTTACAAATTAGACCAAGAAAAACATTATTTTTGGTTTTATTAACCATTATCCTTCAGCTAAAATGTTATTGAAATAATATTTTTTTATTTAATTAGAAGTTGTTTTGTTCATTTATTACAGAAAATTTGTCTATTTTTCTACATGAAGTTTAGAAAGTCGTGACAGTATCAAAGTGATTTTGATTCAAAGACTTCTAAAAGACCTGCTTCAAATGAGAAGAAAAATTAATTTACTTGACTTATGCGATTAAAAATTATTTATATTAACAAAAATATTCCAATGCTATAAAGTTTTTTTATGTGATGTTATATATTTTCAATCAATTAAATAAAGCATATTTTACGAAAATATTTCAGTAATTTATTTGCAAAGTGCGTATTAAAAACTGCACCTTGATCTGCGGTTATTGTAAACTATGTTTATTGCGTATTTGGTGCAGTGGAATAGGTATAATATGTATAAATCGTAGGATACCTTCAGGTTCTATTCCAGAGTCAAATGAGTTCCGAGAAGTTGTTGTAGGGAGGACAGCGCTCCGGCAACGGCTCTTCTCGGCTTTTTTATGTGTTGTTTATGTTATCTCCGAGTGGAGTTTTTAGTGTAAACGGAAACTTTAAGTCAAGCTGGCGGAAAATCCAGAAATTTCCATGTTTGGAAAAAAATGTTTATGCGAAGCGTGCAATCTCATTTATGGTCACGTGAGATTTGTCTTTGGTTGGGCTTATTTGTCCTGGGAAATATATATGTGGACACAATGTTAGTAACTTTAGCCACTTGGTAACTTGTTTTTTTGCGATGTTTGCTGTCACATTTTTTTAATCCAATAAGAATAAGTTTTTTATTTAGCATGTTAGCTTATGGAATTGTAAATTTGTACTTTTATAAAATGGAAACAAAAGTATTTAATACTTTGTGAGAGGTTAAACAGTAAAAGGTATTAAATAAAACTATCTAAAAATTATTTTATTAAACCAATTCAATTTTTCGTGACAATACTTCAAAACGTATTTGGCTTCAACATTTTTACTATAATGTGTGTTATAATGCATTTTTTATATATCAAAACAGCAAGTGTTTTGAAATATAGACGTAGTGATAAAAAAATATATTTTAAAACGATTCTGGACGCTGAGCTTACCTACGTATATATTTAAAATAAATATTCTTGTAAGTCTTGTTAAGAGCTCTCTGTCAACCCATATACGAGTATAATATGATATTTTTCTGTTGCTGATTTTGCAAATTGGTACTCGAATACGCATTACAATGCGGTTAGTATTTAGTTATTTCAAATTAAACGTTACTCCACGTGTAATGTATATCTATCATTACCGTTAAATATAATTTAATTTTATATTAAAGAATTTTTTTATAATATATTTGCAAATATAATTTTATACGTTTATGTATGTTTATACAGATTGACTCTAGTTTCATATTCACTGATAAACAGAATAAACTATTTTTAAACCTTTAAATTATCTAAACGACTTCCGGCGTGACATTAATTAGAATAGATTGCAAAATTGAACATTATCAAGCCTTAGAAGCTATCAACTTTGCAAGTTGGTCGGTTCACCGGGAACTTTGGTTTGCAACGAGGAAGCCCGGGCAGGGCGACCCAGTTCCCGGCCAGACAGCGCCCGTGCATGCAGACATGAGCTCATTCAACTTTAATTACACCCGTCATACTTATCGAAGGGAGGGATCGAGAACCTTTCATGTTACCCACTAAAAGGTAGTTTATCACTACATTAGTGCTGATTTGTCTATTTAAACCTTACATACATACAGGCAAACGCAGAAATGGTATGTTTAAAATATAGATTTTTTATAGTTAATTTTGTTTTTCGGGTGTTGCGCTGCTTGAGACTATTCCTCGAGATGTTTCAGTCCCTGTGTTGGGACTTACATGGTTCACGCACGGATACCAAACCTCAAGGGACTGAAAGTTTCAAATCTATCAAAAATATTTATTTTAAAAAAACCATAGTAAATCTAAAATCAAACCATAAAAATTCATAAAAATAGATTGCCCTTCATTTTGCGGAAAACGAAACGAGTTTTGAAATACCGTGAGCGTTTATTCAAACTATAAGAAATACTCAGATGTTATACAAATGATCCCAAAAGTATTTTAATTGCTGTTCTTTAACGCTGTGCATGCAATTTATACTGTACGCCGTCACAGATGAGAGCATTAGGGGAAGCATCGAAGCCCTGAAATAACTGCCTCCTGAAATAATTTTCACGCCGCGCTTACACACCGTTACGTTTAATATTTAAAGCCTGAACAGTCAAGCATTTAATTATATTTCATTATCTACCTAATCGTAATTCTCTTACACGGCCATGCAAAACGTTGCACACGGCAGCGAATATACAACGTGGGCTCTGAACATAAATCGGGGGTGTCTATTATACGCGCCTCTACCAGAATTCACTTCTGTTAATTCCATTACCGAAGTCTCTTGAGAGTGAACAAAAAACGTGTCGTTTAATTATTTAGTGCTTAATTTAAAATACTTGTTCTTTTAAATCAATTTTCATGTAAAAATAAAAATAGCCCAGGAGAATAATCAAAGCCAAAAAATACTATCAATTCTTATAAAAAATATTTATTTATATATTTTTTTATGAATGACTGATCAGATTTCAACCCAAGATGTATATTAGTAAGGAAGTGATACCGAAATCAAACTGAACAAAAAAAACTTTAAATGTGCTTTAAAATATTTCTAAATCATATTTTTAAATTTTTTCTTACATAATTTGGCTCAGTATACTTCTAAAATGACATTATTTCGTTGTAAATAAGAGTCGTTTTCTCGCGGAGTAAAGTGTACCTCCTCCCGCGCGAAGGGAGGCACTGATAAAGGGTGCAGCGGCGCACCAAACTAATGATGACGTCACCGGTCCCAAACGACCCTCATTTAACAATGCCCGATCAAGTGAACGGCCACGGTACTCCATCCGAAACGCAGCCTGCGGTCTGCTCGCAGTAGACATTATGTATTGCACCCTATTGGTGGCGATACGGTTGTACTGAACATATTTTTTTTACATATATTTGAGATCTGTTTTTTCACAATAAACTTTTCTATAAGCGATCGTTTGCCATGATTTTTAAGTGTAAAGAATAATATCTAATTCTTAACATATTGCAAATATTTATTTTCTCAATGTTAATTTATAATTTTTTTCTTTTTAGTGATTGTTTCATTGATTTTTTTATTATTATTTATGATTGTTTTTAAAGGCAGTAAGGCAAAAAAAAATTATTTACATTAAAGGTTTTGGTAATAACAATTCGTTATGATGTAATTAACAGCTGTTATATTAAACAGCTGTTTTGGAGTTAATTATCACTGTCACGTCATTATTGTATTGAGTTGAGACGGCGCCTTTTGATTGGTCAAATCCGGTTTCAAGTAATCTTCCCCAAGAAACATAAGGCCCGGAAGTCGAACCATCTCCTTAGAAGCCTCCAGTCACCGCAAACGGAAGTCTACCTGTTTTGATCTAAGACACCTGCTGTTGACGCATTAATTACTATGCCAGGTTATCAAGTTTTTTCAGGAAAAGTAATCAACTTAAAATTTTAAATCAAAAAGAAAACTCAGAAAAATGTGTTGAGCCACTGAGACATTTTAAAATTGATGGATTATTTATTTTTTAATGATAATTTTAATGAAATGAATATTTGAAAAACATATATAAAATAAAAACATACTTTTAAGATTACTGCGACTATTTTATGCTTTTACTATAAATTGCCATTGATTACTATAGATATCTTAATTTCTAAACGATAAATAAATTTAAACGGTAAAACTATTTTTATGTCTTCTAAAAAACATGATTTCTTCAAATGTTTGAAACTTATGAATGCAAATATTTTTAAAGCAAATAATACCGAAACCTTAAAATATTCTGTATTCAGATGAAAGGGCGTTTTTATTATTTCTTACTTTTAGAGATATAACTTTTTATTCAATCGAATATTTATGGGATAACTCTGATGAGCGTGGGCTTTGTACGGTCTCATAGTATTCATAGAATTGAAATACAAAAGTCACGAAACATTGGAATTGATATTTGATTTCATTTTGGCCATTCGGGTAACAAATTAAAAGCATTGGAGTATGGAAAAGAGGTCAATTGTTTCATTTAGCAGACAAACAACGAATGTATTTATTGCGTTTTTGCTGGTTTGCTATACCTCGCTAATTTAATTTTGTTTGTTAAAGCAGTAGCTTTGAATCAAAACGATCCCACATTTTCATGTTTTATTTATACCAGTTTATTGTTTGTTGCAGGTAAGATAAGACTGCAGTGTAGCTACGATTAAAACACAAGCAAGGTAAGTTTTATAAAAATATGTTCCGGGTGCTTTGCCACCAGCAGGTTTTATTGATATTTTGGAGTTCCGTCTACTTTTCTGAAGCTATTTTCAAAGAATTTTTTTAAATACAATTTTTATGAAAAATGTCAAATGTATGCATCACATGATATAATAAAATGCAAGTCTTTCTTAAAAAAGTTAATAAAATATTCAGGTATATTTATTTTTACGATAAAGGGTTTTCACAAAATTAATGTTTTTTCTTCTCTACAATACTATTTATAATTAATAAAAGTAGCCTTCATACAAAAATAGTTTATATTTTATGTTACGTGCGTTATCGGCAATATTACTCGAGAAGTTATGTTTAATTATTATTCGCATTAGAACCACGCGAATTTTAAATTAACAACGATTTAAATAAATATTAAATTTAACACACATTTTTTTCGTAAAGTAGAAATGTGTTTTTTCTGTAAGGCTTGAATTAATATTAATTTTAAAATTTAACAGTAGGGGAAGTCGTTCTCTGAATTCCTCAAATTGTTGGGCGGAATTTCTTACCTCAAATGACTTCTGAATACTCATTTAAGAAAGTCCATAATAACAGACATAAATCTCCTTTTAATTTATACCGATCGTTGAGGCGAACTTTCATAGTTAACAAACATCCCTTTAAGCTAAAGGCAGGAAGCACATTGAACCCGATTACTGGGAAGGGTGATGCCGGAACTTGCTTTGGATAGCTATGCATTACACACCATGACTGGTTGCTTACAACAGAAACTATTCAATTAAGATAATTATAATGTCATATTTAGAATTATCTAATACGATATGCTTCGTTCGGCGATTTTGCTTAAAATATGCAACGTAAAGAACTTTAACATTAAATATTAATACATTGAATAAAAATACTTGAGTGATTTTCCACATTTCCTCACCTCTTTCTATCACCTCTGTTTGATAATGCCAACGTGAAAGGTTGGCGAAACCGGTCACTAATAAAAACAAAAATGTGGAAAATCACTCAAGTATTTTTATTCAAAGTATTAAAATGGAATTCCACCAAGTACTCTCTGTCAAAAATATTGAATTTATTAAATATTAAGATGAACTTTGAACACCGAACTTGATTAAAAGAGTTCATTGTATTTTGTGTTTATAAACCCAAATCCAAAGGATTGAAAAAACGTCTCATTCTTATTTTACAGAAATAATTTTGTATTAGTGTAAAAACCATTTAAAGCAACTCAAAAAAAAACTATCCAATTAGTCTTCCAAAGATAAATTGACTTATATTGTCATATGAAAGTCCGGGCCAACAAAAAAACTTATGATATCAATGATATAAATTGAACCTTTAATATCAATGAATATTTTCTGATCTCCCATATAGTTGATTCTTTTTGATAGCTTTAAAAATAAGAAAATTTTAGTAATAAGATTAGTGTGAATTTAACTAACTCAAACAAAATACCTCAAATGTGTTTAAACCTTTTATCTGTATATCTGATAATTGGGGATAAATTAAAAAAGGCATTTAATGGATCAAAAGTTTTAATTGAATGCAAAGAAAAAACAAGCAAAATTTTAAATTTTATTCAATAATTATTAAAAACATATTTAATATATAAATAATTAAAACCTCGTGAAAACAAACTAATATTGCGAAAGTGTAATTCAAAAGATCGGACGATAAAAGTCATAATTGTCAGATACATAACGTGCAAATTTTTCTTCCAAATTAAAATAAGAACTTTGCTACTTATTATCACGCACATTGAAATAAGTCTAAAGTTGTGCCGACGCCGCCATCTTGCCGGGGCTTGAGGGATGGATAGGGCGGCTGGCAGGCCACTTCCGGTGGGGCGGCACGGGGCGCCGGAAGCGCGACAGCCTGCCGATAGCAGCGCCCCTGACGGTGGAACCCCCGAGAGTTGTGGAGCCTTCGAGACACCCGACTTTTGGGGGGAGTTCACGCTATGTTTGCGTTTACGCTGTGAATGACAAAAAATCTCAAATATACTCACTTAATAAGCACCTAAAAAAAGATACATTTATTTTTAAACATTGGACGTGATTTTTAATTGCTCTAAATTAAATTTTGTGAAATTTTCATCTAACGTTTAGTAAAGTAATTAACAGTCTTGATGTATGGCTTTAAGTGCTGTGTAATTAATGAAAATTGAACATTATTAAATTCTATGAACAACTAGCTTATTATATTAATTACTATGGACACACATTTATATCATCCTTACAATTGCAACAAATGTATATAGCATACAATAAGGCTGTATTATATATATAGTTAGCATTTCAGGGATATTTAATGTATAAAATATAATTGATACTTTTTAAACACATTTTTAATATGTCTTGTGGTTGAAATAATATCGTAAGCAATAGTTTTGATTTTTTTTTATAAATAACGCAATTCGGAATGTTTTACTGTTTTTTGTTCGAATATTAATTACAGACTTTTTGCGTTAACTATTCAGTTGATTGAAGTACTTAGTTCCTTAGAAAAAAGCAATAATATAGACGGTTGAAAGTGCGGCGGTCCCTTAGCGGCAGTTTGGGCGTTTAGAATGTAATTAGAGAAGCCGCCACATACGAGGCTCGCCACCGTCGGCACCTACAACTATGTAATATGTTTTATCGGTACCACGAAACCATAAATATCCCCTCCTTAGGCCGGGGCTCTAATGCCGCCGCGCTCAAGACAAACAAAATGCTCGCCGAGCTTTTGTAATTACTGCGTTTGTTACTTCAGGAATTCATTATGAAAACTGTATTGCCGCACTGAATTCGGTCGTGTAACGGTATAATTGGATTGTAAATTGTAGAGTGGAAAAATTAGCAGATGCATGCGCTTGCCGTAATAGCTGTCTTGTGCGGCTGTTTGTAGTTCATATTAGTTTTCTTGGGATGTTTTTTTTAACAAAGTCTTCTTGAGTCTTCCAAATGCTTTACAAATGCAGCTCAATTTGGATTTTTATAAATGTCAAAATAGATTCCACAAAAGGAAGCTATAAGTTTTGAGTTAAAATAAAAAAATATATATTTTAATAAATAAAGTTCAATACTTTCTAATCATTAGCAACATTTCAAAAAAATATTTTTCTAGTGAGTGAATTGTACATGTAAGTAAATATACATGGCCCTGCTATTTACTTAATAATATTTTGATTATAAACTTCGTGATAACTTGACTTCTTTACATAAAGGGAAAATCCATACCTTTTCATAATTTAATAAATTTTAATGGGTTTAAATAGGAGGCTACTTACCGTTTACCTAGCATTCCAGGAGGGAAAAATTATTACACAATGGCGTTAGCTATAATAGGAATACATATATTGTTATAAAAGGGGTGACTAAGCCTATCAACCATTCTACAATTACCTAATTGGAGGCAGAAAACTCTTAAGCCTTGTAAGGGACGGTAATGACAACGGAATAGCATTATGGCGTTATTTCACTGGCTTCTCGGAGGGAAAATATTAATTCCTACATTATAATGAGTCGCCGCGCAGATGAGTCTGATAGTTATTCGGGAACACTTTCAAAAACTAGCCTTCGAGGCTTAACTGTGATAAAAGTCGGGACTCGGGCCGCCATATGAATACGAACAAGCGCCACCCCGCCGGGCTGGGGTTAAATTGTCGGCTTAAGTCGCTATAAGTAGGTAACCATGTATTTATGGTTTCTCCTAACACTCTCGCAGTAAATGTTTCTGTTATTGCAAACCATAATTCAGCGGTACAAGTGTATGCGAGCTGAGACTGGGGCCTACCGTAAGAGCGCAAGAGGCGGATTCCTAACTTAAGTTAGCGCAAGTTTAATGGCTTTAAATGAATTTAGTCGCGAAGCTAAGCCAAATGTCGAAGCGATATTGCGCTTAAATAGATAATAAAGTGGGTGCATAACGAAACTTTGCCATTAATGCCGATGATAAGTCTTGCGATAGGATGTCGACGATTGCTTCGATTCAAGGTTAGTTCGAGCAAACAATGCACCGATTAGATATAGATTGTTATAAATCTCCCCTCTAGATTAGTTGTGTAATTCATAGCAAATAGAAACCCTAATAATTTTTGTATCACTCAAAATATTATAAAAATGCAGTAAAATTGTGATTATTTTGGTGTGTTTTATAAGTTGAAGGATCAGAATTATTCAAATGTGAAGAAATAAGACTTTACGCCTTTTAGTTTTAGAACTATAAAATATAAGCTTACAATAGGATTTTGTTCATTTTCGGTTAGTAATTTATAATTTAGGGAAGAATTAGTCTGGATTTTAGTTGACTTATTTCTATTCATATATAAATCCAGTATTTTTTATTTCATTTAAATAATCTTTGAAATTATAAATATATACTATTAAAATATTATTTGTAGTTTTAGAAGTGTGCATACCAACATTCTCCGTAGTATATTATGAGCCACATGGAACATTAATATTATGAGAAATCTTTTGCCAAGTATGGGGAATTGTCACGAAAATTCGTAAGGTGGTATCTTACACATGAAGTAGTACTTTAATATGTAAAACACATCTGCGACACTGTGGGGGAGAGATGAACGGTCAGGTAACAGTAGGCAAGAATGTAGGGACATTCACGAGATATTTGATCGAATAAATATTATAATAAATTACATATTGGCTTTAATATTAAAGGCACACATACATCTGTGTGTGTGTGTACTTCCGTGTCAATAATCAATGTAAGGCTTCAACCCTCAGCTGTTGTAATACCGAGAATTAAAGTATTTTATGCGTCTGTGCTTAAAACGGAAGTGCCTCCCTTAGAGAAGGGCCGATGGTAGAACAGTACGGGTTCTCTATCTCTCTGGATATGAATCCCTCCACCTTCACATGGCGTCAAGGAGAGGCGCCCTGCAAAAAGCACACTTTGTTTTGCGACGCCCAGGTAGTCAGATTTATTTTGTCACATTTCTTGGTGAAAAGCTTCCGCCCAACCAAGGTGCTATATGTTACCCGTTTTGGGTTTATTTGTTGCACTCAAGTAGGTTTTCGTTCTTAGCCCTGTGCTTGTATTTCAAGCTAAATTATTAATGTTAATATTACTGGCGATATTTTTATTAAACATTCATTTCAGATTTTTTAAAATATTTTTAGTACACACAAAAAAATTACCATAAATTTTTTTATGGAATCCAACAGACGTTTGGACTTTCTGCCTTGACTTTGGACTTTTCCAAACTTCTTTTAAACTAGTCTTCTTTGTTACAAAAAGTAGATTATTTTTTTTAGGAAAAAATTTGCGCGACTGAGTTTTGTGACCTCCAATTAACATCTTCTTTATTTCCGGACTCGTACGTGGAATGCTCACCAATGAGAAGCTTTCTTATTCATCCTTATCGCCTACAAAAGCTTCGGTCCGGCTGTTCTAGAAGTTGCACTTTTCATTATCATTTCATTATGCCGCATACTTTAATTCCTACCAGACAATGGCAGGTACCAAGGGACTATAAGACTCCTCTCTTCTCGTTCCAAGGAAGTTTTAAGGCTTTCCTATTGTGAATTTGAAACACTGCGCTGGTTTTATGACTCTTTGAGAATTTGTTGGTTGACTTCGTAATTCCGCTAAAATTTATACTGTGCGTTGAAATTTTGTATGAAACTCATAATTACCGTATTCACTTAGAAAATAATTAACTATGAAGTAGTAAGTGTTTCAAAATGGTCCACGAAAGTTATTTCACAAGCAAGGTTATTTTTTTTAAACAACTTTATAAAATAATGTCTGTTATAAAATGTATTGAATATTAATGTTCACGTTAACTCCTACTCCTAGGTTGAAGTAACTTTACACGTATCTGATAAGGGGTATATTAAATGTTAGAGAAAACTATTTGTATAAATGACTGTTTCAGAATTGTAATTAAATAATTAATCTTTCCCTTACACTCTTATAAAAGTAATTTAGAACTGCATGACACCCCTTACCACTAAATATTATTTAGAAATATTTCTATAAATCTGTATATTTTATGTAGTGCAAAAATTACCAACATTTGTTTTGTTGTTTTAAGAGAAAATGTATTACCCCAATGATATTTTAAGTATCAATTAGTAATATAATATGTTTTTAATTCACTGCCAACCTTTTCCCTCCTATTATTATTAGAGATGTAACTACAATTAGTAGATTTGATTAAAAGGTACGCAATACAACGAAAATATAAGAGTACACCATTATTTAGAGTACAACTTTTTTCCTTAAATACAAAAGCTATAAAAGCTTTTTGATTAAACAATAAAGCATGTATTTATTCAATTTAATGATATAAAAAATATATCTTGGTAACTTTTTACTGTTTCTGATAAAAAATATATATTTTTTCAAAATAATATTTTATTTTATCAAACCTTTAACGGTTTTATATTTGGTAAAAAAAATTATATTCTTGGAAATCCAAGAGTACACTAAAATAAAAAATGAAACTGGGTCCCTTAAAAGATGATATTTAATTTACCGCCAAAAACCAGCAATCTTAAGTCTCAGTTCCCGCCTCACCGACCAAAGAACCAAGAATAACCATTCCACATAACCGTTCACATTCGCCGAGGCTTTGTTAAAGTTCGGAGCTAATATGGTGTGAGGATACGACCACCGAGGCATCCCCGGGAACTTTTGTTCCTTCATATTAATGACTTCGATGCTGTGTCATTAAAGTTGCCGATTCAACGAAGGGGAGCGCGGAATGCATCGGTTAATCTCGAGATTTGTTTAAGACTTATCTCTAAGTGTAGAAATAAGTAGAAACTAAATAGAATTTGTTTTTAATCCTAATTTAATTTGATTCGAAGTATTACTAATTGGTTTAAATTAAATGTCCATAAATATATTTAAGATGTATCGATATTATTTTTTCTGTTTCTTAAGGAAGTCATTTATAGGGGTTGAATATGAGGTGGTATGAAGGAGTTTCAGAGAAGGAGTAATATAGTGGTTCGGAGTGGCAAAAACTTGGCAAAGGAGGTTCCGCACGGGAGCTCGTTAGAGTCTCTCGCCGTTATTTTCGAGTTAGTCCAGCGATCTAATGGTGCATTCTATGACTGTCTTATCATTAAATTATACCATAAAAACTATCGCCTAATGATTTTTATACTATCAATTAATTATATTTATTTTTCTTTTCTCAGAAGGTTATAAAATTATAGAAATATATTTTTAAATTATATTTGTCATATTAAGAATGTACGTAAAATTAGTACCTTTTATACTTATATAACATGATTTACCGATAAGGATGTCAGACCGACTAAAACAAAACTTAAATTTTTGCTCAAACAACGCCGGTGGGTTGTTCATAAGTCATCATGTCGAAAGAAAATAGCACCATGTCAAAGAAATTCACTCGAAATCATAAGCGTCACTCATTAAATATTCTACAATCACTTATCTCAAACCGTGAAGAAGCTTGCATTTTAAATTTATTAACAAAAGATTTATAATTTTACACATTTATTGTTAAAAGTTACCAACTGCGAACTGTATTATTTGCGCATGCACAAGTAAACCAAATGATTTATTAAAATTGTATAGTTAATTGTCTAATTTGTTTCAAATTAGGAGGTTATCTCATATTGGTTATTGTTTTCTTTGGACAGATATAAGTAGGTCACAAAGCAATGCATCGATGTGAAATCGACCAAATACAATTTGTGGCGGACGCCGTGAACGTCGGTTGCTCACGTAATGTAATTGGTCTACCAAACCAAATTATCTGAGAACATCATTGTTACAGAGGTTGAGCTACAAATCTTACTTCACCCATTCAATATTTTTATTATATTGTTTATTTAATTATAAATTATACGAATTAATTGGACAAATTCAATAAATTTTTTGAAAGGCTTTTTCTGAATAAATAATTTTAAAATGAATTTTTTTTGTATATACTGCATCTCGCGAATGAATGTGGTGCTTTTGAATAAATCACTTGTCATCTTTCTTGAAACTGGAGTTTATAGTATTTAAGAATGAATGCAGTTCAAAATGAAAAAAAATATATTTCCAACACTCAGAACTCCAATCTGATTTTGAGCCCAATGTAAGATGGATTGTGCTGCCTCAAACCATTTCCGCCAGTTCGCATTATTGGCCGATGTCCATTCTTCACTTTATTCTTTTGTACTCGACAGTACTCTTTTAGATCCAATAGTTCTAAAATCATAATGATATTAACCTAGCATGACTTTCTTTGCAATTTAGATTCTTAAAAATGTATCCACGTGTCAACACTAGCAAGATTAAACAGGTGAATGTTTAGAAAGCACTTACTAAATATTAAATAAATACATTTGCATACATTAAATAATAAATGAAACAGATTTATTTAGCGTTTAATTTAGATACTGATAACCAGTTCCGGAAAAATGTTATAAATATGCTTGTAATGGAAGTTCATTATCTTTTTTTATAAAAAAAACCCTAGTAGGTGAGTCGTTGTTGATGAAGCGTGTCATTATAGAAACTAATAGTTGTTGATGGAGTGTATCATTATGGAAACTAATAGTCTTTCTCGTTTAATATCCGATGCAGCAGTTTATTGTCGTATTAGAGGTGACGCCCCTTCTCCTACAGGGTAGATTGCTAGCGGAGCTCTGTAAAAATACGTAGTTTACTTCCTTACTATACCATAAGCGAATCTGATGTTTCACTTGGAAGTTTTTTTTATCTTGAAACGTTTTTTGTTTAAAAAAAAACTAAATGTTTACAATTTTATTGATAATTTGATATATATACAACGATTTTTTATTTTAAGTGGATATTCTTTAAGTATTATACCTCTTATGCAATTATGATATATATTTATCAGATCATATTAAATTGTAACTTTTTTTAAACGGGATTTTTATTATTCCACAAATATATTATTGATTTTTGAAAAAATTCAAAAGGCCGTTGATTTTATCAATAATAAAACAATATGCACAGTTTTAAATTGTAAAAAGAGAGAAGGCTAAAATTTTCACAAAACTTTAAGTAAAGCAAGGCTAGACATAATTACTTAGAGTCTTGGAGCCATACCAAGAGAAATCAAGAAGCCGAAAGGCCCCCAGTCTCATCAGGCATGAGAAATCACCAGGTCGGGGTCTCCTGCCAGGCGCCAGCGCGAAGTAAACGTATCTTGAGCATAGGGAAACTGTCCTTACAGCACCAAGCGAATATAATTTATGATACAGGTGGTACTGATGTTGATTTCTTATTATTATATTCAGCTAATAAATGTAAAAAATATATTTTACTGTCTAATTTTATTTCAAAACTATTGCGTTACTATAAAAATGTGCAATTAAAAAAATGTTGTTATATGTTTAGTTTTAAAAAAAATCTTAAGCAATTTGATTTCCTGATAGTTTTAAACCTTGTATATCTGCTTTCTCATATTAAAGTTTCGATGAAGCCAAACATGTACGTGTGCAGGTATTTTGGTATTTTCCTATCCAATATTGGAGACGTCTATACTTAAACAAGTGCCTGTAATTAATTGAAAGCAACATTTTACTAATATTTACAAAACTCATATAGGCAAATTAGTAAGTTTTATGTTCATAGAATCTAAATTAATTTGTCCCCCGTTTTCGAGTTGTTATAGAAAAAAATACAGTTGCATTAATATATCTTTAAAAAACAAATGTATCAAACGTAAATACTATTTAAAGTGTATTCTTAATTCTTATGCTTTAAATATAATTGAGTGAAATAATCTTATCAGAGCACTTACACCGGTTAACAAATAACAAACGGAATGATTAGAATAATTTAAGATGTTTAACAACGTGGCCCAGTTAGCAGTCGGTACGTACGTGTTTTATGGCAGTGCATGCCCGTAGGCTTGGCTGCTTAGTATTCAGATAGTGGAGGAACGTTCGTCAACTTGGCAGAGCTTCCTAACTAACTACTACGTCTCGGGGGACGGGCTGTTAACCTACTCATACAGGCATATTGGTGAACATGCTAGTACCACCGGCACTATCCATAAATATTCCGTAAACGCTGTCGACTTTCAATAACATATGAATAAAACTTAAAAATAAAGAATCGCGGCGCAATTGATTTCTTAAGAAATTAATAACATTAGTTTTTACTATATTTTATTACGTGTAAATTTAAAAAAAAATTTATAAAAAAAAATAATCGTTTGAGATTAATATGAAAAAGTTCTTGAACTATAAAATATAACAATAAAAATAATAAGCATAGCATTTTTTTTTTTCGCTTATTTTACAATTTTAAATGATTTTATAATTATACTTTAAAAGAAATAAAACCAAATATCTTTGTGTTTTTTTTTTATAAACAACCGAACGTAATACAATTTTTTTTTAAATAAAAGTTATTCAAAACATGAATATTTAAAAAAAAAATTAAATTCACTCAACTCTTCAAATGAGAGCTTATTTAAAACAACTCACCTTTTATATTGCTTATAACGATAACTGCAAACATTAAAACGCTATTTGCACTGTTTATTTGTAATTTTTATTCGGTTAGCCGGTGCGGACCTCAGGTCTACCACAATGCAAATATTAATCGTCCAGGCCGCGGCGAGGCGCCGAAAAAAAATCGGCCCTCCCGCTACCGCCCAAATCAAGTTAAAGCGTCGGCTATTTGCCTAAATGCGTTTAAAAGCCTACCGGGGCTGGTGGGCGGACAGGGCCGGCGTTAATGAAGCCAATTACCAGAGTTAGCCCCTGCGCCTCCGCCCCGCCTCCCCCGCCCTCGGCCACCCCCGACTATGTGTTAGATTTGAAAATGTTTGTCTCTATTGTCAGTTGTTTTGCATGCCAAATTTTCTGTTTTAAATTTTAATTTTCTGTTACAACTGGACATTGCAGTATGAAAATTCGGATAATATTTGTTTCAGTTTTAATCGTGTGTAAAAATTGAATTTGTTTTTGAAAATATGTTTTTCAATGCATCCGTATTATATATATTCAAATCAAATTAAAAAAATGAATTTGTACTTCTTGATATCCTGGAAATAGCTTCTGGAAATTGAACTCTACGTCTTAGGAGTTCGTCTGTAGCAACTAATATATTGATAACAATGATCATAAGGATAAATTTAAATGAAAAGAGAATGTGTTTATAGATAAACCATTTACTTATAGATAAAGCAACGTAAAATTTCTGTGAATTTTAGTGGGAATTAAACTTGTACTCATTTTTATATTCTTTATTTTTGGGTATTTTTTTTTTTTGAGAAGGTCGATCATTCAAAAACATCTGAGTCATCATTTTTTAAATACTTGCGTGTACAGGTTTTTAACAATAAAATTATCAGTAAAGCTCTGCAGGTGAATAAGTAAAAGGTGAAAATTATAAGAACAACAACAAAAACACGATTGAATCATGTAATTCAATTTCCTTTTAAAAATGCGTTCTCAATTAGAAACTTTCCTAATAATATCATCCATTTTTCAATTTATTTCCATAAAGTTGGATTTTTACAAGGCACACTCAAAACACGTGCACCTTGTAATAGAAAAAAAGCGATGAGTTTTCAAAGAAAATGTAATCCAATTAATTACCCTCAGATTTGCAACCCACAGTATGGATTTTGAGAACCTTTGTGACAAAACTCGTTGGGGCTTAATAATTGTGGCCAGATTTTTAAATTCCTAGGGGAGTTATCCCTAAGAAGAATTTTTTTTATGTATTTTCAAAAAAAAATTATAAAAAGTATCAATTTTTAAAAATGTAAAAATATATATATTTGTTTTTATCATTTTTAAAAAAAATCAGCATAATCAGGTTAAATATGGAAAAGAGTATGATAGATCAATAGAATGTATGGATTGAAATGTTAAAAATAGTATTTTTATTAACTGATTTGTATAAAATATTTTTTAGTTAACTCTATTTTAAAGTACGGTAGTTGTACTATGATATTTTTTTCCTAAATATAAATTTAAGAGGAAACAAGACGCTTGATAAGGTTTCGGTGGCACTATTAAAATTAAAATGTTAATTTACTGTCAAAATAAAATATTATTAAACTATTTAGCAACAAATATAAAATTGATATCTGATGTGAAAAAGGAACGGGTTCTAGAATTGAAGGAATACATAGGCATTAAAAGTCTTTTATAATAAAATTATTCTTGACGTTGATAATAAACTGACAAACATAGAAAAAAAGATTTACATATTTCTAAGCATAGCTTCAATTTTTTTTGAGTTTACTGAATTAAAACTTAAGCACCAAGATGCTTAGACCCTTACTAAGGTAATTTATTTTTTTTATTTATAAAAATTATATTGGGAAATTTTTTTAATATTTTATAAATAGATCATTTGTTACTAAAATAAAAACGCCAGATTAAGTAAGTGACAAAGATCTGATGATTTTTTTTTATAAATACTCTTGAAGTAAAAACTACTTTTCGTAAAATATATGATAATTCATTTTGAAGTTTCGCATAGAAATATTCCACATGACCTTCGTTGACCCAACTTTAATAATATGCATAAATTGAATCTAATTCAATAATATATTTTTTTCTGAAAATCGTAACTACATTATTACAGAGAGGCTTCAACAAAAGTTTTCCCAATACGTGGAGGCCTGGACCCTTTGGGGTAGCTTATGGAGGGTGGGTTTTCAGAGGACCCGGGAAGAGATTAGCAAAACTCCCCTATAATTGCAAAGGGGATTTTCGACTCGGCAAAATAGAACATAGAAACCTACTAATTTTCGTTTGAGACATCATCTGAAAGACCCGCTTTTGAGTTTCGTTATTTTGTATTGGCTTTTGTCAAAGTACGCAGAAAAACGGATTGTCGTTAAAATGGCGAACTTTGAAATGAACGCGAAAATTAGTGAAGATTACGAGTAATCCTTTTAATGGTGTTCTCAGCAAATTTATTAATTAAATAAATATTAATTTTATTATTTTTGTAATTTAAAGAAATCTATTATGAAGTTACAGTCAAAATATAAAAACTTCTCTTCGATGTTTGACAATGCCTAAAATTATAAACATAACTATATATTGATATTAATTTTATGCATTTTTGTTGTATTAAATTATAATGAAAATAAAATATTTTCAAAACATTTGAATAATCAGCATATTTCAATAAATATGATAAAATAAAATAAATTTATAAAAGTTTTAGTGAATCACCGAATACTTTTACCGAATTTTTTTTATTCAAAAAGAAGTCATATTAACAACCTCAACAAATTACATCAGATAGTATCATACCGCACTTACTTGTAAAATGTTCAAGCATATCATTCACTTGTAGTGTCTTCGACGTGAGGGCAAATTTGTTGCGCTGATATTAAAGTAATTAGACTTTTGAGAAGCCGCATGCTAATAAATACCCTACTCGGTGCCACTGAAGACGGCGGCTGCTGAAGAGGAAAAATTTCATAAACCAAGGGACGGCAAACGTTTACGTAATATAAAAAAAAAAATTTAATAATTTAAAAAAATATTTGTGTATTTTTACGAGTGCAATAAAAAGTTGATTGTACTGTGAGCCATTTAGATTATTTGTACTGATTGCACTTTAAAAATATTTAATTTAAAATAATCACTTGGCTTTCTGAACACTTCTTTAAATATGAAATTAATTCATAAAATCTAAAATTTATAAGTTAAAAAAATTATAAGTATGGATAAATCTCGAAAATGTATTTTATGTGATAGTTTGTAATGTAATAGTAATGTTCAAAAATTATGAAAAAACGTTGCATTTTTTATTTTTCTTATATTTACAATAATTATGAATGATGAATTATAAACTGCTGTACACTTTAGATAAAGCTAAAAATTTTAATTAATTTTTTTATTGATAAGTTAGCGAGATCAAGTATAATTTTTATTTTATGAAAGCTTTACATTATTGATACTCATTTGAAATAAATTGAGCCGACATTGAATTAAGGTTTTTTTAAAACAATAAACGAACAAAAATAAAAAAAACAAATTTTAAATACGCTACTCGCAGTTCAAAATCACATTCTCCGGTGATAAATTGTTTATTTTGTGTACTTCATTATTAGGAGAAAGTGATAACAACAAAATGCGTAGCTCGCTTATATTTTGTATTACAACGAGCAGACGGTTGCCCGTCACTGGGTACAGGAACAAGGGGTAATTTTAATTAATAATTTACGAGCATTACCAGCTATTGCGATACTAAGCGCCAAACAAAGACTTTAACTTTTCACCGGTGCTGTTCCTTTTGCCTCCAACTTAATATTATGTGGAATTAATCAACGAAGAACAAACGGCATCCAATAATAACACATTTATTGAACTCTCTAAATACAACAGAAGACTTCTATTCGACTAACTTCTGAAATATGCACTGCTTTATTAAATATGAATATGATTATTACTGTATTTCAAAAAAATATTTCTGTATATATACGCATTTTTATAATCCACGATGTACACTGGTGATCGTTTTTGAAAACAACATTTTTTTTTACAAAATATGTAAACTTGTATGTAGAATTAAGCACTACTTTAATATTATAACTTAGATTTCCTTTGTATTCGACTAAGAAGGCTTTATAACTCGGGTGAAGCCACTACCAGCGAAGCTCTTGCACAGTCTGCCAAAACTAAGGTTCAGTAATTGTTTTTAGGAGATCAACAGTAAACAGATTAAAAAATATATTTTCTAAAATCATTATCTAATTTAGTTGTAGCTTGATCAACTGGTTTTGATTAACGCAGAAACAAAGACAAAACGAACAAAAACCAAAACAGAGACAAAACTAGACAAACTTAGACACTCACTGTATTCGAATTAAACTATTCGTTATATTAAATTACACAATTTCAATTTAGTTCGCATCTCAGTTTACGGCTTAATCCAGCGCAAAGTTGGTGGAGGCAGAAGCCCCACTAAATATTATCGGTGAGAGAGGAAATTTACTTTCTCCGCATGCAGTATGTTCTTGTTAATTTATAGACTGGAGTTGGTACGTACTTGAGAACTATCATCATCAATCCTGGTCGGAAGAGTGGGAGGTCTGAACGCTCCTCAGTTAACAACCGCGTGTCGCGCTGCACCCGAGCTCCGAGCCCTCGACGCGTGTTTATTACACTTTACGATAGTTCGACTGACGACTTTTAAGCTGACTTTATAAATATTTTAAAATATAGTGTTAGTAGCCAACTAGAACAGGTAAGGAGTATTCAAGTAAAAATAATATACGAGGGCATCTTCATCACGAATCGAATGGTAATTGTTGCCGTGATTATTCGCGCCACTCTAGAACAGCAGAGAAAAATGTGCCAATAGTAAAATGTTTCACCAATTTTTACAGAAACAGAGATACTTTAGTTCAAAATGCCAAAAATATAAAATACAATGAATATATAAATATATCAATATTATGTTGAAAGATATGTAGTCTATAAGTTTAAAAGATTACCAGTGGTTGATAAAAAAAAATGTATCTATTACTAGTTGATGATTAGTAAATGTGAAATGTTTACCTATCTGTACAGTAAGATTGCCTAGAAATATTTTTGCCAAAAATAAGAAAAAAACACATGCATTTGGATACATTTAAAAGAAAATAATTGGTATTTATTAGATGTTAAAAATATTTTAACTATACTATATTTATATCACTGGAAAGCCGTGTGTTTTTTCTATATTTTTTTACCGTTCTTTTCTTTGCTGAGTTGAGGGTAAAGTTTTCAGTTATTCCCGAAAAAACGTGGTGAAATGTATTTCTGTCACCATTATTTTTAATGGCTACATAGAATTTGAAGGAGTGGCGATGATGGATTCGAAAAGAAGACGCAAAAGGAAACACTTTCACGCACAATTCTTTGGAATTGTGCGCAAACTTTGCTTTCGGAAATTTTATAATGTGATGTCTGCGTGCAGGCTATTTAAAAGTTAATTTAAATTTAATATGCGATTCAAAAAAAAATTAATGTATTAAAAGTAAATAATAAATACTATTATGACTTTAAAACACGTAACACTTCAAAAACACGGTGAGCATTTAAATTGCTCGGAAAAGCTAAAAAAAAACATTTGTATAAATTAATTAAGTCATTGAGGTTAAATAACTACTAACTAATTTTTTTTTGTTAAAATTGTGAAATAAGTCTGTATTATTTATGACATAGTTTAAAGTTGCATTGTTGAGGTTCTAGGGTGAGATTGCCTAAGGCCTGGCTCCGTCTAGGCGCCGAGGTGGTTGCGTCCCCCAGGCGCTGGCCAGACCAGGTGTTGCAGGAATTAGCGGAGCTGTTGGCTAAGGGCTTTATCACACACTCTTAAGAAACTTTTTAAAGTGGCGTTAACCTCAACTAAAACGCATAAAACTGATAAAAATAGTCTCTCAAAAATTTACGCATATCGGTTATTATTCAAAACTATTTTTTTTGTTTATTTCAAAGGCATTTTAAATACGTCATGGGATTATCGTGTACCTCAAAAAACTATAAATATTATTAATTTACATTCTGTTTCTAATTTCTACAGTTGGCCAAAAAATATATAAATTTAGCATTTTTTTTTTCATAATTATATCTTTATTGAAATTAATAGTCATAAGAATGAAAGTCATTTTCCAAATCATATTGTACATGTAACTATTTAATCTTATATTTACGCATTGTTTCTTTTGAATCTGAAATACTGAAATTTATAAATTAGAAACCTTAATCATAATGTTATTAGTTGTAAGATCCTATTTTCCACCATTTTTAATATTTAAAGACATTATGGTAAGATTTATTAAATAGATCATTTACATAATATATATACGAGAAAATATTATATTTTTGTAACACAAACATTAACAAATATTATTTAGTTTATTGTAATCCATCCCACGTATTTCACGAAGTAACATAATTAATAAGAAATATATAATTAGAAACAGCTTGTTTTTTCAGAAGTTTCTTTCAAGATGAATACCCATGAAAATATTCACACGAACAACATCACGTTCTTACTGAAACAGATGGAGATAGCTGAGTATTGTTTTGACAGAAGGATTAAGTAATTTGTCAATGATTTGTGATGGTCCTCTACACTTATGACTTTGGAGATAATTCATCATAGTCTAGTAGAGTTCATTCCCACAGAATTTCAGTAAATTAAGAAGTTGACCACAAAAAAGACAGTGATTAAATAAAAAGGACTCATGCGAAAACAAATATCTAACTTAAAATTAATGGAAAAATATTTATTCGAAATAATTTATATCAAATATAATTTCCAACAGTTAACCATTACATGTATTGAACATTTAGTTCAAATAATTTATTTTACAATTTATAATAAGTATCTCAAAACAAAATTGACAGTATAATAACACTACAAATGGATTTGGTAATGTTTCCAAAAAAAATTAAAAATTTAATTATGTAACTTTTAAATGCATATATGCTATAGTTTTTTCCTACACTAAATTATTTCACGCGAAGATAGTTGTATATAGTATACAAAAATAGTTGTCAAAATTGTAAAAATTTCTCTTAATCAATTAATTAAAATTAATCTTAAAAAAATATTTAAAAAATCCTACAAAACGTCATATTTTTCTTCTATATATTTTGCGGTTCGTCAAACTAAAGTGCCATAATAATATATGTACCATTCAAATTTATTCGATTAAATATTTGCGAGGCTCTAGCAATGAAAGTACTGTTCCTTTTCATAATCTACGGTAACGACTGCGAGCATGTTTGAACTGTTATAAAAGTGGGCTTCCTCTTTAATAATAAACCCTGAGCTGGCTGCTTGCGAGCGGAAAAATCTCATGGCGAAACAAATGAAAATAGCGTAAAACAAATGAAAATTGTGAAAAAATAAAAGTAAGTAAAAGGAGAGGAAACCAAGGCGCTTTTTTTAAAGTGAGAGAAAAAGTGTTAAGACAAAAGGAGGTGCTAAGTGCGGGGGCGGGGGAGGATGCCACGGGAAATATTCAGAAACAAATTGTAGAGCGTAATTAGGCACGGCTACGTTTGAATCCAGGTACTGCGAATCATTTAAAGTGTACAGAGGTTTCTTATCTTTGTGACTTAGTGTTTCAGAAATTGTTCAAATGCTTAGAATATATTTGAGAATAAAGTTCTTAGCGTTTTACGATATAATCTACTCAAATATTAAACATCTATATAAATGTTACAATATTTATATCCCAGTATATTATATTTAATATATGAAAGTACTAGTACATTCTGTGAAGTGTTTAGTTTTAACTCATGAAAAAATAAATAGAAATATAAGGAGCAATCAGTAAATTAAGTTGCGTGTATATAACAATGAAGAAATTTAAATTTAAATTAAATAGAAATAAAACTAAAGCTTGTGGGTCTTTGATTGATTTGACTATCCATCAATGTAAGCCCTGAAACTTAAGCATGCGAACATAGCTTTAGTTTCTTAGAAATGTAGATTATTTTAAAGTTGTTATCAAAAAAAAATAGAATAAGATCAGTTGAAGTATTTGAAGACTGATAGTTCGAGCAATGAAATGAAAATAAAAGTTTCACTCAGAAATAAATCGAATATACAATATTCTCTTCAAAATAATATCTATTTTTCAAGTATTTATTTTTAAATATTTATATAGTACAATTTAATATTAAATTTTAATTTTAAATTATTCGTATAATAAAATAATTAACACTAGAAATGTTTATTAGACTCAAAAGATCAAAGAAAATCTTTTCCATATAATTGTAAATTTATTTACAACGCATAGTTAGCAATGAACAAATAATAGAATACAAAAATATTCCAATTTGTTTCATTTTCAATTTCATTTACAGGCATATAAAAAATCACTAGTAAAAATTGTAATAATATTCGACATTATGCTTTTATCGAATTGACTTGATAGAAATATAACTATTAAAATTCTATATAAAACTACAGAGTGGCTTCACGTCCAATAGTGTGATTTAAAAAAAGAAAATTATATAAAATAACTTCATAAGATTATATTTTGATCTGCAGAAAAAATATAGTAAAAAGTGTAACACGCGTTTTTAGGTTCTTTGTTTTAAGTGAATCATTTAATTGTCATTTTATTCCTTATAAAAATATTTTACGCGATAAAAATATCATTATTGAAGATAAATATTAAAATATAAATAAAATATCTCAAGTGCCTCATTTCCGAAACATTTTATTCAAAAAGAATTCGGGCGCCCGAAGTTGTGCGAATTTGTTTCCATTTTTTCTCTCCAGGGTAAAATTGTCTCTAAAACCCTCGCTGCCGAGCATCCTCCAAAGTCTGAAGATGTCTGGTACTGCGAGGACTGCGTGCCTAAGGACGGGCCGTGGCGTGCGTTACTCACACGCGGCCGGCGAGCCCACCCGAGCCGAACTGCCGAACCCCGGCCTTTTTGTAATAAAATCGGTGATGTAGATTTATGTACGGCGGACTTTTAATATATAAATATAAAATAATGGCCTTTTTTATTTCGAAGAAAAAAAATAGATTAGATTATACAAGATAAAATATTTTCAGTTTCACGTCGATTTATAATGAACTGAATTTAAAATCCTGAATTGTTGAAAACGCGAGTTAGTAGATAACATAAACTGAACTAAACTAAACTTAGAAATTAGATAAATAAAAATTATAAGATTAATCGCCATAAATAAATATATGCACATAAATTTTTTGTTATATATATTTTTACATATATATATAAATTGTTTATATTTCACATCAATGAATATTTAATTTTATGTGTCAATAATAACTGTGATATGATTTTTTAAAAACCAGGTTTAAAATAGATATTTAAGGTTTAATGTTGTCATAATTATATTACTTTAACTAAAAAGAAAATACATTGAAAGGTTCTGTTTCATTGAAATTATGATATATATTTTTTAAATTTACTATAAAGCGGTAAAAAAAATATCACATGGTATTTGTGTTGGTTGAAGCACTTTATAATATATAATTTAATTTTTGTTAAAAAAAACTAGAATCAAAGTTACGGGTTATTAAACAGTTTTATTGATAAAAGCGGGTCATAAGGTTTGTACGAGGGACTTCATATTTATCAGTATACCATAAACAGGCAAAGTAGTAAAAAAATAATGTGTTTCGTAAACTTTTATGTGGCTGTTAAAAGATAACTCAAAAAATTTCTATTATCCTTCCAAAAAGCGTTTCCAAAAAGAGAATCTGCCAAATCGAGCTGGACCAATGTAAAGTGTTTTTCAAATTTGACATTCAATGTCGTATCGTAAATCGTTTAGAGAGCCGCACATCTCGGGGCGTTGCTGAGTCCCCCGGGACCCTCGGGCCTTCTAGCTTCTTCCTCCCCAGTTTCCGGTGCATCCCCAGGATTTAACAAAACAGCGCCTGGCCTGAAACACCTGCGATCCTGTCCCGGGGGTGTTGGGACGCTGAAAGCCATGTAAATGGAATCATCACGCACATAACCTACTGTGGCTATTAACACACGCTTGCGTTTAGATATTTTAAAATATAAAATGCAATTTTAAAAAAAATTGTTGCTAGGCTGTTATTAAATTTCGAAAAAAAAACTTAACTAGGATAAGGGATTTTATTTTTATCTTTGAATATTACATAAATTACTTTGTTTTAATAAACCTGTCTTTAAATAATATATTATCTTTATAGGATTACATATTGATAAATAAATGTTCACAATCAATTTATCCATAAATTTGAATGATTTGAATTATATATTTAGTAAACTTTTGTATTAAAAAAAAAATGTTTCATAGCCCACTTTGTAAAAAAAATAGTTTTTGCTTTAATTATTATGTTTCATGTTTATTAACACTTCATCAAAAACAAAAAGTATAGGAGTTTGGGTATAGGTTTAAAAAAATTGTGTAAATCATTTGGTTTTCAAATAAAATTGGTTTGTTTTTATCAATGTTGAAACAATAAAAGCACAATAAAACCGTTTAAATATTTTTTGTAGCTTAAATTTTTTTTAAAAAGATGATTGTAAATGTATGTAGAAATATATTTGATTTTTATTCAAGAGAAGAGCTGGCGTTACGCGCCACGCCATTTTGTAATGACAAAAAATCCGCGGAAGGCCTTTATCTTACAGTTCAGATAGCGCTTGACAGATGAGAAGACAGTTTGAGGTCAATCGTAAATAATGATTTATGATTGTCGAATACGTTTTGCAGATAAAAAAAATGCTATGCGGAAAAAACGTGATTAAATTTACTTTACTGAAATAAATTATGAACTTATTCCGACCGACATTAATCCGAATCCACCACCATCTAAGAGCATTAAATAATGCATATTAAAAGCTCTCCAACAAGTCGCAGCCACTTTCCAAGCAGGGCCGGCCTGTAAATAAGGCGGCGTGGGCGATGTGCAAAAAGTTTAAATATTCAGGGGCGGCGCGGAGGTTGTCGCCTGTATTGGGCAGCACCATTGTTCGCCCGAGTGCGGGCCTTATCGCGCTCGGGCGGATGCTGCGAAGACACCTCCTTATTGGAGAAGGATTCGTTACTCCTTTTTAGCGTCTAATGTTTTTTGGCTTTACTATTTTGTTTTTTTTTTAAATAACAAGATCACCTTTTTTAATTTTTAATTCAATCATTTTCTTATCATACATTTTTTCTATTCAATTCTTATTTTCTAATAAACAGTATTTTTATTAGAATTATTAGCTTTTAAGAGATACGTGACGATAACAACTTGAAAATGTTTTTTTTTTATTTTTATATATATATAAATAAGCCTGAATTATTTTATCTACGTTTAACTTTAAGGTCGGGTTCTTTTAATCCCATAAGATTTTTGAAAACAATAAAATACTAAATTGAAAGTTAATCAATATATACGCAAAATCAATTATAATATATTTATATGTTTTATTTCATAAACTCAAACAGCGTAAAATACAATTTAGATATATTTATCTACTAAAATTCTGTTCCAATTTAGGAATTGAATTTTATTAAATTCGTTGGTTCAAACATGTTTTTTTCCACATTGTTTGTCTCCCTTTACGTCAGATTTTATTTTGTATCGGCGCTTTGAGAAAAACATGTGATATTTCAAGAAATATCACCAAGCTTTTGTGTAAATAATAACACATTATTATTGGTTTAAAAAAGACTTGCTCCGTTTGCCTATATATACCCAGAAAACTAAAAATAAATTTAAACATGAAAATACATTTATAATATAATATTTATTTTGGGTTTTTTTTATTAAATATTAACAAGGCGAGACAATTCTATGTTGAAGATCTAGAGCTAGAACCACTGAGGAAAGAGTAATATTTTCTTAAAAATTTATTATCAGTGTAATTATAGCATACACCTATAATTAATTTTTCATTCAATTTTGTGAGCAAAGTAATTTTGTTGATAATCTTTTTATTTCTATTGAACCCGATATCATGCGACCACTATCGAGATTTTAAGAATATCACCAAACTGTATCGCCGCGATTTGCAAGTGCGTAGGCATATAGTGTACTGAGTATAGGAATAAAGTGCGCGGTCTGTATGCTTTAAGAAGCAAATATTCACCAGCGGAAAAGGAATAATGAAGTCCTGTATAGAGAACCAAAATTCCTGGCCGCAAAATTTATGGCCTGAAAAAAGTACGTAGGAAGAAGAGGATGCGGAGGACGAAGGCTGATACGGATAATCGGAGTGTGTGGTCGGTCTGATTGCTAATGACTTGCAATGTGAAATACGTTTACAGTAAAAGTCGAATTCCTTAGATATAATATTACCATATATGTGTTCACTAAGTTGGTGTCTTATCATCTCGCGCAAACCAATGCCGGTTCAGTATATTAGCTTATGCATTCTACTGTTATTTATTTTTGAATATTTTTATTTAATATACTACTTTATTAATTAAAAAATATATATTTTACAATATGAAAGACGAAAAGTGCGTAACCGATTTTTAAAATGTACTTTTAAATATTTGTCAAAAATTTGGCAAAAATCCATCACTGTGTAAGTTAACACGTAAGTAGCGTTCGTGTGAACTATTAACACAAATAAGCCCTCCGATGACAGTGCTTGTCACAGCAGTAGCAATAACACTCTTAAAAACGTGAGACTTGCTGCAAACCAGTATGTATGGAAAAATCATTATTGTCTATCGTATGTACGGCCCGATAAAAGACGCTGACATCTGGAGAATAAAGAAGTTTTATTTTTAGCTATCAGTAGTAGAAATTGAAGTGTGTGTATTTCCGCACTGCCTACATGAACTTGAGAAACTATTTTAGTCATTAATCTACATTTATCTTTATACTTGACATCTGAGAGTAGAATTTTTTTAAATTAATGTGAAACAGGCTAACTCTTATATTTTAATATTAAGAACACAAAAATATCAATAAAATTTTATTGATTTTAGTAGTTTTAGCTTGTTAAATCCCAATTCGTCATCGAGGCTTATATAACCCGACCATCTTGTGGAAGGAGCGTCGCCAAACCAATGCCTACACTATTAAGCCCATGTCCCCGAGGGTCTGTGCCGCACCTGGAGACTCATCAGTAATGCTTTATGGGGACATATGAATATCAAAGATTATGTAATGATTCACAGTCAAGCACCGAATAATATGTATCGAGAGATAACAGCACGGCATTATTTTAATAATAGCTAATACAATAATATTCAAATACACTTTATTTAAAGTTAGATTTTATAAACTAAAAATCATATCTATTTGCAGAAAGCTTGTGAATTTATTTTATTAACAGGTATTGATATACATACATATTTTAAAACATGTGTACGGTAAAGTGGCTTCCTCCAGCCCGCCACGTAAATATATTTGTCATTTATTTGCTACCATCAGGGGGCACAAAAATATGCAAGAATTTTTTTATAACTCACATTTTTTTCGTTGAATTCCGCGCAAAATACTGTGGCGGGAGGTCGTCCCCCACGAAGCCTGTGATTATGTAAGGGTCGCTGTGTTGATGGGACGCGCTGTTTGCACGGGCGACCCACCGCTTCCTCTGGCGAATGTTTGTTATCACTTGCGCTAAAAGCTTTTGTTAGTCAATACGTCGGGGTTGTTATGCTTGATAACGCCTCACCATAAACTTCTTATATTTCTAAGTCAGATTACTTGCACTTAAACTCACAGATGACCTTTATTTGACCTCTGAGACGTTAACGTGTACAACTAGATTTTATTTTAAAACTCTCAGTTTATTTTATGCATTTAATTAGATTCAAAACAATTTAAATATTTAATGATCAGAACCAACTAATTCACAAATGACGATGCATTCATATAATTTATAACGATATTACACACCTGTATGAAGTCTTCCAGAAATATTTAAATACAGAGCCCTTAAGCATGTATTTTAGATAAGTAGGTGTGCATCTACTTTTTAATAGTTTTTTAAGACAAAAACGTTTGACTTTTAATAAGCGTACTTTTAGTAGATTGTAAATGAAAAAGTATATTACACGAAGGGTATATTATTTTTTTGAATTTTATCTAATTAATTTATTAATTTAAAATAATGTTTTTCTTTCTTTTTTAAATACGTAAATATTTTATTTACAATACATAAAATAAAAATAGATGTGAAATCATCGTTCATTCGTATTGATAGAATGCATTTTCAAAATCAGTTGCATTTTCATGTTTATATTGTCCATTTCCCCAAATGCAATACAGTATATAGGCGTTCCTTTTACCTTTTAGAAAAGTGTTGATATCCTCGAAAATCTCCGATAGTTTAAATAAATAAGCGACCCAAAACCAATAAAGCACTCCGACCGGCGAGCCGGCGGGCGGCGCATCCGCTGTATCGCTGCACATTTATCACCGGCGCTGAAAGACCTGCATTATTGGGCGATCCCGAATGCGCGCCGAGACTTACATAAATAAAAGGCTCGATTTCAGTTCTCCTCATAAGCCTTCACAGCATTCAGATAGAGCCATGAATCTCGCAAACGGGGACATTACCAAACCGAGTCTGCTGCCTACCCCATTACGGGGGTTGGCAAATATCTCGCGCCGGAGACTCTTCAGTTCTTCTTCTTACAAACCAATTACTTTTATCGTTGAAGATAAAAGTATTGAAACGAGAAGAAACGAGTTTCAGTTGAGCGATCACAGGGCACAGGCGGACGCTTATTGCGCGCTGCATAGCGAATCTTTTGCCCCTTAATGAAGAGAAAACATCAGATGCTGACGTCTAAGCTCGACTCTATTTTCACGATTAAATTAAAACAGTTTTAATTACATTTATTGAATAATATTAGTGCACGTAAGTAAAGTATGTTATGATATCAAAAAAAAGGTTTTTACCAAAAATATATTTTATTTGAAATATTGTAATAAAAGTAAATTTTAGCTAAAGGATAAATTTCCAGATTTCATTTATATCATATATCTAAATACTCGAAGATTTAGATGAAATACAAACTTTATAACTGAAATCAAAAATAATACTATAATAACTTAAATCGATAAGATTTATTTTCAAGTAATCAACATTTGAAACGATATTAATAATTTTCTTATAAGAATTTATAAAAAAATATGTTGCTTTTTATTTGGTAGCTCTTACTTACACTAAACGTTCTACCTTTTTTTTATTACGTCTCATTAGGAGTTTTTATGTAAAAAAATCTTGAGAGAATTTTTGACAAAAAGTTGAGGATCACTTTCAAATATTATAATCTTGAAACAAAGAACCCTCGCGTCGTTCCTGAAAGCAAGAAGTAATTTCGATTTTTCAGGAGGATTTCGTTTAAACGATTCCAAGGTTTTTCAAATATCGAGCTCACGCCTGATTGGCTGTCCTCGGGGCCCGTAAGATGAAAGCTGGGATTGATCAAATACTAGCAGACATTATGAGATCGGCCGTGAATGTGGTATGGCTGTATGCTTCTACCTACATGAATGAAAAAGTACTTTTCTGCGCAAAGCAAAGACGACTTGGGGGCGCTTTAATGAGAAGAGGCGTTCGCAATATTCTCTAATGAAATGCTGTTTCTGAGAAGACGATTAAAAATCTTGTAGTTTTATCAGAGGGTGTTAGAAAATATTCGTTTAAAAATATATGAAAATACTGTTAAACTGAAAAAAATCTCTAAAATGTAAATACAAAACTTACAAAAAATTGCGGTAATATTATGATAATAATAATTGGTGTCAGAATCAACTATGCCGTTACAAGCATGTGGATAATTGCATGAAAATATAAAAAAGTTTTATGAATTGAAAAGTAAGTGAATCAACATTTATTTAAATGTAGATATTCAATTTAAGTTTAGTTATTTAAAGCCTAGTTGTTGGTATTTTTCTCTTTTTGTGATCATATTTAACCAACATATTTTTTGGATCTACAACAAACATTCCTAGATCATTAGTTTTAGAACCAGATGTTCTGTCATGTGTTCAAGAATGATTTATTTAAAAGAAGGTGATTTATTTTAAAATAACAAGTATTGTACACAAAAAAAAAAATTAATGTGATGGGGATTTTTATTTCACATTGATAAAAATTAATACTAAGCCTATAATTGAAGAAATATGAAAATATATTTTCATTATTTTAGTTGTGAATGTTTTTAGAAAGATAAAACAAGGCTGACGTTATTATAAAAGAAGCTGTATGTATTGAATAAGCCTTATAAAATACTGGACTTGGCTATCTCGACTCTAAATATATTACATACAAACTATCACAAGGACTTATGTGAGAATCCTAATAAACCTATAAAAGCTCGCTCTTACTTATCTCAGTTTCACGGAACGTCTGTACACTTTCAGTATATCAGAAGAAGCTTTAGTACTTTGCAACAATTTTATTTTACTTATATAAGAAAGTATATTGGATCTCTTTGAAACAACCATAAAAATAAAATTACTGATTAAGCCAACAGGGATTTAAGGGAACATCAAATTCAAATAAAATTATTTCTTTATTTTAATCTCTTTTTTACAGAAACAAATTCTATTTGTTTCTAAAATTCTCTTCTAAAATTAAAATACATATATGAAATAAAAATTTAAGATTTATCTTATCATATTTAATGTATAAAAGTATTTTTATAAAATATCAACTTTTTCCAGAGGACTTGCTTCCAGAGAATTGATTCATTTTAATAGGTTATTTTCTAAGAGAAGGAATTAATCCACAGAAATCTGTAATCTTAAAAAAAAAACAGTTTTCATAGTACATATATTATATATTTTTAGTGATTTTAAATATTGTTTTAGAATTGTTGCATAATCCATATTACATTTAACTATTACAAGAATTAAAAAATAAATATTATTACCTTTATTCACAGAAAACCTTTTCGATGTGACAAAGCTTTATATAAAATATAATCTCAGAGTTTCATACAAAAATATTTATCAATGAAAAATGTGGATGCATTGAAATACGACAAAAAATTTCAAGTACCATAATCACATTTTTTGGGTAAAAACTCTCAAAAGTCTTTTTTCAAAGAGCAGCATCTAAATATGAGAAAATTATAATCTTAAATAAAACTACTGTCAAACTTTTTCAGAAGAGTCGTGTTCTTATTTCGGTAAGGAATTTTTTCAAGCAATGGCAATCTTTTGTTTCTATAATGTGTGTGTTGTCATGACTGTGACATTTGACAAATGGATATAAATACCAACAGGCAAAGCTCGACCTTCTAAGGTTCAGAGAAAAACATATGGTTTAAAAAAAATAAGTTACTCGCCCGGTAAATTAAAAGACGTAAATTTTTTACTTCCAATTTTTGCGAATTGCAATTTATTACATTTAAATCATTTTTAAGAGAAAACCCATTAAGGTTATCGGATTAAAATAAACTTTATGTTAACTAAGCAGATTTTTAATTTAAACTCGGTATATTTTCTCTTTATATTTTGTATTGTTTTGTAGTATTGAAGAGTTTTGCAGTACGCTGATTTTTATTACGACAGATGTATTCTGAGTTATCCGTAAAGAATAATCAATATTTTATTATATAGTAAAAAAAATGTTCTAAATCAAGGATATAATTTTTTTGACGTGGATATTAAGATTACAAAACAATAAAAATATTTTTAAAAAAATAGACTCCTTAAAGTACTACAGTTGATATGTCATGTAATTTATGATATGATGAGACATTTAATACGTTAAACTCTCACGGAGAACAAGTACTTGCGATCTAAAATTGCCCACCCAACAGGCACTCAAAAAAACCTCCACATATTTGCCATACCAGGGATATTTTTGCTATAAATACATCGTTAGACGCTTGGAGTTAAACAAATAATTCCATGGCGCGGCGGCTGCCTCCCATATCGGGAACATCTGGGTATCATTAGCCGAACTACTGAAGAGGCTGTCTGCCTCTACACGTGGAACTGTAGACCACCCGTGGAAGCACACGTGTGCACTTGCGCAGAATATTGAGATTAGTAAGCTACTGCGCGCACCGTACAAGAATGAGTGATTGTAGTTGTATTATTGTTTTGGTTGCCAGTGTTATGACAGGACACCTGTCTGTTTCTTTTGGCTCCATTAAATATGAAGAAGAATAACAATAACAAAGCATATCTAATTCGAATATGAGTTACTACAAAAATAATTTTTAAAAGGTTTATTTATTTATTCTGCCTAATTCTTCTACGATTATTTACTCGTAAGATCGTATTTACACGTTTTTTATAAATGCAAATTTTTGTATTCATAGCAATGGAGTATCGATTTGGCACATTTATAATAATTACAACAACAAAAAATATGTGGCACAGGCGAGCGCAATATACTGGGTAAGATTTATATGAGCAGAATGCACGGTTCCCATTGTCTTACCTTCACAAGGCCCTCTTCCATTTGTCTCGGACGTCTTCGCATAGTTCATGCCGGAGTTGGGCCGCACTTCCGAAAAGAAAGGAGGAAACGTGCGGCAGAATAAAAGTTTAGATAGCGAAAACAATGCAAGAGGAGAGAGAAACTTAGACATTGAAACTTGCTCCGGCGAGATGGAGGGACAAAGACGTACAATGTATGTGAGAGGACGTACGGGCGGGCCGCGGCGCGGGCGCACCGCTCGGGAAGACACTTAAAATCAATCTGATGTTCATTTTTGGAGCTCCCGGAATAAAATGGCAGGTCTAGAGGAAAATAACTTTCTTTCATCCGAAGGGCGTGCGAGGAGATGTTCCGTGAAGTTTGATTAATTCGATTGTGCTCCTGGCGTTTCTACTTTATAGCTTTTTCACGGAGAGTTTATATTGAATATTTCCACGAGGAATTCTCAGCCGAGACTTTCTATTAAAAACTACGCGTACTTAAGATACATCCAATAGAAATTTACCTGCAGTGTTTAACGTAGCTGTTATTTATTTTTCAAATCAAGTATAATTTTTAATAAGTTTGGGCATTATTTACGCGATCATAATTCATAAATGTGCTTTCAATAATAATGCAAGGGCGATGTTTACTTAATAAGTCAAAAGCTTCGATCAATTCCGCGTGAACAATTTTATAAGCCCCCGCACTTGACCCGAACACAACGAAAAAAATCCGTTGCACGCATCCACCGACTCAATCATACGAGATGATAAATAGAGCAATAACCATTCACGAAAAAAACTCGGGGAAGGGAACTCTCTTTGAAAGGCCCACACTACCCGAGCAGAAATTAAAGATACCGCAAGAAAGAGGGAAGATTACGCCGGCTTTCTAGTTTGTACCCTCTCCCCTTGTATTGAAAGCCGAACGCGTTATCGAAATCTGATTGGATACGGGCTCGCCCACCCCGCGCTGGGGCTAATGAACACATTGAATGGAGGATCAGGAATTTCTTTTCTCATCCTTTTGTGCCTTGAGCGGCCGTGAAATGAAAACTTGGATCGGGAGCGGCTCTGAGTGTATGCGCGCGAGCCTTTGTACTCGTTAGGGAAGTGATGGAAAGGCCGCCTGCCTCAGATGTGTGCCGAGAATACTCCTCCAGCGAGGACATTTTTAGAACGGTATTGATTAACGACGCGGTGTTTTTATGAATAAATTTGACCCGGATCTTTTTCGACTCATAACTTTGATCGGTGACAAAATTAATGCGCTAGAAAATGTTGAATTTAGCTTGGTAACATTTGAAATTTTTGTACGTACCTTTATTGCTATTTTCTCGCCTATATTTATTAATTTAAATGAAATCTGCTTCTTTCTCATACCAAACCAAAACAACACACTTAAATAACACAATTCGCAATTCAATAACAACGCAGTCATCTTTACTTCATTCAAACGTTAAACTATTGCGTTTACTAAAAAAAAACATTTATTCTTATTTGATTTATAATTGTGTTTTATTTCAGGTATTTCATTTGTGGCCAGGTTAAAACTAACTACGCTATACATTTCTTAAAAAGAGCCAAAACGGTTTATGTCGAAAGTAAACTAAAAACTGTTATTATTTATATATAAATTAGTCCACTGAACTAGAAAGTATTTTTATAAATTCTAGTAATAATATTAATTAAATATAATCGTTTTAATTTTATAAAAAAAATTAATAATGTTATCTAATTAATAAAAGCAGTATTAGCAGTAACAAATTATATAATCCGATTCCCAAACATAATTAATTCAAGTTTACATAGGCAAGGCTGTCCTGACCATGGTTTATTTGATACCGATGTGCTCAAGATCTGACCAAACCCTCTGAAGGCAACTCGACTCATATTGTACCCCTTCATCTGGTTACAATCTCAAGTATTCGCCAAAAGGTTCATCTTAGTTTCACTGCGTATTTTGTTCTCTTTGATTAGTTTTTACTAGGAAGAAAGATATCAGGTCTTGTGGTGCGTAATAATTTTAGACCACACGTTTTGATTATTTTAACAGTTATAATGAATTTTGTTATTGAAAACAGAGTAGTATTTCAACTTTTTCAGAAAACAATATCTATTTTACTTCGAAAACATATTTGCGCAGTCTAAAATTAAGTTTGAAACAGGCTTTATTAAGTAAATACCTCCCCCAATGTACCCCCTTGTTAGATATTTCTGAGGGAAGAATAGTGTATTTCTATTTCTAAATTTTATCTTTGGAATTAGTATTCTTTATTTGTTTAAAGCTCGTTTGAAACATGAAGAATTTTACTTGGGGTTGTCTTGAGAAATAAACCTCCCCCAAGTTAAACATGACTCAAATCAGAGAACCGTCTTAGGGTTGTCTGCGTGACGGAATCATGTCAAATTCCAGGGGTTGCGACCTATTGAAAATGCACACACCCTAACCAGACCGTGTCCACTATTCGACATGCCTCGACATAATAGTAGCTTTCAGAATAGGTACCGTAAGATATTTGAATGTTTTTAAATTAAACAATTATGTAAAGCGGTATTTACATTTTCAAATAATATTAATTTCCAATCTTATAAAAAATATAGTGTTGAGTAAAAAAAAATCAAATTATATAAATAATTTCACTCAATTTGATTTTATTTGGTGTTATATATTTACTTTTAAGTTTTGAAATTTTTAACTCAAATATTAAACATTTAATTGATAGTTTTTTATATTTATTTATACATTTTATAATTCTTATATTTTATTTCTATGGAAATAATACTTCTTGGGAGTTACTATAATAGAATGACATATTTATGATTAATATTATATTTATGTGTTTCCCAAGAACACGGTGGTGCATTTTCAAGTAATAAATATTTCTTTGCTGACTTTTCATATAATAAATCCTTTTTGGGGATACAAAATATTACATGATTATTTATAACTAGGCTCAGTGTCATCCACACTGCAGTTTGAATGGAAGCCACTTAGAGCTTCCCCGGGTCTGCGTTAATCCGTTAGCTTCTTGAACATCTTTCTTCAGGGGAATTCCTGAAGTAAAGCCCTTTAATGCACGTACAAAGCATCTCTTATTAATTTGTCTGGATTCCTTAGCAAGCAAAAAATACAAGTCTTACACAAGGCACATGGCGATATTGTGTGACTGCGGCAACTTATATTCTCAAAGACGGAATAATTTAGTCTGAATTATTGAAATACCTTAAGAAGTATTCACGAATTTTTGTGATGTTTTAATTATTGATTATGCATATTTTAATTTTGACTGTTACTTTCAAATGACTCGGCGGATTTTCAACATGTGCTCCACGAGTAAGAAAGTTATTTCCATAAAAGTGTATTGTAAGACCACAACATCGTATATTTACACAAAGTGCTGTACAATAGTTGAAAGAAAACCAAAATTCACGATGCTTTCAGAGTGGAATTCATTATAAATGGATGTATTCCAGTCAGCAGTAGTTAATGGTTCTTTTATCAAAAAGATAATAAAGTCTTTTTTCTTTTCATGTGTTTATGTTATTATTTACAATGGGGTGTAAAATATTACTAATATATTCAATATACGAGACACAAAAATAACTATATTCTCCTGTTAAGAATTTAGGATCTTCATGTAGCTATAAAAAAAACATCATAGTAACCTTATTACTAACTAGATTATTAACCATTTACTCAATGAATATTTTAAAAATTGTAGTGCGAATTTTTTCATTCGACATCTTTTTTTATACAAAACCTACATATTAATTATTGAAAAAAAAATGGTTACATGTATGCATATTTAATATATTTTGGTGCGCAAAACATTTTTTATTTCAACTAACTTCAATGAATAAATAATTTTATAGTTTTTAACGCATTATGCACACATGAACTATTTTTCTTTGAATAGTTTAAAAGTATACAATATGATGAAATCTTTTATGTATATTATTAATATCTTTAAATATTAAAATCTACTTTCGTTTGTTCATAATGGAAGCAATAAACAATCAAGTGCCATTATACGATCACAAAAGTGCAACACATTCCCGCTAATTAATTAGCTCCAATCCACCCTTAATCACTCAAAATTACGCCATTGTTTCCGAGCGAGGGCTTTCGCATTAATTTAATATCAAACCGGTACCGGGGTAAGGCCAAACGAGGCAAAAAAGGGCAACCGAATCAGAGCGTGGCCTAAGCAATATATATCTTTACTGTATACGGCGCTTGGGACTCGAACCAAGGATCATTAATTTCGTGCGTCACCCTTATGTGGGACTCGGGGCTGTGTGGACTTGACACGTGACGTCATTGCGGTGGATACGTCACGCGTTTGACGATATGTCATCAGCCTCCTTGACTAACGGCAGATTTGCGTCTTTTGTTTGTGTTCAGATCGCTTTTTTGTAGCTGAAGACTTTGTACTTTGAATAGGCAGCGAACCTTTAATCTATCATTCGCAATATGAGTAACTATGACCAGCACCGTTAATATTTTATTATTACTCTTATAATTTAACTCCATGTTTTATATAATAACAAAAAAAATTGACATTGAACAAACAATAATTACTGTAGGTCAAATTGTTTTAGTGTAGATTTTTTTAAATTTAAATCCTTTTTCAATTTAAATACTTCCGAAATGCAGAGGTTATCTTTTATAAAATCAAATTTTTTGATAGTTTTTTTAAAAATATAAATTTGAAAATCATTAATTTTATCTGTTTTAATATTTAATGTTAGTATTCCATTAAAACTACATTAAGGCTGCAAGAAAATAAATGGATTGGTATTTATCATACAAACAAGCGCGAGAATCGCACTGAGTTAGTTCTAATTAAAAATACATTCCCGAGAACATCCCGAGGATATTTCAAAAATTTAAATTGAGCTTCAATTATAAAGTGCAAGTCCAATAATGACCCAACTTTTCCCTCGTCGATTTATCTGGTAGTGCTGTGAATTTACGATGCAAGCCCCAGAAACACGGCTAGGGCTACGGTTTAACAATGGGGTACGTGTAGTGAAGCCTCCATTTTCAGACTCATTGTCTCGTGGGCTAACTCCCATTTGCAGGGAATATATCATACTTTGTTTCAATTAAGTCATTTTAATGGTAATAGTGCTCAACTAAATTGATTCCACGCTTTGATAACTATTTAATATTTTTCAATAAAAGCAAGTATAATTTAATTTAATCTATAAATCTTAAAAATTGTCGTTGCATTCGAATTGTTGATTTTTTTTTCAATTTTATACAATCCATTTTTTACAAGAATAATTTGTTTAACTAGCTTTAGTACTTTTGATACATGCATGAAAAATAATACCAAATAATTTTTTATTCAAACAAAAAAAACTATATTGATGTTCGTTAATTTAAAAAGTACAGACTTAAGAATGGTCTTTCTTGCTTTAAAAAAAGTAAATATTTAAATTGCTTGGTGTTTCGTATTTGATGATATTATTTTAATCTGTGTCTATAGAAGTCGTGTAAATATTTGGATTATTACTTACTACGACAAACTAACCAAAAAAAATTAATTATGCTGTTAAATAATAAAAAATAAACATTTAAACAATGTAATGAAATAATCATTTACTGTTGAATAATTTAATACTTAAGCAATACTCATTTTTAATTTCTTATAATATTGTTCATCAAGGGTAGGGTGGTTGTTCTTTTATATCTGAATAAAAGCCACCTTAAAAGTTTTCAGACTTTCCCGTCCTTTGTAAAATCGGTTATAAATTATAATAAAATAATAATGAATTTGAAATATTCATAGAGTGGCTGTATTGTGTAACCAGGTAATTTTACCCTCAGGCTGAGAATGTGATAATTTATTGTTCTTATACATTGAGCCGGAAGGGTTGTAGTGTGTAAAGTAAATAAGGGGAGAGGAGGGCAACAAGGTGCGAGGATGCAAAGTGTCGCACTTCTTGCAGTAGAAAAGGGGAATGCTGCAATTATTGCGCTCTTTAGCGCTCTGCTAAAGTAGAATTAAAGTGAAATATTTTGCCTATTTTAAATCGCTTTCACTTAACAAGGTAATAAATTTCGGATTCTGGATTGCATGTTAAAGAGAACCGTGAAGTTTTATATGATATCTTTATTGCCTTCGTAAATAGCTCATTGCAGTGAAGATTAGTAATAATAAATTTGTCACCTTAAAGCATTTTATATTATTCCTGTTTTACTAAGAGTCATCATTTTTATTTTTATTAAAATCATGTATAATTTATTTTTCTGAATGATCAATCAGCTGTTCCTTTAAACATCACAGAAACACATTCGTTCGATAATAAATATATTTTTTAAAATTGAATAGTTAATAGAAAGTTTTTTTTTTAAATTAATATTATTTTATATTCTAAAATGAATCAATAACCAGATTTATTTACGTCGGTGTGATTGAAAAAATGCATATACAAAAATACAATAAAATAAAATAATTTAGAGATTGTACGAGTATATGTTGGTTTGGAAAATTTAAGCGTTATTTTTTTTACTTTTTTATTTCACATGTATACTTCAAAATTTCATAAATAGACTGAGATTAACTTTTTCAAAAACACTACACTAGTAAAAAAAAAAAAATTTTAGCGTATTAAAAGCGCATTACTAAAATATGACTGTTATTACTTTGTGAACTGTACTATATTAATTCATTCAACAATTACGTAAATTGATCGAAATAAATGCCCAATGTCGTCATGACTGTAGAACCCATTTTCACTCGCAGTTTTCTCGGGTGAATCTTTTGTGCGTAATCGGGTGCACTCCTGAAGTACAATGACAGCAATATTGCTTAGGGGGTTTTAATTGCAGCTTCTCTTATTCTCGGGGTGCTAGAAAGGGTGATGGGTAACTATTTTTGTTTCTGCCTAGTATTTAAATCGGCTTCTTCAGCCGCCATTAGAAGTTAGCGTGGAATAAATGTTTGCAGTCGTTGAGTCAAGCCGGTGACACTCTGCCGTGGAGAAGGGTCGCAGTTCGAGGCTCATTTCGAGCGGAGGCGGCGAGTGAAATTAAACGTGCCCGCTGAGTGAGATATTTGTATTGAGAACTATTGCCGGGGGTGGAATTGTTTCAGTAAATGTGGCGATGAAAGAGTTTGATGAATGCAAATGAACTCTGGGTAAGTTTCGACAAAGTGGGGTGAGCAAAAATAAAAGTATCTGTTACAGCTGAGTGTTAAAGACAAATTGCTCTCTAAATAAACAAACCCACCCCCCGATAATGAATAAATGTCGAGAACTTCAGAACGTTAACTTTTGTATGGCCGAAAACATTGATGACCATATTTTTATTTACAAGTAAGACTGAATTTAACAGATTCCATTATAACAGTATTTTATGTCAACTGCTAGATTACGGCATTTCTACTACTACTACGGCAGATCTTAATATTTTGAGTACGTATATTTAACTGTGACTGCTAACACGTCTCTAATACATGCAGAAAAGTCATAATTTTAATTTTATTATTTGACAAAAATAAATAGAATTAAAAAAAATATTGTACTGGGGATATCTTTTGGAAATTATAAGTAAGGACTCTTTTTAAATCATTTTGTTTTTTTTTTAAATATTTATTAAATGTTAAATATTTCACATATAACCAAACAAAATCATTGTTCTTATTCAAACAAAAGTATTCTCTACAAATTATAAGTTAAATGTTTCAATTTTACTAACCGATTTCAGTGTTATTAATTTTCTCGTACCAAGAGGATATTTTTTTCGATATCAGGCAATATAGTTAAGCCAGGTGAAATGGAAGATTTCTCTCTCTTCTCTCTACCTCCCTTTCAGTTTTGATTCCCTTATATCTATTTCTAAGGCGATGACGTAGCGGCTTTTAATGAGGACGAGAGCGCCTACAGTCCTGATTGGTAGATATTGGTTTTAGGCAAAAAACCTTTCTTTGCATCCAATCCTTAAGATTCTATTTAATTACATTGATATTGTGAGTGATATTAATTACAGATAAATTTAAATTTAATAAACAAAACAGAACCGTACCAGTCGCTTCGTAAATTTATGTAAATATATACAAAAATTAAACCAAAGTAGGTAGAATTTTAAGAATTTATTTATATATATATATATATATATATATATATATATATATATATATATATATATATATATGTCTGTCGCTGTGTGTGTGATCAAATTCTGTTTTATATACGCAATTTTACGATTTCAATAAAATAAGTTGTATTTTTCCACATCCTACATAAGAAAAGTATATTATTGTAATGCTGAAAAAAGTTGACAACAATATACTTAACAGTCAAATACCCAATAACTCTTCAGTAATAAAGTCTCTTGTCTCTTCGACGGTTTTCGAAACCTTCGGATAAAAGCCTTTCACGGTAAACCTTCACAACGATTTTCTTTTATCTCTTTTCTTATTTCTCGGTGGCCCTTTGCTCACTAATGATGTACCATATTTGCGCATGATCGGTGTTCTCTTTCCGGCAAAAACCAAAAGATTTTTAAATCGCTTTTTAATTTCCTCTCTATATTCTCGAATTGAATCTCACAAAGAAGTCATCAATAAAATTAAGCTTCTTGTTTTCTGGTGACAATTCTGCAATATTTTATTCCGTGCTTAATCCTTAAATTTGAGATTAATGATTTTTTATCATAATTTAATCTTTTGGTATTACATTTTGAAAAGACCGAAACCTTTGCATTGTCAATATTATGTGACTGAAAATCTTTGCATTCTTTAATTTGTCTCTTTTCGTGATTCTGAAACGCCATTTCTCAGATAGAGAAATATGTATTTGAGGTTTTGGATAATGCATATGAGTGTGTTTAACTTATGAAAACATTATAAAGTTAATCTCAACGTAAATTCAATACAACTGGAACTAAACAAATCATTTATTATTATACAGTTCATTATTGTGTGTATCAAGAGTATTTCAAGATTATTCTCTGAAGTTAAGTTATATTTTGATATCTTACTTAATATTATAGGTAATCAATATTTTTGACAGAGAGTACTTGGTGGAATTCTTTATATAAAACATGAGTGATTCTTCCACGTGTTAATTTTTATTGGTGACCGGTTTCGCCAACTTTTCTTGTTGGCATCATCAAAACAAAGTTTTGTTTTTTTAATAATGCCAACGTGAACGGTTTGCGAAACCGGTCACCAATAAAAATTAACACGTGGAAGAATCACTCATGTATTTTATTTGAAATATTAATATTACAGGAGTACAGAAATTAACCAGGTTAAATTTTTAAATGAAATAACAATAGTTATTGGGGTACATGGGACCCACCCCCACCCCGGCACTTAGCCTTTGTGATGTCACATGTGGCGGCGGACAGCTCCGTCTGCGCATTAGCGGCGATCCATCATGCGCCGGCCGTCCCGCCGCCTCATGGCGCGGACTCGGCGATCGCTCGATTCCTCGTCACACTGGAAACACCTATCAACCCGCAATGGGCTCCTGCGTTTGTTTGTGTATTGAATATTGAGGCTGAACTGCTTCTTGTAGCTGGGTGAAGGGAAATATGATCGATTGTTCGTTCAAGTGGCGTTGCTATTGTCTTGTCGCTTAGTGACGAGGCAAAGGGTAAATGCCACCAAATAAGAATTAACCCGTACACAAAATATAATCTTGCATCACAAACTAGTGATGCAGTATTTCCTAAAAATATTATTAATACTTGATATACTATTTATATAGAAACAGTATTTTTTTGTTATAAGTGCTTGTAATTCAGTACAAAACATAATTAAACACTAAAAGTTCAAATTCAAACAGAAAAATCTTGTTTTATACATGTCAAAGAAAACGCCTAGTTAAAGTCGCAGGGTTTGAATATATCATGACCCATTTCTTTAAACCGCCACAGTTTAATTCATATTCGTAGGTTGGCATTTCCGATCGGGAGTACAGCGAATGTTCGTGTCATTGATTGATTTACCAAATAATTCAAACTCTTTACAAAATGGCAGTGGCACAAGTAGAACGGATATGCTACAGTTCGTATTGGATAATATTCAATTTGCGAATGCATTAAAATGCCTTCAATAAATCATTTTACATTTTACCTTTACAGTCGTGCTTAATATCCGAAAAATTCCTTTTTGTTAAATTGACTGCGTTACGCACAGTTCAACTATAATAATGAGACTTTAATTAAAATTAATATTTAATTACCAAATATTTAATATAAACACTAATTGGCTATTTCGTATATTTATTTAATCGAATTGAATATAAACATATAATAACTCCATTTATATTTTGTATACTTTTAATATTCCTGGATAATATTATGATATCGATACTGATTTTACGTATTTATTTCTTAGAAATATGTATTTTTTTTAAATTTTATGTGATTTATATTTTGGTTCTATTGTATAATTACTTTAATTCGACTGAATTTGATGAGAATATCAAGTTTTATGAGACAGAGCACTAACCACGTCCAATACCCATCACGCTAAATAAATATCAGACAAAAACACAATGCTGCTACCCTAGTAAGAGATTACTCCATTCGTCACGGATTGAGGACGCTTGCACAAATGCATTTTCAGGGGTGGTGGGCTGCGCTAAGGGCGGGGGAGGAAGCCTTGCGATTATGAATCATTTGTATCGTATGCCTTCAGCGGAACACTCCTAGGACAGTCATTTATCATGTACATTGAAAATATTTTTTTTCCTTATTTGCACAAATATCTAAAGTGAAACTAATAATATAATCGAACTAAAATGTAAAAAAAGTTTAATAATTTAGAACTTCACAATTTATTTTAATCCATTTGAAATGAAATATATCTTAATTTAACAAAACAAAGCTATTTCGATAAATAACACTAGATTGTTATTTCAAAGTGCTTAAACATGTTTTTTTTCCTATTAATTGGTTAGCCTATTTTATTAACTATACTCTACAAAATAATATGTTTTTAGTACAATTTAATATATGAGTTTTTTTTATAAATGTTAAGTTCAAGAAATCATACAGAGCTAAAATTACATTGTATGAAATATCACCCTTATATTTTTATATAATAATAATACTTTATTGTGTCTGGTCATGGTCAATTGACAAAATGGGTGCGGTGTGGCGTAGAGTTTTACGGACGGTAGTTTTTTCCAAAATGATAGTACAGTGACTCTTATTTGGTTTCAAATGAAAATACAAAATTTACAAGTCATTTTTATTTTGGTACAATGTCAACGAAATTAGATTATTTATAACGATTTATTGTGAGATTTAAGTATAATAAATATGTCATTATTGATGGCTTTAACGTGGTTTTTAATACTTACATAAAAATTACATTCATAATAGTCATAATGAGTGTTTGCATATATTAATGAATGACCTCTAATGACTATTTCGCTGATTTTAATATGCCATGAGACGTTTCTGTGTACATGATTTACGAGTTTTTGACCAAATCTTATTAAAATATGTCTAGACACTATTTATGATTTTAATCAAGTCTATTTATGTTTTTAATCAAGCCCGTAATGGCTTTTAAAAGTATATCGTATGTTTTTATACAGTGATGTGTGAGTAATTCCTCCATGAAACTAACAAACTTTTCTTTTAGTTAACTAATATACTAGTAAAATTTTAGTAATTTAGTATCATTATTTCTAATTAAATGTTCGATTTCAATAAAATTCAATTAGAAATCGTTTAATGAATTTTTTCAATATATTAAAAATTTTATATGAAAATTGATGTCGAAATTAAAATACATTTACGATTTAAGTTATAATAACACATTCGCATATATCTAAATACTCAAATATAATATATACAAATGTCTACAAATGATGACGCAGAACAATGCGTTCAAAACGCCTTTTTATCATATACATAAAAGATACTCAATAACATATTAATGACTTCATATTCAAAGAATCGTGCTCAGTAGAGCGCAATTCTATGATTGATTGTTCTAAGCCTCTTGTCTCAGTAGAAGGAACCGGAAGGAACTGAACGAGGAGCATTATCTGCAATTCTTTTGCTAATATCCCACATCCCCTTATTTTATATCATGGGGTGGAGTTATTGATATATTACATGTAAGAGCTTTATGAATTAAATATAATGGAGATTGTCTGAAATATTAATACAGATTTTTTTTAATATAGTAAAAATAAATAAAAATTATAAAGATTTCACATTTTATGTATGGAATAAATATTCTAAATCTATTCTAGGTTTAAGTTAACCGGCAAACGCAAATCAGATCATGTGTTACTGCAGATGAATTCCCTAATTTTTTTTCAATATCACGTTCATTATATTCCAGACATTAGATAACTTGATATTTTGAATGTCTTGTACAACGTGTGAGCACACACTTTTTTCACTCCGTGTTGCAGCTCCAATTTGATTTGTTGAAAAACAACAGTTATTATAGTTTTAATAATATCACATAAATACCAATTTTTTTTAGAAAGCCCTAGCAAATTTTATCACCTAGTTAGTGCTTTCAAATAATAAAAAATCATAACTCCGTCTCTTTTATATTTGAAAATGAATAAAAAACATATTGAGCTTATTTTTATGAATGTTTGTTTATTCGAATGAGTTGAAAAATATCAAAAAAATGAAAAACAATACATAACAATAATAATAAATCTTTAAATTGCTTAAAAAACCTGCAAACTTTGAATGAAAAAAAAACATTGGTTCTAATTTACATTTAACTAATATTTAATTTTTACATAAAAAATCTAATATATATTCATTTTACTTATATTTTAGGGAAATGTATCTATTATCGGCATTTACCCATGCGTGAGTACGCTAGAAGACAAACTTATTCCAGGCGTATTTAACTTGGGTGTGTACAAAATAACTTATGGAGACAAACGTGGGATTGGATGTACAGGGTGGGTGGGGGGCAGTGCGAAATTAATCAGTGTAACAATGTTTGGCGGACAAACACTCGGTATAATGAGAACCTCAGGTAGCGGCCGCCCGCGCTAATACGCGTGCCACCCAAACTTATGCGCAAATACGTATCAGTTCGGAGACACTATCTATTGGCAGGAACTATTAAACACTTGATTGTTATAATTATAATGATATATGTATTGAGATTTAATTAATTTTAATTGTGTATAAATACATTTATATAACATCTCCTGTATATAGCAGATAAGTGATATTCAGGATTCAAGAAATCCAGCCGTTAATTGTGCATATCACAAACGTACTATCATATATTTATTGTTGAGGGACAAGGCATTTGTTTGGTGAAGATACATTTTTAATTAATTATATGGGAAACTTTTTATAATTTCTTCACGTTGTGTTTATTTTAGCATGACTAGTTTCAACCAACAGACTTGGTCATCATCAGTTGCAGAACAAAACAGTTTTGTTCTGCATCTGATGTGAACGCATCAACGTGAAGAAATTACAAAAAGTTACCCATATCATTAATATTATATATTTCACCACAATTCACAAAGTGGAATCTTGTGATTGTCAGTTTTTCACATTCTCTGTGTAGCCGTGCATCTACTTGCAGATATTTTATGCACGAATTTTCGTAAACAAAACTTGAATCTTTGTTTTGACCCTTTTGTTTCATTTCTCCAGAGATATTCTGACAGCCTTTTAGTTTTCATCAATACTTATTCAATTTAAGTTTTTTTTCCCTTATTTTAGATATTTTGTAAAAACTTAAGAAATTTGAATGCGGGAACCGTTAATGATATTTTTTTAAATTAATAATAATATTTTACATAAAAAATATTTAACTTTCTCTGAGATACAAGATTGAAAAATATTTTTATTTTCAGAAATTTCGTTTATTATGTTCGTTGTATACAATGCGCTGTAAAATAGAGCGGATAGCCGAAGGGGTGAGAGTTTGAATACCGCTTATGCTGAAAAAATATTTCAGAGTTTTTTATCGTTTCATGCGTGATTTTTTTATATGTGATTGAACCTTTGGGAGGAAGCTCTGAATGTTTCCCGAATACGCACCTTAAATCGTCAACTTATGAATTTGTCGAGGCAGGGTCGCGCAGTAGACACCTCCGCCGCCGTTAATCCGCAGTAATCAACTAACTCGATTGCGTTGTGTTTACGCACACAATTTGATCCCCATCCCCTCGGCGTCCCTCCCTCGCCGTCCCTCCTCGCACGCAGCTCGTGCGTGGCAGGCCAGCGCGAGCAGAACAACGAATCCGCAATGTCGCTACACGGACGTGTGCGAATGCGTGCGACAAGTGTAGTGTAAAATAACACAGCGAAAATGCGTGTATTATTAATCTTGTAGACTTTTGGATTATGTCTGTTTGTGTTAATAATAATGAGCATTCTTAAGAAGTAAAGATTTTCTTCAACTTCAATATCAATGTTGCAAATAATTATCTGTCGTGACACTGAAAATGTAATTTTTTTAAATTTATTTGATAAATTCATATTATCAAGTTCGTACAGATTTTCAATCAATTTTAAATAAATTTTGAATAATGTAATTTAAGTTTCTGCGACTACTTGAATATTCAAGCGACACAGCTTCAACCATTACTTTGGGACCGTATTGCGAAAGATAAACCAAAGGTTGTCGGTCCCCGCTCCGAGTTGATCCAACCTATCCGTTGTTGGCACGAGAGCTCGCTAAACACTTTCCATTGGGTATCCTGAGGCCACCCAGCGGTGCTGCACCGAATGTTTGCGGAGCCATCGACATGCTATATAATTTCACTTCAGGAACTGACTGGTAATGGATTCAGTGGCTGCTGTAGATGTGTCCCTTTCAGGCTCTGCCGGAAGTCTCTAGGGTTTTCATGGTTCGGTAAAACGTATTTGATTTGGTCTAAAATTGAAAATTAGTTTGAAAATATATTATAAATTTTTTCAAATATAATATGAATTAAATTTAAAAAAATTAATATTTCCAGAAAAAACATTGAAAATGTATAATTTCTAATAAAAGAATACAATATTTTATGCTAATTATATCACAAAATTAAAATCAGTAATAAGCCCAATCGAGATAGTAAAAACAATTTATTAATTGAAGTTTTATAAGAACTGATTTGTATTATCGATGTTATTGAAATACAGGTTTTAGGTTTTTTACTGTTATTAACATAATAACCTCTTTGTTATTATAAAAAAATAAATTTTGGATTATCTCCATTATAACATCATTATCGATTTTTTACGTAACTGCGTTAGATAACAGCCTTTAATATTATATTTATTCAGTAAAAAAAGAATTATCTTCATGCACGTAAAATTTATTTAAAGCCTTTCACAAGTCAATGCAGAAGAGGGGTGAAATACGATTGAATATTTTTATCATCAAACAAAATCTTCGCAATAGCAAACTTTATTATTCCAAGATACGCAAACAATCTAAGCCCCATATTCAGATGCCTATCCTATTTATCTTTCAACATAATCCTTTGATATCCATCGTCAAAGATACAAAATGACCCTTATCACCTTTAATAACTGTCAACTCTTACGTAACTCGTGGGGAGCGGAGGATAGGGCGATGGGAGACTAATGACTCACGATCATGTTTATATTTTAAATAAATGTATCAATGAGTAAGTGTCAAATTTTAATGACAATATGAATAAGAGGCACAATAATAGTTATAAAAAATAAAATGGGTAGTAAATCATTCACAAATTTTGTTAAAATTTGAGAATATCTAATACGTTTTAAATTTACACTTTGCTACTGTTAAAAATAAGTATGTGTAGTTTTTGGGGTAAGTTTTAACAAACACGTCAATGTGCATATATTTGCGTGTTTTATTCACATTCTCCTGACTTTTCATGTCTCATAGCATACAAATTTTGTAAAAATAATCATGAATAATGAAAATGGGTAGAACATAAATCAGCATATAGTAACCCAAATATTATCTAAAAACTATATCAAATTCAGCCGGTGAATTGCGGTACAATGATATTTGCACTGTGAAATTATAGTTAAGCTGCTAAGACCATCCTGTATACGCGCAGGGGGAGGGGGTGGAAGGGCAGCGATTGACTTGTCATGTTTACACGATCGATTATAAGTCCATAGTAAATCAACTGCTCCCCGAGTCAACACACCGAGAGCCGCCCCCGCAGCCTCTCCGGGACTCGGCCGGAGTGCCCCGGCGGGCGATTGCCCCTCTCAGGCTCCTGGCCGGGGCTCTGGCCAGCAATCAGCCATCGAGAGTTCTGAATATCAATTGATTTCACTAATTAATATTCAAAGAGTCTATTATATCAATAGCCCATATTTTCCGTTATATCATACTTATTATTACGATTTCTTGCAAGCACATTTCAAATTCAAAATAATCAAATTGCTCTTTCATATATTAAAAAAAAAAAAACAAAAAAAACTTTATCTTTGGGTTCACATTTCAAAAGAACTATTTCTTATTTTTATAAAATTATTTAAATATATGTAAGTATATACATAGTGTAATTCTATGAAATAACGCATCTGGTGGTTAAGATAAAGCTTCCAGATCTATTTTGATTTAACACAACGGGAAAATAGAAAAACATAGAAAAACAGTTGCTTTTATTACTTAAATGGATTGGAATAAAAGAGTGTCATATTTCAAAGATGTGCATATATATAATTTACTATTTAATCAAGACTGTTTAAATTATATTTATTCAATATCTAAGTGTATAATTAAATCTTATAAATTACGTTTAACAAATTATTGTGAAAATAATAAAACCTGCTTCAATATTCTAACAAAAATATTTCTAGTAACATTACATAAACTTACTAAAAACTATTTTTATTCGGGTGAAGTGAGAATTTAAAAGTTGATTTGCAGAAGATAGCTTTTTTGAAAGGAAAATTAATATTTTCAATTTCCATTTCACGAAAAAAAATTATTTCGTGTAATTTAATATTTGCTTGTTATCTCAAAACAAATTGCATAAAATTTTGATTATTTTTTAAATAATATTTTTATAAAATTGTAAAGTGATGCTGTTATCTTGATAAATATATCGTTATCATATTTTTTACGAACATATTATATAATAATGTGTATAAGTTTGAAAAAATATAAAATTCCTTGCGTCATATGCGTAGCAAAAAGACAGGGGTTGCAACTATATAAATCTGCAGGTAGATGAAGAACGCTAAGTCTAGGGGTTGTGTACTCAGCGTTCAGAGCTCAGTCCCCCAGTGGCGTGCGTGGAGGCCTTTATGCCTTACTTACACATTTCCAGTAGCGGTACGTTTTATATACAAGTATTTATGCTTTCCGGATTTGGTAGCGCGTGCCTAGGTAGAAAGGTAATGTAAGTTCAATGAGGAGGGAGGGTAAAAGTCCTAGGTACGCTCTAGGAAAACGAATAGTCCGGTTTGAGAATATTTCAAAGTAACTTTACTTTGGGAATTACTTACAAAATAATATATAGCAAGCAAAAGAGTTTTTGGCCAACAAGATTTTGGACTAAAACAACTGAAATATTTTAGTCTGAAAAAGTGATTTATGTTTATAAGTTCACTGGCCCTCTGTCTTACTATTTAAGATAAAACCTTAGAAACTCTAAGACCTTTCGCACACAAAGCTGTTTAAAAGTACCGATATGAATTAGTGATTAGAATTACAGACTTCAATAAAATTATGTTTTTACTTAATTCTAAAAAATAACAATTTTATTTAATTATAAAAGGAATCGTGCCGGTTTTCTGGTGAATTGTGGTTTTAATACTAGGACACCGATTCGTGAATGAATGATAACAAATATGCTACAAATGTGTATTGTCTCGAGGAACCTCGTACGCATTGCTTTTGAAATACTACGCTACGTCGGAATGTCAAGATATCATTGAATACAATTATGACCACACATCAAGTTGTCTAATGAGAATATTCTATTATCTAGTATCGAGTTACGTTGGTTATATAAGTCTTGTGATTTACAGTAGTTCAAAAATATTTTTTAATAAAAAATATCTAAATAGATATAGACCTGATTAAGTACGACATTTCCGTTGCTATATAATAAATGTCTTAAATGGTGTGATGGTGTTGAAACTTTTTTGAGAAAATGTCAGCGCTAAAAACAACGAATGCTGGTTTTCATTGATGTTTATTACACGGAACTAAAATATTTAAAATAAAACTAAGTTCAACTAAAAAAAATGATCTTCTTAAAACCATATTTATGTGTTTTTATGGATATTTTTTTATTTCCGGTAAAATAAATATACCTTGCAATTTAAATGAGTGTTTAATAATAAAAATAAATCAATCTATTAAAAATGGTTTAAAAAATAATTAAATACGCTAAAACGTGTACATAAACATCCCACAAATATCATTTCTTTATATATCTAACACACATGCCTAGATTTCATTTAGTTATCAGTGAATTTTATGCCTGCATCGTCTATCAACTTAACATTCGTTGTATTAACATAACAGCATAATATCTCCATTAAGCCATTTATATCGAAACGTTACGGCATACTAAAACAGTCTATCTGCAGAAAAACTTCTTTAAAAGGAGCAAGCATTCATTACGGAGCCACAAATTTATGTCCCAGGAGGAAGATTGTGTATATATTTGTAAATACACGTGCAGGTTCACTTGTATACTCGGCCGTACATTTTCGCTTCGAATCCGGCGAATAGACTCGCCCATACGCCGGCCCATCCGTCTTGGCGGAGCGGAACCCATAAACGTTCCGGTCGCAAAAAACACGGACTGAGCAGCGGTTGTCAAAGATACGGGATCCCAGAACCTAGAGGTTTTAAAAGTCAACAGACGTACACATTAAACTTGCTGTACTTTCACGAGTACAAGATGAAAGAAGCCTTCTGAATGGTTTTATTCTTTAACGTAATGTAGCTTTGGGAGGTTTTCAAAGGGCGTTACTTAGGAAATGTACGATTTCTAAATAACAAAAAAAAGATTATAACATTAGTATGAAAACTAATAAAAATAATTGTTTGGGCGTTGTAATGAGCACTTATTCAATTTAAATATTTTTTTTTTTTTTCGTAAAAATTGTGAATTTCTTTTAATATACAAATGATAAAGAAATAGATATCTAAAGACTGTCAAAAACTTTTTCTTATTTGTTAAAAGCAATCTTTGAGGTATAAGGTATTTTAAAAAACATTGTGATTACTATATATTTTCACCTTAAGCTAATCATATTTGTTGTAATGTAGAGCGAAGCGTAACACGAAAGAAAAAACGAAATATATTTTCTTATAAAATATATTTTTAAAAAAAACGGAATCATTATGAAATATGTGTAATCCACAAATTATCAGTTGAACACAATGTAGAGAAATTAATATTTCATAAAAAACGAAAATTTATTCTTCAAATATCAAATTACATTAATGTTATGTATGAAATTATTTTAAAGACAAATAAAAAGAAAAAAAAACTGTAATATTCGATTATTTTTTAATTATTTTTTTAAGAAACACTGCTGAGTTTATTAAACTCGATGAAAATAAAGCAAGGTATCCTTTTGGAGCAGACGTTCCTCGGGCATCAGCAGAGTTTCCACAAGTCTCCAAGTCAGTCTCTGCTGCGGGGACGTGTCGCCAGGTCTGGGGCACTCGCGCCCAGTATCAATGGTTCACGATGTGATTTATTGCAACACAAACTGGAAATTAATATATATGTTCATATTTAGCTTCGTAATTTTAAATTTCATCGACACAAACTGCTGGAAGACAGCTTTGATGGAATTTCCCCGTTCAAGACCTTTAAATTATACGATTTCTAATAAACCATAAATTCGTAAATAAAAAATATATTTTTGTATCGTATTCCAAATATCGTTCAAAAATAATAAAATTATTACTTTTCTACTAAAAACTTCTGAAGGTTTTCGTTATCTATGTGCTTTTTTAACAAACCCAATTATAATGTCTATAAAATGTACTTAAATTTGACCAGACGAACGGACACTTGAAAACTTTTATCTGAAATCGAAAAACGTCTCTCTTTTATATTTTCGCCCATACGAAAACATTTCTAAAAAGCTATTGGTATGCATAATCAAAGCACCCGCGCTTGAGCTATGCACACAATAATATTATTACATATCACAGTATGCTGAGATTTAATTATTATCTTAATCGCATCTAACCAAACAAACAGAGACCCACGCCGGTCCTGCAGCATCAGGTCCGCGTACAGTGCGGATCCTGCGTACAGTGCGGGTCCTGCGTATAGAAGGGGGGTCTGCGTGTCCTGTGGCCTTATCGGGCCCGGCTCTGTGCGGTGTCGTCGCCTAATACCTAATTATCCTGATTGATCGTGTGCGAGGGCGAGGCTGGTGCGGGGCACCCTCGAGGAGCTCCTGTCCGAGCGGGTTAGCGCTGCGCCTTCTCACGCGATTGACGTGTTACTACTCAAATATTTGTGTCAAACACAGAGCCTGATTGATTTTGGCTAATGGCGATATAACACTAACATAACATTACGCAAATTAATATTTGATATTTTTAAGATCTTAATTTCTGTTTAATATGAACCAAACATGTATTTGTATTATAAAATTCATAATTTTATAAAATTAAAAAAAATGTGTTTTAACAATCAGAGTTGTGAATCTTTATTAAAAAAATTTAAAGTTAAAATCAGATCAGTGAGATGTTTTAAAAATGTTTTAAAAATAATAACTATAGGATAATCAATTAACGAAAATGAAAAATACTTTTCATTTTATCATAACAAAAATGTATAAAAAATTAAAATCAGATAAAATATATTTTAGTAGATCTGCTCTTTGTAAATATTACTACTTATCTTTATAGGAAGCTGATAAATTTTAAAAATAAATAAAAAATCTGGAACAAGAATAATTTTGCACTAACGGCATATCTGCGCGTTATCCACAATCGTACCCCGCAATTGCATACATTAAATCGTTATCTAAATGCATGGTAGACTGTTCTATGGCAGCCGCTGATTGCAGAACGCGTGGGCTGCAGTATCCGGCGGCCATTGTCTGTTTATTGAGATAATTCACTTAATCGTTTTTAATTGGTGAATAATGACTTATACATGAATGTCATGTCTGCCATGGATTTGGACCCGGCTGGCTCAATAATTACCTTTGCGATGTCAATGTTGTTATGATGGCAGGTGGTTTTTTTAATACACGTTGAAATTATAACCAACAAAAAAACTATTTACCTAAAATACGCATCCTATGTTGCTGATGGTGAATAGGTTTTTACGAAAGTCAATATCTTAGTAAAAAAAACCGAATAGAAAAAAGATAACAAAATTCTGAAAATTTTTACAAAAAACCCAATAATTTCTTAATTATTTTCTGCAAAATGCTCATCTAAGAATTTTTTTAAATTTAATTCAAAACGTATGCTTTCTCAATCATCTTGATAAAATAGCCTTAGTTTAGAGATTTTACAGTTTTTTTGTCTGACATGATTTTTATATTTATAATATACGTGTTACATAAAAATTGTGTACCCCTTTGACACAGTGGCATTGGAAAAGTTATTTTGGAAAAAAAACTAAATTATGATTTTTATTAATGTAAGAAATTAGTTTCAATCCTTATTTTAGTGTCTGGCACATTATATTTGACCATTCGTTTTGAAAACAGAAAAGGTTTGTTTTAAAAACATTTATTTCGAATGCAAAAAACGTATTTCATTGTTTAAATTAAATTTTATTTCATGATGCTTTCTCTGAGAAAAAACTTAAGCCACCGCGTCATATTATTGAAGAAAATAAAAACAAGAAGCCTGACAAAACTTTCAATTGGGATGGGATCTCACTGACCCCAAGGGACGAGTCGTTGGATACGTTCAATAAAAATAATAATTGTCATCGCCAGGACTCGAAGCAGTTTTATTGCATCAATTACGAACGTCTGCGCCGTCGCCGTTGTGTTTGTAAGGAACTAATTTAATTATACGACAGAACGGTGACTTTGTATTCTTTAATATGAAAAAGGGCAAATTGTTTCGAGAATTGAGTTAAGAAATTCATAGTTGTGTAGCTTTAACGACTGTGCTTTTTTTTAAACAAAAATATCTTTGCTGGCTCCGCTTTGTTATCAAAATACTAGTTAAAAGTAAACTTTGTTATATTTGTGAATGTTAACATATTTTGGTACACGATGTATACATTATTTTTGTTACGTGAGTAAACTAATAAACAATAAGAAAAATTTTGTATTTAAATAATAATCAAAATAATAGGAGTTTAAAATAAAGCTCATACATACATTCAAACATTGTTAAACAATAACATTTATTCGTATTATATGTTGTAGCATTTAGGGGGCTATTTAAAAAGATCAGATTCTTTCAAAAATAGTTATTTTCAAAATGGTATTTTGCATCCAAACTTACAAAGCACCACTAAAGAAGCCTGCTCATCGGTATAAGCATCAAATGCAGCTTAAAGCTCGCACCGGAGCCAGCTCGGAGAGCTTTCTAATGTCGTTAGTGGCGCAAGTAATCCGGGTCCGTGGCGAGAGGCAAGCGGGGTAAGACGGCGCCGCGGGGGTAAGAAGGCTTGTCACCTGTGATATGTGCAATGCAGGGCGTCAGTCATGCTCTAAGCTTAAACTCGTTTAACTAAATATTTTTTGGCACCAAATGAATAGAAATATTACTTAACCAACTTGCATAAAAATTAAATTAAATTGAAAATATAATAACTTTAATATTTGACAACAGGTATTATTGACTACAAATAAAAAATCGTTGAATTTATTTTTGAAAGTTCTAGATTTCCTACTAAATTAATAATAACAAAACAATTTACGTACGTCCATGGTATATCAGTAAAAAAAGAAATTCAATATTTTTGACAGAGAGTACTTGGTGGAATTCCATTTTAATATTTTCGAGTAAAATACTTAAGTGATTTTCCTCATGTTCGTGTGAAACCGGTCACAAATAAAAACGAACATGTGGAAAATCACTCAAGTATTTTACTCAAAGATATATCAGTAAAACGTAGATAGTAAATACTTTAGACTAACTGAAAATAAACTTTATACATTCACGCTTTATTCTTTTTAACAAATACGGATAGTAAAATAAAGAAGCAGTGATCTCACTTAGTTAGTATTGATATTTTTAGGTGACCGATTATTCCTTATATATTATATGACAAGACAATATTCCAGATATCGCAGTCAAAGCACGAAAAAAACCTAAAATTTTTACGACCGAATAAAATTTTAAAGCTGACATAACGTTTTCGAAATCTAAATGCAAGTCTTATATCTTTAAACAAGGTGAAAAAGACTTTCCAGGACTTCCGGTTCCCGGGGGCCGGAAGTAGTGGCGGCCATTACCGGAAATGACGCGGCTGTAAAAACTAAGGGCTGCCGATGAGCCACTCTTGGGGAGGATCAGACGTCTGCTAGGAAGCCTTGTTCTGCCGGTCATTATTTTATGAGGGATGAAAAAACACTCCCCTTTTACTTTGCTAAGAAAGTATCTTTTCAGCTTTAAGATTTCATTTTAAAAATTAATTAAAAATGGTTCAGTGCGAATTTTATATATTTAAACATTCTATGAATATCAAATTGTACTTGACAAATCTTTTACTTAGATCAAATACATCGTTTATTATCATAAAATAGTTTCGAAGGAAGAAATATAATTTAAGATAATTTAATTACACTTCGTTATAAAATCCCTTAATTTAAGATTAATATTGGATTTCTCAATAAATAATATTTTTACATAAAAATACACTTGTTTTTCAATGAATATCTAGGTTTTTTAACCTGTAACTTGACACTCATTATAAATGTTCTTTCTATAAAAGTTTTGAAAAGTGATTTTTAAATTGATGAAAATACACATAATCATAAATTAGTATGCATACTTATATATAATTAAATGTACGTATTTTTTTTTTGTCATATGATAAAAAAACGTCCTTAGAGGCTTTCATTTAAATTTAGTGCATAAACAAGGACAACGCGGGGCATCGCTATCAGATTTCCTCGACGGCAGGGTGAATCAGGGTGAGGAAGGGTGAGGCAGGGTGAGGCAGGGTGAGGGAGGGTGAGGCAGGGTGATGCAGGGTGAGGCAGGGTGAGGCAGGGTGAGGCAGGGTGAGGCAGGGTGAGGCAGGGTGAGGCAGGGTGAGGGAGGGTGAGGGAGGGTGCGCGCCCCGCTGTTGTGGCAAGGCGCTCCCTCCGGTGCAATATAGAGTGGCCCGTGCGCGCGGAGCCCCGTGATACATGACAAACGCTGTGAACCGCGCGCGGCATGATAAAACCCGACGCTTAAGACACATATCCTAAATTCCAACAATTTTATTATGCGCTCTTTCACGCCCTCCCGTGATTAACTTTTAATTTTTCTACTTCTTCACGGAATTCTCCTCAGTGACCATTTTCTTGAACACATATTTTCCGGGAATCCCTGTTACTGGCGTAAATTCTGCATCCACGCATTCTCCTTTCAATGCCCTTATTTCCTTCAATTTGTTTTTGGATAATTAACTGTAGTAACATAGACTTTGCTTGGCTTTACGTGTAAGACTTTCTCATTTGTGACGCGGTCAACCCATAGTATATAAAGGTTTTCCCTTTAAGCCACATTTCTGCCGACTCAATTTTTTGCAATGTTGCTGTCTTAAGTTTCCAGACCTCAACCCCATAAAAAAACCGAAACAACATAAAATTTGGTAAATCTTTTTGTATTCTCGTTTACTAATTTTAATTGCTTATATTAAGACGATCAGTTTGGACAAATATCAGGCGATTTTTCGCTTTACGGCTTAGCAACAAGGATTTTTTATCTTTTACACGGAATTTTACCAGAATTTTTTTTTTTATTCCGAAACTTTAAAACGCTAGTATTTAAAGAAAAAAATGAGAAAAGGAAAAACAGGCTGATTAATGTTGGTAATAAATTTAAAAATATGTTGATAACGATCAATGATATAATTAGAGTGTGTAAACATGAATGAAAGACCATCAATTTAATAATCGAGTGAAAGTTTATTTTACGATCGAATGTAATAAAATGCTTAATGTCTGCAATTTTTAATCAATTTGTTAAATCTAAAAAACCGTACTCAAATTACTTTCAATAAAATCTCAATTCTTCAAAAATTTTTATTGTAATTTTTTTTTAAATATAAATATTTTTAATGACACGTTATAAATAATATTTGTTCACAAAAATACGATTTGATATAATATTTACTATTAAAATATATGTTCACGTATGTTAAATAATGTGAAAAATATGCAATCAAACGTAATGTTTTGTGTGTGGTATAATGGCGCAAGCAGTAACTTCCCTAACGGTTTGCCACAGGCGGCATGATTTGTGACAGTTTATGATTACACAGAACATTATCTCAGGATGTCTTCATTTATTACTATAACATTATCTTTGTATACCTCTTCGTAATATTCGTTAAATATTTACATGAAAATCTCTTTGCGCAATAAAATAATAATAATCTCACGTAGTTATTATATTTGCATTAGAACATACGTAGAGGCGGCGCGCCCATAAAAGCTCTCAGTATTCAAAGACCCTTCAAAGATTCCTTAGAAAGTTTCGTATGGGAAATTTCCTCGAGGATTCTCGTCCCCAGTCAATAATCGGATTTATCAATATGTGTCGGAGGACCTTACAAATCTCATCTATTTTCACACATCTTTCAGAGTGTACAACCCTTTTAGATAAGTAGCTCATCATTATTTTCCTTTAAAATTGAAAATGATCTTTATTAAATTATTTCATAAAAATATGATAAGATTATTTATCATTTTCTGAAAGAAATAAAAACATTTTTAGTTTTTTTTATGTTTTATTAAAAATAATAAACATATGAAGCTACATAAAAAATTCAATTTTCTAAGTCATTTTAAAATACTTTTAGTTAATTCATAATTACACAAATACTTTTAATAAATAATTATTTTATTAAAATACTTTATTTTTCCCCATGTTTTATTTAATTTACTTTTATTAAATAAAATAAAACATTATTTCATTTCGAAAGTTGCTAGTTAGTTTAAAATGGTTTGCGCTCATTTGATAGATTGATTGAATTTCATATTTATTGATTATACGTTATACAATCCCCCAAGTGTGTTTTAATGATAAAAACATGGGTTTTTAAATAAATCTTATTTTTTGTGGTAAGTGTTATTGTGGTGTTAAATTTTGTATTTATTTAAATATAAGTCAACTTAAACCAAAACTAAGTTATGAAAAATATTCTTATATGCTTAAAATATACGCTTTTCTCTTATTTTAACTTTCAAAGATCTTTGAGGTTACTTTGTTACCATTTTAGGACTTTGTATAAATTTCTAATAAGATAGTTAAGACTTAAATGATATCAGTACGAAAAATTTAAATGTAATGTCTTGCAAGCAGTAAGAAAACCAATTAGAAATAAGCAGGAGAATATAACGATCTCAAGAAAATCTCCACCCAAAGCTTTACTTAATGACAGTCATTTGTCACCAGGCGGGCGCTGCAAAACAAATAAAGTAACGGACAATCAACAGCCTTAAACGGGCGTTACAAACGTCATCCGGCACCATTGACCGGCGATTCTTTATCGTTATGTGGACTTTTCAGGCCGTTATCGCACGGCCGCTCGGTTAACGCGTGACTTAACGGACTTTATGACGTCGTTACAAAGTGAATTAACAAAAAGTCTGATACAATATGATAGCCTTAACATTTTAGCACTGCTTTGATTTTTCATTTACAACTCAATTGAAAATAAAATTCATGGGTGCGTACGAACTTGGAGAAAAAGAAAATTCTTTTGCACGGTTAATACAAGCACTGATTTTTAAAAAAGCGTGTTCAGTTATCATTTCTATAGCAATCTAAAAAGTTTTTTATTTGGAATAAATAAATTTTGAAGTATTTTTTCAGTTCAATTACGTAAATATTTTTTTTTATTATTAAAGTATTTTGCTTTTGAAACGGATATTAAAATTAATCATAAGCAACTGAGTATTAAAAAAATATGAGTTTTATAGCAATAATTAATTTTTAAGGGTCTTAGAGATAGCTCCTAATATTTTTATGATAAAATTAAAAACCTTACCAAAACTAATCTAAGTTCATCTTTTGATCCGAATTATAATAGATTTTATAGAAATATCAAGCGTTAAGGTAATACAATGAAAAAATACAAGGAAAAATTTTAATTTTGTATACGTTTCATTTTGAAACAGTGAAACATCAAACGGTCATACGTAGGCAATTTCTTCATCAAACAACAGCCGGACAAAGTTCACAGTGAAAACTTGCGCCGACCTACATTCAGTACAAACTCCCTGCTTAGGCTTTGCATGTTTCAGGCTGATTTCGTATTCAGTTTTTTCTTGTTACTTTATTTTCTGGAGGGCTTTTACTTAGCCACCGTGAGCATAATTTAAGATCTGAGTACGAGTACTCAGCTGAACGACAAACATGGTTATTTGAAATGTACTCTTTCTTGGTAATCATAAATAAGCGGAGAAATACAATGGACGCTATTTTATTAAAGCTTGCAACGTTTCGTTCGTAACCTTCAAGGTAATGCGCATTCACAGAAATATGCAATTTGCAAGGTTGTTTTATTAAAAAAAACCACCGTATTTTTCTTATTGGCAGTAAAGACTGCAAACTTATATGATTTTTATACAAAAAATGAATTGGTTTTAGTTATATTTCATTTATATTTTGCAGAACTATTGACTGAAAAGATGTGTATTGAAGTTTCGTAATGGTTTGTTTCTTGTATTTATTCAGTACATTTACTCACTTCTGGAATAGATGATGACGTTTTTCCTCGCTGAAATTATGATATGTGATCACGGAGAATCAACTGAAAAATGAATCCACCTGTCACCATTCGTTATATTCTGGATAAGTTGGAAGATTCTGGAAGCAGTCACGTTTTTTTACCTACTACAGCCAAAACTTGAATACACAAGTAGCTAGAGAAGGCAGTCCGAGCGTTCAAGGTGTCAAAGGGGTTTGAAGCGACGACGTGCTGCGACCCCGATTCTCTTACCGGGAGCTGGAAAAACTGACTATTTGTATAGGAATGTAAAGCGTTTTGACACTACCTACCTTGAGTATATAAACAATTTATCGAAAGTATATTTTATTATTTACCGTAGATTTTACCGTAGATATCAAATTTCTACTATTTTTTTTGTAAACGAAGATGAAAATTTCTTACACTACCTAGTTTGAGTAAATGTAAAAAAAGATTATTTTTTTAAAATTAAATTTAATCGTTTTTTCCACATTTGTCAATTTTATATTACGAGATAAAATCTACACACTATATAATAGAATACATTTAAAAAAAACATTTTTTCCCTTGCTTGATTTTGATGAATCTTCGTCTTCTACCTTTTTTTAAATTTTTTAAACAAAAGCATCGTCTGGTCTTAATATTACTTAGTGTTTTTAAATAAGCATTCAATGCATCTGTACTTGTGTAAAATAGATTCTAGTTTTGTATTTGTATTAGTGAGAGTAACAATCGATGGTAGTTTTTTAAATAACTGTTAGTTAAAAAATAAATCTAAATCATTAAAGATCTAGTATGGTACAAAAATTATATGTCTGTCATTGGCACAATGTACACCTAGAAACACCAACACTGAATGGAAACCTGGCAGCTTCTATCGACAACGCTGTCGATGTCGAACGTGAACTGATAACTTGTTGACGTATTTCTGGCGGCCAACATGCTTGTTCAAAAAATTAACCTTCAGTGTCACAATAATTGAACCAATACTAAATAAAAGGTATAATTAACAATATATATTTTTTAAATGAACGTTATCACCTGAGGTGATATCCATTTTTCTAAAAAAACAAATTATCTGTAAAGAACCTAGCATCGTGACTAATATATTATTTTCTTAATTTATTCTACAAAAATAATTTTACAATTTTGATAAAAAAGAGTTATATAAATGGTATCTTGGGCAATAGCTTTGGTTTCAAATTAGCCTCGTTTTCCGACGCCATATTTTGTCACGTGACACATTTCAGGTCAGTGTGGAGCCACTCGGCATTCAAAGCACGATCTTCTGAAGCCTACGTGTCTAGACGTCCTTTGAAGACCAGTGAGGACAGACCTCGGCCTCTGGGACGGCCCTGAAAGGCCTGAAGCCAGAATCCGACACCTTCGGGGTAAACACTGCAGAACGGAAACTTAACGGCAAACTACGAATAAATATTTATTGTTTGTTGTCGATGTTACTAAAACTTTTCAAGAGTTAAGCACAATATATATTGTATTGTATTTTTTATTTATTTATTTTGCAGTATACACATTTCATAAGCAAATTTAATTGTTTGTGGCAAAAAAAATATAATTTAAAAATATAGATAAATCTGGGTTGAGTTTATCATATTTTATGTTGATTTTTGTAATTTTTTGGCCCAATTATAAACATGCATAAATAACATTGTCTATAAAACATTCAAAGTATATATATTTTTGAAAACACTAGTATATGTACTTTTTATTGTATTTTTAAAAAAAAATCTTTAAATAGATTTATCGTTGAGATTATACAAATAAAAATATCTCTAGCTCTTAGGAAAAACTTAAAGGCCCAATTATTCTTTTTCATTAACCTATTTCAGAGAAAATTGTAAGACAACTACTTGTTTACTTTGTTAAGACTAAGCAATATTGTATTAACTTGATCCGATTTTCAGAAACTTGCGTTAGAAATAACATATTGAATACTATCCAACAAAATTACAGTAGTTAATAAACATTTAATCTTCTTATATTGTTCTAACGTTGATAATGTACTTAACGAATATAATGTTGCTTTTAACTTGAAGTATCAGCATAATGCGAATCCAAAACCTCTCCGTATCGTCATACGAAGCCCGTCATTCCATAGTAGCTTTACACCGCCGCGATATTATCTATGGTGATTATGTAAGCCTTGATTCGCTACTTAAATCTTTGCATTATTTCAGATTAGAACGCTCGTAGGGGGAGGAGTGTGGGCGGCGGGCCGAGGTAAACAGTGCGCATGCCTTCCGTGTAAACTGCACTATAAACCAGGTTAAGCCTACCATGCCATGTTACAGGAATCACGTTTTATTGTTGCAATAATAATATTCACATAGCCTTTGCTAAAAGTCAATACAAAAATAATAGAAAAAAATTGACCTTTTGAAGATTGAAAACGTCATTTATTTTTTGGAATGAATATTAATAATAACTATTTATGCTTTCATAACAGATATCATAACAGTCAAATAATCTTAATCAATTAATAGAACCAAAAATAAACAGATATTATACTACTTCAAACAAAATTGATGCATACTATGAAAATTACAGTTGGACAGTTTGAAAAATGCTGACTGATAAGTCAACTGATAAGCTGAAAGCATATTTTATATTATTCAGAGTAGTAGTGTTTGAGTTTTCACAAATATATACAACAAACAAAAAGTTTTCAGAGACATAAAAATTTCAAAAAACCTCTTTTATATATATATAATATATATATATAAAAGAGGTTTTTTGAAATTTAATACAATAAATAAAATACAATAAATAAAAAAATAATACAATTCTATTGTATACATATATATATTATATATATGTATACAATAGAATTGTATTATTTTTCAATGTCTTTACATTTTTGTATAATGACGCGAAAATGCATTAGTATGTCAGTGGACGGTGGTTCTGGTATCGGCTGCTTGGCGATGTAGTATTTTTACGACCGCGGGCTCGTATCAATCCCCCGTTTGTTTTATGGTCATGACTTTAACGCGAGAAAGTGTTGGGAAATGTAGGGCGACTGTCATACGCCTGCTCGTTACGGGAAGGTTCAGCCAGGGTAATCTTATTTGTATCGTTTTGGATTACGGGTGTAGCTTAAACTTAAACATATTGTTGTAACTTCAAAAACAATAAAATAGTGATTTTTGTTTTGAGACTTATATAGGTATCATACGATTTTTTTGCTGGCTTAAAAAAACATGTTTTGCTGAAAAAAACAAAATAATATGTACAGCCTTAAATCTCTTACTATAAATTCATGTAATAAAAATAACGTTATAAATAAAATTATTCAAAACTTTGTTAGTCGTTTTTATATTATAATTAAAAAATATTCGATTCAAAATATATACAAAATGTAAACGTATTTTTATGTTTTATTAAATACAATTGAATTGTTACCTTTTTTTAAACAAAAACTGTTGAAGCAGTAAATTATTAATACAAATTTACTTAGAAACACACTGACTGATTTATTATGTATTCTTTCATCATAAAAAAAATCCATTGTATTCATATAATTTATGAAAGTATTATTATTTGGACATTTTATTTTTGAAAATTGTTTTTAGGAAATTGTGAACAAAAAAAGGTTATGGGCATTGACAGATTATTCGAGTTGCATATTTGACGTTTGCCTCGGCTGGGATACATTTGTCTTTTCCGAAATCTTGATGGTTTCCGTAAGTATACCGTCGGGGTGAAAACAATTCTTCTTAAATAAAAGCAAACACATTTTTCGTGCAATCCAAACAATGTAGTGAATACTAACAAAACACCCCCCCTATTTTTTACATCCCTCCAAGGAAGAATAATCAAATAAGGATGCGATAGGATGCCAGGGGTGGCGAGGGTTCTTCCTGTGCAAAATTAGTTTTTTTTTATTATTATGTAAATTTATAGAATAATATCGTGCCTTGGTTTTAATGCTTTTTAACAAAATGGTAGCAATTTCTTTACTGACTTGAAATAAATAGTTTTTTTTATTATTCTAACTACAGTACTTGCATTAAAAACGCAATTGAAATACATTCAAACAGCACCAAATTTAGATGATTAATTTAAAAAAAGGCGGTATATTTCAAATAAAATAAACTTTTATTTTATGCGGTTTCGGTTTTTTGTATCCGAAAGGCAATTGATACATATAGCATATTTTTAAAAACTTGATGTTTTCAACGTACTCAGTCGAAACTAAATTTGTTTTTGTACTTTAAATTTAAAACACATAGATTCCAAATTATTAAAAAGAAAAGGTATTATTTCTCACAGCCATGCGAAGACTTAGTGATTCTAAAACATGCTCATGACCGTAAAATAGTATTGTTTACTCACATAAAATACGATCAAAACGCACGATATCATAACCGCACCACCCCCTCATTTCCAAAATATATCCATTACCACAAATCTCCTGCAGAAAGCAAGATGAATTAATAAAATAAATAAAAATATCTAGCATGACGCCGCGGAGGGCGCCGCGCGGGCCGGGGGATGAGGGGGTGGGCCGATGACACGCGCGTTTCCGTTAGAATAATTTTCGATTGTTGGAAAAATCAGTCCCGACATTGATGTATGGAAGATATTATTCAGGGGCGCGACGCACCGCAGCGCTGCCTTTGCTGGGCCAGGCTTCCTCTGCTGTCGCGGCGGTTGCGCCGGCTAAATAGTATAAACGCTTCCAGTTTCTTTGGGGGTAAATTCTCGTTTATTTCTAGGATACCTAGGTACATTTATTATACACATAAATAAGCCATTTATTTCAATCACAAGTATAAAATATGTATTTTGAAATAATGTTTAAAACAATGTTGTAATACAAATCATAAAAGTAAACAATAAAGTAGAAGCAAGTACAATCATAGAGTACTTCTTTCTCTACACTTAGCTTCTGCAACATTAATTTCTTGTAATAAAATAATCAGTCTGATGATTGACCACAGTTTTATATAACGCAAACATATAAAAAGTAATAATGATTAAGTACATTTTTTTAAATATTGAAAATTGACTAAAGAAACTCTCAGAAAAATATCATCGTGATTTGTGTGGGATATGAACCCACATCCCCAAGCTAACATGGCCGGTGCATTACCAATTATACCAACGAATCACTAGTAGTTAGCAAGAATCTTTAACAATCATATCCTATAAATGAAACAACGTACTTATTATGCCAATTAAATATTGTGTGATCCCACACAAATCAGGATGATATTTTTCTGAGAGTTTCAATAATCAATTTTCAATATTTAAAAAAATTACATAATCATTATCAATCAATAAAACCTGTATAGGCAAAATCGTACTTCCTGTGAGACGGTCTTCACAAAAATCAATAATATATTAAAAGTAATATATGTATTTTTTTAATAAAATATAACTGTCTATAAAATTTAATAAATCCAGTAGTCAATTTTACATAAGATGTGCTTAAATTCATTTCGTTGGTTATTTGAACAGATATTGATTAATTTTTCAAATAATAAACTCGTATTGTCATCAGATAAAGGGAGTGTCAGATTTAAATCTCAAACATGACATATCTTCTTGCAGCATCTCATCGCGCGCATATACACAATCTACTCAGCGTCTCCCCAAGCGTCAAACTGACATAATCCTTCTCAAGGGTGACTACCCTCCGCCGGGCGCCATGCAACAGTGGCGTGCAGCTAACGTTTAGTATTGCACAACACACATAACAAAACACACTTTTAAAATTTACTAAAGACTATTGAAATAATCATGTTATTTCAGTTGCCAAATCATGAATCTGTCACTGGCGGATATCCTGAGAGAGATGAAAGAAAAAACGAAAAATCAAAAAAATTTCAACATCATTATACATCATTAAAAGACTTGCTTTTTAAAGTTCTAAATGTATTTATTTAGTCTTTTTCACATATATAATATATATAACACAATACCCAGCTCTGGTGTCCCTAAAATCGAGCGGAGATAAATAAATTCATAAAAATAGAGGACGGACCCGCGCCAGGTGGCTGTGACGGCCCGGCCATATTTCGCGCTTGACTATCTTGGCTGGGAGACTGCATGTACAGAAAATTACCGAAACGGGTGCTTCGCTTGGAACGTAAGGTTTTATTGTTGAACTCGGGGAAGACTTCCTCGTACATCTTGGGATCTGCAGATTTTTTTAATGGTGGTTTGTGTAATGCGGTGCTGTGATAAAAAAATATGCTGGAGAGGAATTAATTTTACACAAATTTTATAAGAAATTATTTTTTTTAGTTAATGTGTTTTGTTTGCTAATGTCAGTACTGTGATAAGTCACAGTACTGACATTTTTTTTACTATATATTGGCAGATACATATTCTAAAAAAAATAACATAATTTTGATAATCGAGTTCTAAACGAAAAGAAATTAAAATGATATGATTATTTAATGTTAAAACAAAACGGTATTAAACATTAAAAATATTTAAATTTTTTACTAGATTATTTTTTTTTACAACTGCGTTCATGTTTAAGTTTATATAAAAACGTATATAAAAAAAATATTTTGAGTGTCTGGGAGTTTCAATTTAATGAAGTGCTTTAAAATTTAAAGGTTTGTATTTCAGGAGTATATAGATTACGCATATTCAAATGATAAAGTTTCAAGCACAACAAAAAAGTGGAGCCTCTAAAAAGCTGCTCTTACAATAAAGTCCTTAGATTAGGGCCACAATTAAAACAATAGAAACTTTCAAAGTCAGCACCCCTTCCATCAACCCTTGCGTGTAACAAAAACAACTTTAATTGAATTGCCAACAGGGCACCATGAAAAGGTCTGATATTCGCTAGAGCCAAACAAAAATACAGATTTCATTCATCCCTTATGAAGGGTTTGGATGCGCAAGGAAAGGCTAGGGTTACTACATTTGCTCCAAAAGGGGTATATGTCGTCTTTTGAATCGTTTAAATAGCGCCTGTATTCAATTTAACGCATGACTAATTTATTTATACACCAATTTTCAATTAATTTCAAAAATTTGACCAAAATATCTCAATAAAACAAAATAAGCTTGAAATAACATTTTTTTAACAATATATTAAAAATATCAGTATGTTAGAATAGTGACAGTCATAATTTTAAATCATCTCTTACGCTTCATGTAGACATTGTTTTGATTGAATAACAATATTTTTTATATATATTATATGTATACATAATAAAAATATAACACATTTGATGTGGAAAAAATTCCCACTAAATTTCATTGGGCTGTTTTTTTTCAGTGCCAATTCTTATGTAGGCCCTGTTTTTGAAGGGTTCTTATGCCCCCGGAAAGGCGATTGTTCCTGATTGCACTCGTTTATGCGCTGCAGTGGGTAGAATGCGTTTTAATGAGTCTCGTTGTCGCTCGGACGGACCCTCGAAGCGATCCTCACATCGTGAAGAAATTGGATTAGGGGTAAATGCGTCATTTGTATAAATAAATGCGTCCTTATCTACACAATGCTACGTCCATGCAATTTTCTGCTGCGATTTATTATTTTTTTATACCAAGCTCTTTACAGGCTTCTTGTGCTTTGTATTAGAATGCTGCGTTTTGTTTTAGTATAATAGGACTTACTTCTAGATTTCACGATTTTATCTTGAAGATTTACACAAAACATCTTTTTTTTTAGTACGAAAAAGAAAATTTACTAAGTTATAAGTAAAAGCTTGGCTTGCGGTTGCATTTGGTGAATAAAGTAGCGAAGACACATGACATTTATGTATTTATATAAAACAAGTTTTTTGATTGGTGATTTGTTGCAAATTTCACGATTTAATATATAATAATGCAAAATATCCGCTAAATGGTTTACTTTGTAAGATTTACGCGAGTGTTTTAAGAAAAAATATTTTTATACTTTGACTAAAAATTTGTTTATATTTAATGTCAAAGTTGAGAAATGATATATTATTTTTTTATTTGATCGGTATAAAAATTCTAGCTTCTATCGTGACTCGGTGTCATTAGTCCATTGATTGCACTACAATAGACTTTAATTATTAATCAGTTCCGAGCGAGGGCTTTTTATAATCAACACGGCGTGTCTACAAAAACACTCGACGGGGCCGAGCGACGCTTCGGCGACCGTGGCGATGCTCACTCTGCTGATTGAGTTTGCCGGAGAGTTCGACAAGTGGTCGGCGGGGGTCCGATGTAGTTAACGCACGACGCATGCACCAGAGTGCCTACTTTCACAATGACAAAAGGACGATAACCAGATTATCTCAAGGAGATTCTGCGTTATTGTATTGTATCATTCTATGGCTTGTGCAAGTTGATGTATCGTGTAGGATTTTTTTTATTTAGCGGTTTGTTTTACACCATTTAAATAGTTAATTCAAAATCGAATCTCATAAAAATATGTATTCAAATAAACAAATTTTTGTATTGTAATAAAAGTTAGTAAAAAAAATGTTTAATTCGTACATAATAATGTGTATTTTATATTATGTATTATTTATCCAAATAATTATTAAAAATTTATCCCTATAAATTGCAGTAACAAAACAGAGTTTCAAATAACTACAATAATACAAAATATTATTAAAACATGTATGTTATATAATTAATAAAAATATTTTCTTTAAAATGAAAGGACAACATCGTTATATTATTGTGACTTGTGAAAATGTTTTTACTGATTCATTTGATATTTATAAAATGCATTGCCGATGTAAATACTGATCGTTTTTATTTTATAATACGTTTAATTTGTAAAAATAATTGTTCACTAAAATTAGATTTAAATGTGAATTTCATATATTTTAGAGACAGCCAGCGCTCTGGTATTTACGAGTTTTCTGGAGGTTATAAACGGAGTTTTCTGGGCGGGCCATTAATCATCTCTAATTAATAACCGATTGGTTAATTAAAGTCGGAGTTAAAGCGCGAGCACTCAGCACCCCCCGCCTCTCCCCGCAACCCTCCACCGCCCCCAGCTCATCCATGACGATCACTTAGAGAAGGGCGGGGGTGACGGGGGTAAGTGGTCGCCAACCGCCAGATCTCGAGGAAATACAAATACCCTTCAACTACGGCTAGATAGTATTTATACTAATGAAAATGTAGTCGGCATTGACACAAACGAGTTCATCTAACGAATGCCTCCGTTTCCACTGATTCACGAATATTCTGAAATATTTCACTTCAACTGTCAGAAAACACTACTCTACAATCTCTATTCAACTAGTAATATAAACAAATATATCTTATTGGTTTTAAAAGAATATCATCAAATGGGAATAAACTAATGTCAAGTTTCCAAATTCAAATTACTTTGTATAATTCAGAATCAAATCCTCACAGTAATTTTTTTTTTAAGTTTTGATCAAATAAGTAGCAACAAAGCAATAAATGTATTTATGAATTAGAATATGCGTTATTCTTTGCCTCCTTAACTCTACTTTATTCTTGTATACAAGTTAGCAAATACAACAAACGCTATTGTCTATTCTAACTTAACAATTTATACAAAGGAATACCCCACTCTGAAAATAAAATGTGCATTAATCTGGCTTCGTGAGTAAATATTTTTTTGTTATTCAAATACTAAAAAATCGTTTATAATAGTAAAATAAAGTTTTTGTCCTTGTAAAATAAATCAATCACAGTTAAACCATGCAGTTTAAGCACATTTCGATCTTTACTACGGTTATAACGACCACGGCGCGCACTATGAGTAGTTTATTTTCAGATATCCTTCAAAACAATCTCCGAGTCCACGTGTTTGTATTTTTTAACGCTGTATAAACAGACGCAACGAATCTAAATTACTTGTTTAATAATATTTCAAAATAACTTTGCTATTGTTATTTTCAGAAAATATTGTTGAACCAGGTGTTCACGGATATTGAGAACGTTATTTTGAGCTATTTAGAGAACATGTGAATGAAATTTTAAAACTGAAAATAATTAGCTAGCTGATAATTTTGGTAATAAAAATATATACAAGCTTCACAGATTTTTAACCACTGGCTTGGGAGACTTTTGAGCTATTTGAAAGCGAATATTTCTAGGGTAACTTTTTAGAAGGGAATCTAAGAATTATTATCGGTTAAATATTTGTTAAAACTTTAATATTTTAAATCAATAACAATAATAATGCATTTCGCTGAAATATTCTTTAAGGTCAGCCTTAAAATCATAAATTGAAAATTATTTGTAAAATAATCTTATTATTTGTTTGTCAAAACCGCAAACCTTCGAATTATTATTTTGTTGTACTATAACGTTATTGTTTTACGATGAGAATATACTTTGAATTTATATTAAATACAAAATGGAATAAAATACATAAAACGTTGTATTTATTGGTATGACAAATGACAAACAAAAAATGGCATATTTTTCAAATGGTTTTGAAACTTATTGCATTATTAAATGATTTTAAGAGTTAATTGAGAAAAATAAATTGTATTATAAGAAAGTGCAGACAAGAAGCAATATTAAACGGTTCGTCTTTGTACAGAGTAAATTGAGCTGCGAGATGGTCCTAAATAACAAAAAAAACAAAATAACATTAAACATATCGATTTTTCAAAATTTGTTTAAAAAAAAGTAATGAATTCATATTTAACGCTATAATAAAAAAAATCAAATAAAAGATTTAATTATAAAAAAATTGTTTCATTATTTAAAAAAAAAACAAAATCGTCAGTTAACACTGAAATAAGCAAAATAAAATTATTGCTAAAACATATTTTCAAAATAATTGATTCTTAATTAACATAAATTATGTGATTAAGCACATTTTTTCACACATTGAAAACGATTAAAGAAAACTCTCAGAAAATATCATCGTGACTTGTGTGGGATTGTGTTTTCAATGTGTGAAAAAATGTGCTTAATCACATAAACATACTAATACCTGCATGGGTAAATAAAAACGCATTCTGATTGACATTAATCTAACTTAATATAACATAAATTACTTTATTTTTTCAACTATGATATCAATGGCGTGTATTTTTTCTTTAAATATATTTAATATTATCTAAGTGATTGATTAATACCTGAGATTTTTTTAATTATCGTTGGAAATAAACGTAAGATCGTAGGTCATTACTCAAAAGCAATGCAATTTTTAAAACTTCTTGATAAGTTTTTTGTTCGTTAGTTGTTAAGTTTCCTTCATTTATTAGTCGATGTTCCTTGGATAGTGAAGTTGCCGAGTGCATTATACCACGCTATAAGCCTGTTTGGAGTAGGTCCATGGTGTGAGAGAAGTTTGCACTTCTAGCCATCGCATGAGCTTAAGTGGGATTCCATGGGATGATATTACCTTGATATACATCAGGGTTATGCGGTACAATGTTTTTCAAAAAGTTTTTGCGTTTAAAGTAACTCCAGATTTATTTAAATTTTATAGGTTATAGACCCGCGTTTTTGGGTTTGTGGGTTTGAATCGGTTTTATTTACGTAAGTCTAGTCACTAGGATACGAGTCTTTATACAATAAGAAATGAAAGAGGAGTAAACTTGTTCAGATTATGAATTAAAATTTATATTAGCAACACATCTAATATAATAAATCAACTAAAAGAAAAACGTTTATAGTATACATTAAAATTATGTTGGTTATATAGCTAAACATGAAAATTTTAAAAATGACAAGTTTACTCTAAAATAAGACAGAAATTCATTATGAAAAATATCTTGTTTTATTTTAAATGAAGGGATGCCCATTTTTAGTTGATAATAAATAAAATCAAACATATGTCGATATAGTTAAAATTGTTTTTCATTTCTCAGCAAAAATACGTTTTGTGGCGCAGAGGTCTCTCTCTGTGCGGCGCGCTGCGCTAAAGCACTGCGTGTAGAACAATGAGCTTTACGCTTTGAATTAAAAGCTTTTGTTTTATTTGTGAAAATAGTGAGAATATTAATATCCAAATTTATACTGTCCATAATAATCAAAATTTATCACCGTGGATTTTTCAGTGGTTACGTTTCCATTTTGTGATATTTTTTTTATAAAAATGCATTGTTTTTTGTTCACTTTTTGTGTTTTAATTAATGTTATTTTTATATTTTTAAAAATTCACTATGCATTATTGATGTTATATAATGAACGACATTTTAATCTAAGAATTGAAACAGGCTGCTAAAATTAAAACCATTTATTAATTGGAACAAATAAAACATTTGTAATTTATTATTTAAATAACACCTTAATATAACCTTTAAATAACAAATCGGCAGACAATATAAATAAATGTCGTTATATGTGTTTATTGATAATTTTGTTTGGTTTCATAAAATCAACAGAAAACATTGGATAATTTTCAAGAAAATATAAAGAAGTGCATCTTTCTCCGCGTTGCCTTCATATGCTATTTTCTTATTAAATATATTTTTACCGAGGCAGTTTTTCTTTTTTATTACTTTATAGCGCAATAAATGCGGTGATTCATTAGGAAGGCCTAATAGGAAAAAATAGGCAAGGATGGGGTGATTCGTCAAAAGACATAATTCCACGCCGGGGCGGCCCTAAAACAACCAACAAACATAATAACTCCGCGTGGAAAGGAAACTATTTTTTCTACCGTCGGAGAAAAAGAGTTTATTGGATACGAATGTCATGAAATGAAAACATCACGTACTTTCATTAAGATGCTGTCATCGTTACAGATTATGTTGGAAAAATCATTAATGCTTACATACTAGTTCGTGATATATTTTCATTACGATTTTTATGAAGCTAGAGTTAATATTTCTCTGTTAACATCTTTAAGGTAATTTCTATCGCTAATTTTACTTAAAATTTAACAAAAACTGGAATTTTTATTTCTTAAATGAATTGAAAAAATATTTACTATTTTTTTTCACTTATAAGTAAATGTATAACGATGGAATGTCAACTTATAACCGAATACACTTAGTGAAATAAATGTCAACTTATAAAATCTATCTGTTAAGCTTATGGTGCGTTAATCAGTCTAACACCCCATTATTGAAAAGTAAAAAAAAAAATTTATGTTAAATGATTCATTTTATGTAGAGCTACGTTTTTTTAATCCAAAGATTGAATAACCCATAGAAAGGTATATTTCAAAAATACATCTTAAAGTTTTATTCAGGCGTAATTCCATTATCTTTATCATTATAATGTTTAGTTATTATAGTGACTGTAGTCTTCTCAATTGAAAAATGATGTTAGCATAAATCTATTTTTGATCAGATATACAAAAATAGTCAAATAATATCACTGAAATAAGTAGAGCACCTAAGCCCCTGACAAACGAAGGTAAGACCCTTATGACGACATGACAACGAAAATAGAATCCCGGGCAGCTATCAGCGCAAAAAAACGCCGGAAAGTTGGGCGGGGTGGGGGGAGGCCTGAATGTCCACTTAATAAGTTCACCAGTGAAGCTTCCACAAAAACCACAATTACACCCTAATGCTTCTATCTCCAGCGCCAGGACACTTCTTTCTTTGGCGCTTTTCACTCTATCATCCATACGTACGTACCCGTTCGAGCCCTCCTCTGTTTTCCTGCTAGGGGAAGCATTGTTGCAGTGGAAATTGGCTTCAGGATTCATTTTATATCCCGGTAATTACTAGTACGTGTTGCAGGATTGGAAAGGAAACGATCCGTACATGTCAATCTTGAACAATTTCCGATCAATTTCACGGTGAATTTTCTACGATTAAACAATACGATAAAGCTGTCAGTAAGAGTATATTATTGATTTCCATGAAGGTTGTATTATATAAAGAAATAAATTCAGCAAAAACTTTTGATCACTTAGATAAAAAAAAAAATTTGACAATTATCACAAACCTCCAAAGAAATTACCAACAAACAAACAATTACATTTGGTTTTTCCCTAAATAATTGAAATGTAATTCTTTTTTACTTTTAATTAGTCTATTTCCTTTCTTTAAAATACCTTAGTGTTGAACGCTAAAATATCTAAGATGATGAATGTGTTATGTCAAACCCAGGTTTGAATCGCAAGTTTGAAAACTGCCATTGACTGAAAATGTATTTAATTAAACAAAATTATATATCTTACAGCTTCGGTTACCCTTATACGTTGATTGAATGTAAAATTATATTTATTGAATTTGTATGCTGTGAATTTTTTTTATATCATGGAATTTTAACACTTGAGCTTAAATGTTTTCAAGTATACAAAGCAAAAAAATAAATTAAATATTTTTTATCAAAATACTAATATTATTATTTTTCATTCTAAGGGATTCAATTTTTCCAAATTTATAAAAATGTTACTAATAAAATCTGTGCAACGCATAAACATAAACCAATCCCAGCACGCAACCATTAAAAACACAATAAATTCAAAACCTCTAAAGCAAAGCCTTTTTTCCATTCTCGCGACTGCCTTCTACCGGGTGGCCGGACAGACACGACCGCTCGCAGAGGCGACGCTTCGGACAGATTAACCCTCCCTTCATGTCGTGGCATCATTAGGCTTGTCCGGCGAGCCCCTCCCCCACCCCCGTCCGGCCCGGGCCGGAACTGCGCGCCTCGTATTTTACCTACGTGATTTCGGTGTCTTGGACGGGGGTTAACTTGTACACTGCAACACTGTCAGTATTTGTTACACAGGGGGCACTTTTATATCGTCGTAACTTTGATATGATAATATATATATATACCTTTAATGTACCCATTATTCCATTATGCATCGTATAAATGCTGACAGTAATAAATTGATAAATTATTCAAAAAAAAATAGTAAACTATTTACAAAACATACATACCATATATACATAAAATATATATATAATATATTTTTTTAACAAATGTTTATATATATGCATATATATTATTATATGACATATGACATTTCAACATTAAAAATCCTAAGCATATATAATATAAATAGTATCACTTGTTTAAGCTAGTTAATATGTGATTCAGAAGGTATTTGTGCGGTGTTATAGTAAAAAGTTTTCTTACTATCTTAAAAATTTAAGTTATTTTAAAAGCTTTTTAAAATATTTTATATCTATAATAAAAGACCTTGGAAATTCTTAACACTACGCCAGTAACGAGAATAGCATTCCCAGTAAAAAATATCCTAAAATACACACATGGACACGCGATTTCTTAATACACATTAAACAATTCACAGCGCGGTACACTCGGCCTGCCGACATGTTTAAAGGTTTAAAGTAGCATTTCTTATAAGCTTACGCAAGCCTTTATTTATAAAACAAGCCTGAACTTTCCTTCGCCGGCAAGTCCTAAACTTTTATGGTTGATTTCAAATGCAAATATTCCGATTTGCGAAGGCAAAAGCCACGTCGCTCAACTAAAATAACAAAGACAGGGGTGGGGTGCTCTGGACCCCGGCTTATATTAAATTATGAACAAGTCACACGCCGGTTTATTGACTTTTTAACGATTGACCCTTTGTTAGTACAGAAATTTCAGCAAATGTATATAAAAAGGTTTTGCGCCAAACATCAAAATATTTCTACATTATTAACTGTGCAATTAAAATGATTTTATCTATCATATTGGATACGTGTAAATTTGTAGTTTGATTTTGTTTGGCCATCGCAAAAAACCATAACTTTAAATACCCTTCCTAATTAATAAAATGCAATGCAAACGTATTTTAAACGTTTTCAGCATTTATCTACAGATTCTGAAATTTTCTTTCATTTATAAAATTATATAAATAAATATTAGTTAAAAATACTCGCCCATCCTTCAAATATAATTTTATATAAATGTAAAATAATTTTTCACACTATTGGAGTTAAAGCCTCTGAGATCTTCTCGTCTCAAGGCACCGATCATCAAAACTCATGATTGGCGAGAAGTTTGAATAGAAGCAGAGTTCTCTTTATATTAGGAACAAACACATCGATGAATTGAAATGCTATATTTTTATTGTTATTAATAAGTATACTTTTTTGACATAGTAATGGTTTACTTTGAGGTTTTAGTAATTTTTATTTTTTTACTTTGAATACCAAAATGATGGGATAAAATTAATCTTAACATTTAAATAAGGGCCACGTAAGATTTTTTTTTTTTAAATATGAGGAGCGCGAACCTTCGTGTGAACCTCATTTGGTGTTGAAAGGACAAGTTGTGATTGCCTAGTTAAACTTGGGATGCGTTGGGTAATTTCTTAGGGGAAAAATATTCGTAAACTACAAGGGGTGGTCAGATAAAGGGGGAAATAAAAGACGTTCCAATCGAGAGGTCAACTATCAATATATTGTGTTTATTCTTTTTTAGGATCTTTGAATTACCCTTTTCACGACAGTTGAGGGTAAAATATATTCATCGTCTATTTATGGCACCAGGTATTTGCACGTAAAATTAAATTAAAAGTTTTGATAAATACACAATTTAAATAGTAATTTGAAATGTGCATTTGTATTTAAGTATGTTGTATATACTTACTAAATAAATAAATGGGGCATTAAAAATTAGTATATGTGGGCCAGATCAATTCTCAATTTTTATTTATATTCAAATCTATTTTCACCCTCCTTGCCGGGTGCTTACAATACCAAACTCACCCTCTGGACGTGAAGGCTGTAGGTAGCAGAGGTGACAATAGATAAGGGTTGGAGCCGCACCTGTCCACCGCTGATATCGGCGCCGTGTTATCGCAAGCTAATGGAAATAAATACACCCCCCTAGGCCGCCATTTTTATTCTCAAGATACGTATCGTTATTGGTCAGCCGCTGTAAATCATGGACTTTGAAAATTAATTCTCGTATTCTGACTTATAAACTAAATTTGAGAATTTTATAAAACATATAATTTATCACTTTAAATATAAATTTTATGAAAATAAAATATTTAAAAGCATAGATAGAGTTTATCAAAATGTTCAATCCAATAGACGATGGACTGGGGTTAATTTGAAAAATTAAATACTTAAATGATTTTATATAAACATGACATGATATTCTTGAATATCAATATAATAATTTGAATAATTGTTTGTAATCAATTTTCATTTTCTCTTCTTTTTCAATGTTAAGAATATCAAATATTGTTTTGGAGGAAACTATTCACAGAATGTTCATTCTGTGAAAAGTAAGACACTTTGCTCATCGCTTATATAAATGAGAATTGTTATTGGAGAAGAGATTTCAACTTGTTATGTAACCATGTAGATGTGTCTTAATTAATTAAATGTGATTATTTCGACTTTCGGTATTCAGATATGTATATAGAGTAGTATATAGATATGAAAAGTCTAACATATTTACTGTTTTTATAAAAACACAATATTTTACAATACATAAAATACCAACTCGCCTTACATTGTTTTCGTCTGACTCGATTATTTATATATGGCATATAGCAGACGCAGAAGTCTATTTATAAAATTTACATACTTATACAAACACAATACGCTTCCTAACAAACTGAGACTGGCAACAGATTATCTTTATTTCATATTGTATGACAAGGCTCAATATGATTGCGTTCACTATTGTCCTTATAGGGGCAGACTTGTTTGTTTATTTTAAAAGGTTTTTTGCTTTAAACATAGGGTTCATGGTTTAAACAAGTTTTGTATTGTCAAGTTCTTTAAATTTTTTGTTGCTTTGTATTTGAAATGAAAACAAAAGTACTAGTTTTAGATAAACAAATAAGGATTTCCTGCAAAGTTTCAACATAAATATTTGTGTATTATCAGTTCAAACAGATTAAAACTGAGAAGATAGGAAATAGCATAAAGTATTTTATTTGTGTTTAAATATTTTATATATTTTAATACAAATATTGAAAATATGTAAAAATTAACTTAATTTTAATAATACAGTAATATCGCTAAGGCGTTGTCGTGATCCAAAATTATTTGCTAATAGCTCGTAATCAAATGACGGTTTTCTCACATACACATTACTTATTTTGGGCATAATATTTTGTTACCAATAACTTATTGATTGGTTTAATTTGTAACTTAATACAATGGTGTAAATGTGTAACTTAATACAATTTTTATATCTGAAGTACATACATTGATGAGAGCATATGTTATTGTATCAAAAAAATAAAATTGTAATACAAATGTAATGAAATATTTTTTTTACAATTACTTGATAGGGTTTGAATATTTCTATTAATATCAATTTTTAACATTGAGATTGTTTTAATTTTTTCTTAGTCTTGACCACCTGAATTATAAACGACGATTATTTTTAATATTATCAATCTATAAGTATACGTCCCGACGTGTCCGCATATATCAAAAAGTGATAGAAAGTCCGAATATATGACCGAACGTCAATAGGCTGGTGCGTTCACAAAATCGGTGATCATAAATCGGTGGGCCGGGCCTTCATTGTCGCCCTGTACTGCAGGACTGCTCCGAGAATGATACAACATAAATAATATCGCCCGGAGCCATTTTTCACGCTCGCCCATTCATCATTTAGCGTCGAACATACCATTTGTCCGTACGCATAATGGACTTCCGGAATGTCAATATTTACTCGCGTTAAATATCGGTGTAAAACTACTCTTCACAAATTATTCGGACTGATCAGAGTCGCGGGCTACAGCGGAGGACGAGATAATTTGTGTTTGAAAAAAAATCCAATAAAAATATTTCATATTTACGCAAATCAAAAATTATTTTTTAAAAATAGCAAAACAACTGATTGTCATTTTTTTAAGATATCAAGTGATATTTTATTATAGTGTTTGGATTCAATTTCATTTATTTTTCCAGATGAAATATCAAAAATGCAACTGTTCTAGATTTTGAGTAGTATTATAAAAATAAAAATATATCCTGTCGAGTCGGGATCGGAGCATAATTTATCTACAAGCCTCTATCTCCGATCGAATCCTCTCGATATTTCCGCGGTGTCACGGACGCCCTGGTGTACAATTCTCTACAATTTATTACCGCTAGTTCAGTTCGTATCGCGATGCGCTCATGAAGAATTATCTTCAAAATATGTTTTTTTTTAGCAAAAACATAGCAAAATTCAAACAAGTTCTCTTTGGTACTAAATCTCTGTATTAACGTTTAAATACGTACAATGAAAATTGAGGTCAAGAAATTTAATATTAAAAAATCACATATTTGACAATCTTGATGGATGATTTTTTTTACCTTTTTAAATTACTTATAATTAAACTGTAACGAAAAACTTTTATTATAGTGAGAATTTAAAAAAACGTTAATTTTTTTGACAGAAATAAACAATCTTAATTAAATTATTATTCATTTTATTTTTTCAAAGAATTACAACGAAATCACAGCATAAACATATCTGGTCAGTCAAGAGTCTTGTTAATTCTCAATAGCAAGTCCAATAAATAAATAAAAAATGGTAAAACCTAAAATTATATTATATAAATTTGTAAAGTAGTAAAATTAAAAAACTTAAATATAGATTGCGAAAAAACCACTCATTATAATCACCAGGCTATCACTAAAAAAATGTTAAAAATAACGTAGTGTGGATATTTATTTATCCATTTTGTGTATATTCCAACAAATTATAGAAAGGCTTTTAATATCGTCCGATAGTTGCATCAGAAAGCGTATAAGCCAGAGATAGTGCTTGATTCACGTCCCAGTATATCCGGTGAGATAAGGAGGACCAACTAGCTCTGAGCACGCATCTATCGTTTACTTCTATCCAAGACTGTAAACCCAGAAACTTCACATATCCTTAAACATGTTCAGCGTCTCCACAAGGGTTTTTTTTTTTCGTTCTTCGAATACAAAGAGATAATAAAATATATGTTTTATGAGGCATTTGTATTTCCTTAAAATAAAAATACTTGTTCTATTGATAAATAACTTAATCTTCATCTCCAAGAGCCTCTCCTCAGAGGAAATTGGTAACCATTTCACTTAAACTAACCTAACCGCCTAAATAACACTCCGTGTGCCATTTACGACATTTACTAAGATAACAAATCCTCAAAAGAATAGTCACACTAATGACGATAAAAGAAAACTATAATTAAGAATATCACAATATTATATAAGATTATTCATTTTTTATACTTGGTTTGGGTTAGGTTGAATTTCAATGATGATACCGGTATTACCACAATAAATTTTGAGGTGTTGTTTTTTTTGGCTTTTTAGCTATCGGGTTGTGTTCCCTTTGTTCGCAGCGGGGTAGGTACTTATTTGTGTTTACAAGGCGGAAACCATCCAATCTGTAGCGAGTCGGGACGGCGACCCGCACAGGCTATCAGCGGCCGCGAGTCCTCCGTATAAAACTGCACACAGAAATGCATTTAGGAAATTGCAATGCGATAATTGAGAAAAACAAAGTAATTAGCAAATGAGGGCATTTTTATCAGCAGAGTTTTTCTGCACAGTGAGATAACGCTGTTTTATTTTTATTTGCATTCTATTATATTAAACTTATAAATATATACAGATTAGGTGTAAACCAAAAAACGTCTAATAGAATCGTTTTAAAAAGTTTGCTGAGTTCACGTTACAAATAACTATTATTTTTATTGATTATACACAAATAACGAATTAAAAAAAAAAACATTAATACATATTTAAATTATCTATTAAACAGTTAAAAGAAAATTATTTAGAAAATGAAAATCATTAATTTTTCAAAGTGCTCATTAAATATTGTGAATTTAAAATATCTAATATAAATTATGGAAGTATTAAAAGGCTTACGTAGATTGGCAACATGATAGTGAAATACTTTTGTGATTGTATTATGGGGGTCATGGAAAATATAAATATCACGATAAGTATTAATATGTTTTTGACGTCTGGAAGGTTTCCCGAACGGATGTTCATAATTAATGCCTTCAATAGTGATTATTTTTTTATTTTATGATTTAAAAACTTAGTTATTAGCATGAAGCTATAATAACAACTTTTTATTAAGTTTATATAATAGTAACGTTGTTTTAAATCTCTGTTTTATTTCATTATATCAAACCTATGAAATAGAATTGATACATTAAATCTAGAAAAGACTTCAATTGATATTGTACAAAGTTCAGCGAACTTTCTAAAGTAGCTTCTTGCACGCGCCGTGCACTTTAATAATACAAAAAATATCGATAGGAAGGTGAAATTTATCTACAATTTTACTAAGAGTTTCTCCGCGTCTATGTAGGGCGGTCGTATCTCGGCTCCCCTCAGATGAATCATTCATAATAGTAATAAATGACGGATCTCACGTGGTATTCCGCACGTGCGCAGTCCCTGGGATGTCTCATTATAATAAAATGTATGGTTTGATATCAGCTCCGCACCCGCTCGCCCTCTCCGTGCGGCGGCTGATTCTCCGAGATGCGATTGCCCCGGAGCGAGGTGGCCCGGAGCCAGAGTGGCCCGGAGGCGAGGTGGCCCGGAGGCGAGCTAGGAATGTTCAACGAATCAGCATGGTGCTTTAACTTACGGCTTTGGGGAAATTGATGAATTTGAAAGAGTTATTATGACAAGTATGAAATTACGATTCTAGTCAATTTATTAAATCTAGCGAGTCAATGATTGGTCTTATAAAGTAGAGGAAATCTTCAAATTTGATCTGACAAATTATAATGTACTTTTAAATTTCATACCTTAAATAATTGGTAAAAAAGTACGTGCTTTGTTTTTATAAGCAGATTTTCTATGTTTTATTTAACAAAATACCTTGTATATATTTTTTATTAAAATTCTTGTCATATTTATTATTTATTGGAATATATATAATATAATTTCATATGTTAACCGCAACTTAATTTTTCATGATTAAAGTCGTGCAGTTGTTATTCTTGTTGTCATTTCTTATACACTATGGAAACATTTCATTTAAGTATAAATGTAGTTCCATAATTCCAAAAGTTACGCACACAAGATAAAATGTGATTTTTATACTACTTGTGTTTAAAATTAAAATTTTCTAGATTTTAGGTATTTATTTGTCAAATAGTTTTACGTGAATTTTTGGCTTATTCTCAAAGAAATCTGTCATAATCGCTTTAAAAATAAGACTTTCGTAATCAATTTAGATTGTATTAAATGAGTCAAAGAAACGATCGAAGACATGTACAAACTTGACGATGTAACGATGTATATATTTATTGGAGACAAAATAACACACGGCCATCCCTGACCAAACCGCTTTTGTAACGGAAGGCAGTATCGTTTGGCTGCATACCGCCACACATATTACAGCGTCGCTCACCATTAACAACCTCTGTGATGTCTCATATTAATCAGAGATTCCTCCGGATTTTGTATCGGTGGGTAGGCATCGATAGTACTAGGCACGCGACGCTCATGACGTGACTAATTGACGCCATCGTCAGGTGCTGCCTACGCAATCCGTCACTCGTTGGTGCACCGAGCCCGTCCCGTGCACTATTGAGCCATGCACGGTTATCTGTGCCCTTGCTGGAAACACGTGTGTTTATCCATCTTTATTAATCTAAGATATTTATCTTAATATATTTTTTACGTTGACTAATGCCGCGTCTCCAAGCACCTTGACATTTTAATATATTACTATGACATTCAATTAAGTGCCTGTTTATATAAAAAAAAAAAAAACGTTTTGAGCAAGAATAACACGATTTTTTAAAAATGAGTTATCAGCTATTAATCGCCGAAAAATATATATATTTTTTTAATTTAATAGAAACACTTAAGTGCATTATCTTACACTTTAGATCAATACAACCCGAGTTGTACGGTTGCGGAAATTTTACAATGTACAATCGATATCTCGTTTATATTTCACGTGCTTCGCAAAATATTGGCTTGGGTTCCTTACAATTTTTCACGAGGATTATTTGTTAAAATACCGCCAATTTTTAGTTTGTATCCCATAATCAGGCAGCGGCGCGGGTCGGGGTAGCTAATACCCGAACTATCGCCATGATGGATAACCCTGCAGGGCCGTGATCCATGCTCCCGTCAGGACGGTTGACCTCAGTTTAGTGCCGCCCCCGCCCCGCCCCGCCCCGCCCCGCCCCGCCCCCGCCCCGCCCCCGCCCCCGCCCCCGCCGCCGGCTATCGGATTAAGGGGTTAAGTGACACCACTGCCGGGGAATGAATCGACGCAAGTTTAACGCTGCATCGATACGCCGATTTATTGCCCGGGTCGATCGCTATCGATTGAAGGGTTGTGAGTGAGAACTGTGCTCGCCTGTTTCTGACGCGAGCAAGTGCATTCGCCTGGATTCAAAAATCTTATTTTGTTTTATGTATTTACGTAATACGCTGCACTCGTTTTGTAAAATATATATATAATTGATTTTTGTGAAGACCGTCTCACAGGAAGTACGATTTTGCCTCTACAGGTTTAATTGATTGATAATGATTAAGAACATTTTTTCAAATATTGAAAATCGAATAAAGAAACTCTTAGAAAACTATCATCGTGATTTGTGTGGGATTTAAAAATAATAATATCCAGATCGGATTGAAATGCATCACTCAGTATTATGGGTTAAAAGTCTAGTATTGCAAGTCACACAATATATCATTGGCATAATAAGTAGGTTGTTTCACTTAAAGGATATGATTGTTAAAAATTATTGCTTAGTAAAAGTGATTCGTTGATATAATTGGTAATGCACCGGCTATGTAACCTTGGGGATGTGGGTCCAAATCCCACACAAATCACGATGATATTTTTCTAAGAGTTTCTTTAATCAATTTTCAATATTTGAATACATGTACTTAATCATTATCAGTAAAATATATACGTTTGTTTAAAATAATAAAATTAGTTTTAAATTTTATTTCTTGATGTGTTCTCCGTTAGTATTCTTATGATTAGATAAATTCTACTTGATTTTACAATAGATAAAATAATGTCAATAAATTATTTTTGCAAAGTAGTTTTATTCAAAATTTATTTTTTTATGTGTGAATTTAAACATTAATTAATGTGAGTTTTATAAAAACATAAAAATATTTCTAATCAAAACCGTTTCAAAATTAAATTAGTAAGATTTCAGATTAAACTTAAATAAGAAATAATGTTGCTAACAATTTTAGGTGTCTTAGGTTTCTTTATTTAACAATACTCAACAAATATTGTATAAAATATACTGTAAACGAGAATATAACAAAGTTTACTAAACTTTATTTATTGATAGTATTACTCATAAAATATTGAACACATACATTTTTGAAGTGCTTTGGGTAAACTGATGTTAAAATAACATTTTAAATCTGTCTAAGTAAACATATAACCAAGACTCTCAACATTTTCCCCGGTATTTATTTCTTACTCGAGCTCGCAACAATTACAGCGGTGCGCAAGCCTGAAACCGCAGCCTCTCCCTTCCGTCTTTTTATTGAAAGCAAATTCGCTGTCATTTCCAGAGCGGCTAATGGATGTTCTGTTATGCTTTGAATAAAGTTACAAATTGCAATTTAGCGCTGATAAGTCTGGTGCGCGTGCACCCGCGCCGTATCGTGCGCCGCCTCGAGGAAACTCACAGGATCAACGAACTCACTTCTTATGCAACATGCGATGTAACTGGCAGGTCCGAGATGGATTATACTTAAATCGAATTAATACTTTTGCATTGTGTTTGAGATCTGACCTCATCGATGTTGTTCACACGGTATACTCGTATGTTTGCATAGAAACTATTTTTTTTTAGAAATGATATACAAAGAGGCATCCACCAACTTAACAATTATTTGTTGACTAGAAATGTAGCCCGTCATAAAATGACGTATTCGATGAACGATGCAATAGTGTTTGAACATATGTTTGGCTGACAATTAGATGAATATTTGATTTTATTTTGTACACATATATTTTGAATAACCGGATATTAATTTCGAAAGCAAATCCATTCTAGGAAATATCACATTTCGTGTCACAAACAACGAATCACTTTCACTGCACTGTTCTTTATTAGATGCAGTCTTTATCACGTTCAATTGTGCTATTCTTTTTTATTACTAATATGATAATCATATAAGTCATAATATAATAAACCCGTAATGGGTAATAAATACGCATCTGATTGACGTTTAATAAAAAAATCAACATTCTTTTTTAATTACATTTGCTGTGATTAGACGGTGTTATTTTTTTAGGAGGCATTTTAAGTTATTAATGATGTGATTAATAATTTCTAATGCAACTAAAAAATAAAATTGGTACTTGTGTCAAGCTGACATAAACTGGAAATTTCTTAGAAGCATCATATTTTGGTTTTTTGTAAAAATTCTAAATTTGAAATTCTCGCTGTGAACAACAGAATCATATGATTCGTACATAAAGCATATTTGATAGTTTTATTTAATTAGTTTATAATTGAAAATATTATCTTATCGTTTTGAAATTCGGCACATAACTGCGAAAAAACTTACTGAACTTACGTGCTAAAAATCAGCGTTTTATCTTTTAAGATATTCTATAGAGAACTAAAAAATGAAACATACACACACACACAATGGCTAATATTATTATTTGTTGATTATATATTGATTATAGTTAATAACGATAAATACAATAATATAGAGAAATTTTGCTAAATTTCAATATATATGCAATAAAAAATTATTATGCTACTTCGGTTAATATATTATATTAAATTTATAATTTTGTAACCGTAACATTTGAATATTTCTTTTAAAGAAATTACTACGTGTGTGATGATATTAGTTATAATTTTTGTATTTTTGCTTAAAATCTGCATACTTTTTTTAATAAAAAATACTTAAATAATTGATATTGCAAATTCTCTTAACAAGTCATATTAATTTTTACCTTTTGAACACATGGCAGGGGTTAATCGAATAACCAATACTATTAAGTAAAAAATATGTTAAAAGCTTTTATTAATAATCAGATAAATATTTTTTGTTTCAATACGTGGCGATAACATTAGTATTTCAATTTAATACGATAGAAACATGAATAAAAAGACCTTTTGTTTTTATTGAATTATAACAAAACTAATGATTGATCGATTCGATAGGTGACGTCTCTCTTAACCAAATGAGATATTTTCCAAAACATCACATAATTTTTCTTTTGGTGAGATAGTTTAATAAATAACGCTGTTCGTGCGTATTGCTCTCTATCTTATTTCTGTAAATCATATGAAATATTATGTTGATACAAAAAATATTACAAAATACTCCATAGACAATACCAAAATAAATTGATGAATCCATAACATGTCCGATAACAATAAATAACGGATTCTTTGGTATTCTCTCTTCGTTTATCAACTTCAAAGTATGTTATTGATGAATAGCGTACGTGTGCTCGAATCAATATTTTTATTCCCTGATGATTGAAAACCTTTTCTTTTGGTTTGAGAAAAAGTATCTGATTTATATATAAGACTCTCCTGGCCAATCCTTTAAGAGCAGGTTTATTAATTGTAAGTACAATCGATGGCATCTATTTACCCTAAAATTATAAACGATTTTAATATATTGCTAAAATTGTATTCTTTCTAATTTCTATACATTTTTATTCAAATTAATCCAAATGTAAAAAGTATAAATTAAGTTAAAATATAAAACTTAAATTAATTAAAACATACCAATTCATAGTTACTAAGGATTTGTAAACATCACAAGTATGTATATATCATGTATATATCAATGAAAAAAATTAAACTTTACTAAAATTGATTGCATGTAATTATTCAAAGCATTTTAATTTTAGAAAGCGTTATGAAATGATGTAAAAAATAGTAGTCTCTTTTATTTAATTATAACAGTGTTCTTAAAATTTGTATATTTTTTTTTTACAAAAAATGGGTGAACATGAAATCACGAATACATTATCTTACGGTCTTTTATTATCTGAGTTTTATTTTGATTAATGTCATTATTCCAGATCACTGGCTTTCTTTGAGAAGTATTTTCAATGCCTAATTATTTAAAATGAAGTCACTAGCTCATAAATTATATTTAGTCATTGATTAAAAGGACAGAGTTGTTCTGCTAAAAGGTTTCCATTTTAATTCTTCAAAACTTGCACCATCCATCACCCCGCTAAGGCCAGTTGGTCATTCAATGAGGTCTGCAGAATTGAATTAAACATGCCAAATAAAATTACTAAGCGGGTCGCAGAGGGTTAACTTTTGTTGTAATCAAATTAAGACATCCCTCGGATTGTGGGCCTCTCTTTCTATCTGCGAGTAGGTCCGTCTCTGTCTGGCTTCTATCTCCCGCGCTCTTCCAGCCACTCACCTCTTCCCTGTTTCCTCCCCTGTCAATATCATTCAATTAACGTAAGCCTCTTATCGAGAAGTCTTTTTTAGAGTATGTTTATAACATCATTTATTCCTTTGATTGTAATTATTATTCTGTTTTGATGAGATATTCAGAAGTGGGATTTATTCAATAATAGCTTACTTGATTTCAAGAATTCGGTTAAACTCTGTTCTGGAGCCTCATTTCTTGGTATCATTTGCATTTCGTACGAATTTATATAAATTAAATTGTTTCATGTCTTTTTTAAAGAAATTGGCATTTGATACGCTTATTTAACGCTTGGTTGTTGTGCAGATAGGCAAAGCGTGTATTTTCCTCAAACAAGTAAATATTTAAGAAAATATAATAACCTTTGCGACTTTAAATATGGGTTGATTATATTTAAGAAAATAACTTTTTCTTGCGTTTTATATCAAAAAAATACATTAGAAAATTTGTTTCTTTTAATTCGTAAATCAAAATCATCAAAAATAACATATAAATATTATTAAATACATTTTTAAAATGTTCATCATAAATATTTTGTTGAGTAGAATTAAGGCGTCTGTACGGAAAAAATTCACTCGAGTAATAAGGATTCTTGTCATAGAGGGTTTCGGTTATAATTTCTATCTAAAAAATGTGTGTTTTTAGAATGCCTGGCTTAGATCTGAATATACGCAGTCAAAAATCTGTGTTACACATTCTGATTAAATAATTGATCAAATGCCGAAAGTATGATATTCGTGAGTATGAAGGCGTGTTAAAAAATTGTGTAACCTTGTGCGGAGCAAAAGCAGTTGTCGCTTTTGTTTATTTTAAAAATATTTTTTTATTTTTATTTTGTATTTAAATTTTGTAAAATTGAAGTGACTGCAGTATTCTGTGTAGTAATTTGTCGTTTGGGTTCCTTAATGCGCGCAGCCGTGAGTTGCAAGATCTGTCCAATAATTCATCGCTCCGGCGCCTCGGCAGCTCGGCCGGGCGCTTGTATGTGTTGTCTGAGGTATAGTGCAAGAACAATACTGTCTTTGAGCTGCATATATCAATCAGCTGGAGTGTGCCTTGAAACGCTTGCATCTTGGCTAATGCATTACTCCAGTAAATGATCGTTGCATGCTATGCAGTTCGAGTAGCTTAAAGCAATCATAAACGTGGATTTAGATCCTTATTCACTGTATCAATGTTATCCTTGTTCATTGGTATACAAGAAATCCAAAAAAAAATACGTTAAAGCATAATTTTTTAATATAATAATAAAAATAACGGAAAAAAATCTTGAAAGTAATTAGAAAAAAATGTATCAGTTGTAGCAACAAAGCTTAAATTAATCCAACTAATCGGTTGAATTCTTAATTTATAAGTCAATACTTGTATTTTATCTAAATATAATTTATAAATAACAATTCAGATATCAATAAGTAGTCTTTATTTATTCTTAGTAAACTCAATGTTGTTAAATATTACAAACTCTATGAAAACCAATTGATAATAAAGCTATATTGGAAAATAAAATCGACATATACACGAATACTAATATCACTCACTTTATTTGAATAAGTTGTTTAATTCAATGATATTCAGAAAAAAAAAACACAAAGACCGTGGTAGTTTAAAACATACATATATTTATTTATATATTAAATAAGTCTATCATTATTCAAGGAGGATTACTAATAGATACATCAGTAATCCTCTTTTAATAATGCAAACATTAATTTGATTGTCTCAGTTTTAAATGTACTCCAGAAAATACACAGTGTTTCCTGAGAGGGTAGCTTTCTGAACGGAAGTTGCTTTCGCTTACATATCTAATTCTGTTTCTCCCGGACCGTACCCTCGTAGAGTCAAATCGCAATCGTTCCACTAGAGAATTGATTGGTTCACGCCACTTACTAACTTTAGTGGACATTTTTGTCGACATGCCAAATGAACTAGTCCTCGAGAAAGAAACTCGAATAAACTGGCTGGACTTTAAGTGGAAAAATGTTTTCGGAGTAATTCCACGAACGAGAACATAAGAAAAAGAAAATAAAACAGGAAACTTATATTATTACAAATTTACAGATTCTCTTGTTGACACCTTTTCACTTTATTTCATATTTTGTGACATTTTTCACTAAGATTATAATAAAACACAATGAATAAATCATAAAAATGCACGTGAATCATATGCTATCATCACGAATACCCTTACATGTAAATCTGTATTTTTCTTAAATCCCACTTTCGAAAATTGATAAAACATGGCGTGGCAACGTCAAAGACACGGAATAATACATTCATTTTTATAATGATAAACAGTAACTTTTTATTTATATCTTCACTGTGAGTTTATTAGAATTATTTTGCATAACTAGTTTCGACCTTATACACCAGGTCATCATCAGATGCATTACCATGGACGTAATGCATCTGATGATGACCTGGTGTATAAGGTCGAAACTAGTTATGCAAAATAATTCTAATAAACTCACAGTGAAGATATAAATAAAAAGTTTTTGTTTATCATTATAATAATGGATCTTCACCATTATTGCGCCTTGTCCCTCAACAACATTCATTTTTATTTGAATATCAAAGATATACATTGTTTAGAATTAAATAATACATTATTTACGCTTTCCATAGATTTCAAAAAAATATAGTATAATACTAAATACTCAAGCTCACCTCATAGAAATCTTGGTTATCCAAATGAGTTTTATACTCAAGAATATTTGTGATATATTACATTAACGAAAAAAAAAGTTTGTAAAAGAAGCCTTATCATCAATATTATTTTTGATATTGTTAAGATGTTTACTAACAATTATCATGATATTTACTGTATTTTAATTTCGTGTATAAAGAGGTACTGTTTATCGAAGAGAAGTATGTTAAAACAACGTTGTGCCGTCAATCAGAAGTGCGACTCCGCGCATCGAGCGGCGAGCGCGTCCAACTCACCTACTCGCGGGATTACCCGGTGAAATGTAGGCACGAGTATTATTTATTTCAGAGTCGCAGGTGGCTCGGGCCGCCTACTCGGCATGATTATTTCACTGTCAAGCAGTCCTTTGCCGACAACTCCCGTGGACAAGTGAGACAATGCGCCCACCCCCAGCGGACGGACCCGCCGGCTGTGGTATCGAGAGGGATGCCGTGCTACCTCGGACCCATTTACATTTCAATGAAATGCTGAGCGTGATTTTAGATTCACAATAATGCTTTTCATAAATTATTTATTCCATACATACGTCTGGACATTTATATACGATGTCATTAATCATGTGAATTATTTAAAAGGTTTTTTAAATCGTGCACTTTCATCTGATTTGAAATATGGCTTTTAATATAAATTTATACCTGTGTTATACATGTTATATTAAAATAAAAAAAAAACAAGCACTATGAGAATAAATATTGAAATACTTTTGATGTCTTCGATAAGTGGTTTCGTGTACCGTAAATTTTGAATTCTTAAAATTGCAAAATAAACAATTTATATTCAATTGCGAATCCATGAGACACAGATTTGGTAAATTGATATTAAGGATTTGAGAGTAACAAAAAAGTGTTAAAATATAAATCTTTAGAAAAATGAATACAGGTTAGAAAAATAACTGAAGAATAAAGAAACCAAAATAATAACTCAGATGGCTTGGTGATAAAATATCTACTTTACTATATTTTTCTATTAAGAAAGAAATTCGTTATAAATGTACATCTTTTAAAATCTAAATACAGTTGAAACAAAATACTAAGTATTTTTTTAAATAAATATTTTTTCTTTTGGATTGAGTAAATTGTTTGGTTTATTTTTTTTCTCGGGTGTCAAATAAAATAAAATCGGATTGTAGATTTTCTACAGATTTGATGAAAATTACTGAAGACTTTAACTAATCAAGTATTTTTTTACAGTTATGCTACGAATATACCTGAATATTTGTTCACAACTACTCTCCATACCAAAGTCTGTTTAATAACCCATGGCTTATACTGGCAGCAATAGGGACGCACGCGGGGTGGTAGTTGGTAGTGCGCAGATGGGTATTGTTGGTGGTTTGCTGGGAATTGATTACAGTGACACTGGCTGTGATTGTCTCTAATGAGTGCCAGAGAATGGCTGAACGGGGCTTTTCACATGTTTTGTTTCACTGTCACTCCCCGACGGCTTTTATGCGAGCTTTTTGAACGGTTTAGATACTAACGAGAGAAGGCTTTGTTGCCTAGCTTTCTACCACTCGGTCGGTCGCTATTGTAATTGTGCACATGTATGATTATTAAACTCGTTTTACTTGTACATGAAAATTATACAAGAATGATAAGAACAGCTAAAACAAAGACATGTCATATCTATAATTGCTGGAGAGCAGTACAGATTCGATGCCGACTTTCAGCTTATGATCACGGTACGGCATATATTTACTTAATATCTCAACTAAGTTAGCTAGAAAAGCTTTTTCAAGTTACTAAAACAAAGCGAATTCAGCGTTATAGCATACATAATATATTATTCAAAATATTTATCCCTTTTTTAGATAATTAATAAATTTCAAAAAAAAATGTTTAAAATTTACCAAGCAACAAGAAACATGATAATTTGAAAAGGTATTTAATGGTATTTACAATCAAATATATATAAGCTACTTTATTGTTAAAAATAGCTCTGATATACATTATAAATGTTGTATTTTTAGTAGCAAACATTAAAAAACTACTAATTTGCTCTCAATTCCGAACTTATAGAAGCATTTTACTATACGGGCTTTAAAATATAATGTATAAACAAAATATATCTTCATATTTTTCTAAACAAATATACCATTGAGAAAATATTTGCTTCTAAAAATAATAGCAGTATTTTAGTATAGAACCTGTTTAAACATACGGTGACATTTTCTGAAAATTTTACCGAATAATTAAGTATGTATATTCTATAACTGAGCGTTGCAGGCGATGCATTGATAAAGTGCAGAGTAACCGTCAGTTTCCTGTAAAGGAAATAAGCAGGGAGTGTATTTGACTCGCTTCTTTTATCATGCCCCGCTTTCATGTTAAAAGTAAATGCTATTGATTCGCACCGCCAGCTACGATAGAAGCTTTCTTACATCTCAGTAGCTTACAAATCTCACACAAGTTTTGTAGCGACTATTTGTATGGCTCAATACAGGTGGCTTCTATAGAGCACTATCATGACAGCCGAGGCGCGCTGCACTTGATCATTTAAGGCTTTCATTGCTCTGAAAATGTTATTTTGTTGCTGTTTTTTTTTTTTAATAAATGCAAAAGATTTAAATTGGCTATATTATGGTTTATTGATTAATAATAGACAAATATTTTTACAGACTTAATGAATGTATTTATTTTAGGGAAAATACAACACAACACCTGGACGCATTTTAATAATAGGATATATTAACATTGTATTCATAAATAGTCAATCAAATAATAAAATAAAAACATAAACTGTGTATGATTTTGTAAGGGGAACACTTATAACAAGTTTATTATATTTAGAATGTTATGAAAACTACAATAAATTACTTAATAACAGCAACAAACAAAATTACTGCATCATTTTGAATGTATTATATGTTCATTAAATGTCTGAAGAACCACAGTCTTGATAGAATAATCTTACTTTATAAATATATATTATATAAACTATCATGCTATCCCTTCTTCGCTATTTTTAAATATTACTTTTTTTCAATTGCAGAGAAGTTGCTGTTCAATGTGACTGGAGACTTGAATACACCGGTGAGTTTATTATCAATAAATTTTTAAATGTTATTTTAAAATAATGGCGTTAATTTAAATTATTATGTCGGCAGAAACCTCTTAGTGAATATAAACAAACGCTTTCTCTTCCGTGATTTCTACTCGCATACATGCTTCACTGTATTACTAAGCTGGGATAAATATCCAGGTTTTCCTGCGTGCTCGTTTATTACCTAAAAAGTATATAACTGAATCGTCTTTTGTGTCAATATGTGATTATTTGCCTATATTTACAATTGACAGTTACTTATTTCTGTAAATGACAAACGCCTACTGTAAAACCCTGTTTTAAATTGGAGATTTTTTTTCAATCGTTAGCCAATCCTTAATTGATTGGTATAGCCTATGAATAACCCCAATTATAAATTGAAGATAATTTTTTATTCAAAATTCATCCAATTTTTAATACATCAAATATAAAATAAAAATCCAAGCCAAGTATTTTTATATAATAAAATAAAAATTTTGTCTTTGATAAAACAATATAGAAAAAATACTTAATAATAATGTGAATTATATTTATTCTATTCTATCCACTTTAAGGTAGTCACGTTTCAAGTTTAACCATGAAACACGTTGATAGACTATTGGACAGATAAGAAGAAAAAAATGATATTAATATAAATTTTGATGTGAGAAGTTGTTTGAGAATATTTTATTACACCTGCGCTTGGCACTTTACACATCTCGTCTTTTATTTCTTATTATCTTACCATTTGTTATATTTTAAAGAAATAAATCGCCATATATATGTATTATTAGTTATCTTCTCTTCACATATTTTTTTTAACCTGACTATCGCTGAAATAAAATAAAACTATTTAATAGTTCTACTCCGAATTTAAAACCTAGACTTCGTTCCCAGTAAGCAGATATCCAAGCCACTAGATAACAAGATGATGTTTACTTGAATGTTTTTGTTTAGTGTAATAATCGTCATCAATATTTATACGTCTTTACTATAATTGATAATCAATATATTTTCATTGACCTTGACAATCAAAACTCATACATAAATCTCATTTTAAATAAAAGCAGAGAAATATAACCGCTCGAGTGTTTTAAATAATTTAAATGTCTGCCTCTTTTAAACGCAGAAAGCGTATGAATATCTCGGATACTCTTATTTATTTAGCATGTTTTAAAAATCAGATCTTACCCTCCGCCCGGGCAATAAACCTATTTGGGCAGGTGAGGCAATCCGACCGAAGCGCCCATACTTAACGCGACCTACGGCAGGCAATACCGTAAGCGGATATTCAAAATGTAATATTATTCATAATAATTCGTTACAAGGGCGGGGGCGGGGGCTGGGGCCGGGGCTGGGGGCGGCGAGGAGTAATTAAGGGAGAGGGTGGATAATGAGAGACAGCAAGTGTTCCCGGCGACGGGGAGATCAAAGGCGCGCGATATAATGAGCATTTTGAATGCGGCCGGCATTATGCAGGAGATGCGCTGAAAAACCAGCGGCGGGCGGTGACGCTCACATTTGTGACGTCATTATCGTGCTCGCTTCCTCATGCATATTTTTGTGATTAGGATCCATGTATAATTTTCAATGCAATTTGAGCTGAATTATTCAAATGTCTTAAATAAAAAAAACAAAGGTTTTTATGATTAATTCTATTCATTGTTTATTTATATTACATATATACCTTAGTTTTTTAAAATAAACAAAAGGTATTACGATCTTGAAATTTTCGACGTTTTTGTCTCGGTATTGGCAAAATGTTAAGTAGAAACACGGTATAACACGTAATAATGCGGTATTTCTTATAACAATACACGCAAAAAAACCTTTAGACACATTCATTTTTGTTTTCCGCAAGAGTACAATTCTACTGTTGTTGATTCGACTACTTGCAAAATATAATCAAACAAAATTACTTGTACGTACAATTCTGTTTCGCTTAAATGTATTTTAAGATCTTATTACAAAAAGTATATGGCGCTTTTATTTTGATGACAAGTATTTATCTAGTATCAATATTTTTAAAATATTTCATTATGTAAACACACTTCCGCTTATTCGTGAAGTGATGCCTAAGCATATTTTATGAGTATGGGTTGTTTTCAAACCCCAGAAGGGTAATTAACGATTCCTGAGTCTCTCCTCAACAGTCCTGGAGGAATGAATTGCCTCCAAGGAAACTGCGATTGAACTCGGGAAAGGTTTTCTGCAATACCGCCACCGCAAAATGCTTAATTAAATTCAAACTGCCAAACTTGTATGGGAAAATTGCGGGGCGGAGCAAGTGTCGGGGGCTTAGCATCGGAGATCGGCGGGTCGTCTTATTTGGTTGATGGTCTTATAACGATACCGTACTTAAGTATGAAGTTTCAGCGGAGTTCTTTCACTCCCTTATAAATATTAATCGCCAACTTTACTAGGAACTGCTATTATTTTTTGCCAGATTTTAAAACAATAGACCAGTTGACGATAAAGAAGTTTCTCGTATAAGAAAATTTGTTTCTAAAATAACGGCATTAAAAAAACCCTGAATTACTATATATATTGAGGTACAGAATTTAAGCAAATGTATCTTACCTCAACTCTGTGTATTACTTAAATTGATCGAGCGAAATAGTACAAATGTAACGCATGGTTTACTGTTGACGATTTTTCTGAAATAAATTTTATATATTATTGTAAATACATTTACAATTCATTAATCGGTTTTACTCTAAAAGATTCAATTCATATTTTTTAAACTTATATAAATGTACTATATATATTTACAAAAAAAATGCAAGATTTTTTATGTACTCGTATAAGATACGTGGTGTATTATAATGTAAGGCATTTGATTTTTTTTTAACAATTTTGGAATTTGTCATATACTTTAAATTACTGGGGTAAAAAAAATAATACATCTCGAAGAATATATCCCATTTAGTACAATTAAGTACGTACTATAAAAAAAAACAAAAAAGTCATAAAAATTCCACTCCGAAAGTAAATTCTTATATTTATTTTGCTTGTATGTTATTATCGAGCCAATGATAAATGATACGCAATACGCAAGTTTTACCCGAAAATATTTCAGAACTCGAGGGTGGAACGCAAAGCATTTTATTCTTCAATCAATACAAAGGTAGATACATTTATCAAACGAAGATCTTTACTACAAAACGGAATATCGATAAGAGAGAATTCACACTGAGCATTCAGGAGGCGAGCCTCAGACGGCTGGTGGAGTTGCACCCCTGGGAAGCATAAATCTATGCGTAAGTCTACAAAAAAAGCTCTCGAGTACAGCCTTCTCATACAAGAAAACATTAAAAATCATAGAGAATTATATTACGTATATTCAAATGAAAACCCAACCATTTTGGGCGATTATTGCTTCAAAGAATTTTTGCATATTTTACTGTATTATCGTTTTTTTTTATTTTATTGGTATTTTTCATTTCTTATTCTTCAATATACCAAATAACCTTATTGCTAGCGTTTTTTATTTAAATTGCATAACATCAATAACAAAACATTATCTATTCATTTTTCATTAAATAATACAATCATATTCAGTTTTTCTGTGTCCTACCTCTTTAAAAACAAATATCATTGAACGATTATATTAAGAACAAACAATTTTTTTACGTCATCTCGGCATCAAAATAAAATAGCACTGTTATCTCTGAAAAATTATCGTTTATTTGTGTTATTGTCTTAATATTTCACAAATATAATAATGTAAGAATCTGCAGTAATTACATCTACTGAGTTAATCTTTAGTTTTTTGCTGTCCCTGGTACGTGCTTTTCTAATCTAGACTCTTGAACTGATTTCAAACTAAGCATTTGTGTTTTATGGCCATATATATTTGAGGAAAGCATAAATTGCACTATATATATATAATTTTATAAATAAATATTTTTACATACAACGAGTACTTATAAAATTTATTGATTTAAATATTGAAAAATATTTTTGAGAATTTTTTATAAAATAATAATTTATGTGGATTTCAGTGATTACCGCTAGTGGATAGTTCACTCCACGTTTAAATATAATAGTACATTTAATTTTTTTCGAATAGATATCAACATTTTTAAAGAATTCAACAACATTTTATAACCATGCTAGAAGTTGAAAACCGCACAATTGAATTTTAATTTACGCCATTTTCTTTGCCAATTACTAATCCAACTCCGAGAACTCCGTATATACGAGAATGCACATCTTCAACCAAGTAAAACTCTAAATTTAAGTCTATCAATACTCGTCAATAAGAATTAAATCAATGTTGAATTTAAAAAATAATTTAAAATTTTTAAATATAAAAACTTGTCTAATTCGGATTTTTAGAAATTTATCTACAATAAATAAAAAAACTAGAGGTATAAAAGTTAGACTTATTTGCAATTGTCTGATTGCTTCTAGCTATGTACTCTTTATGTTTATTTTCTGCCCGCATTGTCTCACTCCACAGATTAGTGTAGTATACGTATTTATTCACTGAATTCTTTAAATTTGAGTTTTACCTATTGAGTTAAAGTAATTCTACACAAAATAGCGCGTAACTGTTTTACAATCATCTTCACACAAGTATAAAACTGTAAAGCTTGTATAAATTTAATTAATCCTTTATTGTACCGAAAAATAAGGTTTTCGTGTAAACCGCTGAGTGATTTTACTTTGTAGTTAACTTTGATCTTGCGTTGTAGACTTGGTAACCGTAACGTTAATAAATACTTAAACGTATACCGAACGCAAATTATCCGTCTAAGTTATTATTAAAACTATTTGTACTCAAAACAGCAATATAACCTTCTCGTGAGCCACTTGAGAGTTACTAATTCGGTTGTATTGAACTAGGAGGGGCGCTCGACTGGAGCTGTAATTACCAAGTTACTGCAGCAACTTCTTCGTTATTTTGGTATTTGGCTTTTTACGATTTAATAACAAATATAAACTTATCACATTTAAAATAATCTTAAAAGCACTTTAAATAGGGATTTAGTATTAAGATTACAAAAATTTGCATATGAAAATCTGTGTTATATTTTCATTGAAATTCCACGTTTTTAATTATATTTGTTTAATATATTCCTTAAAACTCTTCAAAATTTCCCTACTTTACTTATATTTTATACAGCTTTTGTGTATGAATATTTGCGTAGGTACTAAGTTGCATATGCATGATTAAACTGTCCCAAAAAAAGCTTTGAAAAAAGACGTTTACATGCAAATTATTGCGCTATATTTTTAAGCTCAATTTTACGCTAAAATTTACATAACACACTTCAAAAAAGAAGCCCAAAATTTTCAAAACATACTAATTGTAATTCAAAACAATTTGTAGTTCTGAACCAGGATGGCCTATTCTTTTAAACGAATATTTTTTCGCTGCGTAATAGGCAATAGAAATGTAAATTCTTCGAGATTAAAAACAAAGTTTACAACATCCTCCGGGCGCTCTGGGGCCCGCAGTTGGCCGTCACTGATCATTAAGCATTCGCCAAGTTACACGAGCACTTCTCTAGCATCTTCGAGTGAGGCCCAAGGATACTTTTTAGCAGATTTATATAAGAGAGCCAGGGGTCGTTAATGACTGATCCAGGTAACGGTTTTAAGGGATTTGTGCTAATTATTTTCAGTCTTGTTTTAGAATTTGAGCATCTTATCAAAACATTTTAATTATTTTGTGACTTTGTTAACTTTTTAACGATCGGCTTTGTGTCAGCATTTATCGACACTGATAAAGCTGACGGGCGGGAGTTTAGGCATCTCAGTATCTTTATAAAGCAAATCTAAGATCACACTTAAATTGAAATATCCTTACCAAGATTCGAAGATAAGTAATTAAGCTTATAAATAAAAAAATAATAATTTGATTCGTTTATTAAGTCGACGCTGCAAGTAAAATTTTAATAATTAATCAAAACGCACAAAAAAAAATTTCAATGAAAACACACAGTAAAATAGTTCATACCGATTTAAAATTTTGATTTATATGATTTTATTATTTAAAGTTACGTGGTCACCTCGTCTTAGCATTCCGTTGAATAGGGAACAAAGTAATTCCAACATATTTTTATAACTGCACGGGTGTATCTGTTGGAAATTCTCGGGGCCAACAAGAGCCCCGCTGGAGGGAGCCGGTATTCGTGCGCCCCCCTGTACTTGCTCGCTCACGACTTTAATAAAATAATTCAAGTGTTAAATTAATTTAGGGTTAGGAGTTTGTCTGTGTTGATGCGCGGAGCTACTGGGGAGAGTCACCCGAGAGGGGAGTGTTTCAAGAAAGTATTCATAATTTAGAAAATTTCAGAGCAACACTCAAGCGAGTTGAATTGTTCGGTCGAGATCAAACTCGATGCGACCCCTATTTAAAAAAATATATATAATTATAATCAGACTTTTTTTCCTTTTGAGCTATAACCTCAGATATTTTTATGAGTGAAATCTATATATATTTGAAAACATTATTTTTACGTTGATTTAAATTGTGAGTAAACTGCTCATTTCGGAACAGAAACTAACAAAATATATTATGAGTTATGTTTAAAGCCATGTTCCTAAAAAAATTGCTTCGTGTCGTTAGTATATATAGCATAAAATAAAACCAAAACAAAAATCTTTAATAAAGATTAATTAAACGTTTAAGCACACATTTATGTTTAAAACTTCCTCTAGAAGTTAGTAATACAAAATTTTAATCATCATTCTCTTAGTTTTTCATATTATTTTTAATTACTGCAGCTAAATTTGAACAAAGAGTTTTGGATAATGCGAATATTTTAAAGCTTACCGCTTAATTCCAAAAATTAAAAGAAAATCGATTTTATTTGTAACTTTGTTTTCACATTCAAAATTTCAGTAAGCCTTTATGGTAGGGGGTAGACGGTACAGAAAAAAAACGTGTCTTTGCCTCTCATAGTGATTCAGAAAGTAGAGGGTTGTTAAAATGTACTTTATATTTAAGAAAACGATAAATTACATTATTAGACTTTCTGAAAATTCTGAGTAGAGCCGGCATATATAATATATCGGTCGGGCGAATATAGGATTATAAATACATAGTATGTATTTGAAGGTTCCACTGCGGTGAATTTTATATGATAGGAGGTTATATGCGATACATGGTAAATTGTGTATATTTTTTAGTATAATATTAATAAAAATCATCTTTAACCAAACTTAAACAGACGTGACCCTAAAACAAATGTTTAAGATTTACCTATAAGAACGAATATCGAATTGGGAACCTCTTGATCAATAACGTCACGATCTAAATTCTATATGACCAAGCTAACTAAATATTTGTTTTATTTAATAAATATGAATGTTATGTATTATATATATAATTACAATAACGAAACTATATAAAAATTACATTGAATGATTGTATACCAGTATTTGCAGGTATTGTAAGTCCTGTACAACATACTTCCTCACTTGAAGTGCTGCCAACTCCACAGTAACTGCGCGGCGGGGCCAACATACACACCTGAGCGGCTGATTCTGCTACTCGTGCAGTTTCTCGAGAGCAACAGCCAAATTATTCCGTTTATTATCAATAACACCTTGGCATATTAGCGTTGGCTGGTGCATTCTAACTTATGGCTAGGATGCAATTTCGTTTAGCAGGGGCATAATTAAAGAGCGAATGTCGGAAATAGTTCTCGACGTGCCACCTGGCTGGCATCGCCAAATTACTGCGACTCACGACAGTCTTACTTAATAAAGGGCAGACTGTCAGGCAAGGTGGCCGCACCCGCAAGTGATTCAATTCTCATATTTTAGTATAATAGTTGCAAAATCTCACACGTAATTTATTGTATTCAAATGTTTTATGTAATACATCTATTGATAGCATATTTAATAAACACATTTTTAACGAAAACCACAATTTTTTTATCAAAATTAGATATGGTTATTTATAAACAATTACCATAAAAGATATAATGAAAACAAGAAGAAAAAACAATCATAGACATCGTTTCAAAAAACTATAAATCATTTTTGTTTGATGTCTCTTGAATATATTATCCAATTTTAGTTTCAGCAGATACTTTTTTTAAATAAATTTTACATTAGATAATATTTATCAGACAAACCAACAGATTAATCAAATATAATTGTTTATGCTTAACAAAAATCTATAAAAAAGATTGCAGATTACCATTTGATACAAATTAGTAATACAAAGACTTTTTCAAATATATAAATGTATATAAGTAAAAACGGTGATCTCATTTCAACGGTATCTTAAAACCTAATATCTTCTCTTGAGATGCCTAAATATCTTACTGAACATATATTTATGCTGAACCGGTGTTCATGGTATTTCTTGGAAATCATAGTGTAGTGGGTCCCCGGATCCTTCTTCACCGCACGGTCTGCGTATTGCTGCTGCCCAATAGCATTACTATGTAATCTTTTCGTTACAAATCTGTGGCGTTTAGATTTGATAATCCTTCTTGATCAGGCTGTAGAAACAATAGCAGTAGCCCCTCCACCTCCACAATCATTCCAAGTCCACTTCTCCGTTACCGATTCTTTACACATACTTAGGATACATAACGGCAGCCACGTACGTGCAACATAATGGGGAAAGCGGGTAGGAAACGTTAGTATAATGTGTAGTATTAACGGTATATTTCCTTGAGAATATGCGGCAGGCTAGCGTACAGAGCTGGTCTCGGTACAGGCACAGGTCACAGTCTTACTACTACAATAAACCACCACAGTCCGTTTTCAAAGCTTCGCAACAAGCAGCGTTGCTTTAGCAGCATGGTGGTGCACTTGTTGTGAGCAAATAGTCGGTGCTGCAGGAAAAAGCGCCGCCGCGGCAGCGCGTCATTATTAATTTCTCTGTCCCCGTCCAATTACAAGTTATTTCCCATTCTGGCCGCGGTTCCAGTTTTTCCACTGCAATTTACCGGCGGCTGTCGCTTTTAATTAACGTCCAATGCTCGTCGGCCGCTAATTTGCACATCATACACACGTGACGCCGTGACGTCACGGGTACGTGTCACCCGGGTGGAGCCTGGACACTTGTGGATATTTGAATTTCCAGCTTCAATTTTTCTAATTTAATCATTCATTTCCGGAAGAATTTTCAGTAGTATTTTAATACGGTGGAGAAAAAGTTGAACTGTTGCTTACAATTTTCAAATCTTGCTGTTGAAATATAATGACATAAGGTGTATTTTGTAATATTACAGACCATTTTTTTATTTTAAAAACTAAAATTAATATATGATCAAGAATTATAAATTTTTAATTTGGTTAGACTTTAGAAGAATTTTTATTTCAGGAATGACTGTAAAAAAATTTGTTAACTGCATAAATACATCTTTTTAAATCATAATACCTTTCGTAATTGGCTTTATCTTTATTTATTTAATGCGTATTTATTTTCGTTATAAATATCAAAAATCATTATATTTACTTTGGAACTCCCCTTTGTTGCCCACCTGTGATCCAAGTGAAGTCTTTGGACCCCTGATAGTCCCGTCCCTTTGGATGCGGCCGTCTTCTTACAGGCCACTTCACATCGTCTTAATTGCTGAGCAATATATTCATAGCAGACTCTGTATATCCTGGACGGAATAGATGACTTAGCCAATGGCTCTCAAATTGGCAATTAGTCTTGAACCTATCAAGGATTATTGCATATCTAATAGACAGTGTTGACAATATAATTTCATGATCTCCTTTTTGTAAAAAAGCTCGCTGCAATTTTTCGCTAAAAATGCGATTTTTTTATTATTTTCATTTAAAAATTGATAAATTAAATCTAGCCAAGTCTCAAAATTCAACAAATTTCACATTTTTATGTTTTTGAAATGTGCACAGACCTTATTTGATTGACTAAACTCAAATGATTTTCTGATAGTATATATTATTGTACTGTTCATTAAATTTTTTAGTTTCAATATGACAAGATCAACATATTGAAGACACACAAATTTTTGCATTGTCAATGATCAACTGGTAATTTAATTATACTCAAAAGCAAATATATTTTAAAACAACGTCGATTAGCAGGTGCTAGGGGCATATATTATGACATCAGCATGACATGTACACAAAATTCACAATAACGCAAGTCTAGAAATGTCATTGTAGTGACATTGTAGTATACACGAACCTCGTTCCCAAAACCAGTGGTATGAATTTAAAGTCGATGACAAATCGGATCACAAGAATTGCTAAAGTAAAAAAATTTAAATACGAGAAAAAAAGATTACTTTATATGAGCGCTTTAAATAAACTTACTAATTATAAATAATTTATATTAAATAGAAAACGATTTTAATTCCATGCATGAAGTTTTTAAAATGGGTTTATGAATAAGGCTGACCGGGCGACTCGTTTAGAGACAATTAATTTCTCATTCGCCCTGACAGTGAATGTCACAATACTCGCGTGTTTTTGCACAATATTCGGTTCGCAGTGCGAAGGTGTGATTAAAAATGATTTTTCAGCTGAATATTTTAACTATTCGCATATTAATATGACACTAGTGATAAATTCGTCCCGGTACGGAAATTTCCCGAGTCAAGTTGTCAATTATAAAAAATTGATAAATATTTATACTCATGAAATTACGTCATGTGGATTGGTCTCGTATTTTGGTAAATTTTTCTTTTTGCATGAAATATTTATAGAGAGGATATAATTTTTTTTTAAAAAATGTGTTTTTAATATTTCAATATCTGTTTTATTTGAATATAGTTAAGGAGTTTAATTTTCAAACTAAGTGTAATGAAAAATAAAAAAAGATATCAGCATAGCTCAAAGACACTTAATTGAAAATAAAACTAATTTATTTTCCGTCTTTTATGCTTTATGGTTTAGGGAATTAAGATAGAAAGCTCAAATTTTTCTGAAAAAATTTGCAAAAATCAATTTTATTTTTGTGCAAGAAAAGCTTTCTTTCTCTCTCTGATCTATAAAATCAAATGGTTAAAATGGATCCCAAATAAATTTATTTTCGAACATAAATCATTTGAAAACTTTTATGCATTTATAAATGTAATAAAAAACGACGAAATCAATAGGCCGACAATGATAATAAAACAGAAAACAAACACAATGGCAAACATTTTTAGTATTTACCAGATTAGTTTTATACCTGAACGTAGGGAGTAATAAACAAGGGATTGTCGAAGTTTTTACGCGGTCCAAATCACATGGAAGGCAGCAATCCGCAACTATGGCCGTCAGTTCGCACATTCGCCTGTAAAGAACCTACAAACCATGGCCGGCCTGAAGTTCACACAAGTCAAAGTTATATCAAGCGAACTTTTGCACGCTTCCGTTTCCACATTACGATGTAGGTGAGTACCAATAAAAAAAAGATTAATAGCAAAAGTTAACATTACAACGGGAGTCATAAATATAATTGGGATCCCCTCTCCCCGCTCCCCCGCCAACCCCCACCCGCGCCCCCTCGCTTGTCCTTAGGTTATTCTTTTTTATGTTTCATTGTTACAGAGGTACTCAGGATTATATCGTTCCTTATCTGCGAAGGTTGCGTTTATTTATCTTGTATACAGGCGCCTATTACATACCTGTTAAAATGGGAAAAGATTTCTCGGCGGCGACAACTTTTCTTTTGCTTTTCGGGGTGTGAGGAAACAAATGCTGCGAAATGTAGCGTTATTTTTATCGTTTGATCAAGAAATGTTCTGAACATTCCTATCAGGAATAACATATCTGTAATTTTAAAAATCTAATTCAGTTCATTTTTTGGTAATTTTTGAATTTATGTTATTGTCATACAACAGTTATTGTGTAATAACTTTGTTATACTTAATTTATTTTAAGTTTCTGAAGTAAGGTGGAAAATACAGCCAACAAGCTTTAGGTGGTTACCAATTCTAATTCTCTGCTATACAAGTAAAATATTTTTTTATTAGATATTTTATTGTTTATAGGAAATAAAATATTGTCCCTTGTATTTATAAGTATTATTTTGATATTCTGATTTGATACTTAATATTGAATAATTAACTGTTTTAGTTGAAAACACGTATGTAGTAATTTTATTTATCAATTTAAAATATATACTTAATTTTTTATTTAAATAATAAGCTGTCTACTTAATAATATGCACTCTCTGAATTTACTTAAAAAAATTAAATTAAAAAGATTTTCATTATTTGGTTATAAGCTTCGTTTATTTCTGGGGGATATTGCATGCATCCGTTATAATAATTATGTTTTTTTTTGTAATAGATACTTTTTAGATTATAAGGGATGGAATACAAAAGGATCGTACTGCAGAATAATAGGATATGTTATGCTATTCTGGGACAAAATGCACCATTATTGCAAATACAATACCTGCAGAAAGTTTTTTTTTTTCACTGAATTAAATCTACTGCCTACATGTATATTTTTTACCCGTATTATTTTCACAAGCATGTGTTTATATTAACTTTATTACGAGTACAATAAAAAAAAATGTACATAAAAATGCTAATTAAACAGGTTTCTTTTTATTCTTGTAATTTATTGCAGTTGCATGCATTTATTATTTCCATAAAAGTGGGTGTATGCAACCCTTTTCTATTGTGAAAAATTCAAACTCCGTTTTCAAAAAATCTGTTCAAAACAAAGTATTTTTTTTTTCTAAAAAAAAGTCGAATAGTTCCCTTTTCGGACAAAAAAGGCCCCGCCCGTATCTCGCGGAGAAAAAGCCGACGGGGGGAGGGGGCGACATTAATTCGAAATGTGTCATCATAATTTGCCGACATAATGTACGGTGGGTATGATAAAAAAACTTTTGCGAAGGGGCATTTCCTACGTAAACAGGGGTAGAATTAAAAAATATAACGGATGAGCCGTGACTAAATCGCAGTTTCTCAACTCGGTGACTAAGCTGTTTTTTTTTTTGCTTTGCAAACAGTTCCAGAGACACGCTGATAATAATTTCTTTGATTAAAAAGTAAGACCTTCTGTAGAGCCGCCGCCCGTGAGGAGCTTTCTTTGTAGCTGTTTGAATTTTAATTGAGTACCTTTTAAGAAATGAGATCTGCTTTCGTTGAAATGAAATGAAATTTTTCTGACAATGAAGACTACAATACAAATATTGATTGGTTAATCGTTGGATTTCAGCTTCGAAATGCTTTGTTCTTAATTAATTAAATTCTGAATCATTGTACCATTTTTTTTAATCCATTAGGTCAAAGTGACAACTTTTACTCAAAGAACTTTTAAAAATAGTCATTAATAAAAATGTCCCATTTTGCTTATTAATAAACATTTCCATAAACATGTAGACCGAATTTATTTGTAAAATCCGAGAGTACGTAAAAGTTTTATTTTAAGGTAATATCATTTTTAAAGTCATTGGATTTCATTTAATGTTGACAAGAATAAAAAAAACATTTTAGTTTCGTTATCTCTTTAGTATCTTACCCCAGTACTTTGTGATTACTAATAATTAAAAAGTGTACGACAATCAATATCAATTATTTTATCTGTGAAAAATAATTTATCATTTATTATATCCTAAACCAAAAGAGTACACTACGCATACAGTCACGTGTTTTCTGGAGCCACATCCCCAACTGTGTCTCTAATTGCTGTCTCGGCTAAATTATCTTCCCCTCCTTGCAACCCCTGCCCCTATCCTACCCCCGCACCTTCCTTGCCAGGAAAGCCATAGGACCTGCCTAGAGATATTCAAACCCCTTAATATTAACAGATACCACCTCACAATTCTGGGTATATTCTATAATAATTGTAAGGAGAGGGAATCAGCAGAATACCCCAATATTATTTTCATTCTATATTTTCTCTCCTCATGGAAAAATAATATTTTTGATAATAAATTAATCAATGATTAAAATTATTTTTTTTAATAAATCCGAACTTTATATTTATAATACTATATGCTTTCAGGTAATGTATTTTCACACGAAACACATTCAGGTAGACAGACACATACGTAAAAAAATAACAGGAGGGTTCATCTAAAATCAAAAAAAAAAGATTAACGCATCGATCTAGATATACGTCAGTGTAATCAAAAATATATGTAATGATAGTATTTCTTTGTTAATACCATTGATATTTTTGTCTTAATCGTTGATCAAAAATCTACAATAAATAGTAATATTGTTAGTTATGCTAATAAGCTATAAGCCTATAAATCCCGGTTTTATTTATATAAAGTTCGAGTGATTACCAAATGTATGATTGGCGTGGGTAGACGACTTAAAACTTTTTATGAAATGAAGACATCTTTTATCCGTTGATTTATGACTTATATCACTTAAATGTATACAACATAATTATGTTTTATTTCAATGTATGTAAGCTTTATAAGTAACACTTACTTATTAAACTTAAGCACAGCTTAACAAGCAGGAGTAACTTTTTAAAGAAGGCCTGTTACTAATTGCTTTAGATGCTTGAAGATTTATGAAACAGCTAATTCGGATCATGCTTTAAACAAAAAAAAATTAAAATAAATAAAAGAAAGTTAAATGTAATATAAACATAATTGCTATCTACTACCATTAAAATATAATTATGCTTTAGGAAAAAAAACATATACCAAAACAGAAATGAAAATAATTAAGTGCACTAAAACTTATCCCATTTGTTTGACTCCCTTTCATTTAGCCTTTTATGACCAAAGATATGACATAAAGTTGCATTAGAGTCTACAGTCTACTACCACATCTCATCTCAAAAAACTTTTACTTCCTCCCTTAGTAATGCGGTTTTACGTTATCAATTTTTAAATCTTATAATAACGAGCATCAAAAAAGTTGCGTTTTTTATGAATGGAAAGACCAATGTAATAGTATACTACCGAGGTCACTTGTTACTCGGAGAAGTTCATTAATTTTACATATTTAAATTAATGTATATGCAAGGTTAGGTACATAACTCTAAGGGTGAAATATTTTTCAAGAAAATTAATTCACAAATCTTTTATAAACTCTGAATTACCTGATATGAAGTATTTGGATCCGACCTATGTAAATAAATGGTACTCAAGTGAATTAAATAGTAAATTATGGCTTGCTTACATGTATAAAGGGATTTTTATTTATTCCTTCGATAGGTCGTGTTATGTAACATATTTTCTCTAAAGGTATAAAAAGGTTTTCGTATTTTTTTTAAGGAATTCGTGTTATTTTGTAAATGAGATTTTTGAAATATATCCTATTAAATCGAATTATATAAAAAACAGATGCTATAATTGTGTCAGCAGATAATCAGTAATTGTGATATTTGCCAAGAAAAAACTATTCACTAACAATGTATTTTATTACACAAAATAATTAAAAAAAATTTTTTATGATAACATGTTTATTTGTCTCTTACTCGTTTTTGAGTCAGCGGTTATTACCACATTATTTTATTTTTAGTTTATTCAGTGTTAGCTTAATTTTACCAAATAAAAGAGACATCTAAATCCATATTTTAATTTCAGCATACAGAAACAGAAAAATATGGTTATATCAACAAACAGTAAGTTCTCTAATGAAACACTGCTTTGGTACATACGTTCTGAACTAAAAAAATAAATAATATGAGAAAATCTTCGAGCTACGCGCTTCCTCCAACGCAATATCCGGAACACGTTCAATCAAAATGAAGTATTTCGCAATAAACTACAGTGAATTTCCTTATATTTCCCCGCAATTTTTCTTAATTATTCCGTAGGGTGGAAGGGGGAATTCGCTACGGCAGTTTGGTCGAATTTGCACTTTTTTAAATCCCTAAATCAGTTCTGCTGTCTCTGAAATTAACGGTAAAGTACCTAGTGCAGTGGGAGAAGCACTGCTTTAAAGTAAAATCTGACGGAGAGGCCTTTTGATATGAAAATTTACCTATTTTTTACCATCAACGAGAGAAAAATTGATAAAAAAAATATATTCTATGGTAATGAAAAACTCAACGTCCTAAATCAATTAGGAAATGTAGCTGGCATGAATATACTGAAGACATTCACATCCTATGAAAAATTTTGGTTACAAATAAGTTAAGATAAACTTCCATTTTTTAATGATCAATCAAATACATAATAAGTAAATTTATGTTAAAAGTGCTTAAGTTACAGATACTTACATAAATAATTACATAAATAATCACTATAGGTGAATCAAGTTTTTAATACAATAAAAGAGGTCTGTGTATGGTTGATACTGATTTAATTTTACTGTAACACTACGGTGATATTTTTGTACACAAGCTTTTTTGTTATACTCAAAAGTAAAATTTGGTTTACAAAATGTTGAAGATAATTTTGTAGACAATTTCAGCAATATTCAACTACAGTTTTTCAATATATATTTAAAAGTATACCACGCATTGCGGTGAGTTTTGAGATAAATTTGTTTAAAGTTAATACAGAGTTTGCCACTTATTAGATGAATCTCGATTCATTTAGGACCATTAAATTGATTTTGAGAATAACACTATTTAATTTATTTTATACACCTTATCAGTGTGTAGTAATGACTTGGCGTTTTATATTATAATTGCACGGGAATACAACGGGCCGGCTCGGCGTGGCGTTTGAGAGTAATCAGTTCTGAATGATGGCATTATTTTATGGTAGGTACTTTAAAATATAGCGTTGCTTCTTCACTTTTCCACGAATAAAGTGCTTTTTGTGCATTTTTTTATGCAAAGTAGCTAGGGAGCTTAGTATTTTACGCCTAAGGACTCGTAAATCTAGACATTGGCGTGTTATTGTATTCTAGAGAAGTACTTCACGTAGATTAGACAACATTGAATAGAATAACACCCATATTTCAAAAAAACCTTTGTTTTTATTATTACAAAAATTCATTTTTAGTTTTGTACGTTATTCATTTATAAAACATTTTTAAATTCAATTTGAAATATAATAAGCATCTATTTGTTTTCATCGTCATTTTGTTAACATATATTGATAATTGTTTTGTAAATATATTTTTTTGTGATTCTGAATATAACTTAAGAAAAAAAAAATTTCTTAACATTACAAAAAAATCATTGATTTCATTACAACAATGATAAAAGACTGCATTCAAAATCTTTATGTACTTTTTTACTTTTTGAGCTTAAATGAAAATTTAATGTTAAACTATGTAATATAGCATCTGTGTTCATTGACATGTAATCTAGATTTTTTATTACACGATATTCAATATAATTGGTACTAAATATTTTTTTCATTTTCACAGTGTGTTTTTATTAAATAAATTAATAATATTTATATAAAATACTTCTGATCATGTCAAGTTATGTCGTAAGTTTCAAGCTTTGAATGACTTAAGAATTTTGCCTAGATTTGGATATATGATATAATGAGATAGGTAAGCGGGTTCTCCGAAGACGTCTCCGCGTCCTAGACGCTCGCGGGCTCGGGGTGGCATCAGAGACGTCGGCATTCAGCCCAGCGAGACAAATTGTGAAGAGTCAGAAATAAGAATGAGGCGTCGTTTACCGGAATTCGAAATTAAAATGCCTCGATATTTTCCACTTCCTCACCTGCCCGACTACAATAAGTCCCCCCCCCGAGGATCATCGCGCCCGCCTTTGTTCTGTTAATCAGGTTTGTCGGAATGTTCGTAGACGAAGACGAAATAATTACCCGGGATACCGAATTTAAATTCTTTATACGAATGCAACGGAGGCTGCAAATCAAGCGGAAGCCCTTCACGCCCCGCGATGATCTGACGCTGAATGCCTTCTGTCTCTCTTCGGGGCTGTAATGAATCTTGCGCTTGCACCTGTACCTAGTGGGGATCTATTGGGATTTAAGAACAGAATTGAATCTCTGAGACAGCTTCTCTTGCTTGCTTTGTAAATAAAAAAGTTTATTTATATATATATATATATATATATATATTTACATAAAAACGATATACACTTAAAAATAAATCAATTTGTTCAAGTAATTTATATGTGTAAACAAAAAGAGTAAACTACCAGTTTTCAGTGTACGAATGAATTTCTTTGGAAATCTCGTAGAAAAATCAAGCTTTTTTTTCATTTTAAATGAGGTTAGTTGTTTTTAGCGTTTTACTTTGGGATTAATTTGTTTTATTTATTTGAAGTTGATTTTCTATGAATACGTTAATGTCGATCATATATTCGAGAGCAGCAGAAAAATATATAGTATATAAATTTTAAAAAAAGTATTGAGTGCAAATATTCCGCTTATTTTTATTTCAGGTTATTGACTTGGAAGTATAAATAAACGTATTCAAAAGGCATTACTCGAATCGCCAAGTATTTAGAAAAAGCCAGTGTTTGCGTATTCCCGCTACTCACCGTGCCGCTGCAAAACCAATTCTGCCGCTGAAAATTGGCAGCAACTGGTGAATTAATCTTTCATTGAAAATCTTCAATAAATATTGACTAACCTAATGCGCTTATAACTTCGTAAACACTTCGACAGGAGCGTTATTATTTCATCACGCCAGCCGGAGAAATACCGTCAGTGGCAGTCTGGGAAATAAGTTTATTCTTTGAATTATCTTTATTGAAAAACCAACACGGCTGCTCTTATTCCGTTCGGTCGACTCCTTTCTTAATTTCTCTTGCAAACATCGACTGAAAAAATATCCCTCCCTCTTCGTATAAAGGAAACCTCTAGGAAAAGATGGAAATGTGAAGCGTGGAGCGGTTAACCCCATTCTATGATAAGATTACACAGCCTTTATATAAACTCAACTAAGTAAATTATTGGTATTAAAATTACACACCTAATTCAATGGCCATTATAAATACTTTTATTTAAACTATATGCAAAAAACAGAAACGTTTTCAATTAAAATATACTAACACAAATACTGGGATTGTTTAGATAAAAGAGAAAAAATGTGCAATAAATTATTGAAACTCCGACAGAATGATGCTTTTTTTTGTGCATTAAATTTAATTTATAAAAAAACCTAAGAAAAATTTAAACTTGATTGTATCTGGACATCGTGAGGGTAACATTTCACTTTTCAGATTTGAAAAGTGCTTATTTGTTACACAGTTACCACCCTAAAGCACTCAAAACGACTGCACTCGGATTCGTTTGCCACGCCGAGGCCCGAGCTTAACACGTTACACGGAAGGCTTCAGAGGCACCGCGTCCGGTGGAATTAGAACCTTATATTTTATTATGAAATCGAATTATTTCCGTTGGCCCGGAAGAATTTCAATGAATCGCGCCTGCGCATGTGCCGCGGAGACTGCAGCGGCTGGAAATGCGGAAAAATAAGTCGCCAACTCTTTTTAATTGCATTACTATTATTTTATATGCAACCCGTGCAGTTCCCGGCGAATTTCAATTGCATTGGAAACTTTCAAACTTTCAAACTTTTTACGTGCATTGTTTTAAATTTTGCTAATGCCGTTAATTAATTGATTATTAATTACCAATAACTGCTCGTACTAAATGAAAAACCTGCAATATGAAAATAAATAAAAATTAATTCTTACAACGGTCATGAACTTTTTTCAATTAAAACACTGATGAAGCTTTCTTCAGTATTTCATACATATATAGGTTTATAAGAATCTCCAAAATCTTTCTGTCAAAACTGAAAATTTAAATAAAAAACTGTCCAATTGTAAATAAACAAATTGATGCATTATAAAAATCTGAGTTATTCTTTTTTATTCCACGTTTAAGGGTTTACTCAAATGCAATGTTTATTAAATTTTAAACTTACATTTTGTGTTCTTTTATTTTTTTGCTAAGAAATGATTTATATTTTTAAATTACATTGCTCCATTGCGGTCTGCAAAATCAAAAATATTCTTGTATACATAAATTAAAAAAAAAAAGAATTGAAAGGAGATTATATCGATGCAAACGGTGGGTTGATTGATGGATGCAACTAAAAACTGAATCTTCATCTTCAGTGAAGTGAACCCCATTCAATGTAACGCTGGGGTCGGGCGGAGGCACAGCTGGGCGCCCCCACGCCCTGACGCCTTACTGGTACTGCACACATGACACGGAATTATATAATGAACCTTCAATATCATCTGGTGATCCCAGGGACGGCGATATAGATTAAAACAAAACAAAACTAAAACCAAAAATAAAACAAAAATTATTAATTTTTAATGGCTCTAAACAAGCTATAATGCTATATAAGCTCATACTTTTCGAAATTATATTTGTGATTATTATATTTCAATATAGGTATAAACTATCATATTCTAAATGAAATACTTTCAAGAAATACGCATTTTCAGCTTTACAGATTAACAGTGTATACAATCTTAAGATAATGGATACAACACATATGAACACATAAAACTAAGCAAAAAAAATATCATTCACAATTTTTCTTTAAATTTTTTTTTTTATGTGTTGTTTAGAAAATTAAATACTTTAATGTGAATCTGAATTTGGATTATTGTTAATTATTATATAATAAAATATTACCACCACGATCCGCCCTTCATTTATCCAACGCCCCCACCCCCAGTAATGCGCCTTAAATTGAACTGATGACTTGCACAAAAAATAATTGAAACTGGCGTAACGTGGCGCTGGTGCATCGGAGGGGCCATGGAGATATTGTCTCATAAACAATAAAGTACCTACGCCACTGCCAGTGATGATACTGATGATCCTAATTGTATTGATTAAAGGATGCAGAGCGTGTCTGAGATGTGAGATACCGCGAAGGTGTTTCGTAAAGGTGGCAGCGCAATTGAACAACATGATATACGGTTAGTTAGACGCAGCTGTTTTACGCATCTGTCCTGAATTCTTAAAACATTACTATGTATTCAATTTTACTGCGGCACTGACCCTATAATTTTTTTTAAAACTTTTGACGCATAAAATTATATAAAAAGCCAAATGATAAATAACGCCGAATTCAATAGTTATTGTTAAATATATTGATATTAATACAGATATTTTGAGCAATATTTTACAATTAAGTAACAGTCCACCTAAAATATATTTATCTTGACTCCCATTAATTAAAAAAAAAACTACTTTTCAGTTCCTCATCATATTTATTAAATCCATCATATTCATTATATCATATTTTAAAGTGTCCACCACACTTGCGGGGTCAAAAATTTAAAGGCTCTAGCAGAATATCCAGCTTTAAATGTTTTTTTTAAATTATTATTTTGGTCGTTTTTCACCCAACTAATGCATTGCTAGGGTTATATTAATTTTTGTATTAAATTTATTGAATTAACTATGTTTTAATTTTTTTTTTTCACAAAATCATTAAACATTATAGATACAGTCTGAAATAAAACGATCGGTAAAATTAAATAAATATGTTATAAAATGATTTAAAGAAAATTAATTGCCATAAAACCCAATGCTTCTTTTGATAAACTTTTAAATGTTTTCTTCATAATAAATAAGCAATGCCAAAAAAAAAAACAGTGGAACGTTAGTAGATCGTGTCGAATAACCTTAAACTTTTCTTATCTTCACTACTTCACTTTTTCATCACACTTTACTTTCTAATAACTTTTTTCTCTTCTCATAACTTTGTTTCTTTAATATAGTTTTTCTGGCATAACAATCGCAAAAAAATGTAATTTGTGTATACCAAGACCGCACTTTACATATATTTATATTTTTTTAAATAATTAAAGCATATATTGTCAAAAAACTACTATCAATATGATACAATAATAGATATTCTATCACTTAACAAGTTCGGTAAAGATAAAATTCCAACAAATATATACTTATTGCAGGTTGAGTTCCCAAAAAAAAGGTTAAAAGTTTTTAAAAATAGGCATGTGCACCTAGATTGACATAGTTAATATTTTATATTGATAATAACTCAATGTAAGAAAATAATTTTAATTTGACGGGTATGGTTGGTTCTATGAAGACTTTGATATGTTTACATACACATTACCATTTTTTTTATAAATACCATGTCTGTGTTAGTCATTGTTGATGCTATTGTGGATAGTTATAAATTATCTCAGTCTGACGCGTATAACTCACAGTCATGTTTTCACTTCGCCAAGCACGTGGAATAGCACAAAAATGCGATGCGACAGGTGCTCGCCGGGCATCGATGGGAGATTCCCATAATCCCGGCTCGGACCGCTTAATTACACGCGGGGTTAATGAAGAATGCTGACCCATCGCTTGTCATTAGTTACATCTTCTTCAAAGACAATACAGCGTTTCACTATAACTTCGTAATAAGTACGGAGCCCTGTCAAAACTGTGAATAAACTACAATTTTGGAAATACAGTTAAGTTATAAATTACCCAAACCAATCTCGATCTTCCCAGCCGTTGTGAGAAATTGCCGATTCATTTAATTTAAATATTTTGATTGAATATTTCTTTGTAATATGTCAAATAACCATGAATTTTTCTTTCTAAATTAATGAGTGTCTTGTGAAGTGTGACCTGACTGATTTGCATAAATTAAAACGAAAATCCCGCCTTGTTTAAAAATGAAATATCATTTTTTGATGTTAATGGGGTAATTAATATAAACGTTACGAAATATTTACTTATTAACGTCAAAAAAGGTTGAGATTGGTTTTGAAATATTTTCTCACAATATTTGATTTTAAAAATACTTTATAGATTTACAATTTAATAATTTAATCAGCTGGTGAATGTAAAGATATTTAGGGTGACCGTTAATTATGTGTGGTGTAACCAGACCTGTCAATTTGTATGTTCAGGAGTTTAAAATAAAAATTTATACATGAAGCAAAGCTTTCAAGTTCATGTATAATATTCATTTTTAACAATATAAGTATCGAGAAATCGAGTCTATAAATTTTATTTTTAATAAATTTTGAATAGTATATTGATGACATATATTTCACAACAAATTCAACCTGTCTTTCTTTTATTCAATATGACAATATATTTTTTTAAAGAGTTGATCAAATTAAAATTGTATTTTTGCTTTAAAAAATTAGATTTATTGACAAGACAACTAATAGAAAATTTTAACTTTGGGACTAAGAAAATCAATAATCAAAACTAATAGTTTTAAAAAATCATTAAATTTTTCAGCATAGCAAATGTTGAAAATCAAAACTAGTTTCAGCAAAACATAGCGAATAGTTTTTTGATAAAAAAATTATATTAAATTATTATTTGATTTTAACGGCAGTAAATCAAGCGAAAGAGGCATTTATTGGAGTTTTTTTATATAATGTAAATAATAAGTATTATTTGAGGTTATCGATGAACAAATGAATCACAAAAAGCTTCGCGCATGCGTCGGGCCGATATATCACAAATAATATGTTTGCATTGCGCACACGAAGCGCTCATTGCCAGCCAACCCTTTGTAACGGAGCTGTGCCGATCATGCACGCGCAGTTTTTTCACATAATCCGTAGATAATGCGCCCCTCCATGACTCACGTATGGGCCTTCCTATTTACTGTAAGATACATTTCGTCCGAAACTAAGAGTATAAACACGAAAAACTTATATATGACCATACCATACCATGACGGCTTGAATAAGGCACAGTCATTGCTGAAATTGTAGCCGCTGAAATGAAATATGAATTGTGAAAAAATCTAGTCTTGTTTAGTCTGGGAGAATGCTTAAATAAAAAATATAACTAGGCATTCCATTAAGTATTTAATTTAAATTTAAAATAAATTAATATATTTGTTTATGAAAATTCCACTAAGGCCATAAAAGATTTAAATAATGTGTTATTTTTCAAATATATATTGATCTTCTTCTTCAGATAAGTTATTTAAACATTCGTTTATCTATTCAAGGAGTAAATAGTGACTGTGAAAAGATGCCTTACGAGAGTCCTAGTAGATGAGGGAAGACTTTGTAAAAACAGACTTTAATGGCAGAGTTTAGTAAGGAATAAAAAAATGAGTTATATTACAGTTGATTTTGGTTTGGTGCGTGGCTATCCTCGTCCTGCGCGCAGGTTTCGGGGCTAGAAATGAATGGCATTCATGATTTTATAGATACAATAACGTGTTAGGCCGGGAAAATTAGTGGGAAAAACTCTTTATTTGCATGTGCTTATGTGTAATAAACATCTACGAACTAAAAAACAAAGATAAAATTTATAACAATTACAAGTAGGGCATGAGGATGCAATGATTACCCCTGGGTATGCTTTTTGACTACTTGGCGTTCCTTCTTGTATGGGGTGCTCCAGGAGCCGTCAGAGACTGGAATGGGGGGAATTTATGTCTGTAGTGGACAGTCTAGGGTAATTTTGTAAGGAAAGGTTTGTATAACATATTGACAAATATTTAAAACGGAGACGGTGTTTGTGCTTATAATTTTGAACGTAGTTTGCTTGTATTGTGGCTATGAGTGCGCACAAGCAGGTACTTGGTGATTTATCGGGCTGACCCGCGGCGTGCGCGCCACTTCTCACCGCGGGCTTGTTGGCCGGCAACACTGCGCCTCCAATAACCACACTGCCTAAGCTTGACTTTTCCATTACGAGATGTATGGATTCCCATGATTTATCTGCGGTCGTGACAATGCGCAGTCAAATTTCAGAGTCAATATTTGAAAAAATATTTATGCGATGGAGCTATTTTTAAATTTATATATATATATATATATGAAGGGATTCAGAAATTATTTTTATACTATTATATTAATTATAATCTCGATCAAATAGTAATAAGTAGGCAGCACTATCAGGTCAATTTTAGTGAGTTTGTTAATTCCAATGGGAAAGGTTAGTGAAACCGGTCATTAATAAAATTAAGAATATGGTAGAATCAAAACAGTATTTTAATTAATATATTAAAATAGAGCTCCATTATGTCAAATATATTGAATATATTAAATGTTATTGAGGTTCATATTTAAATACAGACTTCTTAGTATTGTACTCAAAACTCTACTTAATTTTACATAATTTCGAAAGCAATATAAATGAATACACGAACTTTCAGTAGACGGATTATTTGAAGGATTCAAACTGATAATGTACGAATTTATGTGATAAATAGTTCCTTTAAATCAAACAATTCTGCTTTCTCGGGAACCACTGCTTAACTTCCCCGAGAAGGTGACCCTGTGACTTTCAAGTGGATTTCAAAACCTTGAAATTCGCCTTTGATATTACAAAGGGAATTCACTTAACCGATAAACGTTTGTCCTACATCGAGTACTTTACCAATATTTATTGGCTATTACGAAATAACCTTGTCGGTATATTTTTACTACGAATTCAAAGCCATAAATTGAAATATAATTGTAATTTTATCATCATTTCGAATATTTAGTATACTTGAAAGACAAGTAAATCTGATTACCGACTTTTACCTACAGATTTTATGGTTTATCTTAAAATAAAATAAGGTACTCATTTATAACCTTTTATTTTTTATGAAAAAAATCTTGTTTCTTCACACGTGGTTTTATGAAATTAAAATAATCTTAAACATTATACTTGTTGAATTAAAATAATCTTGAAAATATATTTAAGTTATAATTTACTGAGAAAACAAAACTATTCACAATTAAACTGGATACTAGTAAAACAATAAACAATTTACAAATCAAACATTAAACTCAATTTAACTGAGAAATTTAGATAACTAAAAAAAACATTTAAACAATTTTTAATTAGTCAACCATCAATACAGGATTGTTACATTAAAGCAATAATAACTTCTAATACATCTATCAGTATACGGATGCCGAAAATCAAATGTATTGTTTACAAATACAAAAAATATGCAGAAAATTACTTGTTTCAAACGGTAAGCAATATCGTAATTTATACAAACATAAACCTGTATTTCATTTTTTTACTAATTATATAATATAAATTTTAGTATTAAAAACAATATCCAGCGATTTACTTACTTTCAAAGGTACAGTGACAAACAGCCTCCGCGAATCCATGAGACTGCGGCGGATGTCTGGACCCCCGCGCCACCCTCCCTCTCCCAGTGCACCCCTCCAGTCGCACGGGGATTAAAGCCGCGTCGCCAGGGATGGAGCCTGAGTTTTAAAGTGCGTTTGTAGGGGAAGTTTTTTTTTATTTCTTTTTTTTTGGCTGCTTAAAAAATTAAACTGTGAAATATGATTGTGATTTTTAGCTGTATTTACCTGACTAAAAATTTATACATTGTGCACTTTATTGTGCTTTGAATATTCGTGCTAATTTTTTTATTGTTATTCTTTCAATTTTACTCAAAATAATCAAACAAAGTATCTTAAGAAACAAGGCACAAAACTCAATATACGAATATTTATCATAACATGCTCTCAATCGTTTCTACACGCAATATTTTTCAAATCTTTTAATTGAAGGGACCTGATAATTATTGCATTGTTTTCTCTGCATCCAGTTCGGTTCTTCGTTGGTCTGGTAAGCGATGCGCCGCGCTGCGCTGCCGGTATTATGATTATGACCCGTGCTAAGTAGCAAACAATGGACATCGCCCTTCATTGAAAGCTCAGAGTTCTCATGGAGTCAAAAAGTCTTTCACAGTCGCCGTTCTCATGCGATAATCTGCTTACCATTAACTGTGACCTAGTTGCTGAGACGAATCATACAAATGGGCAGTCAAATATATTACAATTAAATTGCGCGTCAAAGAGAGGGGAGGTTCCAATGTCCTGCTACTTATTTAGTACTTTAAATATATTTCACAAAAGCTAATTTACTTAAATATTCATCCACATATCACAGACAGAACAAAGCTTGTATTATCACTACGATAAATCTTAAAACCACACTATATTGAATAACCGCAAACTTAAAATTATATATTCAAAGTGATTTGAGACTATGTTTATCTTTTTACACCTGTATACACACTGACTTATTGAGATTCTTGGACTTGATCTTAATACTTTAGATCACCATACAAACATGATTATCATAATATGACAATACGAGGTTGAATTTTCAGCAAATTTCATAATTTAATTAACATTTTTTACTGATTTTTAAATTTTATGCATTTTTGAAATAACACACAAACTGATGTTAAAGAATTAATATGGAAAAGTCGCCCTAAAATTCCCTAGCAAATTAAGTAAATCGTTGCCTTAACAAACGCAATTATTCCCTTTCCACGGGGAGACGGAATTATTTTCAACCCTTTTTATCCCCATTATAATTTCACCATGTTTATCATTTCACGCTTAACTTTTTATTTGCTTTGTGTTTGCTAACCGGGCCCGGTTTTTAAGACTCCTTTGTAAGGATTTTTTCAGCTGAAGCGCGAAGCCCGGCCTGAAGCCGCGCGCCCAGTCGGCCGCTAAAATTACCCGAGTAATTCGCTGCAAGTGAAATCTGATTGTCTCGTGCATCATTAATACTGACTCGTTATTTTGGTCCGTAAACGGTTCGTCGAGCTGAAATATGGTTTTAAGAATAAACCTCCGCCAACATATTAATGGGTTTTATCTTGTTTCCACTTTCTCGTGTTTTTTTTGTTTCACTCCGCGCTGCGGTGCTGAAACAGGTAGACCATTTAAATTGGGCTTTTTTTAATCCGAGGAAGATCTAATTTTTTATGAGTTTTCTTTACAGGCATATTCTTTTGTTAAGACTTATAAATTAAAGCAATATTTTTCAGTGTGAAATTTTTAATTCCATTATATAACCAAAATCGGAGCCTTTGGTTTTTTTAGATTGATACAGATCCGTGATTCACACCTTTTTATATGCATTCACATTATTTGAATGTAATTTTATTGAATACGCAAGACTTATTTACATTAAAGCACTAAGATTTTATGAAGTAAGATTTGTATCTATAACAATAGTAACAATTAAATTGGCAAATAAGGAGTGAATCTTGTTAGTATCACCACCGTTATAAAGTACCGACATAAAGAAGAGACGAGACTCCAGCGAGCAGCCACGCTTGCATCATGCCAGCAAGCTCCATGCGAGAGGGATACATCCATCAGACGGAAAGATCGAATAAGTTCCCAAAGATCCAATGAGTGACTTCCTGATCCGCTTCTATTGCTTCAGAGCTATAAAGTTTTATTTATTACCGGATTCTCGGCCTCCGATTGGTGGACTCTTGCTTCGGAAACCGGAAAGGAATTTTTGCATACGACAGAAAATAATATAAGAAAAAGTCCTTTTTGCATTTTTTAGCGGAAAGCTTCGGTCGCTTCATACAACTTTGAGAAGAACCTTTTCCTTCGAGTTTGCTGGGAATATATTGAATGCTCTTCCTAAATATCAAAGTTTCTTGCTTTCCGATTCGTTTTTAGGTTTTCTCGAGTATTCTTGCGAATTTATTTATCGTTGCTTACAAAAATATCATTGTGGGTTAATAACATCCAATAGAACGGACATTTATATAATAAAGACCTAATATATGACAGTTTGCAAGGATTTCTGTATTTTAAGCACCTAATAGAATCAATAAATATAATAATAATTGAGTTGTGAATATGTTATCGGATGGAATACATAGCTTTTATTATAAAACTTAAAACTATAAACGCCGTCTGCCGCTGATCCAGCCTATAAATTAATAATGATGGTGCCATCTCCTCCGGTCATCAAAACATCAATTACCATCAAGTAATAACTTATGCAGTTGGAAATGTACCTTCTTCTTTAAACTGACATAACTCATTCATTCTTATTATACAACGCATTCATTATGAGCTGCATCTACATATATCCAGTGTGGCTCAACTCGACATTACGCAGAGAGCTGCTCCAGCCAGGCAGTGGGCGGCCCACCATGAAGCCGCGCATCGGCTCCGGGATAATGAGATATCCCTTGGCACCATACTGATGGCCTGCAAACTTAGAGAGCACCTTCATAGTATTAAACATATAAAATAATGCACAACGATATGTTTTTTTTCCTCAAATTCCAAGTCTTCCAATATCCTTCATAAATTTGATGATTGCTGCGAATTAACTATATTAAAAAAAAAAAATTCGTGTTAAAAACTTACTATATATTTTTAAAAGAAGAAGTGTAAAAATATATTTACATAATAATAATAATTGACTTAACAAAATTTTGCTTGGAGTTATTATAACTGAAGGTTTTTTTTGTGAGGCTACAATGCATGGCAATCATTATTTTCAGAGATGCTATGTAGAACAGACATCTTCATCACGGCAATATTCATTTACGAAATAAAATCTCCTCGGCAGAGTTCACGGTCATAAGACGAGCCCTTCTCCCTGACCTTTCAGTGCTGCCCGGTGGGACGGAGTGTGAGAACGACTTCAGCTAGAATCTCGGTCATTAGGGATAACTGAATGGCCTGGCAACACTATCGTGGGAGAGCCGTCTGACTGCTCTGTGTACCGAACATTATCGTTAGCGGTTTGACGTCTGTCAGATTTTTCTGGCTGAGTAAGGAGCACTCTTTGATATCTTTAACAGAGTGTTTCACTTTTATCAGTGCGTTGAAAACACACGTAAAAAAAAAACATGAACACACAACTTCATATTTTAAGACTTGTATAATATTATACAGATTGTAAATAAAATAATCGAAGTAAGATTTTATACGATTTTTATTCGAATACTCTGCTCAAAAATGTTTAAAGAAGCAATAAAGTATCTACTAATTGAAATGATATTGCATGAAATAAATGTATATTTTTAACAGAATGCGGCCAGTGCGCCTAAATTTATTGGCTTATCTTCATAAACAACGATATTCAATTCGCAATAAACAATTTATAAAGACGTTCACTTCATGAATCGAGGGATTTCACACTTTTTATGCGACGGTTCGCCCCCGTATCGGCAGAGAGTGTTATTTAAAAATCCGCAGAATTGCTTACGATTTTGCTTGGCGAACACATTATTTTCAAAGCTATGGCATCCTTATCGGAGATCCCACTACCAAGAATGGCCGATAAACTTTCTGCCAACTGTTAATTTGAAACAACTTTCAAAGCAATCTTTATCATTACAACTGTGTACTAAAACAATTTTTAATGTTCAATTGTATTTAATTTAAAATTCTAGTTTGATGGTTATAAATATTTTATTTAAAAAATAATTTTATTACGTATAGGATTTATAAATTTGATTTTGACACATGCTTCAAAAAGTTCTAATTAATTTTTTTAAATATATTTATTTCATATGAACAAATTCAAACTAGAATATCTTTACACTGGTCCATTGTTCACGAGACAAAAACTATTCGTGAAAATTCACCTGCATTGTGCTCTAAGATATGATACCATTATGTGCATAATGCTTATAAACCACATGCATTCGAGCACTCGTATTAGTCTATCGTAATGTGGCGTAGCGAGAGAGGAGAACCCAAGAGCCGCGCAATCACATTTCACTCATATCAAAGCTCGAGTTCACGGTATATAATCGGCGAGTATTACGGAGTACATGGACCGCGAGTACTCCGGGTTGTCGGGTACGGAGTCCGCCTACAGTATTGTTCATGAGAAGCTGACCTCTCTGGGATAATGCAAAACCTTCGGATAGAAAGATCAGAATGGCGTCTAATAAATTGGCTTGTTGCTGTGCATTTTTACATTACCAAAGTCACTTTATCATGACTCATAAATCTTCGGCTTATCCCACAAATGAGTATTATAGTTAATCGCTGTATTGTTCCTTGTTGTATTTATAAATTATCGTATATAAAATACTATAGACTTGTATAAAGTTATGTCAAATTTAGAAAAAATTAATTGTACTTATTCAGCGTTATTATTTCTAAGACTGTAAAGTTCAAAATACTAACAAATATAAAGATACAAAGCAGCACCCAACTTATATCAGATGCTGTTAAGACTTCTAAGTTTTTCTCTGCTACTGGTAGTTCTATACCAAGTTGAACCCAGAAACAGCTTTTTGATACATCGCATCTTCTGGATTCTCTAAGACAGTTTCACATTTCCAGAACACATGAATAAGGTGAATTGAATTCATTCAAGCTTTGGTAATATTTTTGATAAACTTATTTTAATTCGATTCACTACTCAGAGACTGTGCCCAAATATGTGCTCCTTAACATTTTTATTTCTTCGGTATGTTTAGACACTTTTCAGTAGTTATTTTTGGATATTGTTTTGTATTAAATTTTGGCACTTTGTGTAAATATTTCACATGCCTTTTAAAATAAAATTCTTTTTTTCAGAAAAATTAAAAAACATTATGCAACAACCCACTATGTACATATAAATAAAAACAATTTTATTGGTCATGAATATCAGTGCAAATTTAAACTTAATTTAAAAATCTTACGTTATTGTTTTTTTAAACTTAAAAACGAATTGCTCACCTTTTATTTCTAAACTCGAACTTGTTATATGATAAATATAAACGGATATTTGTAGTTATTTAAAAATATTCTGTAAAACGTGAATCACAATTTCTCCCCCTTAAAAATGTAAAGTACATCAAGTAACGTCCATGCATTAATTTCGATTACGTGTCTATGCAACATTAATTTTATTGTCTAGTCCTTTAATTAGAATCAGAGTATACAAATGTCTCAATTAATAAAACGGGGCAATTTACGGAATCTAGGTATACAGGAGTACATAAACAAGACCATGAGTCACGGGGGATTAATGGATGTACCTTTTTATTAGGAAGAAAAAAGTGGGGCAGAACTCCCCTTAAAAAGAACAGTAAAAAAAATCAATAGAATAATCACCTGAATAAAAATATTTATAAAAAAATGATTCTAGCGTATAATACCACCGTTATTTTAATGCAATGGTTGCATCGAAGATATAATATATATTTTTTTATAGGTTGATTTATAATACTTATGGTGATTTATCTCTTTAGAAACAAAGTTAAGCAAAAATATTTTTTTAATAATGTTTTCCTTATTTATACATTGTATTCAACGTTTTTTAATAAATGGAAAAATCACATTAATACTATAAATTTTTAGTTTGTTAGTTATGTAAGCATCTATTAAATGTGATGAGTAACAAATATTTACGAGTAATTTTATTTATAACTCAGGGAGCAAAAATAAATCTGAATAACTCATAATAATATTTTTGGATTTCCGTTTATTTTAAAAACAACTCACTAACAATAAATAGAAAATATAATAATATACATTACAAAAAATTGTAAATATTGAACATAAATATCCCAGTAAAGGTATAAATTTAGAACTTTTACTCCTCTAAAGCGTTATTGCTTATATCTGCGATATATAAAATAAGAATTGTGAATAAAACGCTCCGCACAGAAGCTGGCTAGACGATTTGTAAACAAGACATAATGGTCGTCTGTTTTTATATTTACAGATTTTCCACAACGGGTATTCAAATATCTTATCCATGGAAACAAAGAAAACTCCCAGGAATATTTCTTGTCTAACAAACCCTTGGACGCTCTCATGTGTAATGCTTTAACAATCGTCATTTTATTATAAATGATTGGTATAGTTTCTATATTTGAAAGTTTTTTTTCAGCACTAACTACAATAGAATAATGCCGCAAAATTTAGTTTTTTATTTGCCTCGGTAATTCCATGGCGTGCGCTATAAGTACAGTGAACTCTTCAATGGTTTAATATTATACTTATCCATACAAAAGTCTTGCAATATGCAATGCTTTTTTTGAAATTTCTAGTAAGCCCGCAACACCAAACTCATAAACTTGTAACATTTTTCTCAGTGAAGAGAATAATATATTTCTTTAAGTTTCTTTGATGTTTTGGAGTTTTGCTTTGCATCGAGATTTTTACCCTTTTATGTGTTTATGTAACTTTTTAGTGATTTAATGATCATTTAAGAAGGAATTTGTTTTGACATTAATAGCAACCGTTATGCTTGTTTTAATATTAAAATATTCAAACACGTCTTTTTTTGTTGTTGTTGATAAAACAAATAGAGAGTGAAGGGAAAATCTCTCAAGTAACTATTTTTAAAAAGTCTGTCGAAGTTTAGAAACGCCAATAAAATCTTATCATGTAGTTGATTTTATGGCTAGTTTAAAACTCCTAAAGCAAATAACTAAATCTATAAATTACTTCAAAAACATTGGTAAAATATCTATAAAATCTTCAGCGCTTATCATTACTACGTAAATAAAATATTTTTATTTTCCGACAGTCAAACCAAGTAAGATAATACCTTAAATAAATAAGTACCTCTTATACCTGATATATATTTTCCTTTGTTAAAATTATTTACATTCGTGGCTGTAAAATACTTCTGTACAATAAAGTGTTTGATTGCTTAAATAACATGAATGTATATATAAAGAAGTTTTTTTTTGAGAGTAATTTAATATTCATTTTTTTACCAATTATTAGTCAATACTAATAAAAGCTTATTATATAAAACTTCACATATTTGATAAAAATATGTAATTGGCATAAACGTATTTTAAAAATCAATTTCAAATAAATGTCACCCCTAAATTTACTTTTACATTCTATTAACACTTTCAACCGATAATTAAATACTTTTTACGAAACATTAAAAAATATGCTTAACTAATGTCGCCATTAAAATCATCAGAGTTTTTTTTTAATAACATGATTCTTATTTTACTATATGATGACAAACTATTTACAAAGCAAACAAGTAAATACGTAGCATTACGTTACTGCAAATAAGAAAGTATTGTACATAGAAACGAGCTTATACGTAAGAACTATGAAGATACTTTCTGCAAATATACTACAACAGTATTATTTTTCCCTAGTAAATAAAATATTTGTCTAATATTCACTTTATTTATGTTGTCATTCGGTTATCTTGTTTACGTATGATATAAAAAGTGATACGTTGCTACGGCGTTGAGTATTCCAGTCGCGCTGGACCAACGTAAACAATGTTGACCCGAAAACCAAAATATCAAAACGTACAACATCCTCCGAGATCAACAGAGTGCGAACACGTCTTCAAGACTCTGTCACATCGCTGTGCGGTAAGCTATATTTACATTGGCTGGCCGAAAATAAAAATAAAAAAGCCCAGCTGATGGCCGTCCCGCATCATATGCGCGACTGTGAAATATCACTCCGATGCGGAAAGTTGACATTGACCACCTACGGAATATTATTCGCGAGAACGCCAAAGTAAAAGATAAGCATAAATTTTTCCTCGTGTGGGAGGATTAGGCTACAGCCTCAGTGCGACAGGGTTATGCATTATGATATGTAGCCAGTGTGTCCTGAGTTCAAATCCGCATCTTCATAATCATCATTATCGATATCACTATTACCCTTGTTGAACTCGACCTCTCGAAGAACCATTTTCTATTGCCACAAAATGCTCTTTATCACCCTCTATCATTGCTACTTCCATCTACTGGCAAGATAATTGTTATAAACAATACGTTGAATGAAAAAATCCGATACACTCGGTAGCCTTATCGTAGGGTTTGTTAAAGTATTTTTGTTGTCCCGCTGCACCCAGGCCACACGCTCGCGCTACAGAATAAGCATCAGCGAAACACCTGTAAAGAGCGCGCGATGACAAAGTGCCAACACCGGAGCGCGAAAGCCTTATTTACTCTCTGCGTACCAAATAGTGAACTGCAGAACAGACTGCAGGTATCGCTTGTCGGTAAATATATTTTATTCATGTGAATATTTAACGCCGCGAGGGAATACTGTAGCAGCGTTTGAACTAAATTAAATTGAATTTAAATTTTACGCAAATATTAAATTACACGCAAATAGCTCTATTTTATGTTGTAGAAGGTAAAGAAATAGCATGATAGGTAGCATCTGCCCGAGATATTCAACAGCTGTTGGCTGTAATATTAACATGCGATGTAGTAGGAATGAAATAACTGTTATGTTATATAAAGCTACCCACTTGCGCTCGTCAGGGATTCATATTGTAATTACGAGAACTCAAGTGATAATTTTGCGAGGATTTCGTTTCAAGAAGTAGGTACAAGTTTTATTTTACAAATAATATTTATCTGCCATATCTATTTATATCAAAATTAAAATTTTATTTGTAAGAGTTATGAAGTAAGCTTATACTTCATAATTACAATACAGATGTATCGTGATGTTAAAACAACTATCTAACAACATGCATATGATTTTCAATTTCATTTGGTTGATATACAGTGCTACAAAGTAATTGCTCGTAAAAACGTGACAAATTGACATGCCATATTCGAACCTCATATCATGCATACTTTAGAAAAATCGTCTGAACTAAATAAATCAATACAATTTAAATTTTAGTCTGAGTTATGGAGCTCACACACAAAACTATATATTATCGCAAGAATATTAATGTCTAATTAAATGGATGGTGATCCGCTCCTCCCCTGCGCATTATTCGTAGTTAGTCATAAAGAGCTTCGATTGTGTTGTCACGGAGGACAAAAAAACCATCGATTTATATTTCAAAGTGCAGAAATAACCGCGGCGAAGTTCAACCAGGCCATAGAGTGCGACCGAAAGTTCACAGAGTACGCCTTTGTGGTACATAACTTAAGGGTAGGTATGACAGCCGGCGGCCATTTTGCTCACGCGGGGTCAGCGGGAACAGTCAAGGTCATCGCCTAACAACACAATCATTGCATGCAGAGCGCTGGAGAGCTCCGGGGAGCGGAAGATGCGCCGGAGACGGTCGGCAAAGCGTCAATGCGCCGGGGTTATTGTGATGCGCGATTTTCGAAATGAGTTTTGTGATTGATGTGTGTGAAAAGGTTGCCTTTTGCCTCTGAGAACATATTGATATTGTACCGTTGCGGTATAGATTGCTAGAAAATGCGCACAAAGTTCAAATCACTTTGAGAATACCGCGTACCAGGCTTTAGAAAAAAAAACTAAGTATCATGGTTTCGTGGTGTTTTTTTTTTTTTAATTTTTCAATTTTCCGCTTATGTAGTCTTTGGATATTTTATAAATCGATAGCTGGATAGAATAAATGGTACGCGATTAGTAGATTTATGGCCAAATAATGATGTGGTAAAATTACCAATATTAACCCTGATTTTTTTTTATATTCATGTTTATGATTGCTGACTTATTACATGGGATAACATTCATATTCTAATGATGTGACATAGAAAAATAATTAATCTAACCGTTTTAGACAGTATTTAACTTCATAGAAATAAAAAAGAATATAATTTTTCAAAAATGGTGGTATAAACAAATTTAGGATTGAAAATATACTTTTGATGAACGATACATTAAGAATGGATTGAATAGTGGAAAGGAAAAAATAAATTCTGGGTCTCAGAAATCAATGCGATAGCCTTTTGAGCTATTTTTACATATTTATACCATTTTAAATTACAAAAGCTCTCATTGCTAGCATTTTTTTCGAAGTACATATTTTTACAAATATTTAGGAGTAAAATTGAGCCAGAATGATTTTTTACTATGTTGTTTTATTTTTTTGTTAATTTTAAACACCCCAAAAAGACTTTTAGAAAAATCAGAATTCTTTCAACAGCGCGAAATCTCTCGTCAGGAGTACAATGCAACTGGATCCTGCAGAGTTCTTGACCCTGACGTCCCCAGGACCTGGTCCCCGCCCACAGCCGGGGTCTCCCACGCCCGCAGATTTACTGACTTGTTTTCGCTTCACCATCCCAGGACCTACCTACTCCTTCGCAGGGTTTTGTTCCGAGGAGGTGATATTTCTCATTGGCTGCTCCTAATTAATAGGCTGTTGGAAGCGTACTTACTTCACTTGCGTTACTTTGCGAATGAGGAAAATACATTTATTAAAATACACACACACTCACTTATGGATATATTATAAATATATATCGAATTTTATAAATAAATATTTTTACATACAACAAGTACATATAAAATTTATTGATTTTAATATTGAAAAACATTTTTGAGAATTTTTTATAAATTAATCATTTATGTGGATTTCAGTGATTATCGCTAGTGGTTACTTCACTCCACAATTAAATATTATAGTGCATTTAATTTTTTTCGTGTAGATATCCACATTTTTAATGAATTCAACAACATTTATAACCATACTAGAAGTTGAAAACCGCTCAATTGAATTTTAATTTACGCCATTTTCTTTGCCAATTACTAATCCAACTCCCAGTTTGCGTGCACTTTAAACACTGGACACATGCAGCATGCAGTAACATAAATTTATCAAACGGACATGCAAATAAAACCCGAGAATAATGCAAGCTTAATTCACTTAGAAAGCGCTGTACTGGGTTAGTTAGCGGGAAAGTACGATTTACTTTAAACCGAGAATATTGGCCTGAGTGTCAGTGGCAGACGAACTCGTGCGGCGGGCAGAATCACGACTCTAGCTGCATTCCTCTCGCTCGGACTGCAGTCCCCGTGCTGCCGAGCGAGACGCAAGCCTCGTGATGACTTTGTCGTATTTTCAGTAAAAAGTAAGTGGATACTACCTTCTGCTCTCCAGATACTTGGTTTACAAATGGGATAATCGCGGCGCTCACGACTCCCTTTAAGTGAATTTTTTTTTAGTTTTATATTTCGTCAACATTGTTAAGCGACTTCAGACATCGCACAATGGTGTTATTCATCACACCTGTGTTTTCAGAGCAGGGAAAAAATAATATCGTTAAAACTCAGTCTGAACTTTATAAATCACGTTTTATTTTACGAAATAAAGCGATTATTGGCTAATGACCCGGTCGTTTATCACGGTCGAGTACTCATAATAAAAATAGTTTTTTTATTTAATTTAATCATTTAATAAAAACATACCATATTATAAGAATACGTATTTATAGTGTACTTTTAAAAGCTACTGCCTAAGTATTAGATAATATTCTTTTCAGATTGTTGATGCCGCGTGTAATCAAAGTGCATCGTCACTCCTGAGATAAATTTCGTGAAAGGACAGGACATTCCGGGTGATAGATTCGTATTAAAACGCACCTTCCATAGAAAAAGTTGCACTATCATAGTGTGGATTGGAGGATTAGGGTCGAAAGCGGCTCCTGCAGTTTCTGTCAGGTCAAATTCAATACAATTTAGGGGCTCGCCTTTAATGGAGAAAGGGCCTCTATCTAAGCCCTATTTGAATTTAAACGATTTTTGATGGGCAGAGCGCAGCTCCCAAAACCGGCAGCAGTTCCGTGAACTAAAGCGCTTGAATGATAAGTTACCTTATACAGTCTTTTCCGTGAAATACTGGACATAATGCAGCGAAACCCTTTGAGTCTTTTCCAATAGATTTCCAATATCTTTATGTATAAGCTATTCTAAATTATCGTTGTTGATAGTAAAAAGTACATTAAAAAATTTGTTAAAACTTTTTATATCCAATATTTTATCGGTGCTTTGTATTGACTCGATTGTTAGATTCCAAACTTTTTGTAGACATTTTAACCTGTCACGTCTTTTGGTGTACAAAACATCAAAAAAATCAAACAATTGTTTTAATGAAAAATATTATCAGATTCCATTCAACATCATTCCAGTAAAATAAACAAGACATCTGCTTTTTGTGGCCATTACAACATTAATCAAAATCAATGGTATGGTAAGATAACCATATATCCAATAACTTTTGGAAATTCGATTTTAGGTGATTTAGATATATAATAATATGATGTATATTTGTAGTTATAAAAATTCAAAAATAAAAGATTTGTAACTCTGTTAATGATTTTAATGTATGTCTGTTTATTACTGAGCTTTGATATGGAAATTACAAAATAAAAAACATATACTCTGCCTGTAAATGACTGAACCGTTTAAAATGCAATTTCGTTTTTTAACCGAAATGAATGGCAAAGCAGTAAAAACATCACTTTGTCAATAAAAAATATCTTATAAATAAATTGGTGGACACCAGCCGATATCGGGCAAAAGCTATAAAGGATTTCGTCCGCCATAATAGAGTGTTTTTTTTACTGTCCATAAATCACGATGTCCATTGAAAACACACTACTAGTCCCTTTCACAGATCGACAGAGGAATGTTAGTATCGGAGTCCTCCGCACGAAAAATGGTCGGCAGACTTTGAAAAATAAATTTAAAATTGATGTCACCCTGCGATTTATTTATAGGTATAGCGAGAAAGACAATAAAAATTTGCATTATACGTCTCGATGATATTCGCAGAATCCATTTGGATTCTAATCTATGAAATATTAAAAAAAATCCCAATAAGATCGGTTGCTGTGATTTTGAATTGATTTTTTTTTATTCTGTTGCCATTCCGAGTTGGGTAAAAATAATTTCTAAGAAACGTTACAGATGAGTGTGTATTCAGACTATAGGTAAGCAGAACACGCATTTTACGTAAGACTTTTTTTATAAAAGCTCCAATAAGAACGCGTTATAACTGTGATGGACTTTCGTAAGCTTTACAAAAGAAAAACTTAATATAAATATGGTACAAAGCTATGTAATTAAAATCTACAATATTTAGAGTTTTATAAGAGTGGACATCATAACTTGATATCGATTTTAAATAAAATCTTTGGAAAGTCTTAAAAATAATCAGTCTGGTCGGATAAACCCTTATAATAATAGTAAGAATATCATAACTGTATATTATTTAGTTTATATTTCAATTCATTAAAATAAAAATAAAAACATTAACATTGGCGTGGTAAAATTGATAACATTTTATTATATTATATATAATATGGGGACCATTGTTTTTATATTTATTCCTTTACTTTTCAGGGCCTACTGCAGACTTTAAACTTCTTAAAACAAAAATGATCAATATCGCTTAAATATTGAATAATACAAAATTATACATGTATGTCTTGGATCATACTTACGTATATTATGGTGATTTAAGATCACCAAAACCTTTGCTTGGATAGTTCAGGCGCTTACTGGAAGACCATTAGCTCTAACCCTTAGCGTATTTTTTATAGCATGAGTTGTATTTATTTTTTACAAAGCCTTTAAGTATTGTATTAACTTAGAGCAACTGGTGTGTGGTAAAAATAGGATCAACAAGAGCTGTATAAAAATGTAAAGGGCAATGAATAATTGTATACCATAAACATAGGTAGTTAGAATGACAGCAGAAGTGGTAAATATTTTTTTGCATTTGTATCTTTATAAAAATATCACGCCTATGTATGGTGTCAAATCTTAGAAATTCAACTAAAAACATCTGAAATAAGAAATTTTATTGCTGATTGACATTGATGAAAAATATTACTCTGTCTTATAAATTTAAGTTGCCTTATAATTTTGTTTTCATGAAGTACGCTTAGGTCTACTTGTAAGAGACAGAGTTTTAATATCATAATTAAAAATCTGAATGTTGCTACTTCTGACGGTACGCCGGTACCATTTATAAATTTAATTTGGGTCTAAACGAAGACGCTAACTAACAGCTATCGATTAGTATTTTTTATCGTGATGAAATAATTTGTTGAGCTATTATTTTATGTTTTGTAAAGTGTTATTAGGTAGTTTTATAAGGCTAGGACCACACGGTGCACCACAAATCGATTATTGTCGCGAATCAGCCATGAAATTGAATCGGGCGACTCGGAGCCAAACCTTACAAAATTTGATCGCGAGCCGTCCCGGTACGTTAAGTTTTTATACGCGACTGTAATATTATTACCGGTTATATGAACAATGAAAGTTATATTTTTTGCAGTCACCTATTAAACTTAATTATACGGACCCGCTGATAAATCAATTTAAAAACAAGGTACGCAGTTGGTTGTGGCGATTTTTAATGCTTTGAAACTATTCAACAAAAGGGCTGCATATCGCTGTGAAAACCAGTCATTATTGTGATGCTAACGCGAATAAATCTTCAGACCCCTTCCTAAATAAACCGTCCACATGCATTCATCGCTTCTAATGTTCACAAATTTACACTGCTTATATACAGTGTGAATTATGCGCGGTTACGTATTTATTATAATATAAAATTATAAAAAAATATGATAGTGGTTATTATTTCAAATATAACAAAGGTTAGGTTAGGTTAGGTTAAAAATATCAACAAGGTAAATTGGCATCACGCATGCATATTAAAATTCTCGCTCAATCGTTAAATCGTAAATTAAATTCAAATAGTTTGTAAAATATGTGAGATTTAAAGAGAAACACTCAGTTTTCACGACATGATTAACATAAAACCGAATTGTGTTACCTCATTGTCAAATCCCTCGAAGGATTGAAAAAGTCGTTTATCATGGCGGATTATAGTTCTCAAATGTACCGCCCGTGGTTTTGTAAGTGATTTCATTCTCCTCTTCTAGCCACTTGATGCTTGATTCAAATCCCACACAAAGCAAACTCGCTTTCATTCTATTCATAACTCAAAACTGCTTTCGAGAGCGATAGAAATTTAAAATTACAAAAATTAATGCTGGATTATCTTATGTATATTTTAAGGCTCGCCGCTATAATATTTTAGCGCAAAAAATAACTGATACAATATATTGTAGATATATTTGAAACCATTTTTTTAATTCCATTTTTTACGTGTAAGTACACGATTATGAAGCCGTTAAAATTTATTCACACTAGCATGACAAATTTTGTGAAACAAAAATAAGCGATATTTCACAGTGAATTACACATTTAACACACAATTTCTTTGACCTTTTGGTTTTTAATAATAGATCAACTGTATGACTTCGTGGCATACATTCTTAATATATATATTAAGCGTAGATATAATTTCATTGATAGTATTTATCTTAATATTTAATAATCTTAGAGATTACGTTGAAGTTAATAGTTTAAGCTTCAAAGTGTTTACATTAAAATTTATTTGAGAACATCACATAAATATAAAAAAACTGATATGATTCAAAGCATTTTGTGTTGAATATTCCGCATTTGATAAATATAACTTATTAGTATTAATCTTTGGAGAGTTACTGGAACCATAATTTCAACATAACTCATTCAAAAAGTATATATGTAAAATTTTAAATAACATATTTGATAAATACATCAGCTGAAAAAATATAGATTTGGAAAATAAATTATACGAGTAAAGAGGTCCAATCGATATACACTTGTGATATTTATTAGATGCAAACCATTTAGCAGGTAAAACATTTTATCTTTTATATTTATAAAAAAATATTACAATGTTGACTGTACTTTATTATGTAGTTCTAGGTGTTAAAAAGTCCTTTATTCACATTTATAAATTGCTTAAAAAAAATTATTTATACGTGCAACCTAAATATTTAAATAATTTTTCAATATTATAAATTGTAATTTTATCTTGAATATTTCAATATGAAATATTTTCTTTTCACTTTGATCGTAAATGTCAGATACAGATTATATTTTGATGTCGCGAAAAGCTTACATGTGAGCCAATTATCCATAATGCTACATTATAAATTTAAGGATACTAATAAATTCAGATTTCTTGGCTCGTGGTATTTTTACGGCTTGTTATAAAGCTCAAAGCTTTGACGATCGACCCAGTCTTGTGTTCAAGACTTCTCAAGATATGAGAAAATGCTTGGGGGTGACAAGTCGATGTAATTTAAATGAGCAAATAATCGATTGAAAGTCACCATGGCTCAAATAAAATATAACGTTTTATAAATTTATATGTTGCAAAAATATCAAAGATCTGACGTTAGGGACTGAAATTGTTTACAGTTTTTCTACAAAATCATTATGTTGTGTACTTAATTTACCATAAGCTATAATTTGGTTGTATTTATAAAGACTACACCTTAAATATTAAATATTTTCATTGTAGATAACCACGCGTGCGCTTACACATATTGTTAAAACATTACACAGAACCAGCATAAGTTGTTGAGAAAATATGAAATAGTTTACCGCCATTATTGTATATACATGTAAATCTATAAAAAAAATATTTTTTTTTGATTGCTTCACGACTAAGGATTTTTTTATAAATATATTATTATATAGTAATCGATATACAAACGATACATAAAAAAACAAATTAACATTAGTTTTTTTGGTTTCAAAACACTTAACGTATTTTAAATATAGTTTATTAACTAATAAATAATAAATACAACCTTAAAACTTCTTTTGGTATATTAATATTTAGTTACCCAATTTAATTGCATTATTTAGACAATATATTTTTAATGTTTCATGTTTAAATAATAGGAAAAGTGTGATTTACTTAAAATTAACAGTAATTATTTTTACGTATAAATATATAGAGTAAAATAAATGTGAAAAAAGGTTTTAGAGTTGTAAACCCTTAGATTCCATTTAACTCAAAAACGCCTGTCTCTAAATCGCAATTATTTTTTTTTTCCTTTTTTCTTCTCTATCTCTCTTAATTTCTACACGGTGCTTAAAATTTATATATAACAAAAAAATATTTGAAAATAAGTATGACGAAATTATGATTAACGATGTATGTCTTTTCAATAGTGTATTTTTTTTATAAAGAAAACTCGAAGTACAATTGAATACAGTACGAGATCAGTACAGAAGGTGATGACGTCATCGGGTATTATTTCAAGTCACGAGCGTGAAAGCAACACAATTTAAAGCGGAGGATTAAAAAAACATAAGAGACATCTTTTCATCTTTCATCCCACCTTCTAGATTTCTCCATTTCCCATCCAGTTTTACGAACCAATTACGCTGGGTCGAAAAAAGCCCCGGCCGTGTCATTTAGCGGGCGATCCATATCGAGGCTATTCGTCTTCGTCAGGGCTGGACGCATCATTAGGGGGGCGCGCTGGAGGCTCCGGGGTGCTCCAGCCCGGTCACCGAGCTGGCCCCGTGCTTATTCCATTTGGAATATATTGGGTTTTGGTTTTAAAGAGAGTGAATTGTATCTCTATACATGAAAATCTTTACACATATTCAAGGTGACCTATATTTAGGATGTCCCAAAATTAACGCAAGATTTGAATTTGTCGCCATTTTTGCAGTAAAGTTTTAAAAGGCTGCCAAGCTTTCATTATTTTTGAAATATTGTTCAATAATGAAGACACGTTGTTCTATCGTGTAACGCTCCATTTTTACGAATCCTAAACTGTCAGCTGGTGTTCCCAAAATTTTACTGCAAAAATGGCGACAAATTCAAATCTTGCGTTAATTTTAGGATACCTTTATGTACTCGCAATTTAACTGTCATGGTTACGTCGGTTTCTCGCTTACATACTATACAATTATTAAATAAATTGCTATTTCAAATCCACAATGATCAAATAAGAATGTTGAAGCCTCAAAGACATGGGGGGGTGGATTTAAATATTAATAATCCATGTCAATATAAAACTGTCAAGTTTAAATTATTTCTGTTTGACTACCATAACAAATTATAAAAATGTATTCTTGTTTGCATGATTTAATAAAAGAATTGATAAGTCATTAGGAATATTTCGCGGTATTTTTTTGCTAATGAAATAACTTTAGGATTGATTAGTGATTTACGTGTTTTAAAATAAACCACAGTTAGCGTGAAATATCGTTACAATATTATTAATCTCACAATCAATATTTGCCAATCTGAACCCAACGCTAATTCAAATTTTAAATAAATTGATCCCGAGCTTTTACATTTATCTTTCATTTTTTTGCTGTTTTATCCGCTTGTGAGTTTTGATTTATTATGTACAGGTAGTCCTTACTTAAAATCGTATTTTTAATTTATTATATTTTGAGTACACCGCGTAAACTGAAACAAAAGGTGAGCTTTATAAATCTGTTGTTATCTCGCTTATAAATTATAAAAAAAGGAAAAATTTGAATGTTTTAAAACTATTTGATTATGTGATTTAAAAATTCTGTATTCATATGGATCTGTATTGATTCACGTTAGTTGCACTAATGGTTCTTACGTTCTTGAGATGCCTCTCGTTATTCTTCTATCATACTTATACCTCTGATTGTTAATCCAAATCGACCATTTTACTTTACCTTTTTTTTCGAAATCTCTCTCGCTCGAACTCCTACCAAGACCGACCGACAAACCGATTATTCGAGTTAACATATTACAGACTCACTAAACTCGGCTTAATGGTATAAAACGAGAAGTAATGAAACAGTCTTACTTGCTTATCTCTTTTAGAACGAAGAAAACGTGACTAATTGTCTAGATATATTACTTTCTTTCTTTTAGTTAAGATAACTGAGTTCTTTTAATTCTTGCACGTTTCAAAGTAAGGTGACCACGTTGTACCGCTTCTGATTAATTTTAAATTACCTTTGCTCATAAAAATAATACATTATAAAACAATAACATTCTTTGTGTATTTATAGTTTAGTCCGTTTAGTTGCACATATTTTTTTAACATCGCTTTACTTGCACCAGTCAACCTGGATACGTTATATTAGTTTCAATAAGGAAATACCTCAGGTAAAGGTGCGTTATTGCGACAAATCAAGCAAAAAGTATAACAGATTAGACTTTCAATAATTAGGTACCGATAGTTTGGTTAACAACCTGGTTAAATGGAGTACGACTTTGCATCAGAAAGATCACGACTTTTTGACAAGATAAATCGACTGCATTGGGAAAACTTGGTTCAAAAATATTTTAACAATCCATTTTTATGTTCATCTTTCTAATACATAAAGCTTTTGCATTGTTGAACATATTTTAAAAATATCTTAAATTAATCTCAATAAAAACCCATTGTTATATTTAGAAAGCAGTGCCTTAAAACTAGTGGAATTCAATGGTATACACTTCTTAAGACATTTTCTAGAGATAATAATAACAATTAGATAATGTCTGTATCAAAGTTAAAATATATCAATAATTTGACTACATTTTGCTACACGGCTTTTCAGTAAATGGTGTTGGTACAATGTTTGATTTTATTCAATTAATAGTTATGATTTTGTTAGTTTTAAATATTTTAACGCCATTTTTAAAAGCTTTGGGTTTTATCTAGTTCAGTTATTATATATGAACGTTAATGGGTCGTTGCGTTTTAAAATAGTCCATCCTACGAATATCGGCCTCGTGAACGGAATTGGAAATTAATATAATTTGCGGAAAAATCTACTATTAAAAATTTCTGATTTTTCGCGAGATATAAAAATAATGGAAACAGCTCTGAAAGTCCAACGATATAACTGCTTGTGTGCTATTTTATTTCAATGTTTGTTGTAGTTAATCTACCGTGCTTGATAATCACTAAATAGCACATAACACTGTTTTCAATGCACAACCTTATATCAGTAACTGTTTAATCAAAGACATGTTGCTATACAATTAATAATATCAAAATGTCTTATATGGTTAAATGACGTCATGAAATAGAAAGTGTCCCTTTAATTACTGTAGAGAGCTTATATTCACGAGTAAAATAATAACCGATAAATTTTGCAATCTACTGATTATATAAATTATGAATGGCTTTTTCAATTTAATTATATTGCATCGTTATTTGAAACCATTTTTATAAATCAAAAATTAATTATTTAACAAAAGTAAACAGACCTTGCCTAAAAATTAGGTACAGATAGAACAAGGAATAAATCACCATTATTTATTAAAGGGACTTTTCGAACCTTCTAATCACTATCCTGACACATCGTTAAAATACTTTTCTTCTCTATAACCCTCGTAATATAAGAAAACTACATTGTTAGAAGTTTTCTTAGTAATATATATTGGGTTTACATTACTAAATTCCTTTATTACGTTAGATGCTTCGATATTATTTTTTATCAACAACTTCGGTGATAATTCCTTCCCAGAATTTTATGTAAAAGTCCTCTATTATCACATTAAATAAGGCTTATAAATACATCATACGTAAAGTAACTCTCAAAAATATCGTTTTTTTCCGTTATTTAGAAGAAAAAACTTGTGCTATAGTACAAAGTAATTTTGACATAATATTTAAAAGCTTTAATTTCTTACAGTTATCAATAAATTATAGGGTATTTGTAGGTATTGTATGTAGTATAAAATATCATATTTTTTTTATACTACATAATTATTGTTTTAAGACTTTTTTTAAATTAATTTATAAATGTAAAATTTAAAAGTTACATTGAGGGCTGCGATTGTTATCGAGGGCGATAACTATTTGAAACTTGCTTGGTAAAATATTTTTTTAAACTGATTTTTTTTTATTCCACGAACGTCGCGGATCTTGGTCCTTCGTCGGTGTGACAAGTTCCACATCCTCGGTGCCGATCAATTAGCCCTAAAATGGTAATTTGTTCCGGATAAGATCTGCGCGCGTCGCCAGTAGCGCCGCGGAAGGGGGCCCGAGGGGCTCACGACTCGGCCGCCGCGAGACCCGCAGATAACCGGAGCCCCAACCTACCCCGGGACCCCAAAAATGATACACATCTGGACCGAGCTACACACAACCAGCCTAATTAGATGGTCAACTTAATTAAACTATAATTCAGTCATGTTCTGATAAAATAAAGGTTAATCAATGCGTGTAATTTATAAGGTTGAATCAGTACACCCGAAACCATTATATTAGATTACATTCAATAACTATAATCGACACCATTGAATTAATTATTTTTTTACACAACAGAGCTTAAGTTAAGACACTTTGGTTATACGTACAAGTTTAAATGACACGTTTTTGACAATTTTTGTTTTTAATGTACGATTTGAAGTAAAATTGCAGTTCAATTTTATGAATGCTATACTGAAATATTTATATAAAATCACCAAAAGAATAAAAAGCTTTAAAACTCTCCCGAGCTTACCAAAAATAAACCAAAACAAAATTATGTGACAACACGATCACCCTTTCAATGTGAAGTGCTAGATACGAGGGGCTCGGATCCTTACTGCTCTGAATAGGTTACCAGTCTTAAAAAATGTTAAGTGCCCACAACCGGGCCTCCGGGCCTGGCCCTGGGCTGTCTCGAACATCTCGGGAGGTATATTATATAATTTATGCGTAACGCTAACAAGGGTCCGAGAGGATTTGTAAAAATACCAGATGTTGTTTTGGAAAGAATTTTAAGCGCAACATAGGAGATAGTTTCGTCAGTGGAGGGCAATACGATCTTTTCAAAACTTAAGTAAATTCATATAAGTCCTAGCTTTATCATGAATTTTGAAGCTAATTCGTTCTAAATCGCTTCGTATATAACAATTTACTTAATCTTTACATATTTTTTAATCACATTTAATAAATATTTCAATATTTCAATATTGCTTCACACCTGAATTGAAAATGTTATTATCTATTGTTTTATAATATATATATATATATATATATATATATATATATATATATATATATATATATATATATATATATATCCCTATTAAATGATATACGAGTATAACAGTACAGTTAAATATATAGCATAGTAAAATAGGTTTATTTTTATATCTAATGATATTTATTTAAATAAAAAATATAAGACAGCAAAATACCTTTTGGGCCCAGCTATAATTTATTATTATTTTTAACTAGGGATATAACTAAAAATATTTTTAAATACTTGTAATTTATTAATCTAAATGACAAATATTTTAAATTGTTCAAAAATGGTCGCTGGATCTACCGGTCAAAAAACAGCTGTAAAGAGTATTTAATTTTAAAGAGAGCAACAGCTGCATTTGACCTGAATATGTTGGGGGATGAAATTGAATTACTTCAACATTATCACTTGACTAATATTTAGTCTGAATATAGCTAGTTCGTAAAAACAAGCTCTACACATCGGTAAAAAGTTTCATTCCAAAATATTGCAATATTATGACCATAGCAACACATTTTATATTGCTTAAATATATTAATGATAACATGTAAAATATTAAATATTCACAAACTAACCAAAAGTGGTGTCGCACCATATTTGTGTGAAATTCAGTAAACTGGTTACTTTGTTTTATTTCCACAGAATATATAAGTATTTTGAAACAAACATTATTATGCGCTGCAAAATTTGTGCAAAGCATTATGCTCCCCGGTGCATGGCCGGCCTTCCAGCGATTGTAAATTATTCAAAAGTCATTATAAAATTATCGATTGGCCTATTAAAATGTAAATTTGTTTTGGGGATGAATCGCATCCCATTGTTTTTAAACGAGCCATCATAAACCTGCCAGGTCTCGATTTACATTAATCATGATGCCTGCCAGGTGGGCTTCTGTATACACTGTGTGTAAAGGCTTTTTAAGCACACATTTGTGTACAAATTTTAAGCACCAATCTGTTTACCTAGGGGTGGTCTAAATCAGTTCATAGTATGTGGACATTTGTTTATCAAACTCTTAACACTGAATTGAATATAAAGTATGTTTTATTAATCCCTGAAAATTATTAATGCTTATAAGTTTCTTTAATGTAAGAAATTTTATTTATATTATTATTGTTTTGAAATACTACTCAATCTATGAAATTCTTTAAAAAGAAACTAACTAATTATACCTAAATTTATTTAATTATTTTTAATTTTTAAAATTTAAAAGTCAATCATATTATAACGTTAAATTTTAAAAAGGAAGACCCTAACCTAAAAAAACTTTGTATTATTAACCCTAGATAAAATAAAACATTAAGATGAATTAATTAACATTACAATAGATAATAATCTGGTAATAATTCAGCAAATATTTGACAAAATATCGAGTGATGTTTTCTCTCTCCTAATTATAAATGTTTTACATAAAACATACTGTTTGCATGTCTTTGGTTGCCAATTATACAAAAGAGATACAAAGCGTCATTTTGACTGCTTACTTATTCAAACAACATAATTGTTTCATTTAAATTTCAATGATATTAAATGAAATCTTATTCTATTGATATTTGACACATTATAATACTTTTAATAATTTTTTTTTTAAATAAAATAAAATAAAACTTTATCATAGCACTTAAGTACAAATATCCTGTATTTAAGTGAATCAAATATTAAATATATTCTACCATCCCGAAACACGGGGAGGCAGACGTCACTTCTATACTGCCCCCAGCCGTTGCATAAATTGACCGGTCTGCGATATTAAAATTCGAGCCTTCACTAGACATACACATCCAGTATTCCTGGAAGTGACGTCATAGACGCCGGTTCCTCTTGCGCCTGGGGCCAACTTAAATTGACCGGAACTGAAATTAACAAAACCAAATACAAATTTTGTATTTAACCCTCCCGTCGGCTGTCACTGGTGTGTGCGATATTTTCAATACGCATCCGCGCAGCCGGGTAGACAGAGGCGGCGAAAGTTTGTGATTTGGATCAGAGTATTCATTTCAATTAGTTTTTTTTTTAAATTATGAAAACACGTAAGCACATCAAAAATAAAACAATTAACTGAAAATCAAAGCAGAGTTCGTGAAGTATTTTTTTTGTGAATTTCAAACAATTGATAAAATCATTTTGCATGTACGACACCCGCAAATTATGCAAGTATCAAATGGTTTGATAGAATGGTACAATGGTACAAATGGCAAAAGGGATTTATTTAGAATTAATTGCAAAATACCCCGCGTTGAGTCAGCGTACCGCTCCGAGAACGAGTGCCTTATCAAAATGGCTGTATAATCAACCCATGCGTTATGGTGACTTCACAAAACGATATTGAGCATGAAACGCGAGTAGTTGGTGAACCAAATGTCAGGCTAGTATAGCTTTAGCGGCAATCTAGCTATGTTGTTCTTGTATGTCTATTTTTCATATTTTTTTATCTTTGAGTGATATTGCATCAACTATAATATCGTTGTTTTTTTTAAATTTATATATGTATTGAAATCACACAAGTTACTAAAATGACATTTCCAGTTGGATCAGAGAGACATATTTATGTATGAAAGATATAACGAGATCCAGCATTCCATAAAAATAACCTTCCTGAATTCGGTCTTCTCACGTGCTTCTATTTGTTAAATAAACGGCCTAAAATATCGCATCCGTTAGTCCCGCGACAACCGACATAAATAACAGCCACAAAAGATGATGCCGTATGACTCGGCCTGACTCCGGGCTGGAAACGCTCCACACGGCCACTCATTCACGTCCGATATGTGTACATATTTAATAACTTGTCCAGCTATTGTCAGGAGGGTGTAAGCTTACACCGACGGTAGTCTTATGGATTCCGGGATAGTAAACATAAGATTTATGGCCACATTAAAATTCTATTTAATAAACAACCTTTTGTAATCCTGATATTGATATATAAAATTTATCATTAGAGAAACAGGCCCACTCCAAAAACATGAGTCAACGAATTTAAGGAATTATAAATTTTCACATATACATAAAAACTAAAATATTCGCGATTCATTGGTAAAAACTGAAAAAGGCATACTTTTTTTACAGATTTATATTTAAAACAATAATGAATATTTTCAATAAATAATTAAATTTATGCAACATGTATGCTAGATCTTGAATGTATATGGTATATCTAGATATTCAACTTATTTCAATGACTAACACACTATCAATCAAAAAGCTGTACATACTCACTTTCCCTTTAAATGTTAATCATTATGTGTGATATAATAATATCGGTATTTTCACTTTTAGTGAACATTACATTTACTTTATATTATACAATATATATACAGACAGTTCGTATTAAGAATTATTGTATTTTATGAAAAGCACTATCCTCAAAGTATGTTATCTTCTACGCAAAAGATAAACATGAGTTTTTTGGAATGTCTTGTCTACGATTTTTTCGCCACTCTGTTCAATCTATATCAACGGCTGTCTCTTCAAAATGTAGACACTTGAGATAAGTAAAAGGTGTTTTTCAAAGACATTTAAATTTCTAGAAATTTCCATATCAAAAATACACAGAACCGGGGAGCTTGCGTGACGCGCTGTTTGCACATCACAATGGAATAGACTACAGGCTCGGCTGTATTGAAAAACGGATAATTTGCACGCCATGCACCCGCCGTACCTTGGCGAGGTGGAGAATGCACGCTTTTGTTTGGATAGTGTTAAGATACATCATCGCTTTCAATACCGCGTTGTGAAACACTCACCTTCCTACACCCACTATTGAACATCACGCCTCAACCTTTTGATGCCAGAATATATACTGTAATGCTTTCATAATAAATTGCAGCTATATTTTTTTACCGTCATAACAAATTTATCCGATAATAATTTTCAATTAAAAAAAACTTCAAATCTTAAAATGAGTAGGTGTATACACACAATAAAAGTAAACATTGAAAAAATGTACTAAATACAAATACGTGTATTTTGAAAATATTACTAATATGAGTATGCTTAAAAGTTTGACATTGTTTTGATATTGGGTTTAAAATGAACACGCTCATATTTCTAGATATGTTTGTATATAAATATTGCGCTTGATACACAAACTAAATATGGAAATAGATAAATATATCTTGTTAATAAGCCCACAATTTTCCGTTTTTTTTATTATAAACAGTAAATTTAATTTTTTTTTTAATAAATAGAAAATTAGGAAGAATATGACAAAAACTTTAGCGTTAGTCATCTGAGCATATCCATAAATGATCTGGTTGGAACAACCTGAGAAGTCGCAAGAATATCAGTCATTTTCGTAATAAAAGCGTTTATTGTGTGTATTTGTAATAACGATATTACATTTTACGACAGCCGAATCGAATATATCGATTCACGTAGTTCAATCGATTTTTATCATTATTATGTCAAAACTAGTGCCGTCTTAAAATACATTTATTTTAACGATATCTGATATATCGAAAGCTAAATTAAATTTGAATTTAGTTAAGTTATTCTGACTTTGAAGTAACTTTCAAACTTTGCTTGGAGCTACTGAATAGTGATTTGATTCCCTAGGTCCTAGGTTTATATAGAAGCATTTTCAAGGTATGCGTCTCGATACTATGAGGTCGATCGGTTGAAAATAAATTTCACAGTCAAAATAAAGCAGGCGGTCCTCTGTCATAATTCCGGCACGATGCGTTCTTCGCAGGAACAAATTTGGGATGCCATCGCCGAAGGGCTTGTCATAGCAGGTCGGCGGCCCCTCCCGCGTGACGGATGCCGACGCGTGTTGTGTTTGCCGCCAAACGATCACAATCAATTCAGGACCTCTACCTGCCATTCTCGATCCATAATGCTATAAACAATAGATTTCTGAGATGTACTCTGAATGTTTGCATCGTTTGTTTTGTCTGCGTGTTGTCTTACTCAACAGTTTCATATTGCTCTACTCGTATCACACAATATAAAAATATGAGATTTACAGAAGGCTTATGTATCATATTGATTTATATAAAATATTATATTAGAAGCAAAATATACTATCTGAAATTGTTGATTTATTTATCATTATTTCAGTGCTTCATTACTGAATAGATTCTACAGGATAATTAATTCTTTAATTCTTCTTCTGCAGATGCCTCTCCTCATAGGAGGTTGGTGACCATTTCCTCGAACATATCGCTATCCTGAGCCAGTCTCATCAATTCGGCTGCACTTCCGATCTCCAGCCACTGGCGCGAATTTCGCATCCACTGAACTTTTTTTCTTCCAATTCCCCTTTTTCCTAAGATTTTTCCTTGAACATATTAATATTTTTTATTGACACTACAAAAGCTACTACAAAAGCTTAGTATAAAAAACGCCATTCTTATACTCAATGTTTATAATAAATGGCTTATTACTAAAAGTTTGGTAATTTAATTTTACATGAGCTGTAAAATTGTTAAAAAATACACACAAATACTATTTTGAGTTAGTAAATTCAAACGATCTTCGTTTTGAAGATCCACAAAGTATTCGAAATACTAAAACCATATTTAAACCAATGGCTCATCATTAGTTTGCACCGTATTTAGATGCACATTTCAACACATATATTAAAGTGAACTGACATGAAAATAACTGATGCAAATCCAAAGACACATTTTGCAGTTATATTACAAGCAAATTGCTCGAGCATGAACACAAGATGCGTCATTTGCGATCGTTTGTTTTTGTTGTCTTCCAGCTGCAAGCGCACAGCAAACAACTTAAAAGTATATAAAATATCATGCGCGAGAGATGCGTCTGGATGTATGAAATTGGCCACGTTCTTTTGTGCGAAAGCCAAACCGTACGGTCGGTCTCTGGCGACAACCGCCAGCGGAGCTCCAATATCACCGGCGCCAGCGATGGCTCGCCATATATAAATCAACGACGAGCGAATGAAACGAACGTCCACGAGGCTCCGCGTAAAATATCTTTTACGACGAGACTACCCGAGAATTAACAGCATATAAAGCGACTGAGCAAATGCACCGCGGCCGGGCGGCGACGAAAGCCACGCGGAGAATCGGCGCCGCCGGCTATATTTAAAAATTTCATTACTTCAGTGTGCCACACAGACTTGGGCGGAATCGCTCTATTGATATGTTAAGTATCATTAAAAATGCGTGTAAAAAGAATTTTGATATGTGTTAAGATATTACAGATTAATATGCAAGTAATAATGAATCGCTGGGAGTTCAAAAAACATATCGAGGGGTGACTATTGTACCCTCTTGCTCTACCTGTTATTTTTGTTTTCTATTCTATCTAGTTCGTAGTTATTTATTTCATAAACACATAAACCCATGCAAATAAAGGGTATTATCACTTATTTTTCCTGCCTAACACAATAATTTAAATAAAGAAATTCATGTACGATACCACCTAAGTTGCAAGCACTGCAAGCCCCTAAATCTGCGCCCAGGATCAGGGGATAGCCACACATCATATCAGAACCTAAGCGTTAAGATCTATTGTAAATTAAATTGATAAAAAATATAAGAATCTTGATATTTAATTTTTTTTCTTGAGTGTTTCGTCTCATGGTTGATAGTGTGGAAGAAAGACAGATCCAGTCATCTTCTTGATGTTGTCGGTCAATCTCGTTGGCGATCTTCCACGAGCGCTCGAGCCGGAACGTTTCCAGTTTCATTTCTACATTCTCCAGACTTTCATTGTCTCTCCGCTGCGGGTAAAGAGCTGTATGATTCTATGAAGCTTTATATAGCTAGAATTTTCAGAATAATCAATGCATTCCTTTTTTATGTATGATAAAATATTATTGTAAACTTAATTCACCGAAAAGAAATATTAATTTTTATTTTAATAGTATTATGAATTTTTCAGTGTCACGAATGATATTTGAAATTGTTTTTTATCGATATAACAAATATTTAACTGAAGTTAATTATATATAATCAAAAGATCAGCGATATATATTTATTTTATTTAAATTTCAATACAAATTGGCAATACAAAATAAAACAATGTTTATCAATGCAAGATAATTTTTAGAATTAATGTTATGTCTGTTGACGACATAAGCTTTTAAACCTATCTGAATATTTTTTTTTAATATTTTATTTTAAAATATATCTTTCAGTATTTTTTTTACAATCATAATACAAATTCAATAGATAAATCTTGATGAAGTATATTGTGGTTCTTCTTGATTAATAAAAAAAAACTTTCAGTATGATGTTTTTATACATGAATTCAACAATTTATCAAAATAAAAATATGTATTCAACTTTCCGATATACATTTTTAACATTTTCACAATTTTCTATGCAGATAGTTTTCATTGAAACCGATTTATAAGGATCGAGTTCAGTTTTTTCGAGAATCCATATCTGTTCGTAACATATTTCACGGCAAAGCCTTCTTCAGTATACTTTATTTTATGCGAGTACCCAGTTTGAATGTCACCGATAATAAATCTCAGGACTTGAAGGCGGCGGGTAAGCGATGAGCTCTAATAGTGAAATTAGCATAGCGGGAGCGCCCGTAATGTTCTGATGTTCTCCTTACCGTGCGTCTTCCAGCCGCTGCTTCTTCTCAACAATGAAATATTATTTATTCAAGATGAAAAAAAAAGGTTTTTGTATTTAAATAAAACATGGTTTTTATGATATGCCTTTAAAAAAAAAATTATATATATATTCAATATTCATAAATCAAAATTGTCATTAGTGCTGATGCAATGCTTAACATGTTTATTTAAATTCATCGTTATCATTAATAAAATGAGCTTTTACATTCTAAAGCTGTTAAATATTTGTTGTTTTTTTTTGTGTATTTTAATATCGTGATCTTTTAGAATGAAGAAGCGAGAAATTTAAATTGAAAACTTTAATTTTTTAATTCGTTTTAACATATTTTCATCAGGCAAAAATCGTTTGGCCTAATTTATTGCTTCTCAAACTATATGCGAAACATTTACATGTCAACTTACATAAGCCAATTCTCACATCAAAAGGCAATACTATAAAGTCACAATGAAACAAAAGTAAAGTTATTCTATTTTAGTACCTGACCAAGGATAGTTCATTAATTTGTAAGACTATCGGGTGGGGGGGGAAGTTTCTTAAAGAACAAATAATAATCAAGCAGTTAAGATTCTCAGGATTAAAAAGTCATTGTGAAAATTTATGCGAAACGTTTAAATTTATTTAGATCAATACGAAAATATATTTGAGGCTTGAAAAACGATATTTTAGATTAAATTAATTATTAATTCATTTTGCGAAAACGACTTCAATAGATTTTTTTAAATTATATTTTTGGGTTAGTGATAATTTCAAAAAATTGTAGTATTTAATAAAATGCATTATTTTAAAACTAGTAATTAAAAATAAAAATATATGTTATTGAATCAATGCTTTGTATCAGAAATTTACTTTAAATAAAATTATTGAAAAAGTAAAAATTCTATGAAACTAAAAGTTTAATGTTAAGTACAGTGAACAAATTATAAATTAATCAGAGTTCCTAGGACGTACAAAATAATACCAAACAATACAAACGAAGCCGTTCTTGGAAACCCATCAATAGTGGGCCTCGGGGAGGTAATCGAAGTCGCACAATACGTTAGGTGTTACCTTAACTAATGACCGGCTGTTAATTTGATACCGTACCATCACGGCCGGTGGGTTGCAGGCAGACAGGTAATTTGGATTTGTTTCCGCCTTTAAAATTGTTGTTTCACCTACAAGTCCCGGGAGTGGAGGCCCGGCCAACTCGCAGGGGCTCATTAGCTCTTAAGCGATATTGATGAAAGCCAAACCGTTCCCGGGCGCTTCTTGCTCTCTCGGCTGTAGTAGGTTGTACTGACAACCGCCCTCGCGTTACTCCCTTGCAAACTTCAACCAGTAAGAAGGATTAATGTGAGATTATAGCGTATCTGCTATAGATTGGTAAGAATAATTATTTCACTTCGGGCACTTAGCCAAGATAAATGACAAAATGGTATATTTTATCAGTACCGTTTACTTGGCTCGCCTCCGTCTCCGAAAGATGTTAATAATACAGAAGCATCCAAAACTTTACAATGACTGTGAAGTTTGATGCGAGAGTAGCGGGCTAGTTCACATACTTTGCGTACATTTTGCTGACGTAGACCCCCCGTCACCCGGGCTTCCTCGGAGCAAACGGAGCTCACGAGGATTCGACACATTTCTTAGTGTCCGAAATGATAATTTAAAACGGGTGTTGGAGCTAAGCGAATACTTCTTCCTTCATTTTCTACCACCTCTTGCAACTTGTACTCTAAATTCTCAGCGTCGTGGCGGGTTATTCAATGCAAGGCAAGTATTCTAATCCGTCATCTAAGCCGTCCTACACGCCTCGCTCAGCCGATAGGTTCGGCTTAGTAACGAGTATGATTTATTTTCAGTGTGTATAAGTATTTTTTTTTATTTATTAACCTTACAAAAAAGTATAACTGATTGCTTGTCGATGCCATAGTGGAACAACAATAATATAATAAGATGATTTTGGTTACAATGACAATAATGTTGAATGATTTGGATAAAACTTAAAATTAAATAAAATTCAAATGACAAAATACGATTTAAAAAATTTGGGTCATGCTTGGATCCCTTTTCCAATGAAATTTATGAAATAAGAAACCTTACCTACCTTAACTTTTTTGAGCTTATCCTATTATAAGAAATAAAAAAACCAAAGTTTTATTTTAAAATAAACTGAAAAAATAACTTTGAAAAACCGTCTTGTCATGTTCTTTTAAATTTACTTTATCAAGTCCCAATTCCGCCTCAAAAAAAAAAATAAAAAGCGGCGAATACGAGAAAAACCCGCCTTCCCCACTACATGTTTGCATTTCCCCTAACTGATTAATAGCAGCTCGTCTGGAGGCCCCCTGCACCCCTCAGCACCCCCTGCACCCTCTGCACCCCCTGCGCCCCCGGCCACCCCCGCTCCGCCACCTCCGCCCTGTAATTACCGCGGACCATTATACATCAAACTTTTCAGCGAAAGCGCTGGGAATGCACTTTATGAAACCTTCAAGGTTCTCCTCGGGTTTTCTTGACGTTTTCTTTGAGCGCAGGTCCGCACACAAGTGTATGCTATTTTTATATTTAGTACTAACTCAATAATTTATGGGAAACCGGTTTGAACATGTAGATTTAAACGTTTTTTTTACATGACAATTTTTTTTATGCTCACAAAAACACTAAGATTTTTTAAGCATTATAATTAATTTCGAATTATTAGTATAGAAAATTTAAAAAAATATTAAAGCGACAGTTTATGAAACTATTGAATTATGGGTCTAAGCCTCGTGTCGATACAAGAAGTGATTTGTCAATACACATCTCACAAATATGATTTAAAAAGAAACATCACAAGTCATAACTAACTTCAGCGCGCAGCCAATAACCAAAACTACGTGTGATATATGTGGACTGATATGATTATGCTTGAAGGACCATACTTAAACCAATATTTTTTGGTATCAAAGTGAAACTTTCAAGATTTCAATAAGTTTATCTTCAGTAATATTTGACAATGACACTTTGTATTTTTTCACAATTGACTAAAACGTAACTGAAAACGTTTTTATTATTGGAAGTATTACTCCTTACACGTTTTTTCACAGACATGTAGACATTTTGAGGCTGTAAATTGGAATACTTTTGTCAATTGGATGTTAAAATATATTTTGGTTCATGTGAACATTACTTTTTTTTGTACAATTGACTTACTATGTGAATGAAATATATAGTTATATTAACATATTTTTTTTTTCATACATAGGTTTATTTATTTTTTAAATCTTAAGCCACAAAAAAGAACATCAAAACTCCGTTATCTCCATAAATTTATTTGGCATCTTCTCCAAATGAAAACAAATATATAAGTGCATTAAATAATCTATAAAAGCGCAATGTTGTTTTCGAAATATTGCAGTATTATTCATGAAGATTTACTGAATTTTAAGGCTATAGATAAATTACAAAGACTGCCCCTTATCAGATGCTCCCTCTCCTGCGCCCTCGCGGCCTGCTGGCCCCGGCTACCGAGGTGATTCCAAACTTTACGTGTTAACTAGGCGTGCCTTATGACCCCCACCATGGTGAGATATGCCTTGAACTTGTGATTCTGTGTAAAATTTCATTAAGTGATAAAATATATCACGGGGATCAAGAAAGTTTCTGGCGCCGACTAGAAGTTAATTGCCCGTTATAGGTAGGATGAAAAATTATGACTTTTAATTATTAAAAAAAATTCCTTTCATTTATCAATAATATGGATCTTCAGCAAGTTAATGCCTTGTCTATCAATAATGTTTATTTTGTTGTTTTTAATAATTAAAAATGAATATTAAATATTTAACGCTTTTTGATGGCCTAAGAGAGATTTTCAAATTTGATATAAAAATGAAGAATATTTTGATTTTTATTATGAAATCAAAAAATGAAATACCATGTTAAATCTACTATAAAATCGGTTTATCTGATTTGTCGAATATATCAATTTTACGACTCAGCAGTAAAGTAAATCTTACCATAATATTTCCACGGAAAAATAATATTTATCAATGTAATATTTGTAGGCTTCTGTTAAAAGGATCTTGTATATGCAGATTTTTGGCTGTTTATTTCCATATACACCGTCTGAATCAACGAACACTTTTCGAGTAATATTCCTTTAAGGAGGTGCAAAGGGCACACAACACATTTATCTCTTTCGTACCCCTTCCCTGCGAACAATCAGCAATTAATATCACAATTCCTCTGTAATTAAGTTTACTATTAGTAGCAAGGAGGGTGTAAAACCGTTTAAGGGTTGAAATAGCAAAACAGAAAAATACTTTGAACTTTTTTCAAAGCAAACAAAAAAAATATTTAATAAATAACCAATTGTCCAGCAAAACCTAAAAAAACATCTTAACACTAACTAAATTAAATAAATCAATACGTTTACCTATACAAAATTTAAAAACGTATTGTTTAGTGACTGTACAATTATTGTATGTTACTGCACTGAAGGCATTGAGTGTTTTAATATCGACAAATCATATCCTTTTATTCAATTTCTTCGTTGCTTGGTAATTTGGCTACCATTGTTGACAGTTTCCAATCCGATGCTCTCGGCAGAAGCAAGCGAAATCTCTTTATCCAAATTAATTGCTCGGCCCACTTCGAAAGTAAATAAGCTGAACTTTAATAAATACACTGGCGCTTCACCTTCCCCGAGCCCTGAGTCCCATTTTTCAGGGCTCTGATGCTTCATGTTTTCGAGCGAGCAACAACAATTGGCTACTGGTGACAAAGGGTCACGTCTTTCCTTAATTATATGAAGATCTATGGGAGCCTCAAGGTAGAACCCTGTAGGCTTTTATAGAGATTAAGTGGATATAAATTTTAAACGATAAGCGACGCCGTAGGGATCTCTGATTAATGTCGCAGTAGTTCAAGTATTTATATTAAATTTCGCACGATCCAGGTGTAATTTGTTGGGCAGTATGATATAAAATGCTCATTAAATTGTGAAACTAATATGCAACTTTGCTAAGCATGCAGCTACCTGCTCGGGCCCGGAGCCGAGCGAGGAAAATTTAGAGGAGGAAACGTTTTCATAGAAACACGGATTAATTTATTCCACAGTTAAAATGTACTTAGCGACTTAATTAAGTTAAATAAAAGTGAATTTCGTTTTATTAAATAGACTAAATGGGATTTAATGGAGTTTTCGTAGCATTGAGAATAACTTGATGGCACTCTCACCCCAGATAACAACCACTATAGGTTTAATGCAACATTCTATATTCAAGACATTACGAGATAAAATAATTAAGGGATGCTCTACATCAACAAAATTACTTTCTTTGGCTAATGTTATTTGCTTGATTTATAATTAAGTCACAAGTAAACAAACCAGATAACTTTTAAATCAGTGTTTTTATATATAAAAAGCATATTTAATATATCTCTAAAATCGACAATTTTTTTAAATAAATAAACAAATGATTTGAAAGAAAAAACAAATATTGTAAAAAAACTCCGGATTTAAAAAAAAACAACTAGACTCAACATATTTTTTTCACAAGATAAATGAGATCTACCTTTTTTCAGGGACATTGTTAAATTAAATCAATTAGAACTTTTTTACAGTCCTATAAAACCTGATCCTACTTATTTATTATTGTAATAGTATTTTTTAAGGTATATTTATTTAGTATTATAAAGAAAAAAGTACCGTAAAGAAAGAGAATAAAATTTGTATCGTCAATTCTTAAAAAAACTTGTTTGCTAGTTCAAATAATCCCATCGTTTTTTATTATTTATATTAAGTCGTCCATGTGATAGAAAATGTGTCTTCTTGACTTTTTAAATAAAAATATATATTAAATTGTTCTGAGCTTTTGTTAGAAAATCGTAAGGGACAGAAATATATATTCATTAAAGATTATGTAAACTAAGGATCACTCACCAGCCGACTTAAATTGAAACCTTCCATACAATTGAATTACATAATAATATACATGGAATAAATTATGCCCAGTAGAAACAATCTATCCCTTACCCGTCACAATAATTTAATTTACATAAAACTGTCCATGAGCTTAGAGTCCATTTTAAAGGTAATTGGGTATAATATAAACAATATGAATTCTATTTAATAATTTTTACACTCTCAGTTTACTTTCAGAAGTTTCTAAAACTATGTACAGTAACTCTACTCACTTTAAATTATTTGAAACTTTGCATATGTATGGAAGTATGGACTTCAAAATATATGTGTATCTATAAGTGTTCAAAATTTATATTTTCAGCGTCTGAATTTTTTTAATAACATAAAAGAAGTAATCAATAACTAAGGTTCTACGAAAAACGTCTATCATTTGAAGAGAATGTATAATGTATTACTTTATTTTTATTGAGGAACATAATATTAAGTAAAACTAAATAATAAAAAAAATTATGTGTTTTTTTAACAAACGAAAAATCCATTATTATGTTATGTAAATAACTAGAACGGGGAATACGTGTAATTGTTTGAGAAATATTTTTTTTAGAGATCGTTATATTTAAATTAAATTTCTGACGACTGCAGACACATTGATTACTTTTTTTTATACAAAAAAATATGTTTCATAATTATAGTCATTAAAAAACTCAAAACCTCTTGCTCCAAACTAAACTGTTTCTTTAGTCACTGATGCCAAAAATTGAAAAAAAATTAATAAACTTAAAACACTAGATTATATTTTGAGATATTAGCAGTCATTTCAAACTTTTTTTCTCAATGCTTCGATCATTATTTTGTTAAATCAATTTTATTATTTCAGCATAATACACCCTCAAAATGAGTCATGTTTGCCCTCAGGCCTTACAAAATTAGTAGGTTTATTAATTTAAAAAGTACATATTATGATTTATACCTACCGAAGTAATAGAGGAATTTCTATTTATTACCGAATTGGATAAAATAATGCTGCTGAAAGAAAACAAATCTATATGCAACGCAGTCTTTCGGGCATTAGCTTTTCTATTGAACATTTACAAATTTCCGTGACTTTCTACCGGAGACGGGGTGGTGTTATCCACCTTTACCGTCTCAACAAGCACCTCACAACTTTATATGGCGGGATTTGGGCGGGCATTTCCAAGCTGGTGGAGGGAATAGCCATTGACCCTTCATGCTGGTTCACTAGCTGCTGCCTCCCCGCGAGGGGTCAGTCTGCATGTCTCTTTCCCTGTTCCTTGAGAGGAATACTCGTAATAAATGATGACTATTGGATCAAAATAGTTATTTAATTTTTAAAATGAATTCACAGAGTTGTTTTTTGACTTAAATTAAACAAAATAGCAATCAAACAACAAGAAGGAACGATCAGATGGCTACGAACGGATTACAAAAAAGTTCGTAATTTTCAAGCCGTTTGACAATTCAGACATTCAGTCTATTGTGGATAAAATGATGGTGATGTATAAAAGTGTGTCCTTTGAACTCATAATCGTGGAGTCCCCGGTTCAATCCAGACAGATGAATCCCAAACTGATGTTTGAAGCCTAGCAATATAGCAATAAAATATTTTAACCAAATTAATCTTAATAGAAAAACATATATATTTAAAAATATACTGCCTGAATTTGAAAACATTGAAAATGACCACATGGGCAAAATAAACTCGAATGTATTCATTTTTATTTGCTACGATTTTAGCATTACTTTTTTTTATTAAGAACTGTAGAAGTGCAATAAAGTAAACGCAGCTATCGGCAACTATTTTTATCACTTTTGTCAATAACATGCAGGTTTAACAAGCTCGCCAAAGCAAATAAGAATAAGTATTTACACGCTTCTGAGATGTGGTATTGACGGAGCGTACTAAAGATCTCGTAAACATCAAAACGAATAGCCCAGTATATTTCGGGAAAGCTTGATGTTGAAAACAAGCTTTCTATTCTTTACATATATTGCATTCTCTAAATCTCCAATAAATATATTTTTTCTGGGGGCCAATATTTTTAAGTAGAGATGTATAGGATTAAACTTAGAGCGACCAAATCATCACTATAAAATTCAAGATTTTAATGCAAAAAAAACTATCCCCATAAAATACTCCTAAAATTAAATACAGTAACAAATCGTCATCCTCAGTAATAACATACGCGTCAAATGAAGCAGACGATGAGCTTATGATAATAATATGTATTATTACATTTTAAAACGTGTTACGGTTCCTGGTAACAAAAAAACGAAAGTTAGCTTCTTATGTAGATCGATCGATTCCATTCAGGACTTTGTTTCATATCTATTGTCAGTAAGGGTGGAATCCAAATTGCTTTATTACGCCCAGGACGAACAATGGACCATTTTTTTGGAGCGTTTTCAAATGATTCAATTGAACTTGAATGAATTTCAAAAACACATCTTACACATTAAGATACGACGCATAAAATAAGAAATAGTTTTGAAATAAATTATTTAAAAAAATAATAATTTAAGATGTTCGAACAATATAAATAAATAAAGCTACCCTGATTTTCATTCGATTTATCCAGGTATAATTTTTTTGGTTTCATAAATTAAAGAACAACAGGTTTCAACACAATGCAAACAAAATATCACAAATTTAATAACAAAAATCAACTAAATCCAAATATATCAATTAAAGCAATGAATAAAAGAATTTGCTACATTTTACCTTTGGGCATTATTTGTTACTTTTTACATTTCGGTAAGGTGTAGTTACAATAACATTGTGTCTGCGGCCCTGATGGGTCCCTGACTGATTGAATGCATTCCATCATACTCAGATGTAGGTCCAGACTATTGGCATTGCAACCACGTGCCACGGGAAAAAATACCGCGCTTTCGATCGGCCGATGTCCGGACAGTTATTTTACATTTCACGGCCGCCATCTTGAATCCTGTCAGGGTCGGGAGGGAAGGGGAGGACGCACCATTATTCTGTGAAACAATAGGATTGATTCATCATAAAATACCCTTAGATGGCTTAGATTGAGCGCCGTAAAAAAATCTATGAAAGATAGAATGTATTTGTTATTGAAGCTTGAAATGAAATTTGACATGATCCTTTGTGAATGGAGGAAAATGATGACCGCCAAGACAATAGATGTCTTTTTCTTTTAAATTTCTGGCACGTGCACGTACGATTTTATAGATGCGCCGATGCCACCTGGTAGAAGCTAAAGCCTCTTTTCATATTAGTTAGATATTATAGTAGTCTTTGCTAAAGAAAAATAGGTTTTATTGCAGATATAAAATTTGCTTCAACGTTTACACGTAGTAATTTTTACATTTTGTACTTATACTGATGTACTTTTTTCATTAGATATTCATGAATAATAAAGAATAAAAACTCAAAGTTTTCTATATTTTAATCTAATGACCAAAGACAGAACAATATCTTATAGAATTAAATAATGAATTCGGAAAAGTTAAAGTCTTTTGAAATAAAAATATTAAGAATCAAAAATTAAGAGGAGTCAACGTTTTACATAAAACTAAAACCAAATTAGTTTTTATTTAAGAAAAAGATGTTTTACTTAATCAATAATGCTTCCTCAATAGCTCTCAACAGTCAGTTTGGCCCTGTTGGATTCAATATAACTTTCACAATATTATTTGAACGAGTATATTACAATTATTTAACTTGAATTTATGTCTTAGCTACAGCTCATTTAGCATTTCAACTTCAATCAAACCGCAACAGCAAAAGTCAACCGATAAAAAGTTGAATCCGTCCCGAGTTCTCTTATTAAGTCCGATTGATCTTTACCAATCGGCTAGGGTTGGGCGTTATATTCCGGGTCACGCTAATTCACGCTAAACGTCGGCACGTCCGTCAGCGGCGGTCCCACGAGTCACGACCGCCGCGCGCCCCCTGAATATTAACCACGGCCTCCGCCGGGGGTGCGGACATCATTGCCCCTAAAATACTACCCATAAACCATCATTAGTCCGACCATTTTATAGTTTAAAGGGTTCTTTTGGAAGGTGCTAGCTATACATATTCAAGATCTGGGTGAAAAATTGACTACTTGTGGTTTTTACAACTTGAGATAAAATAAACGACTGAATACATAAGTGAAAAAAACATTCAATGTTATTTTTCTTTTATTGAATTTTAATAGATTCTTAACTTTATTTGATAAAAATATTTTAAAGATTGTCTGGTTTTATATAAAAACCTCAGAAACATTTTTTAAACAATAAAAAAACTCATTATTTCTATAAAAAATCAATCAACAGACATTAATTCATAATAAACACTAACAAAAAAATGTAAGATTTAGCTGAAACCAAAAATAAATGAGTATTTATGAAATTACTCTTTTTTTACATTTTACATTCAAAATTGGTCTCTTTCCAGTGTAGTTTTTATATTGCAGGCTTTTTTATTTAAATTATATAAAACAGTATTATATTAAATAAATGCATGTAAAACTTCTTTTTTGCGGCTTAAAAGACCGTCCTTTCATAACATGTATTTTGCTTTAATATATCAAGATGATGGTTTAAGCAAAAAACAACTTACTATACAACATTTTATAGATATTACAAAGGTTCTCATGTTGTGATCTGTTATGTTTATTGGAGTGAGTTTTGTTGATTGAAAAACCCAATTGAATATTGAATATTTCCTTGGTGTAAGTATTCAAAAACAGTATCCTGCTAGAAGTGACTCATATAATCGTGTATTAGTTACCCTGTGAGTCATTTGAATGAGAAAGCGCCGAGTCCTGTTCCCAGACCGCACCTTTGTGGTGGCCAGCGATTCTTGTGGCAATCATCAAACGGAAGAAAAGACAATAAAATGATGCGATGACATATATTCTAATTTCACATTCAAGGTGTACACCTCCCATGCGGACAATGCACCGCACGAGTTGCCGGAGTCGTGACTCGTGACGCACATATCGTGAATGTAAATTCGTAGGAGAGTCGGGTCAGCCGCTTATTGTGATGATGCCGCCGGGATTGTTAGACACTTCTCGTGGATGCGCTGGGTTGAATATCATTTTTATAATTTTGAAGACATATTTCTGATAGAATTATTTTATATTTAACTTGTATGTAGCCCTTAGACTTACAGAAGCTAAGCTATATATATATATATAAATTTGTGTTATGTTCTAAAAGAAACCAAACTAAGGTAAAGTATAGATATTGACTGGAGATTTGAAACCCCACTTGAAACTGTTTTTAACAAAGCATAAAATTTTACTTGAAAATAGTTCATTTATTTATCATATATTTTTTTACCTTTGTACAAAGCAGAGCACCTCAACTATACGATGAGACACCAATCCTAATGATCAAAAGCGTTTTTTTATGAATTAATATTTTTTCTTTGTGTTTATTTTCAGAACTTTAATATTGATATATTTAAATTGCCAATTTAAAGGCAATCTTTCACACAAAATGATTTCAAAGATTTTTATGGTAAATGTATATATATATAATACAAAAAAATCCTAATTATGTGTGGCCACCCTAGGTTAAGGTTGTCACACGAAGCGACCACAACAATATGTAGGACGACGATACAAGGAAAAATTATTTAGGAAGTTTTATTATTCAATTGTGTATGAAAATAATCCCGGTGACAAATAACATGTATTATGCAGAATATTTCTAGGAAATCAATCAAATGTGTTATTACAAAAACTTTTGAAAGCTGTGAATAGATCTTGGAATCACTATATGTATATTTATATATGTTTGTTATATATATGTAGGCTAACAGTAGATATGTAGGATTTTGTAAACTGTTAATTAGATAAAAAATTTAATTCGCAAAAATTGATGCAAATTCATATTATCCTATTGTTTGTTGAAAAAAATGTTTATTTTTAATTGAAATTTTAATAATGTACCATTTCAGTACTCTAAATTATTCATAGATAAGCATAATGTAAAAAAAAATTATTGATCAATTTAGCAATGGTAAAATTATTTTGGTTTAAGAAAAATATATATATTGAGTATTAACGAGTATTTAGTTCAATTCAATGATATGTTCAAATGCGACTCCGTTTATTTATTTATAATTCTAGGACCATAGCATCAATCATTATAATTATGAATTCTCATTTAACTATGAAAACATTTATATGTTTGAACACTTAAAATATTTTGAGGATGTCTGGATTATTGCTTCCATATCTCCATAATTATTTTTTTATACATTTATATGAGTTAGAACAATATGAATGAATGTATTGGTTTTATGGCTATTGTTATAGAAATAGGAATATTTGCCCTTATTAATATTTTATGGTAAATTCTATAAAATTATCATTTGAATAAAAAATATAAAAACCACCTGAGTTCTGTGCAAGTGCGTTCATTTAAAAAAAACTTTCTAGCGCGTTTTGGAGTGAAACGCATTCGTACAAAAAAAAAACCTCGCAAATTTTAATTACATCGCAGCTTTTTCAAAAATGCACACGAAATTGACGGCCTAATTGCAGCGCGAACTTGAGGCATTCATCTCCTGCAACGGGCGGGCATTCCGGCTCCAGCACTGCGACACGAATGTTTAATAATTTAAAAATATGACATTTCCTACCATTTGCTGCGCTTCTCGCAATAAATATGTCCGGGAGATACGTTGCGCGGAACATAAACAAGGGCTGTTACCTTTGCGAACATTTAGTTACTCCCTCCCTCCGCGCTCCCATACAGACTAGTTAGCGTCTGGATTGAGAGTGACAGTATTTCCCCTTTGCAAACTTTACTGTGCTAAAAATTAGGGGTTCCAGCTTTCTTTTAACATTTCAAAAAGAATATGCTGTATTGTGTTGCTTGATAATATAAACTTATTGAGTGAAAATAATATATAATATAAAAATGCTATCGTTCGAAAATACACCTGGAAAGTTCTAATAAATTATAAGATTTCAATTCTTAGTAAAGGTTTTTCAAATTCTGCTGCCAATATTAAACTGATTAATGCGAATCCTGAAGCAGTGCTGTACTTTGTGTTATTAAATTTGAATTCAAGGCTCTTTTGTAATAAAATATACAGAAGGGTTTTTAACATTATTGGAAGCTATACAAAAAAAAAACTTATTTTATAAATTACAGGATAACTCTGCTTGTGGCTCGGGTAAGATGTTTTTGTAAAATCCACATCTATTGCTTTTGCTAGTGAAATTTGATAATCGCAATCGTTTATTAAGGTAAAAAATAATTTGAAAGAAATAATCTTATTTGAATATAAGCACTTAGCAATAGCAAATAGCAATAAAAAAAAAGTTATATTTGTATAAAGATACCGTAATAATTCTATGATTGCACGCAAAATAAATCCATAAGATATAAGCTTGAGATTTCAACAGATATTCTGGAAAAATAACGAACAAGGAGATGTAAATCCGACAAGAGGATTTTAAATAAAACTGAACGTAAAGTCGTATCTTGATGGATGAATTTCCGATATTGGCGTGCGATTGTTTTATATTTGAAAGAAATTTACTAAAAAAGGAAATACATTTTTATTACAAACCATAAATTTGAGATGACAGATGAGATGATATTCGATTTTTTTTATCGCCCCAAATAATGAAATATCAAGCGAAGAAATATTTGTATGGCAAATAGATATTCACAAGTTATTTTAATAATGCACCGAGATTTTTTTTAAAATAAGACAATTTTTTCTTTATGTTAAATAAACATGCAATAATAAATTGTACTAATTCTCGATATTATTGATATCTAATTAATAAAGTTTTATCCAAAATAATACACATTATTATTTTTACAATCATTTCGGAAACGACATATTTCAAACTTTTATGAGTATTAAATACAGTCACATATTTCAAACTTCAAGTTAGTATTTTTATTTCCAATTCTTTTAATAGTAGGCAATCATACAAGCTTGCTGAAACTTTTTACTTATACAAAAGCAATTGATTGTCACTATTTGGCGCAATCAAAGTTCTGGTAATTTTCGGTGTTACTCAAAACATTTAATGAAAAGTGTCAAAACACAAAAAGTTCAACCTAACAAAAACATTAGAATTTACCAATCTTGTTACCTTAACTATGAGTTAATTTAATCGATTTTAATTTATATGTTTGTATATAAAAAAAATATTAGTATTTACGATACTTATTAATTATTTGGAGCTGGTGGACTTCTGTTTATTACGGTCTACATGATTCCACTTTGTGGAATTTAATAAAAGTAATCAGTAACTGTAATAGTTCTATGAACGTCTATGGAACCAAAATTGGAAATAAAATGTATAAATTTAAACTTATACATGCTATTAAAAAACATATCAATTACGGAGTATAACCACAAATTTTAAATGTAGCCTCTTGAACATTTCGTTTCGTTTTTTTCTTGTAATTGTTTTAATAATCGTACATCCAGTTTGAGCTTTTAAACGTAACATCTAGCTACAGAATACATTTTTTCATAACAATGAATATTCCGACCAATTATCTCCGTCTAGCCGCGTCTATGAAGGATGGAGCCATAACGCTCCGCGCGCGTCTTTATGCTCTGCAGCCGCGGAGTGCCTCATTTTTCAACCTGAGCTTAGAGGTTTAAACTCCGCTTTAGGGCTCCAGCCACCCTCCACGGAGTGTTCGGGATTAGTGCGGCGTTCCTAACTAATAGGCGAGCATGTGATGATGTACCGCGGACAGAGGCCGCCGCGTCAGCCGGCCGCGACTCATCTCGTCACTTGACAAATCGATGGCATTTTTCAGGTTTCCAGTCGCCTCGGATCGCGTGATGCTTCTATTAGAGGTGTTTCGTTCTGTGTTGTTTTTTATTCCTCAGTGTTATTTTTTTGTGGAAATACGCTTGTGAGGATTCAATCTAAAGATAATTTTTTTTTTTTTTTTTACAAAATATTGACATTTTTATACTTTTTCAATATCATTTATAAAAAAGACCTACGTTATATGTTTAGACTATTATATTTCTATGGGTTTAAACTTTTGGAAAGTTTATTTATTTTTAAATATTTCTTCATATTATCGCATTCAGTTTTTTTATTGGTAGATAGGCTTAATATTAAATTCAGAGAAAATACCAATGTTACATCCGATACAAAAAAGAACCAAAAACCCCAAGCATCGCATTTACAATGAACGCATTCATAGCCGGAGTGGGCTCCTTCCACACGTCGCGCTTTCCAAACCAAAGAGTCTCGCCCATTACCCGACATCTGATTGTCTCCGCGACTCCCGCCTGCGCCGCTCCTCGAGGCGCGCCGTGTTTACTCGGCACAGGAAATGGATGTTTCTTTGTGCCTTCCTAGGATCTCACTTGCTGTGATTGCGACGTCTTTGTATTGCCGAAGAAAACCCCTGAGCAGCTGCGTACCGCACAGATAACAGCGCTCTTTAGCGCCTCTCTGCAGCGCCGCTACCTCTATCGGGTTTTACTTACGCTGATGTGAACGCCCGAAACTCGCAGCTATAAACCGCTAGAATCTTTAATACGTTTCAAAGTGCTTTATTTGATACATGCGTTAATTGATTAGAATGTACACATATACAACGATTTCAATACTAACCTACACTTTCAAACCTTTTCATATTACTTTGAGTTGTGTTTCGAAAATTAGCGCATGTCTACTATCTGTCAAAAATTGATTTCTGCTGAAAATATATTTAGATTTGAAGATCCATGGTTGCCAATATCTCAAGCAGAACAAGCTTCCTGCAATACCGTCGATATAGAAAAATACCCTGTCTACGGAAATTGCCAAAATGCATACTCGATAAATGAACACGGGACATTTTTCTTTGAACCCAAAGTCCCCATAATACGCGTCTACTCAAAGGAGAGATCAGGATATACGAATCCAGGAATAATACAAACAGATACGACAGATTTTGCGTTGAGCAACTTTTGGTTTCCAACTCTACGCGCATTAGTATGCAACTAAGCCAACATTTCATTCTACAGTTCATTTCTTGAACATGGCTCCATTACCAAAGTTAAATTATGAAAAACTAACAAATCCTTGATGCGCCATTGCACCCAATAGCATTATTTCAATATTTGCGGCCGCCTTAAGATGTGAACAGGTGTTTTCAGGTTCTTCGTTGACTTCAAGCTTTGTTTAGTTGTATTTATGAATAAAGATATTAATTTTACTACCCGGGCAGTGAATCAGCTGTAAACGTATATTTGATTGAACTCAATAATTTAGAATACAAGTTGATCTAAACCTCAAAATAAAACTATTGCTTTTTTAATAAATTGTTTGGTTAATCATCATTCATCATCATTTTAATGATATTCTAAATTAATTAAATTCTATTGATATTACAATGATGCAAATAAACTTGAGGATTTTTAATTTTAGAACTCTTGATATAAACTGTTCATAAACACAGAATATACCATCAAGTTCCATTTGAAAAATTTGCTGAAGATCGATGCTACCATTTACATGCTTTTGTACAATCTGAATACATATAATGTAATTTTTAAAGGAAGTAGGTTATCCCAGACTTCCCTGGTATGATACCAAAATATTTGAGCCACGTGTTGATGTGATAATTCGAGCATGTTCCTGGCTACAATACGAGTGACAGATGCTCGTACAAGTCATTACTTTAAAAACAACAGCGCTGACGAGTAGTCGGGCGGCACCGACCACATGTTCAGAAGGCAGTCTTCAGCCGGGGGCAGCGAGTAGGGATGTTGATTTTGTGTGTTGTGTTTATGTCGGGGTGTGAGCCACGTGTAAGGGTATCTGTTGTTTCAAAGTAAGAGATCCTGGGAAAAGGAGAATATTTATCTACCAGCGAATAATTAATTTACGCTTATACTTGAATTGCGGCCTACTCCAAATTTATCCCAGAAACTTGTAAATATACTCAATACCCACTTCATCCGTTACGCAATTCCAGTAATCTCAAGATAATGAATTCTCGCGATTAATCAATTGTGAATAATAATGTATGAAGATCTGGCAAAGCGGTCTCCAGTTTGCCTTGTTGCTAAGATTGTACTAGCAGGTTTTACGTTCGGCAGGTATGTTAGATTAAAAATTAAAAGTAAAATTCATTCGCGTACAATTTAAAATTCTAATGACCACTCGAAGTAATGAAAAAGAATGGACAGTGATAACGGAGTGGCGTGGATTTGGTCGTAAAGTAGATCTTCATTATTTACTAAATCCGGGAGGCCCTTAAGAATTAAAGCTCTCAACTTTTCTTGTTAGCATGTTAATTTTACTTCTTTGCTTAATATAAAAACAAATGAGCAATTACGCTCATCCGCTTCATTTAAAAAAACAAAGCTCGGGGAAATATCCCGAAAACAGAACACAAAGGAAAAACAAATTTTTGTAATAAGCATTCATTGCCGTAATCCCTTAATCCGTTATCTGAGAAAATAATGCTTTTTTTCTTCGTGTAAATAACAATTTTGTGCTCATTGCAATGTTTTCTTTTTTCCGATTATGATGAGTCTTTTATACTTTATTTCAAAGGGGATCGATGCTTTGGTAAGCTTAGAAGTTGATTCTCCCCATAAATACGGTCACTGAACCATTACGTGTATTTATTATTTACTCCTTTGTAAAAAAACAGCTAACATTTTTTCATTCTTCATTATTCCTCTCTTTCGTCGGATTTTTAGCATATTCATGATTCTGTATCCGAAACAACCTTGAACATTTCACAATATTTTGTATTATTACTTTGTGCCCAAATGATAATACATAATTAAAAAAAGCTTTATAAAAAGCATAGAATGAATACAATTGTTTATTTCCACGACTAGGTACCATGTAAATAATTCAATAAAAATTATTTTAGGAGCATAAATTTCAATGACTATTCAGCCCACGTCCATTTCAGTTTTCTACTATATTTTTTTATTGTCATTTAACTTATACTTCTACTAGTTAAAAAGCCTCTGAGTGATCTTTTTCTAACTAGGTATATTTTAAACTGATAATATTTTATAGAAGTTTGGCACTGTAGTTCGCTAGTACTACAAACATTTAGTGATATTTTAATATAATTTTTTTGTGATTTATTTGGAAGAGACGTCAATAGAGAAGTTTCGGAAAACCAGTACGCTACAGTTGTCGGGGTGGTAGTCAGTAGGGGCGCATTCTAGGGGCGCTAGTATCACGTTACCATTACTGCACAGCCTTCGGCTCTGTGCTGCCATTCAGATAAATGCATTCACGGGCTTACGTTTTATTTCAGTGCTACGATTCCATGAAAGGCCTCAAGAGCTGAACAGTTTTAATGCCAATTTGGAAAGCAACCCTGGCAATGGTTTGTCTATGACTATTCCATTTGTAAGAAAGTTTTACATTTTGCAAATTTGAAACGAAATGGCCTTGTTTACCCAGTAAACCAGTTAAAAAGTGTATTTATTATTTTTGTTTCAATTACCTGAAAAGTATTATCAAAATGCTTTATACATGCATCAAACAACATAATTATTATAAGTAAATAAGAGCTTATATGATATTTAGGAGCCCAAATATTATTTTTTGAAAAACAGTTGAAAGATATCTCATTGATTACTATATTATTAGTAGATATGTATCCTTTTAAAACTCATCTAGTAACCAGACAGAGAAAAAATCTATCTTATTTAAAGATAATATATTTAAGATTCTCTCTACCTTATATTTTATTTAAATAAACCCAGGTGTATTTCGTTGTTGTAAAAAGGGATTCAAATTTTCAAAAGGCCCCTCTTAGTAATTGAAGTTTTTTTTAAAAAATGTACTCTCTAAAAATATTTTTAAAAATCTATTTTTGAATTAAATGAATCCCTTTTCCAGGCTTGAAAGAAATAAAACTCTAGTTAGTATAATACTTCTATGTGTCAAGATTTTAAAATATCGTTAGAGATATCTTTTTAATTTCCGAGTGCTATATATTATTTCAAGAGGGATAAAACCTCCTCCCGATAATTAATTTGGCATTTCCATAGTTTCTCTGTTGAGATAAGCCTTCCGTGTATCTTTATGATTCCGTTCTACTTTTGGCATAAAGTTTGTAATCAAAATGTCTTTTTTTTACAGGTAAGTGAACCGTGAACTAATTTACTTCTGCACGAAAGAAAGAAAGAAAAAAAAACAAGGGCGAATTGTGTGATTAAATCAGGTAAGTTGCCCGGGCATTCACTATCAGTAGAAAATATATTGGGTGATATATTCGGTCTGACTAACCACTCCCCTCTCCTTAGTCACCTCCCTCCCCCCGTTGGGGTGATCGGTTGCACGGCGTGCCTGGGAGCTTTCCAAACTTTACAGTTTTAATTCTAACTCGCAGTTAACAACAGAGTACAATTACATTAAAAAAAAAAAAAACAATTTGTCCTCTTATTTGTATATTTACTCTTACAAAAAAGCACAGCTTACTATGTATGTAACTATCTCTTTAAAAAATGCAATTTACCAAACACGTTTATAGTACCAGTATATATTTATCAGCTTCTTTTGTAATTGTTTTCTTTAAGAGAGATTGTATTATTTTTATAAAAATAGTATATAAGATAAATGATATTATCAACCATTCATTTAAATTTTTCATTTTTTTTCACTGTCGGAGACAATGCAGATTATTTTTCTGCATACTTAAATTTGAGAGAAAGTTTATTTTCAGTCCCCTCTATTTAATTAACGGAATATCCACCCATTTACCTATTCCTGTGTAAGCCATTTAAAGACCGTGTGTAGAATTTAAATAAAATTCAGAAGTCAGTGGGTGTATTTCTTTTTTAATTCGAGCACGCTCTCTTGGAATTTGTATTGCATTTGTCAATGACAAGTCCAATGGGCGGGGAGGGAAGCCCGCGCGAGTGTGTGCGAGAGTAACTGCTAACCGTTGTGACTTGTGACGTCACATATTTCTTTTTAATCCGGTTATTAGTGGAGAGGCGGACACGCGCATTGTTACGGGACATTAAAAATATGTTATTTTGTATTCACAAATACTTTTAAGCTCAGTTTTCACTAAAGCATATGAACACAAAATTCACTCATTCGGTGTCCATTTCTCAAAAATTATTCAATTTTTTTTATTTATGAGTGTTCTCTTAGTATAATAGCTGTATTTCTTGCAAATGGATGTACAGTTAGATTCTGAATTTACTGTACAACGCTGTTTTTCAAGCAGTCGTGATAATTGACTTATTTACTTTTGATTTGATGTATCTAAATATATATAATTTGAGCCATCAGTTTTAGAAACTGAAAATACAATGAGTTTTATACATCTCATGGTTATATTTTATATAAAAATACCATGTTTAATTTCTAAAAATTATTGTCAAGGAAAACGATGCTTATCACATGTGGCACATGCACAGCATGAGTATGCAAAACTTTGTTTTGGGAGCGATTTCAATTCGGATCTTGGTAAAACATATTAGGTTTTATATAAAGAAACAATAAGAATCCAAGTGAGAATTCCAATGGACGATACATTAAAAAGCACATTTTACGTTAACAGTAGTTCCCGTAACCCATTTCTTACGAGAACGGAAAACACTCTCCCGTACATTATCCGCTGAAAGCAAATGTACTAAAAACATTCTTTCGCGCTGTGATTTCCCCGCCGCCTTACAATTTATATTATTAACCCATAAGATACGATGGACCGATAAAAATCCAATAGCGTATTGAGAGAATGCGAGAGAAGAAGCGAACGTGGAATAGCACGGCAGCACAGCACAACAGTACACTACAATGAGAGTATCACGCCAGAAGGCCGGTAGCAACTCCCATAGGGATTTATTTTGCTACAAAAAGATCACCATGCCGCCGCTCTTATAGACCGCCACTCTACACGCCATCAAACAATAAATCCTCGAAAAGCCATTTATATATTGAAACCTTAATTAAAAGATTCATTCTCGAATTTGAGCTTCGTGTTTGGAATCGCTTTAAGGTGCGTTTCTTTGGCATTCAAATTGAATTAGGTGAGTAACACGGACCGGAATTCATCTGTGTCAATGTAGGAATTCACTGCACTTTTAGTCGCTAGCTTTGTGGCTTTATCTTCCAAGACTTTATACAATAAAAATATCTTATAATGTAAAATGTAATTCTCTTCATTACTATTTCTATAGGTATTGCTGTTGGAGTGAATCTAACAGCTTAAAATATAATTAAATTCGTAAAAGTGTGGTGCTTCTAAAATGCACCAATATTCTGGGACAGACTAGAAAATGCTTAGTTCTCACCAGTGGCGTGCCTTGGTTTGAAAATTTACACGTCGATTAATCAACTCAATCCGCTAAAACTTGTTTATATTTTAACAACAAATTTACATCATACAAAATAAATTGCGTATGAATCATTAAAATACTTTGTATTCAATTATATAATGAAATCGTATATATGCCTTTGATTGTCAAAATAAACAAATATGTACAACCAAAAGTTTGAATGGCGATGAATCGTCGTGTGAATCAGTTAGATAATGATAAACAACCAAGAATACAACTTTAAACTTTTATTGAATTCATGAGGTACTGTAATAAAATTAAATTTAAATGTCAACAAAAAGAATGGCATCCCTTTGCATTAGCTCGATGAGCTAACTAGACTCTCAGCCATTCAAATAGTGGAGCTCTGGCCAAAGCAAGAGTAGTCGCTGGACTCCGGTACTCCCCACAGCGAGCCGAACACAAACAATCTTGACAAGACTTCGCTTCCTGCAAAGACACACAATGTGGGCTGATGTCTAAACTTCAGCCGTCTTTATATTGCAGTTAGAGAATGCACAGTTTTGGTTTATTTATATTTTGCAGCAGTTTAGTTGATATTGTTACGGTGAGCAACTTTTCAAGAAACGTTAGAACTTTTGGACTGTTTTTTTGTTGTTGTCGTTGATCATAGATGTGTCACGAATGACTTCATTATTCTAAAGTAATTAATTATTTTATATTTTCCCTTTGAGACTCAGCAGATTTTATATTTATAAAATAGAACTTTTAAAAATGTAACAAGGTAGATTTTTGCTGCAAATTATAAAATTCTGATCATTTTTTTTAAAAAAACCATAAGTCTAATACAAAAACTCTCGTTACATCGGAAAAGAGATTTTTCGTACAAAATAATAAAAAAAACAAAAATAAGAAGCTTGAGGGATATATTTTTTATTACTACGAAATAAAATTTTAAAAACATTATGATAAGTGTATTTTTTTATTAAAGATGAAGGAAATACTGATAAAGTACACTCAAAGTAATATTTTGATATAGAGAGAAGTTTTTGCCTCTACACTGATTACATAATTATTTACTTTTTTATTTCCAGTTGACACTATAAAAACCATATAAAATTTAGATGCTACATATATACTTTATCTCTCGAATGTTTTGATTACATTTTTATTCCCATTAGTTTGCGCTCGACATCTGTTATTCGTTATTGATATAAAAAAAATACTTTCTAAAATACTCTCTGGTGTGAATAAAAAGAAATTGAATTTTGATTTATGATTTAAAAACGATATTTCTATAGCATTATTAGTGAATGTCTCTAGTTGTCGATATCTTCACAAATATTGCAAAGGGAAAAATAATGAACTCAAAATTAAACAATTATATATATATATATATATATATATATATATATATATATATATATATATATATATATATATTATATATATAAAGCAGTTTATCACACTGCAGGTACTTCATAAATTTTTGTTCAACGTTCTTATATCTTTTTATTTTAAGAGGTAAAGAATGTTGGCTTTCACTGGAGGCAGTGTAAATATCTGATATCGAATAGCAGTCGAGTCGATCCTAGCAAAAAATTCAGAATTTGAGAGATTTTCCGCGCCCTCTCCCTAATGTAATTGAAAAGACACACCGCGACACAAATTCATCTGATGTCTCGCGCGCCGCACTGATGTATAGCACGAATCAAGTCTCCGTCGTTGTACTTAAATCAAGGGTGATCTCATATAAAAAAGAACTCCTTTGCAGAGTCGTTTTTAAAGTTACTATTAATCTTTTAGTGAATTATAAAGGAGATAAAGGCAGCGTTCTCATCGCCTGTAACAATAACTGAAATCTAATGTAGCGAGGGGTTGTATAAAATTATTATAAGCTACCTGAGTGAAGAGATAACACTTTTTATTTCTGTTGCGGATTTTATTTTGAAAATTTTCTCGCACATTTTTCTAATTGTATTTTTAACAACTCAGTATCGTGCCTTTCCCTGTGACTTTAATGGGTCGCCTATTTTTTATTTTATTTACTTATGTTTATAAATACAATCCTTAAATATTTATCAAAATATCTATATTTTACACATACTCTCATAAAACACATAAAAATTATTGAACAAGCAATCACTATTTCATTCTTGAAATTTTATTTGCCAATAAAAATCCAATGCATTTATAATAAACATTGGTGCTAAAACATCTTAACCTAATTCGTGAAACTTGAAAATCAAAATGATATTGACCAGTGTCCTTCACATAAAGTTCCTTTTAGCGTACCCTTTCCGCCATCATGTTTTATCCTGAAATTGAATAATCTTTTCAGTTCACATGGAGAGCAGTAATTTATTTTTATTAGAGCTTAAATGTGAGGCGTTGGTCGGAAAAAAACAGATTATTGTAAAAAAGTATCTACTTTTACAGAATTTATAGACAAACACGTATGAAGTCAATAAAATGGATTTCACCCTAAGGTCTAGCATAACCATTAATTTACACGCACCCCCTACTGAAATACTGAAGAATAATTCTTTAGAAGCGTCCATAACTTTCATTTATTTTTGTTGAGACCATAGCGGTAAGGAAAAAATAGGTTCGACCTACAGGGGCCATCGTAAGTTTGAAAAGGTGGTCCATGGGAAAAATCTGATAAGTGGAAAATTACATGTATTGCTATCAAAAATATGAATAGCATTTGATTTTAATAAAAAAATGAAAAATCCAAATGGCTAGGAGGCTACGATCATATGTGTTTGTAAGCGCTTTATCTATTAAATATATTTCGACTTGAAGCTCTTGAGAGACAACAGCACTTACATAAAAACAAAAATAATCAAGATCTCTTGGCCATATGGTTTTTCATATTTGCTGTTTAAATATGGAGTATCACAAACTAAGCCAGTCTATTTTGGATAGTATTTAAGACACTTCTAATAGCTTTTTTATGACTTGGGTGAAATGGCTTGTATAGTATTAAAATCGCTCGTTGATAAAATCTTTTATAATTTATTTTGCTGTGCAATATATTTTAAATTAGTTTAAAAAAACATTAATTAAAAGATTTATCTACGTGTGTCAATAAATTTACTGCAGTAAATTGTTTTGAGTGCTTAAAATTTGTATGTAAATAACCATTTTACGATATTCTGTAATCAAACAAAAAAATATGTATTTTTCATCTTTTATCAGGAAATGTAATATTAGATTTCCAGTCCAGCATCCAACGAGACCGTATTTTAAATACTGGCTATTTCGCGGAACATTTGAAAAATCGCAGCCGGCATGGATGATGGCATTTTGAAATGGAATTTGAAAAAGAATTTCTGAATGAAATAATCCCGCGGACGGAAGTACGGCTTACCCGGGAAGAAGCGGGGATTCTCATTAAAAATGTATTGTGATAAAATAGTAAGGGGTAGTCTGAATGCAGAGCGAGGTGACCTATTTGCTGAAGAAGATTTCAGACCCACAACTGTGCAATTTGGAAGTTATTGCGGAGACGGAGCTCCGCGCGGCTTTGTTTCAAAAGAGGCATGTAAGGATTATTATGTCCTGACACAAGTTTTACTATTTAATTTTCACAACATATATTTGAAACCAGCACATTAGTACTGGCTTTTTAAATGAAATATTTTGTAATGTTGACACTTTTTATTTCAAATTTGCTAGGCCGGTATTTTGGCAGAGTGCCTGAAGCATGACACTGCTTGAAGATGCCAACCTAGCATATTAACGAAACTGGTTTCATCGATGTATTAAAAATTGGAACATCACTTAAGATTTATTTTTAATAAAAATATTCTATCTTAATTCACATAATATAATATCGAACTTTATTCACTTATTATTTTATTATTTCATCTACTATAATCTGCGAAAATAATTCGGTTTCAAATAACACACACATACATATATCAAAATAAAGTATGATCGCGACATTGATTCATAAATTGAATAAAAAAATACCCATACCGTAGATTTTCACATTCGTATTTTAATGGATATTTATCACTGTATAAAGTTCACTGTTGTAATAGGTACAAAACTTTAGCTTTACTGGAAGATTTAGTGTACCTTTGAGATTCTACACGAAAGCGACCGAATTTATGTTTTCAATGAGCAACTGCACATAACGTATTATCAAGACTTAAATACAAAGATGCGTTTTAATTAAAAGACCCGCGCGTGCGGCCGCCTGAAGTGAGGCGTCGGGTTTCCGCTCGGCATTCGGACGAAGAGCTGAACATTTCCGGCGCCAGGATGACGTCACACGGAGACATCACTGTTGACTCTCATTCTGTAATTTAGTGCTGAGCACTCAGTGGATTCAGCACTGAGCTACAAATACATGATATTCATAGTTTTTTTTTTTTTAATTTTACATTATATCTGAACCGGTTCAATGTCAAATTTCTACCCTTTTCGTTGAAGCAAATCAATCGTTAGTTGTGTACTAGCTGCTTGCACGGGTTATTATAACATAGTTAATCTACCAGCTGAAATTTATATACTATTCATATAATATGTCAAACCATTTAATTCTTCGTATACTTTAATAAAAAAAAACTTCAGAACTTCATTAATAATTAAAGATGATTTTGTCTGTAGAGCTGAGTGTAATGTGTATATTTTTAATACCTTTTTATTAATTTTTGATGTAAGTTTAAACAACTTTATTATTACTTATGATCTTTATTAATAGAGATAGTCGTTATATTTAACTACTTTATAATTACATTTTTAAGAAAAGTTTTGAGATAAAATTACTCATATAATATTCATGAGAATATTATAGATAAAAACTTTATCTAGGCTAAATTTCAAAAAGATATGAAATTAAAAGAACACTTGAAATGTCTCGAGATGAATGATACTTAGGCTGCGGCACGCGCCCCACCGCGGGCCATATGTTACTATTCCGCCCAGCGTACAGAGATATCTATATATAATGAGAAATTTAAATTGAATCCCAAATTTCTCAGTGTTTTGTGTACCGAGCCTGCGAGCACGTTTGTTGAAATTACCAAACCACACTTGCCTATAAATTGCAATTAAACTTGCAAAAGTACGGCGCAATGGCAGCGCTCAGCTTGGCTCAAAGCTATGAAATATGATTATTTCTTTGCGCTGAGAACTCACATCGCTCGGAAATTACTTTGAATATTTCTGTAAATAAGTCGTTGATACTATTTTGACGAAAAAAATATATTTACTACTTAATGGTTTGGATTGAACTTTTGCCTTAATCTTTTGTGTAGTTCTTAATTAGTAATAATAGTTATTGTTTGTCTACCACTACTTTTAATACTCCATATTTAAACAACAAATGTAAGTAGATAAATGGCTTATTCGTTACTGCTTAGCCTTTTGGTTCTAAATAATCAGTTAAAAGAGGCTAAATGTTAATATTAATTCAAAAAGTCCGAACGACATTTTTTGGCAATATTTCTTTTACGCCTTAATTATTCCATGTTTTCTATTTGGTATAGTTAAGGTCTTACCTGCTTTAGAAGTCATTGTCATTCATTTTGAAGTCAGTCATAACATAGTACAAACTTAAATAACTATTGAAAAATATTTTTTGATTAATCTGGTTTATAGGTAATTATATTTATAAATTATGTAGGCTGCGTTTTATAAAAAAAATGAAGCTCCCACCCCTAAATATCAGAAACATCAAATATTATTGAGAGTCTTATCAGTGAGGCAATGAGAATTTAAGAGTTTTTCAGTATTTTCCTTGGGGTCGATAAATTTTTTTTTTTCGTTTCTCTCGTCGGCTCAAGGCACAACTTGAATTGACGTTTTCAATAAGCGTCCGAAAATCAGACATCTTTGTTAAAGTCGGCCATTTTCTGACATCTGTAAAAGTTATCGGATCGAGAGTGCTAATATGTTCGACAGGAACACAAAATTCTCGTCTCTATTGATTTTCCCGGGTGGCAGACAATGCTGTTGTTTACTTAGGATTCCCCGTTATTCTGTTATCTTTGAGGAGAAAATAATGTACATTCTCTAAGCGTTACTCGCGCCTGCGACGCGCTGTGCACACACAGCTTCCTCTAGGAAAATATTTCTTTATTATTGGTGAGGTGCTCCGCTGGATTATTGCAGAATATAAGATCTCCATGAAACTTACAATAAAGCAATAAAATAACAACTAAATAAATTACACTACCAGACGAGCTCGGGCGCGGGCATATATACAAAACGAGAGGCTTAATAAATCCTCAAGCAGCTAAGTGTGTTTGAAAGGTTTAGTAATGAAGTGGATTATAGTTGGTGTATTTATGCTTATTACTGTAAACTATACAGCAAAAATATATTTTTTTTAACCAAAGAAGTGATTCTTTTTTATATGTAAGAAATTTTTTTAAATAATTTATTCGTATTAATTACAACTGGTCATACGTGATTCGTTTGCAAACCACGTTTAATATAGTCATGACCATTGTTGGATCAAATAGTTTTCAAATTGTATTAATGATTTTTATATTCAACTTCTAACCCTATAGAATTTTTTTCATTATTTCACTTTTAAAGCAAAACACTTAATCTATTAAGTTAAATACTTAACTTATTTTATTATGAATCGATATACCTAATATCGCTGTACTTTCACAAATGATATTTTTATACAATACAATAAATATGTGGATACTTTAATTAAGTTTGAGCTATTTTCTTGGGACTGCTGTTTTATTGTAAAATACAACAAAAGATTGTGCCTTGGCAGAATGATATATATTTTGATTTGCCTGAATAGCAGTTGAGATTGCAACCGTTTTACGGCAATCATCCGAAAGCTGTACAGTCGAATACAATTCACCGACTTAATCCATACCACTATCCGACGACAGACTCACATTTAACACGATGATAGTTTCCAATAGTTTCACATGCGTACATGTACCTTATATAATCTAAAAGAAATCTTACACTTTTTATTTATTTTCAGCTAAACCTCACAGAAAAAAGTAGTTGATATTCAACGTATAAATTTGAATACTTATATTTACCATTTGTAAAGCGACTTCAAGTATATATTTTAAATCAGTTGAAATGTATCTATATGTAAACAATTTATCTCTTTCAATATTGAATACAAGTGCTAAATACTTATATTTAATATTGATACTAAGAGGTGGCTACTTGGTTTTGCTTCGTATTTATAGTGAGGTTATTCTCCGGCTCTCAACTCTCACTGCATTAGTGATCCTCTTGACTTATCGGTTGCCGTCTATAGAATGATCACCTCTGCATAGAATATAAAAACCCATTCAATGTAAGTCTATCGATAAAATAACTAACCTGACCGTTCAATAAATAAGTTTTATTTAATATTCCAGACCTGGTGAATTAGCAGCTCATTGAATCTTTTTAAATTTATAGTGTCTCAATATTTCAATGAAGTTATTTTATAAAATACGAGTAGAAAAGGTGTTTGTTCGCTTTCTTAAAATAACATTAAAATGTCTAGTAACGTATATATTTTATTTATTAAGTTTTTAAATACCAGTCGAATAATGTTTGATCAAATATTTTTAATCAACCAAATACGTAAGTTTTAATTAATTATTTTGGATCAATTTTAAAAGTTTGTTTTCTAAATACAACATTCCAAAATAACGCAAAAAAAAAATACTTAGCAAACTAAAGGCAAACAACCATTGACGAGCTTCTTTGAAATTCGTAAAAGCCTTCATCCTTCAGGACTAGCGAAAGAAATTTGACTTTCAAAACAAGGAGTTGTTTACGTACCTTTCACAGTTGTTATTATAAAATATCAATTTCGTTCTCCAGCTGAAATATGCATTTTGCGCTTTCAATGTCAAAGTAAACAGGGCTGCTGAGCAAACAAGACTCCAGCCACATGGCGGGTGTGTCTCTCTACAAAAAACACAAGACTTATTATATCTCACAGAATTTCTTAAAAATTAAATATTTTGCTATGCGACCATCTTTGTAATACTTAATGTTCTCTAGGTTCCATGTTTTATGTAATTGTTAAAAATATAGTAAAACTTTTGTTTAGTTATAAAATAAATGTCTGAAACAAATATACCTCCCAGATTTTTTTTAATGAAGCGTAATCTCGATATATGACTTAATTTTGTTTAATCAAAGAATCTTTTTTACTTTAGAATATTTTTAAAAATACGACACCTTAAATTAAGTAGATAAAACTATGGGTCGTTTAAAAGCTTCTTAATTTTTAATAGAAAAAAGTATTTGTATAGTGTAAGAAGTTTAAAGAGAACAAAGGATTTAATAAATATCATAATGAAGTTCAGCTGCTCAGCTCCGCGGGTCGTGTACGAAGCTATTTATAAGCAGTGATAGCCAGAGTAATTTATAGCTTTGTTCATATATGAATGATACACTAAGTGGATTAAGAGAAAAGAAGAAGAGATACAACGATATTTACCTTATTTTACATAAATTATTGTGATTTTAATATTCAAAATTGAGTATTTTTTACCTTTTAATAATAATTTTTATAATGGTAATGAATATTTGTAATAAAAATAAGACAAAAATGTATTATATTTAAACTGCTAATCTAAAGCAACTGTTTATGCTTTCAGCACGATATTAAACATACTAAAGACATTCCCTGTATATTTTTAGTGGTTATCTTTTAAGAAAAAAACAAAAGTCTCGAGAAAAGTATTTTTCTTTAATAGATTAAACTCCAACTTTTAATTGAATCCATATAAATAATTGAATGAGAGTATTCTGACACAGAGATTCATTTTAAGGACCTTTTAGAGTAGATTTATCGAACATATCACTCGAAAACACATAAACATTAATCAACCATCAACAACACAAATGTATTTATATTATATATTACAAACATCAAAGTCTTCAAAAAAACATTATACGACTCTCAAATGAGTACAATTTTATTTAAATTTAATTTGATGATTTTATAAATAATATGTATATTATAATAATAGCACGGAAAACACAGAGAATCATCAGTCTGCTCTAAATAAAACTGAAAATGAACGAAAATCCCAGTGGGTACGGCGTCTGGCGTCGGTACGTTAGGCTCTCGAAGACCCGGTCTATTTGCTTTGGGTAATGTATTTTCCCTGTCGTCTTGCTTAGGTATAATGTCTAATAACTTTTCAGAATTTCGCCATACTAGGATGGAGAGGATGTCACTTTTCAGATTACATCCCGTGCGTAACTACAAAGAACTGCTTGTATTTTAGGTTGCGTCGTCTTTGAAAAGGTTGTATTTATCTTTCCGGTGTCGTGAATTTTGATGAAAGCTGTGAGTTCATTTTTTTGGATGAATTATTTCGATAAGACTTTTTAAAAAAATTAATTTGCCTTATTTAAAAAATATATATATATTGCTCTAATTATATGTGAATTTCTGGGTAGTATTTAAGTACAAAGTTGTTTTGAAGAACTTTCAATTTCATGTTTATCTAATACCAAGAAACAATTTGTTGTTTGTTGTATTTACTGAATTTATTCAGTACCCAAGACTTTCAAACCGACGTCATTATTTTTTTTATTAAATTGTGTTTTCTTCATTTTTTAAATCGTTATGTGCTCGTATAGTAGTATATAAAAATATTTATTCCGGATACAAACGCGAAAATATTCTCGAGTAAATTGTATACATATTATTTTATTTTTTAGTGTTCAACATATAATGACTGAAGGCCTAAATAAAAAATATGAACGGATGAGAATGGAAATAACTACACAATCATTTCGATTAAAATAAAAAATGGATCTAACGTAGAATTATTTATTTTTTTCTCCCCTTGTAAATAATTATCATTGCTGTATTCTTTTAATGATTATAAAAACTTTATTAGATGAAATGGTTACATTTTAGTTTTAAATTTAACGTTGGGACTAGATACCAGCTATCGTGCTAAATAAAATTTTATTCTAAGAAAATACAATAATATTCACAAAGCAAAGCGTGTTTTCATCACACATTTTAATAAGAAGACTAAAGAGGGTCTATTGGAGGGGCACAACAGCGGGAGCCGCGGGCGGGGCGCCTCATCAGGGAGAGCAAACAGTCTGGCCGCGGTCCACAATGGGCCCGTCTCATTCAGGGGTGTTTGCTCGCAGGCTCGGCCCGTGGACAGCGTCTGCCACTGACACCTACTACGCACCTCAAGCGGTGACATCGTCCTCGCTAAAAACAAGTCTGCCTTTGTACTAATATTACTAAGTAAGAAAATATCGAGCAAAGAAACGCAGCCACTTGTGTACACAAATGAAAAAGCTACTCGACTCATGGAGATCAGAAAATATAAAAAAAAACTACAGCAACCTTATTTTTCCCACCAACTACTACACGCGAAAATAACTCAAAATAGAAATTCGACCACACATATCACAATATTAATTTAACGATAGTACGAAAAATATTATTAGTGTAGAGATTTTTTTTAAAGTCAGTAACATCACGGTAGTAATATGCTCAATTTGTTATTTGCTTTACTTACCATTTTACTTCTTTGTAAACAATGATTCTTTTATATTTAAAACGCATTATACGTTCAACAATCTTGCTTTGATAATTGGTTATAATCCATTCACACACAAGCAGTGCTCACCTTAACAAATTTGTTTTTTTTTCAATATGACTTATCGCGAAAGTCAAAATCACATACAATCAAAGAATATTGTAACCGCATTTGGATATTAAAAGTCTATGGTATAAGTGTTTTAAAATATGGAGTGTCACAAATAGAACTAATCTGTTTTGGTTAAAAAATAATCACAATGGTGATACATGCAATGCCACCACAAACCACGTCTTGGATCGAGTTAATCAAAGGAGGAGTAATCCCAATTGCATCAGCTCGCAATTCACCTGTCAAGAGTTGGCGGCTCTCGCCACTGAGCCAACGAGCCAATCAGTGTATATTCCTGCAATTACATTCCATGTAATCGAGCTCGCCGTCTCCATTATAGGTACTATCAATCAAAATCATTTATATATTGATCCATTTTAGTCTGAAAGTTTTCTGCCTATTCTTAGTATTTTAATCTAACGGGTCTGCTTTTGCTTTGCACAACGCCCAAACAAATTCATATCTTTTTTTGTAAATAAAGTTTTTAGTGAAAATAAAAATATTTATGTGTGTATTATATAAAAATAAATATATTTTGACAATACGTTAATTTGACGTTGTCGATAGCTTTATTCTTATAAATATTAAAATATATACTTATCGAATTAGTAGTAAAATTTTACTTTTTTACTGTTTATTTTATGTTTTAATATTTATCCGAACGAAACTTTTTTTTATACTGTAAATATCAATATCCTAGTCAATCAACCACCAGTTTGCAACATCTTTCAAACCGTTATATTGGCTATAAAATACGATTTTTTTCTAGCAAGCAAAAATGTAGCCAATTATTTGGTAGATTCATATTTTGTTTTATCTCGATCCCAGCTTACAAATCTCCAATGATTCTCATGCCTCTAGAGAGAGTATACAATTTCTTTTATACTACGTTAAAAGCAGCCATCTTTTTTTTACATTACTATCTTTGTTTTTAATGATAACTTAATATTTATTAGGAACATAAAGTGCCTTTTTGCCAACGATATTTTAGCAATAAAACCATGATTGTAATTCTATCGATGGACATATTTAATTTTGGATCTCTATTATTAAATGAAGACGTTTATTGATATTGCAATACTTACTCAAGAGTTATTCCCTAATAAATAATGGAGTTCCAAGTTTTACGGTGAGATTCTATAATGCGCACACCCCGGAAGGAGATGATTCTAGGATGCCAGTAATTAGCATATATAAATATTTAATTTTAAGTAGATTCGTACACCGCACACTTTCAAACTTATTTGCAAAAGACACACAAACTTAATGCAAGGTATTTTGCATACGTACTCGGAGCTACGTTTCCACTATGGCTGCGTACATTATACCCGAGGCAGTTTTGTTGTCGGCCATAAAGTTTTTTTACGGTAACTGTTCGGGTGTAATAATTTCACTTTTCTTGCTGAAACAAGGCCCGTACCCTGTGTTCTAGTAACTTATGAATTTTGCTACGTTTTTACATAACGAGATAATACGTTTTCGCGCCTTACTGCTTGAATTTGGGTAATCACTATGCTTAACGGCTAATATAAAAAATATGCAAATTCCAGTCATATTCTGAAAGCATTTCAAGTATGGAGATATAAGCAAAAATAGAAATACTTAGCGTGGTGACATAGCAATATTATTAAATTCTTTAGTCAAATTCGAAAGCAAATAATAAACTTAGCTATTTGTTAATTTCACGAGTCAACTTAATATTAACTTAACATATTACAATAAAAGTCTAATAGGAAGTCAATTGACACTATTGTTTAGGTTTCAGCTGTTTACACCTTGAGCCTAATGAACAATACTAGAATCATTTATAATATCATGTAAGTTACATGCGCTATTCAGTATGTACGAATATTATAAAAACAATTTTTTGTAAATATGTATAATATTTTGAAATTTTATTAAAAATAATATAATGTTTTAGAGACAAAGTTTTGGTTTTGATTTTAATCTGCGTATTTCAATATTAAAAACAGTTATGGTAATACCACTAAGAGAGGCGTATATTCCGCAACATCATCCTCAAACAACAACCTCTATAATTACTGTAATAACAGCACGCTTGCCAGTCGCAAAAAATAACGTTTATATCAAACACTCGAAGACAATGCAGCTCGAGAGCCGGCGTGAACCTGATCCGGCATAACAGCACATCCACCTCCTCGCTCCGAGCGTCTTCCCAGGCAGGCTTTCACCCGAGCTGGCCTCTGACCGAGCTCGGGTCTCTCGGCCGCAATCTGTCGGCCGCCTCCGTCTCCGAGCTCCTGATGGCTGATCGGGGAGAGCGACGAGGACTACATCTAATGGAGCGGAAACTAGAGACCGGATGCATTTCTTTTTATTCGGGGTGAATTTGTGCTACGAGGATAGAATACACTGCGGTTGATAGCGTAATTCAGAAAACTGTAAGTTTTTTTTTAAACCAAATCGTATCATGTGATAAAAACGCAAAAGATTTTTTTAAAAATAAGCATAACATATTTTTATTAAAAAAAATTAACAACAATTTCTGTGGGGTTTCGCAGTTATAGTTATAGACGTAGTGGGTTTTAGGACTTCTAGAATATACAATATATCTTAATTACACGAAAAGTAATAACACAAACTTTACATTACAATCTTAAAAGTAAAATTAAATCGTAGCTATTCGTACATAGTCCCCTGAATTATATATTTTTTTAATATCTGCTTATCTGTATGACTATTTGTACATATTATTTAAAAATTTAAGTTCAAGTTATTTAAAGCTAGTTTTAATTTTTTACATAACACGGCCAGCAGACGTATTATTGTGCATTATTATTTATGTAATAACATGAATATTGGTTATTATGCATACGTTCTCCGTTACAGGTACGAGTACGTATGGGCTTGGGTAATATGATATCATATTAAGATAATTAATAATGTATGCACCAATACGATCGATAAACGTATGTTATGTCCACTGCAGCTGCCGCGGCAGGCGCACGTGGCAAACACCTTGGTAATGTTCTTGCTTGCATATCCCTTATACCGACAGGTGAACACAATAATTGCAACTTAATATTCATTTTCAACGCACGGTAAGAAGTAATGTTATGTAATGTTAGTTATGAAAATGTCATTTTAAAATAAACTGACCTATAACGAAACGATGGGACTTAAAGATAATTAGCGCTTTGATAATCTGTTCAATCGTAATGTGATTCAAAATCACGATTTACTGATATTTAGTATTACAACAAAGAATGTCATGATTGAGTATCAAAATTTAAGTCTTTTTTTATATTACTAAAAAATAAACGTCAAATCGCAGTTTGTAATTTTTTTCTTTATGATTTGTGTTTTTAATAATATTTCTTTAACAAAACGTATTTCATTAAACGATGGGACTTAAAGATAATTAGCGCTTTATTACTCTGTTCAATCGTAATGTGATTAAAAATCACGATTTACTGATATTTAGTATTACAACAAAGAATGTCATGATTGAGTATCAAAATTTAAGTCTTTTTTTATATTACTAAAAAATAAACGTCAAATCGCAGTTTGTAATTTTTTTCTTTATGATTTGTGTTTTTAATAATATTTCTTTAACAAAACGTATTTCATTAAATGCACCACCTTACCTATATGTTCCATATAAAATAGAATTGACATTATTAGCAAAAATTGAGTTAAGTAATTTAAAAACAAATCATTTGCATAAAATATAACTGAAATTTTATTGTCTGCAAATACTATGACTATATACTTATTATTTGCACAAATCAGAAAGAATATTATGTTAGTATGATGTAATGACGACTGCATCTTTACTACCAGAGCCATTAGTTTTATATTTGGATATTTTTGCAAGCATATACGTATGTAGTGGAATTAGTTTATCTACGCTCGTTGCAATAGGTAAGACTATATATAAAGTAGTTACAGTAAAAGCCAACATTTCAAAATTATAAGTGTACTGCGCATTTCTCAAATTCATTAATTATTCTCTCCGTCTGTTCAAATTAATGAGATTATAAAAATTAAAAAATCCATAAAACGTAAATAATTCTGAAATTAAATCGTGCTTAGCGTTAAACTTAATTAAATATATTTCTCGTCGTTAATCTTTACAACCCGCTTTACATTCATCCTTCCTCACGCCTAGAATAAAAATGAGTTCACTAAATTGTCGGCAAATTCCTGAAGACATTATTAATAAAATTTATCGCTGAAGACAAAGATATTCCAATAAATAGCCGCCTTGTTTATGGTTCCAGAACGCCAGCTCTGGAGAGTTGATTTCATTAAAACAATGTCGAGAAATCGAATGAAATCTCAAGATTCAACGCTGATGTAGTTCGATCGATCGCGTCTATGAACAGTATTAAGATTTTAAAGCACAACGTCTAAAATACTGTAAAATTAATATTACTCTGGATAAGTTTTAAAAGTTGTGTTTATAGTAAACTTAATAAAAATCGAGCAGCCATAATTTTTTTTAAATATTTACGAACCAAATGACAGTTACGCCGAATATATTATCATTAATAAAAACGCCATGACGATCTTCTTAGAAACACAAAACGACTTCAGCTTCATATCACGAATCGTGAGTCACAGGCGCCTTGTACCGTCTTGGCACTTTCCTCAGATAATCGTACGCTCTTAAATTCCTCCTTTGGACGCATATTATTAATAATCCTTCGAGAGAATAAATTACAACCCGTGATCGACCGGGCCTTAATCTTTGTTTTGTGGTGTATGAGATTCAAGAAACATTCCACTCACGTCCAGCCAGTCTTCAAAGGTACGCCGCGTGCTGTTTGGGTGGTGAATCAGTTCGCTGCAACAGTGATTGATGAATTACATTTAATTTATCGAGCCCAAATTTTTCAAATAACGCCCGTTTCACACAAATTTTAATCAATGCGAGAAAGTCGACCGCTCGAGCTACGAATAGCTGCAATAAATTCTCTAGCACCGCATAAATTAACAGTGCGTAATTAAAACACACTAACTGCGCTTCTATCTCCGAGGCTTCATTTACTCTGGCGATAAACCTTTGTTCTGAATCAAATCTCATAAGCGAAATCTCTTCTAATAAATTACCCCACAGTCCCGATGCCTATTTAACTAATAAATAGAGGCGTTTCTTTGTTCGCCAAGTCGTCAAGGAGGCATTTAAGTTTCTCACTGCAGCATGGAGCATAATTAAAAAGAATCGAGCGAAGGGTTCGGCAGCTGCTGCAGTATTTCGTACCAGGGGGCAGAACGTGACGAAGCACGATAAATTAACTTCTCCTAATGATGCGAATGTTATTATTAATATCGAGCATCGCTCGAGCGTTCCGCGCTCAGGATAGTCGGCGAGCAAATATAATAAAACACGGCGCGATGCGGCTTTGTTGCCGAATCGATTCGATAAAATTGCAACTATATCTAATAAGACGCATAGTGTTGTGTGCACAGTGCATTCAAATATCCAAACAATAAAACCGCGGCTACATTTTGACACGGATCGATGAGCTCGATAGCGAAAAATGAATATGGCATCGGTGCGCGACCAGCTAGGTAACGAATCGCTTCGCAATTGAAATATATTTTTGAATAGAAATCTGTTTCCATAAGCAAGCGTACGGAGCATTCTGCGCGATACGAAATTTGTCAACGCCCGGGATTCTTTTATGTTCGTCGTTTCCACAATGCTGAGCAAAAACAATCGGATCCAGTCAGCGAGTATTAATAAAAAAAAAAACAGATATTCAATCACATCCATCCGTCAGCCATCTCTTGAGGCGCTATCATAACAGGCGCTCTGCGCTCCTGTTCCTCATTTCGCTTTACGGGAATATTGAAATGGATTTCATACAATCGAATTTTCTGTTGCGATGATTTGTATCGCATAAATGGTGAGGCAAACCGATTTTCATTTCGAGTACTTTTAGATTTATCATTTTAGTAAACACTTAAATATATCCTTGTATAAACTATAATATACAGATATACAGTCCAATAATATATTTTATAATATATATAAAAACCCTTAAATTACAAAATCAGTCATTTTTGAAAATTAATCACAAATTTCATATAGCTAATTATTTTCTCGTTTTTAAAATAATATAAATATATTGACTATCGACATGTTTGCTTAAATTGTGCTATTTAGGTGTCAATTATTTAACATTTATTTCAGTTACGAAGTTTGTTTTTAGAAAAATTGAACTGGTATACATGAAAACTTATACTTTTGAAATTTAAGACACTATAAAAATATTTTCATATTATGTTTTTAAGAAAACAGTGGGTGTTTCTTTTGGGCAAATTGATGGCATTAATTTTGAAATATGACTAATAAATCACATCTGCAACTGCAGTGAATTCGCACAATAGTCAGTTAGCCGTCTCCGAGCACCTGCTAGGACTGGAATCTACAAGCGTGGCCGCAGTCGGCTGCATCGTCAGCGCGTGACGTCACCGGCTCCATCCGTCAGCGGCCGCGTGTACCTAGCGGGTATTGTGATTGCTCGAGCTCTATACCTGGTGACGCTTCAAGCCCGTGCAGGATGACAGAGGCAGCCATTTGTAAAAAGTGTCTGATGCCCGTCAAAAGTACCATTAGTTAAATATTGTGCAATAAAAAATATGACAGAATTGGGCACTGGGAGGTGTACAAAAAAATGGCCCGAATTTCGTAGAAATTCTACCCACCTCTGGAATAAAACCTATCTACAGCATTTTAAAAATGTATTTTTGCTTCTAGGAATACACGTTGTTTTTGACTGTAGGTAATAATTTTATGTAAGTTTAATGACTATTTTGTCGATTATTTTATACTTTCTTGCAAGTTTTTGTGCAGAAAAATGCAAACAATAATGAATTTATTGAAAAAATATTACTAAGCTTCCAGTATAAAATGGTCGCGGCCTTGTCTCGACCGACATCATCATATGCTTCTGCTCGTCTGCTCCTAGTAGCCATATCAGGACTAGCTGTAGTTCGTCACTCAACTCCTTTATGGGGACACTGTCCGCATTATTTTCAAAGTGTCTAGTCCTCCGTTCCCCTCTGCGATCCTATTATTTAATTTATTTACTCGATGTCGACAGTACAGATTTCCTTCACGGAGTCATCATAGCCAAGCTTAAATCGACCGGTTGAATAAGGTCACGAGGTATTTATTATAATGTAAAATAATACTTTAAAAAGTTGAGAGAAGGAATATACTTTGTAATGTGTTGTTATTAATAGAGAGTATTTAATCAGAAATAGGCTATTGGTGTTTTGGGTAAATAAGCCGAAAACCATGTTCAGTGTCAATCGAATAAGCTTCATTGAATAAAGGCCGGGATTAGTTATCGTAATGTGCCGAATTCAGCCACAGGTAAATTCAATCATTACCAAAATATTCAACCCCACACATTCAAGTCAATTTGTAAACATTGAATTCCACAAATTGATCGATATAATATGCAAATAAGTCTAAAAGTAAACGCGCCCTTCTTCGCAATTAATTCATTCGCATTGTTCTACATTTAATGACATTATCTGACCGCGGTGATACGATCAACGCGAAATCATCAGAAAGTATAATACAATACAAAACGCACACAACACGTCGCTCCCAAAAAGAAGCTATATGTCACTATTCATTTGAACAATGCCAGCGTTTTATTTTATTACTTCTGTTCCCCGCCGTTATTCTACTTTTGATTACGTCATGCATTTTCATTTGTGAAACACTTTGGTTCGCGCTCAAAGCTTCGCTTTCTGTCGGCCCGACTCAATAAATGGACAAATTGAATCAATTGAATCAAATGAATCGAAAAGTTTGCTACTTTTTTGGCCGGCCTGCGACGAACGGACGAGGACATGATTACGCCGAACTGATCATTGTTGTTTTCACGCTGCGCGGACTCACACGGCCACTGCGACATTACTGTTAATTACTATGCACCGATGGCTTTTATATTGCGATGGCTGATAGAATATTATTTTCGTCAATATTTTTCAGCGAAGAAACATTGAAAAACACACATAACAGTCGCACAGAACGCAGTGTCATATTTCACAAACAAATTTAATTTCACCACCAAACATTTTAGAACTAACGTATTCCATTTATTCAGCTTTAGAAATATTAAAGGATCGTATATGATGTGTGGCTTATTAGTTTGCTGTCAAACAAGGTAACCTCAGTCTGACCCTTTGTCCAGGTAAGAAACGAGCGCCCTAAAAATAACACATACCGAAAGTCTTTTATCTTTTTTTTTTCAAATTTAAATTGGGGTCACGATCAGCAATTAAAAAACAGATAGTCTTTTATTTGCAAGCATTTGTTGAAATCTAATTCTAATTTCTTAAGGCCAATCAGATGGAAATGATTTGGCACAAACAGGCTGCGCAAAGTAAATCCGAGCTCTGAAAGCTGGAACATAATCCCAGTCACGTGCTACCTCCTGGAAAGGTGTCTCCCTCTAATTATCCCGTCACCCGCTCTTATAATTGTGATAATCGCTTCTGATGTGCTCGTGAGTCTTCGTTTATCAAATAATACATGTTATTTTGAAATAATGATGTGTTTCGCTTAAAATGCAGTAACGAGAGATTGCTCCTGTAGCTTCAGAAATTTTGCATTTTGATTAAAATTACTTTTGGTTTGTCTTGATCGTAAATCCTTTGTTAAAGTTTTTGATAAAAGTTTTTTAATGACTGCAATTTAAAAACATATGAAAACCCAATGTAAATTCACGTTATTTATCCACAAATTTTCGGAACGAATTGAAAAAAATTAAATCACAAATAATAATATATATTTATAAATATAACATGTAAAACGGCTCAACCTTCAATACGAAAGTACTGTTTTGTTTCACGATCCATTGCAAATTACACTGAATTAGTAAGTGCTTGCTTTGAAACAGTTATGTATTGACTAGGCTGTGATAATTAGTCACTTACAAAGTATAGGAGAGACTCGGAGACTAACATATACTAAACTTAACGCCGATAACTTTGTGAGAAAGAAATATTTTATCAATTACAAGTATTCTTGCGTGTACTTTTATGTTTATAATGAAATCAATGAAAATGTAACTATTTAATTTTTAAACCATTATTTGATCTATGGTTTAATATTACTCTTATAATTCCATTTCGAATCTCGATTCAATCTTACTGTAAATCATCACCAAGAAGAAGAAAAATCAAAATGGTAAAAATAAAGAAAATATTACATAATTCAAAGAATAAAACAAATATCCGAAGAAAAAATAAATCCTTTTCAATGCTTTGATTTTTTCATTGCATAATAATATTTTGATTTTTTAGTAGTTCAGACTTAAATATTAAATTTCCATCTAATAAAAAGCGGACTGTGGTTTTATTGAACCATTGTAGAAAAATTAATTCTAAAACATTGTTTATGGATAAATTAGTTATATTCTTTATATACATATATACGTAATTTTATGAAAATATATTTAATAATAATATACTTAAGATTTGTAAATGAATTACATTTCTTTTTATCAGTTTATGTACTTCATAGGTAGTGAAGTACACCAAAGTATATTCCTTTATAAATTCAATGAGATTCTATCTGTGTCAGCTGCAGTGAAGTCATATTAAAAGACCATCGAAGCCGTGAGTACAAGTTCATGATTTTAAAGTCTATTTGTAACAAAATCCTCCATTGTGCTCCTGTCAGACTGCTAACAATCAGTTTCCGTCCCGGGCCGATACACCAGCGTCGGGGATTCCGAGCACGCTTCGAGGATCGTGTCAAAAGCGTCTGTACAAGTAATGGAATCAATGGAAATATAACAAACGATCTCCATCTCGAGCTGGAGATCGCGGCTCGGTCTCGGAGACAAGAGGAGTCGGACGATCACGACACTTCAATCAGCACTTCAGGTGAAGTGGAACGAAATGGCTGCCCGGTTCGTCACACGCAATATTTATCTCTTTTGTCAAGTGGTATGTAATATTTTCAAGCCGCTGCGACGAGCAAGCAGCAGAATATTAATAGGACTTTTAATTATTCGTGGAGCTGTAAAAAAAAACCTTCGAAATAATTGAAAAGACGCAAGCGACTCGATTTGACCCTTAATCCGTTTTTAACACACACACATACATAATATTTAGTATGTGTATGTGTAAAAAAATGTTGTAATATTATATTTATATGTATTTAGATCAGTATTGTTTAGTCATTTTGTTAATAATAGATTTATATTGGGAGTGAATTAAATAAGGATTTATAACAATGCTGGCGTGTCGACTACATTATTTGGAAATAATTTTTAATTTATTGTTTTTAACTTCAAGGTCAAATTGATTTATAGTCTGCCACCCTCTTCTGCACTTTTTAAAATGACAATATTAATGGGGGGGGCTCCCCAGATGAAGTCCCTTTATGTGTGTCACAAAAAATATTTATGTTATTTTAAAATGAATCGCAGGGGGGATTGGCTACTGCATTGTCTATTGAGATGTCGCCATCAATATTTACTTTTATAATGGTTTTTTTTTAATGTTGAAAAATATATATGCATGTTTGTAAAAAAAATTAGGATCTTATAATTTTTAATATTCTTTATCTGCAAACACAGCAATGTACATCACAAATTAAATAACGTTTTTTCAGGAATACGAGTATTATCATAATCAGTCAATTTTTTTATAGAATATGTCATAAGACTAAATTAAAATGAACATGACTCCATTAGTATCAAATTAATTGTAGATAAATTTATATTAGAGAAAAAATATTTTCTCTTTTATTATTTTCTACTAAAATTAATTTTCTATTTGGAACAAAGTATCGATTCAATCATATGATCAAGATAAAAACATCAAATAAATTAATAATAATTAGTTAAACTTATTTAAGGCAATATAATCTGCCTAAAAAACAATTTAAGATTCTAATCTAATATTAAACTAATTTGTCGTACCGTTATTTTTTTCCAACCGAACTAAAACACGTGGGTATTTCTAACAATAAATAATATTTTGTAGTTCCATCCACAGAACACAATCACAATAAATCATCGTAAAACATATTCCGCCATAATTTCACAAATGGAAAATATGCCGTGCAAAAGATAAATGAGAGTAGGAAGGTACAGCCTCGCTGCTAATCCCGGCAATGGATTAAGACTTGCGAAGTTAATTGATGAGCCAATTTGTCGCTGTAAAAAACCTCTGCCTACATAAAGTTAAATATAAAGTCGGCTGGCCTGGCCTGACACAATAGCCCTCCACCATTAGGAACAACACCTAAGCTCATTTATTTTTGGGAAAACTAAGTCCTTAAACTATGTTAGAACCTAACATTTTTATAGTGTCTATATTTTTATGCATGAATTACAGGAATTTTTACCTCATCCTCTGTTTATTTATATATTATTATTATTTAGTGTACTTTTTTGTTTCTAAATATATTTTATTTTAAATTGGTCTCATAAACGGTACATACTTTATTAGGCACACAATAGATTCTGCATATGTTTTGACATACATATGTTATAAACATCTCACAGGCAAAACTAACGTTTTCAAATACGAGGTCAGACAATATTATAGGTAGTTTTTTTGTTAATAAACTTTGAACTGGCTGAAAAAATATAATCACTATTTGATTTGGCTTTAAACCCAATGAAAATAAATATTACTGTATTTACGATACATACAATGCACTCAACTTTTAAATAAATAATTTTTATATCGAATATAAATTGAACCTACGTAATGAAGAGCCTTTAAGACATACAAAATCGATAGGATAAGTTTTTTTCTCGTACCTATTGTCACGTTACCTGTTGTACCTATTCCCCAACTGGTACCATTCCGAAAAAGTCCCTCAAGATGGTCCCTGCTCGGGGACTGAGACTTTGGAGGACAAAAATCTTCAAAGTCCTCAACACCCAAGAAACTAAATCATCTAATAATAATAGCTATCAAAGGCTACGAATATTATTATTTTGGAATTGCAGAGAATACAGGAAAATGATATGTTTCTCAATCAATGTATTTTCATGTCAACGTAATGTGTTCAAAAAACCGAAAAGCCTTGACACGGTGTTGAGCTGAAATGGAATTGTTCTCAATTGGACAATGCCTGAAATTGCACCGATCAATATACACCAACGAAATTCTTCAATGAGCTAATAGCTGTCCCAGGGATACCACGCTGCAAAAAAAGGAATTAAAAAGTAATTAGCTATCTCTGAGTGATTAAAACTAAATTAATACACGCGGTTGGCGATGTTGACTCGTCCTTGTTGATTTCTTCGTGGTAGGTCAGTAAAACATTAACTAATTCTTTAAATAAGAGATCCGCAGTACCTCAGGATTCTATTATGAATTATGGTACCTGAATTTTAAGGTATATATTCCACGAATAGAAATACAATTTTCATAATTAATATATAGCATATCATTACCAAAGCATTTAGCAATTAGCATATTTAATATATAGCATTATATAGCAAATCATTCGTAAATTAAAGTAAGTATACACGCTGTGTGTGTTTAACAAATAAGTATTTGATTTTCCTAATATCTCATAATTGACAATAGATACACCTGACGTATTCCTTACAATCTATAAATACAATATAATGCTACATATTAACTATAATATTGAGAATATTTGTTATTTTCTTATATATTGCGTAAAAATACAAAAAAATTCTTGATTTTTACCTAAACATTAAAAAAATATTTAAAAAAATCTGTTACGAATATTTTAATCATTACAGTGCAGGTAAAATAAATGTAATATTTAGTAACAATATTTTATTAAGTCTACATGAAAAACACATATTTCAATAGAAAAGCTTAAGATAGAAAATAAAGACTCAAATGATAGCAAAAACCTCTATATTAAGACGTATCGTTCTTGCTTATATTGAACGATAAACTTTTAACCCTTTAGACAACCTAATTTTATGCACATATAAACATTATTACAAACCAGTAAGTCCACAACAAAATAAAATTATTATATAAAAAATATATAAAAGAATTCGTCCCTCGCTCGTCATAAGTTTGCAACGCTTATTAAAGATCTTGCCTCTAATTGTACGATTTTCTACGACAATTGAACACACGTTGCGACAAAACTTACAACCGAATGGTAGCTTGCAAGTAGCGTCCTTTTTGCGGTATTAATTCAGGCTAAGTCATGAAAAATACCTGAAATAAAAAAAAACACGATATTGGCTGATTGTAAATCGGTTGCAAGTTGTGTCGCTGCCGGCTTCATCATCTCAGTGTCCCCGACCTTCGGGAGCTGATCCCAGAAAATGGCCATTGTAATTAGAGCCGCGCCTAGACGCAAGCCGATATTCACAATGTCGCATTATGCTGGATCTTCAATGAGGTGTATCCAGTTTGTCTGTCGTCATAAATTACACGTGTTACGGTTGTGCCTGAAGAAGTTGTACGACTAGGCACAGCAATCATGATCAACAATACACCATGATGCTCATATATATATATATAGAGTAAGTAAACTTTTAGCGTGATAATAAAGGTTTTTATTTCATTATCAGTAAAATTGATTAAGTATACGATTTTATTCACAGCATTTCGAAGAAATAGATAAAATAAAAATTCCTTTTGGTTTATAAGGGTCCATTTGTATTTTTCCATTTTTTATGAGATCCGTTTTGATGTAAAAATATATTTTCAAACATTTTATTTAAAGAATAATTTTTTTTTATAAGCTTAACCAATTATCTAAAAAAATAAGTATTAAATAATTTTATCTCTTATTTGAATGTTTTATAACTGGAGTATGAAAAAATTACATTTTTTTTAATAACATAGTAAACTAGATCACAATATTTTGGATTTTTATATAAAACATATATAATATCTTACTGGGTTCACAATAATAATAAAAATAAAACAATTAATGTTATTTTTTTAATTTTGAAACAACGCGTACGACATATCAGAAACATTGCATTACATCTTCAACTACAAAGTCTATGAGAATTTTCTGGGTAACAATAACATCGACAAGCTATTACGTGTGATTATATCCCAACTGTACTCATGGGCGATGCCGCCTTTGATGTTCTCTATTTATAAACATTGATATTATAAATTGATATTTGAGTGAGAGCGTATTATCTCTCGTCTCCTATGCTGACAGCCCCAACACAGCGGACTTCCTGTTATCAAATAATTACTGCTAATTGTACAATCGCATGTACTTATCGGGAGTTCATATTTTACACAATCATCCAGTAACTTCCTACTAAGTAAATTAAAAAAAAACGGGAACTATGACATGTTATTATTCACCCATTATAAAGAATCGGCCTGTCACATTAACAGATAGCACTGTGATCTCGCTTGCGTAACGAGTGATTCAGATAGTGCTATTTTGGAAAGTGTAATTGGGAGATGTATGTCAAATAGATTGTTGTTAGACTTTTATTATCTCTAGTACTTACAACCCGTAGTAAGATCTTCTTCATTTTCCAATTGGACACAGTGCGTACCAAAGCGTGAAGTCACCTCATTCTGCGTCTCTCCATTAGCGTTAAATAACCTGAAATCGACGCACGGCGTTTCTTGTCGTCAGTATATTTTAATGAAATATTTACTCCATAAGTACCCATGAATTCACGTTTAGAAATATAACCAAGAAAACAGAAGTTAAAAAAACATTTGGGAATTTTTACGGAAAATAGTTCAATAAAGTTTTGAACGAAATTTACACTGTTTATATTATATTATGTCGTCTTTACAAATAAGCCCTCGTATACTTTTGATAAAGTATTTGCAACTCTTACTGTTTTTTTTTTATTTATTTGCATATATAGCGGACATTACTTACAACAATATTGGGGAACTATAAACAAATATGAATAATCAATTATGTTAAAATACTTTGGTTCTTATTATGGGGCGATTAGAGCTCCCGTCCAGTAATAATAATGTGCATAATCATACATTCTATTTTTATTTGTCTATACGATTTATCGGTTGATAAAATAAGTTAATACCACGAAGACAAGTCATATCAATATTATATAAAGCTTAAAGAAAAATACCATTCAACCTAATGGAACATACGACAAGGGTATTAGGTGACTGTCAAAATTGATAACAATGGCTTCGGATAATATTATTTGCAAATCAACTAAACGTGTAGAAATACAATAACGCAATAACAACAAGAGTTCTTCTTGTTTTATTTTGTAGCATTTTTATTTTTATAGATGTTACTTGACTACCCCAAGATAAAAGCGGATGAGTATCTCTTGACATTTACGAAAATGTCCAACGAACGTAGAAGTCGTTATTGCCATTTAAAAAATAATTCCTTTGCGACACCCTATCTCTAATGTTTGCGTTAAAAAACTTATTTAATTTTTAAAATATTAATTTCAGCTTTTTTTCTCTTGAGACTCAGGGTGTATTTTTGAGTTAAAGAGTATTAAAAATTACAAAAAACATATATACAAAATAGAAGGATTGCCTTATTTTTAAATATTATCCACTTTCGGATACCGACTTCCAGTTCCTTAAATCGGTAAAATAAACTGTCCCTTTTGATGGAATCGTGGGCGAGTTTGCACTTAACTGTTTTTTTTTGTTTTATTTTTAAGCACGTAAATCTTGCTTCTCCCGAGACACCCAGGTCTTGTGTTATTTTTAGGAGTAAAGGTGGTTTGCTTCTCAGAGAAACGGGGTCCGTAAAATATCTGTGAATTATTAAATTTCAGAAATTAAATTTTTTTCAGCTTAAAATAAAATGAACAAAGATATTTTTGAACTTGTCTACTTGTTTAAATTATAATCTGTTAAATATGACATCTTTTAGTTAACAATTCAGGTCTTTGGCGAATTATTTATTTAAACCAAAAGACTTGAAGAGATTAAGTAAACTATTGTTTTTTAATAAAACGAACAAAATTAACTCCACATAGCTTTATATTTATGTAGCTATAAGTATAAAACTCCAGAACACTTATATTTGATGTAATAGATTTAATATTACACAAAAGATAGCAGACAGAATAAATTCAAGCATCAAAACAGACATTCGCCTAATTTTTGGTATTGACTCGGAAGGAAGAACATCCATCAAGCCGAGGATTTCTTGGTCAAGGGTCGACTGCACTAACCGCTGAGCCAATGAGCCGACGTGCAGGTTTATGAGCGATGAACAAATAAATGAGAGGATATGTTGAAAATGTTTTGACTAAAGTTTCTATATATATCATTGACATGTAATTATTTATTTTAATATGGTCATCTTTATATAATGTGTGTACTACGCTAATTAGAAACAACTGTTAATTTTAATTAGAAGTTTTGTACTATAGATTCGATATTCGATTGGACATAGGTATAAATTATGATTTAAAAAGAAAACTTATAATAATTCTTTCTTTTTATAAATTAAGCATTATCAACATAGAAAGCAGTAGCCACAAAAGTCTCAGAAGCATTTGTATAGAAACTCAAACATGAACATAATATAATGAAAATACAGTCAAGGAACCCCTCTAAATTCACTGACCTGTAATATTTCTCAAATCCGATTACGCAAGTACATCATTTCCGTTTGGCACAACAGCGTCTTGAATGATATCCCAATGGGCCATTGAATGCAAAATAGGACTAAGCCACCGAGTATTGAAGTGCTCGGCTGAGGTAAGCGGGCAGCGATATCGACATGCAGCCACGGCGATTTATCAGATCAGCTCGCGACTCTCCGTTTTGTAATCCACGAGTCCATGACCCGAGATCGCAGGGAGCCGTCAGCTGTCTTCGGCAATAAAAACCATGACAAATGACCGCCCGGGATGGAGTCTTCATCCTCGAGCGCGGAGCGTTCAAGTCTCAGTGCACTTTAGATAACCATTATTATTTATTAATTTATCAGCAACATGATTTGTGTCTATTGTTTTAACGCACATAATAATCAATGCAATGTTGGATACATTTTCTGATTGTATACACATTATTATCCTTAATTTATTATTAGTTGTAGTTTTTTTACGTTTAAAAGTATAAGTCTGTTGCTCCCATATTTGAATAATATTAGTTTCTACATCACTCACCGGTGTTCAAATATAGCTATTTAATTGCTACCTGCAGACGTAATCATATATCGATATTTCATCTTAACTCACAAAATAGTCGCCTCTAACATGATTTCCATAATAATACGAGTTATTTATATAAAATTAATTTGTTTACCTTCACGCTATTTGCAAGCTCTTTTTAATCTTTCAGCGCACATAACGGGTATTTTGTGAATACGAAACTAGTCTTTGTTCTGAATCATTACTATTACTAATATTATTCTACGGTTATTTTATATAACAATTAATGAAAAATTTTATGAATCAGAATCAAATGTAAGCATACTATTATACTATACTTAAAACATTTTTACCGTACTCATATTCTACTTAGAGGTTTGCTCATACCCATCTTTATGTTGATAGATGCCAGCCAGTTGCGCAGAACTCTGAACTCTGAACCCTGAACAAATAATTGTCCATTATTAGTCGTTATCACAGGGTGGGCGCTGTTCACTTAAAGTGCGGACATAACGTTAGTACACGAAGCTCTTTGTCTAGTATCAGCGAATAAAGATAACAAGAAATGTTCAATGACACACTGGCTATCCAACTGGTTGATGTAATATGTATTGAAAGAAATTCTCTGTGTAACAGAAGTCATAACTTCTGAGAAATCATTGCAATTTATAATGACAAGCTGAGAGATATAAAAAAAAAGACTATTCACTTTTTTGATTTATTGAAACTTAGATGGCCTTAAGTCTCTCAGAGACAGATAGACAAGCAGTTGTTATAATAATAGGCATGTGTATTAGTAACGAATTTGTTTATACGTTTCCGTTATTTATATTTTGCATACAGATAAATCTTTTCAATGGGTTTCCTTAACTTTGGACCTGAAAACAAATTACAACTTATAGAATCAATCAAACAGAATCCCACTGTCGAAACTACTATATGTATACTATTGTCTTTTTATTATTAACTAAGAACAAATTTAGCTTACATGTAAAAGAATACATTAAAATTTTATATAATTGAATGCGTAATGTCATCGGTAATTTAAACGATTCGACTTCGAAACTGCAGCTCTTTTCACTCCTTGAAGAAGGTTCCAAAATATGGTCCAAACTATGATCGCTCCCGTAACAAAAAAATCTAATGCATTAAGTGACAAACACAAAATACTGTATGTTGCAATGTTAATTTTGATAAAGGTACTATATTCGCTATTGTAATGAAAATAATATGTTCAATTTTACATATTTAAATATCAAAAAAATGTCGGTATTAGCTATAAAAACTCTATTAAAGTTTTAAACATAGTCGTTTGTATATTTCATCAAAAAATTGCAAAGCGGCCACGTAAAAATGTCACCAACAAATCAGATCGAAAAATCACGCACCTCCCGCCAAAGACACACCCCGACTACAAACCTTGTACAAATATAATCATTTGCTACCGAAAGATTACGTACGGTTACATTATGATATGTAGGTATTAATAAGTATATATTTGGTATATTTTTTTCCATTTATACATATGGCCGCCACCGAGGGGGTGAGATTTCTACCGTCGCGCGCGTAGGGGAGTCACATACGACTCAGGCAAATTATTCAGGTGTTAAGTTTCTATCGGAATACATCGCGCGGAACTGTCGGGGTAAAATTTCTTAAAGGTAAATATACATTCCGGGGACGTACACGCAAAATTGCCTTTTAGGTGTTGGGATATTCAGTGGCGACCCGCAATTTAAAAACGCTTCCAGTCCAAAAAAAAGGCGAAATCGGCTCATTCGGGATCAGCTATTGGAGACGCAATGATTCGAGAGCGCCGTACTTCTTCCCGGACAAAACGGTACAAAAACCGGGGAAACGTCCAAATAAATTCTCGATAAGCCACGCATGAGCCGCGGGGGTGGCGGGGTGCGGGGTGGGTGGGGTGGGGGGGCAGGGGGGCAAGGGGACCCGCGCGCGCCGCGGCCGGCGGGCGGCCGGGCCAGTCGGGGAACAGCGCTCGCGGGGACCGCACGCGCGCTCGCCCGCCCTCTCGCCCTGCGAACATCAAGTGTCACTTCCATCAACAACCCGACGCCGCCACCGCGGACGCTCCTGCCTCCGCGCCCCAGTGCCGCCAGTGTCGCGCCGCCCGCGTGCCGGACCGTCGCGGAAAACGTACCCGTGTTCGTGTAATTTGCGGAGTTTTCCCCGCGCTACGGCGGATCTCGACCCAATTCCGCGGAGGTTGCATCCGCTGCGCCCCCACGAGCATCAGAATAAAATGGAAACTTTGAAGCGGAACTCGCCGAGACGCTAGTGCGTCGGTTCCCGTGTCGGACCTCCTCGGCACCCTCGGGTCGCCAGTGCGGGCCGCTCAGCGCCGATCGCTCTCTATAGCTGATGAGCGATAACATTATCGGCGGGACCCTGCGAGCTCGCCGAGCCGCCGCGAGCAAGCTCCGGACAATTTTGGTTTTTGAATTCGTAAATGTTATGTTTTCTGTTTTTGTCGAGTGTTGTGGTTATTTGAAAACAGAGTGATCGTAGTAATCTGTGCTATTGACAGCGGCTCCTTAAGGATTCTTTCGATTGTGTTGTTCGTGCGGTAAGTAAACATCATGATTTTACCTGGCTTGTAATGTTGTGAATTCCGAGCGGTCGAGCTGCTCGAATCGCAGAAGTTTTGTACGAATATTCACAAAAAATACATTCACTGCCCGAAATATTACCGTAGATCGTTGATCATAATATTTTGATATTATAGGTTTAATCAAAATAAGCGTCCATAAATAAGTTTACAAACAGCTGTTACCCACTCGCTCTCGATGTCAATGTACCGCTTCCGATATATTTTTAAACTAACAATATAATCGTAGTCAAACAATTTATGAATGAGTACTCGCAATGGCAATGCAAAAATGTTTTATAATAGCTCAATTTGATCAAATTTTTGAATTCGTTGCCTTGAAATTCAGGACTTGGTATAATCTACAACGAGTAACAAAAATACAAATTTATTCAATGCAGTTCACCTCGTGTTAGTCACGAGCATTGTTGTATGGTAACAATAAACACAATAAAAATTATCATTTATGTTACATCACTGTGCACTTATTTCCGATGTGTTGCCATTCGCGAGATTTATTCATAAATCTAAACTAGAGTTTTGTTCTCTAATTTTATGGCTTGTTGACCAGAGCCGCGGTTACTCCGGCCTTAATTAAATGCTGTTGGATTTCGTCTTGTGATTCGGTAGCGTCTTTGAAGCAGTCGACGGCTTAAGATGTGAATAAAAAAACGACTAATTTGTGTGTTCATTCATTTGATGTATAATGTAATATCTCACGTCGGCTTGGCACAAGAGTTTTCATACATAAATATATTCTATGTAAAGTTTGAAGCGGATGTGTGTAATCTAAATTTACCGGGCGTACTGTTGAGTTTGTTTGAGATCGGCTGAAACTTTGCGGAGACAAATAAAAAGCTATTAACGATTGTTACGTAAAAATCCCTTTTCTAGTTCGGCACGAAATCCTATAATGGAGCGTTATTCTATTCGTGATTAAAAAAAAATATTAAGTTTTGAAGTTCTAAGTAGGTATTTTATGAATTATTAGTTAGTCAAACAGCTTAGAGTTTTTTGACACATTAATTATACTATAGTTGTCAACATGAGTGTGTGTAAACTAAAAATTATTAAAGTGTAATATATTTACCGGCGTTTGTCTTTGCCGCTTAGTGTAAAATATGAGATGTCATAAACATTTCATTAGTGATTTTTTTTAAATGTAATATTTTTCGTTGCCAGAGATCCAAAACATGCTATTGAGGATTTTTTTATTAGCTTTATCTTTTACATAAAAAATACATATTTTAATTTTTAACGAAAGTTCTAAAATTTTTTAATACATCCCTAGTTGTATTTCAGAAGTCAATATAATTAATTTAAAATTATATATTTATAATATGAATATTTTTAGTAATTGAATCACCAAAAACTATGTTGTTGTTCTAGTAAAGTCATATTATATAAATACACTCCGTACTTACTAATATTATTTCATTTTACACAATTTTAAAGGGTTGATTCTGTATTTTGAAATTATAAAATCATACTTTATAAATAATGACAGAAATCCATTAGTTCCATTAATGTATTTGAAATAGCCAAAATATAATATAATTTGTGTCACCAGCCACAGCGATGGCACAATTCGTAAAAAAATTAATATGCAACAATTTTTCGCTTTCACACAATAATCCCAAACAGAGGTGTACATATTTATATCTGCGAATATTAGAATCGTCACCCAAACATAATATTTAATGTCCATAAATGCACGCGACAAATTAAACAGGGTCCATTTCGTATCACACGGCCAACTAATTGCACCTGTGTCGTGAATATGCACACATTTTTTTTTATCACATTAACTTCACAATTTAAACGGCAAAATTCAACGGCAAAATGTCTCCTCTTTAAAATAAACCTGATAAACTTGGATAGTACGATGTTAAAAACATAAAATATTATAACACACTGTCTTGCAACTCTTTCAAATCAAGTAATTTAAAAAAACCAGGTACATTAAATAATTCTAATGAACAGCTTAATAATTGTTGTTTTTGCTGTACTCCAGCTAACAAAGCTCAAAGCTATAAATATTATAAAATTAACTTTGAAAAACGTATTTCTGGTGTTTTAATACAGCAGAAATTTTCGAAAATATATCCATTTGATTTAACGTGAGTACTTAAGTAAATATTAAAAAATACGAATAAAGCTTTTGTATTTGTCTTTCGGTAAAAGTGAGTTGGGATGTGAGTTTATTTAAAACTTATTCAATTTAATTTTGCAGGATTAATAAATAAATAAAATTAGATTCAGCTTCATAATTTTTAATAATTCATATAAATATATATTTCAGCAAATAATAATTTTTTTTTAGCTTGTAAAAATGTGATTTTTTGACAAAACAATGCGATATCATTTAAACAGAAAGTTTGTACTTTATTGATATTTAATTACAAAAGAACTAAATATTTACGAAAAGCTTTTTTGTTGTGTGCTTTGTTTTAATTGAAAAAAAAATTGTTCCTTTCAGTTTCAACAAAGGTTAATAATAATTTCATATAACTAGCTTATTAGTTTCTTATTAGTTCATTATAGAATTGTCATCTGGTTTTATCCAAATTGTGGGCGAAGACCGCAAAGTAATGTACGCCGAGTGATATGCTAATTGTGAATATATTGAAAATTGCTTCCACACAACAAATTGGCATCAAGCTTTACAAATGACTATAATTGAGAAATTTATTGCCCAATCAAATTCACGATACCTACTCTAAATTCGTCAGTCGATATAGGTAGAGACGAACTTTGTTACTCAGACCGGTCCTATTCCATTATATTCTGTTGTGTGTTTTTTTATATTCGCTGAATTTGTAGCCTTTATGTTTTGATCATGTTAAACTTGTCCAATGGTAAATCAGCTTATCAACTTAAACTAGATTGGTAGGCAGGTTCAACATAATTGAGTCGCTTAGCAATGCCTAGACTTACTTCCTAAAATATCAGCTTATTACGCAACAGGTTTGGGAGAGAAACAAATTTTTAAAGTAATTATTAGAATTTATCACATGAAAAACTAAATAACAATAAAGAGAATCAGTTCATAATATTTTTTTTTTTTATTCGATGCATTTTTTCCCCGGCGGAAAACATTGAAGCTCGGGAACGGGGAGTTTATAACCATCTCCACTGTAAGAGAAGGAGGCCGCAAGGTAAAAGGTAGGTAGGCAAACAGTAGTATCAGAAAAAAACATTTTTACTAAGCATGATACGTTGCAATATACTTTATCTCGATGTTTTGTAGGAAAATTTTGTCGTAAGAGGATTTGAACCTAGAAACGAGTCCTAAACTGCATGTTCAGCAAGCAAGTCTGCTCTCCACTGAATCGTGGCTTTTCGAAAAATTAAAATAGTAGCTTGTTTTTTTATGATTTAAAGATGGAGGGGTTTTGGGTGATATTTACTATTGTTTTAACACAATAGGTAAATATGAAATTTACGACTCCAAATGTCAGTCTCAAGTAATTTATTGTTGAATATAAAAGGTTACAATGTCGGGTTACCTTAAAACCCTACGCCACCCACATTGTCTTCATTCTCATAAAATTATCGCAGAATAATGACTAGAGATATCGATTAAAGCGGTAACCCATACCCAAAATCGATAAGTACCTAGTCAAAAAGACAAATTACAGATTTGAATCTTTTGAGGTTAAATTTAAATTAACATATTAATTATTCTTATAGTGTTTTTTTTAACAGATTAATGATTTTTTTGTGTATATTTTTTCAATGATACCATATTATTGAAATAAGTTTTACAGCAACATAATCCTAGATTATTACCAAAATAACGCACTACGTAACTAGTGTGACTTATTTCACATTTGTCTTCTAATTGCATTGATAAATATTCTACAATAGAAACTAAGCTTAAGAAATATAAAATGACAACAATGTTAATTGCAAACCGAATTTCACTTATAACATGAGTTGTTAAACTATAAAAAAATCGATAGTGATTTTAGGTATTTTAATATAAATGTATTTCAAAATAAAATACAGGCAAAATTAACTAATAGTACAAATCGTTTTCACTCTGAAACATTGTAAATGAATAATATATTAAATGTGTTTATTTCCGCTACAGTAAAAATATGCAAACAATTACTTCGTCTTCTCAGCAGACCTCCAAAGACTGCACTTGGCGACGACTCCTGAGCCAGCCCGATGTCTGCCGCCCCAAGTATGGAAAATCTGAATATTTGCGGAATTTAAAACAGTAATGCAATGTTTATATATTTAAAAATAAACATTGAAACGAAATATGATAATATTGATACCTTAGTTATAATGATCACTATTAGGTTAAATAAAAATATGTAAACGGGGCTAGTCAAGATTTTAGTATTTTTTAGTAAAATACTTATTTTTACGATTTATTCGACAAAATATTAAAAATAATAAATAAACTAGTGATATTTAAGCATTTTACTAGCGAATCAGAATTTTTCAAACCGTGTAATGTATTTGACAAAATCTACTTATTCATTTCGTTGATCAATCTTTCGGAAACTTAAAGTAACACGACGTAAAGCTGCCAATTTAAGTGCTTAAAATATAATCCATTAAACTATTTTGATCGCGTAAGTACGCATGTCACTACTACGTCTATCTGGAAATATATTTTTACATAAACGAGTATGAAAATACTCAGCTTTCGGATTCATTCAGCAATGTCATTAAAGCTTAAGTTTTCCCAGTGGCCATTTTTCATGCGTTATGTCAAGAAATCGTCTCGGCCGGAACTTCCATTAGTTATGTCGTAAACTATATTTAATATTCGGTTTGAGACAGAAATAATATGAATAAAAACGACAGCGGCGGCCGGTATTTACGTTTTCTTTTACTACGCGCCGGATGCTGACATTGGTGGCTGGGTTAATTTTAGGACTGCAGATCTCTTGTGGTTCAGTCCACTCAAAGTATACCCTGAAAAGTTACCACAGTACACGATTCTGCACTCCTGCATTTGAAATTTTATATTTTCAATTTTAATTTTTCAAATCCCCTGATAGAGATGATTTATTTATTTTATCGACAACGTTTTGGTTCCTAAACTAAAGCCTTCTTTGAGAATTAGCTTTGATTTCATCGCAGTAACTTTGAATGTAGTAAACGTTAAGGAATCAATTTCATCATTCCATCCACTGAAATCATCTAAAAAACATAAACGATTAACGATATACAAATTAATAGTTGATATTTAAAATAACAAGGTGTTAGGGAAAATTGCAAACATTATCATTCTGAATGCAATCAAAAAAAAATCTGAAATTATTCGATTAATATTTACTTTGTTTATGGTTAATATTAATGGTATTTATTATTATTAACCACCTTTCATTATATACTGAATCGGCCGCTTAATGACGTAAAGGTCAGAAATATTAATTTTGATGTTTGATTTGTTCGCCTGGAGCAATTCTGTGATATACTAAAAGAATTTCAATTATTTTTTTCTGATGTGATTGTTAATTATATTGATTAATGAATTAATAACCATTTAAATTTTCAAAGATGCTTGGTAAATAATTTTTTAGATTTTAAATCAAAGATTATTCTCTTAAATAGTTTTATAATGTATTTTTTAGTTTTATTTATTGCTCCTGCGATTGTTAATATATATAAATTTTAAATTCTTATAAAATTTTCAGTTCAATTAAACTTTACGAGAAGCTAATTATCATTTAATAAGAAGTCATTTTTACGGATTTTTTAAAAAATGTAAATTTACACAATAAACTGTACATGAAAAAAAAATAGTATTAGCACTGATGTGTTAGTACCTGACCTTTTTTTCGGGGCTTATTCGAACTGACCATACAATCCAATTATTAGATTACATGCTCGATTAGCTTTTGAAGAGAAGCTAAATACCCATTACTGACACTTCCTGCGGTTTACTCCAGATATTTAACATTACATTAGCCATGCTAAAAGATGAAATATGCATTTAAAAAAAACATACACGCCAAGCCCTGAACAGTCCTAGTGTATATTGTTACATAAAAAATAGTTGATAGAGTCATTACTGCATTCAGTAGACTTGCATTAGAATCACATTGGGCTGTATCGATTATTTTATTCTGACCTATAGAGAGGGGACGCCGGGGCGACTGCACCAAAATGAAACCAGCTGTCAGCACCACCGTCCGTCGCGGGGACATTAATCACCGGCCACGCTCCGAGCGTTGCGCCCCAGCCTCCCCGGCGCAGCCCTCCCTGGCGGCACTAGATTATTTGAAGGATTATCTATTGATACGAATATTCTAGATTCCGCCGATTCCTACTGTTCACTAAAGGGACAATAATACACCCTATAAGCCTATAAAAAAAACCAAGCCCAATTTTCAATGTCCCCGCTGAATATATTATCTAACCCATCGGTTTTTTGTTACTCCCACAAACGGATTTCAAATCCTTATGTGTGCATTAATTATTTTCATTAATATAAGCGGAACAGAGTATGTTTGAAAAGCTGAAATATCAGTATCTTACTGGCATACAAACAGGAACGCTATGCACGATTTATCGATAAACTATGGAATATTACAAACCAAACCAGTCTGTCGTGGATATAATATCCGATTGCGTAATATTACTAAAACGCTGACAAATTGTTTCACTAAATACCTAAATACGATATAAGCCAATTAAATAAGCCAATTACTATGCACGATTGATCAATTGCGAGGATTATTATTTAACGTGTATTGAGCATTAATTTATAGTTAAAATATAAACATTCTAGAACAAATTTAGCAGTGCATACGAAAAAAACATTTTTACCCACAAAACTCTCCATAATCCTTTTACACTCGAGTTGTTTGGTCTGGCGGCCCGGAGCATGCACGGCCCGGGCGCGCGATATTGGGCCTTGCGTCTCGTGTCCGCAAGTGCTGTATTGGCCCAGAGAGTATTCCTAACTAATTGCTTCGGGCCGGTGATCGGTCAAGATCTCCGCTACCAATGGTTATTTTTTGTGAAGTTTTTTTGCATACTTCGTATTGAGCCCCTGCCAGTTGAAAGTATTCTGTGTGATTTATGGGGACGCCTTATTTGCTTTCATGCTAGTATTGATTTTTTCACTTTCTTTTGGTGTTATCCCTTAAATACGTGCCAGTAAACCAAAAAATACCCATTGTTGGAATATGGAACTTACTGCGACCGCATGTTGTTATTGTTGTATTCATTCATCACGACTTCTGTCAGGTTTCTTCTTGAACAGGATAAAGACTCGGCCTCGGTGTGTTAACTTCGGCATATCGCCGGTAATTACTCCAACCGTTCTTGATTCATTGAATTTTATAATCAAATCCATATTGGCTTCACTGTTGTCCGATCAACATTAATAAAAACTGGTAAAGACGTACATGTAAACGTCTACCTGTCTGTGTAATCTATATTTATGAAGGTACACGTATATTACAATTTATCGATTTTTTAAAGTTAAGTCACTTTATGCCATCTTAAATTTATGGATGAATTATGGATTATTTATTAACATTGAGCAAAGTAAAATACAACACTTAATATTTAAACTTTATTAATTTTTTTGATCAAAGAACTGACATAAGTATTTTTGTATATACCTACATGTATACCAGCGTAAGTTATTGCGTTGTACTCTGCATTCTGTTTAGTCTAACACATGTCGTTCATTAAATTGTAAAATGGTCATCTAAATGATTAACTAAAAATAACAAAAATAATAAAATGAATATCGCTATCGGTGGACTGCAAAAGGAACTTGTTCAAGTCGTTATAAATAATAATGAATCATATCAAATACGGCGGTTGATATCCAAGCATAAATAAATTCATTCAATTTCGTAAAAAAATGTTTATAATCCATTTATATTGTTGGCCTAAAGTTTTATACGTTTCTGCGTAGAAATAAAATATTTCATCGACTACGTAGTGGTTCTTTGTGTCAATATCTGCGTGTGTTTGGCCTATGAAAAATACTCAAATAAATAAATGATTACTAAAGTATAACAAAAAACGCAATGCCTTTTACCTATACAAATCCATTATAAACCTGCAAGTCACATGTTTATAATTGTGACGTCAAATTGATACGTGATTGAATGAAATTATTTTATAAATAGCAACCCTATAAAAGAAACCAAATGTTGAACATCGAAATAACGCCAAGTTGTTTGTGTTATTTTTTCTTTCCCTTTTTCATTATATAATACATTTTATAAGGTATTTTTAGCAATAATTATTTTTAACGTGTATGTCTTATAATCACAGGTGCTAAGGTTGTTGTCTCCAAATATGCAATATAGTTTAAAATAGTACAAGATGACACGGAATCACACAAAAAGACCGACGGATAATTGATTAGATATAGTTTTACTTTACTAAAATTGTAACTTCAAAATAAAATGAAAGAATTTATTAATAGTTGAGCGCTCTAGGTGTAAGGCATCATTGAATACTACTCAAATTAAAAAAAAAACGCCGTGAAGATCTTTCATTTAGATAAATATTGATAACAGTTATTATAATAATGATGATGATAATATTTATCAAATACAAATAATCGCGTAGTTAATATATAACGGGCAGGGCTTCACGCGGGGCTTAAAAAAAATAATGAAGGGTTTTGCGCTCATGGCGGGCCAGCCCGCGCCACTAACAAGTTCGATTTTCTCCGTCTCTAGGAAACCACCCCTAATACGTGTAAATCACTCCCCTTGCGTGCGTCCAAACGAAATTAAATGAATTCTCGCATTTTCCCGTACAAAAGTTACACAACTTAGCAGTAAAACAATTCGAGTGACCTATAAAAAATGCCACTCGTTAGGAGCAGCCACCTCCACCGGCCACAAAAGAATTTGTAATGATTTTGTTGCGCTGACACGATTCGGCCGCCTCCCCTTCGGACGAGTGTACATTTTAAATTAAAAGAAATTCGGCCATAAATTAAACATATTTATAATTATGCATTATACGCCAAGCGTGTAAAGTCTTGTTCATGGCAGCGAATCGCACGCAATGCTTGAAACCGCAGCGTTTTAATTTAAAATTTGATATTTTTTAATGCAGTTAAGATAAAGAAGTACGCACTAAGTAGACACTCTGGACTCTCTGGTCGGAGTTGGCTGATGATTCACACTGGGACCGATTGAGAAATACTAGTGATTTAGTGGGGAGCGAAGTGAACACGTGCAATGTTTGGTTTCTCACGATGGACGCAACAGATACGACTTTATATCGACCGCACGGTTTTTCATAGCAAACATGAAGACTAATTAAATTAAATCCAGCTCAGTTCAACATGTATTTTATTTTTAAAACATGTAGGGCATTTACATGGAAAATGTGTATTTTTAAATTCTTCAACATAAACTCCATATGCACATTACGTTTAAATGTTTATAAAGGGTTAATTCGTTTAACTTGTTTATTCACAAGACTGGTCTGATTCTCTTTTTTTTAAGGTTTTTTTTTTTAATACTGTCTGCTGAGCTTTCAAAAAGGTATAAATAATGGCTAAGTATCCTATTTGGATTCTGGTTTCTCAGTTATCCTTTTATAAATTACTAAGTACAAAGAACCTATTGTATCGACTCACGGCTGCGAGAATAAACATGCAGGGACTGGGGTTTTGTTATTCTTGAAAGAAACATTTGTTTTGACGAAACCGTTTTTAAATATCTTTAGTGCATAAATAGTAACGCACCGAGTGCAAATATGGATTCTAACAAGCAATGCAAATCGCACCGCAGTGCGAGAAAGCGCACTATTTACGTGGCAATACAACTGAAAACCGACCAACAAAAAGCTTCAACCGACCAAAAAATCGCATCAATTGACCAACAAATTGCTGTCAACCTTTTTTTCGACAATTTTTATCGGTGAGATTGCAAAAAAAATGGCCGTTAGATATTTTTTGGTCGGTTTGAGTTGCGTTGCTACGCGTGTAGTGCGCCTCAACATAAATAACCCAAAAATAGCTATTTAAATCGAGAATGTGAAGTAAAATATTGAATGTACGCGGATTAACGTTACACTAAAAGTAAAAAAAATCTGCTTTAATAGGTGCATACGAATAACAAAACGAGTAATATTTGTGAGAAATTGGTAAATAGACCAACACATTGTAGCCTGTCGGTTCGGATAGCCGGGATTAATATCGACCCCCGACATCGGTCGCCGAGTAATGGTCCACAGTACCGCCACTAATCATCGAGCCAGTAATTTCTATTGGTCTAATAAATAATTCCGCAAAAACAACTTAGTCGCGATTCGCTTTGATACGAAATATAACAGCGATATTTCACAGGGGATACAAAAGACGACGACAATAGCGACACGTTCCGCGGTCCCCAGTACACGTACGCCGCGCCGCACTGGGGACGCGCGCATCTAGCGAGCGGGCGCCGCTAACAAATTGTTATAATATTCTGTTTTAATGTCAATGATTGTAAATAATGATGAAACTTCCTTTCAACGCCTGCGTACGCAGAAATCGTTTTGTGTGTGTTTTTTTTATGGGTTATTTGTATGGGGAGAGTCAATGGCTTCTGTGGTAGCGTGTAACCTTTCTGAGCACTCGTACTGCGGGGCAGAGGATCTGTTGAACAAACTTTGCGCCTTTATGGGCTACTTGAACTTTTTATTGCCGTACACGACTACTGAATGATCTTTTAGAAATTATACAATTATACAGCAGTAGCTTAATATACCCAGTGCATGCGCTCTAGAGTCATTAATGGCACTTTCTAATAAAGATATACGATTTGTAGGAGTTAATTATAATTTTATGTTCGTTTGTTTATTTTTATGATGACTAACTATTTGAAGAGCTTACGAAACTCGTGAGATAAACAAAACATTTCGAGGTTTTCCCTTCGGGGCAATTCATGTCTCTGAGCTTGAAATGCTCGAATTAATATTTCAATAACTGAAAACAGCCCCGGTCTTTTCAATCTCCGAACTATAATTAAACTGGTCACTCGTCCCCCGGCCTTCTCGTTTTAAAAAGAGAAATACAGTTATATATTTTTTAATAAAAACACGTTGTTTACAGCTCTGCCCCCCTCGCGTTATTAGGCATTGTGATCGGAGCTACATAATAACTCTATTGCTACTTACCCAAAAATTTCATCAATCCAGTCTCGCGTCGAAGGGAGAGTAGCGAATACAAACGCGTGCGTCCCCCCCAGAAGCTATGCAGATGTTAGTATTCATTCCGAGAGCCGAACGCAATTTCCTTGCCCCATTTAATTTATTATTTTTTTCCTCCGCACACTGATACCTTCCCGGACCACGGCCAGATGGCTGCAACAGTTACAAACTTACGCCCCATTTACATTTTTGATAATTCGCTGTAAATCAGCTGTAATGTCAAAACGCTCCTATTTTATGATTTTATTATGCAATTTTTTAAATTTCACTAAACCGCGCCACATATCCGTAAACCATTCGAAATAAACATCACCCACTGAGCCTTCTCTCGGTTGTTAATATATATTATTTGAAATGTTAATTCTCAAATAAACCGATTAAATCAGAGATGATGTATTTAATGTATATTTTCTCGAGTAATTGAACACGTTAAAATGCGATTAGTGCTTTGTTGATAGGTGTAGTATACGTATTTCAAATATGCTGGAATCCTTACATAACCTGTATTTGAAACTGTTTAGATTGTGTACAAATAACTAAACGTATGCATTAATATTAAATATTTATAATAAAATGCATGAATTATATCGACACTGATATCTATGATATTGAAATTTATATCATGTATTTGGTCGTTCACATTGGTAGATGCAAAACTTAGCAAAACCTCCAAACGTCTTGTTTTTATAAAAAAAAACCATATCAGTGTGGTCCTTAGTCAAAAGGTAAGTCCCATAACCTTAGGGCTTTATCATTGCCTTTGTGTTTTTTTGTTATCGAGGTTCTCTTTCCTAGCCCCGGCCAGGTAAGTATAATCTCATTTGAAAAAAAAACGGAAATCGAGCCTCTCGAATTTGAAATCGAGACTCTCGGCGGTATAGTAAATTCGTGAACTCCCCGAATACAAATTAAAAATTATCTTTTATTTTTTAAAAAGAATAAAATAAAAACCTATGACGACATTATTTCATTTTTTATCGCATACCACATAGTCTTTTTATTTAAATCAATATATATTTGTTTCATAGGAAGCCCAAAACATACAGACGTATAATTTTCTTTGCGTCGTAATTTTTTTTATTTGTCCAAGTTGTTATAACAATAGTATCTATGTGATCGTATGTATTTTAGCTAAAGTTTTCAGATATTGGAATTCTTGGCTACAAGTTTGAAGTTAAACCATATATCTCCGTTTAGTTTGCAAGAGACGGTATTATACCTTTCCAGACATTGAAAATTGATGCTGATCAAACTCTACTTTGGTTTGCCATTAGTTCTATGCCGGTTTGGTATAATTTTGTTTGGAAATTATTTGATACATATTATATAGGCAAGCGCAAGCGACATCGCCCATCTAGAATATTAATTGGATACAAATTAAATTATCGGTAAGCAGATCGTTAAAGTAACAGAATTATAAAATCTATGCGTGTCTTTAAAATACCCTTTTAATATTAAAAATTTATAAAAGTATACTATCAAGTATTTTCATCGATTTATTCAATAAAAAGACGTTCAGTATACTGAATAGGTAGGCGCCAATAAAGGATAAGTTTACCAGTATAATACAATCATAGGGTAGATCTCTCTTTGCTGGACAAAAACTCTAACATAGCCTTTAACTTACAAGAACATGGAATTCGATCCTCAAAGAATGAGAATAGGAGAAAAAATTCTTGATAAATTTTAAAGATCTTATTACTTCTCTACCTTTCACAATACTATTTTATAATAAACCCATTTATACGTTACATTATTAAAAATAGTTTACAATTATTTTCAATTACAAAACAAATATTTAGCAGTACTTCCTTAGAAACGTTTCTACAAACACCATTTTAAAAAATCAAACAATCGCGTTGGATTCGGATTACGAACTAAAGTCCCATTATGAGCACCTCGGCCCTCCCATTAAGTTATTCAGCGCCGAAAATCTTTCAAAAAGGGCGCTGTTAACGGCCATTTCGACGCCCTTATCTGGAGTTAGGGCTGCCACACACAATGTGTCGGAAGCTCGGCGTCGAGAATGGCGACCTCTCGCCATTGTGGCGGCGCGGCGAGTGCTGTTGCCACTCCAGAGCTGTCTGCCGCCGCCGAGCGCCGAGCCACTCTCCGCATAAAGGAACGCTGCGGGATCTTGAGGTTTTGTTTCGCGACGATAACGCCGGAATTCCCAAAAAGGCGAAAATTCTTCCGATAAACTTACACCTGAAAAAAAAAACTACTTTAAAAACTCTTTTTAACAGAAAATAATGGTGTATTTATTATAATTTACTAGAAATGTTGCCCATCACAGAATGACGTTTTCGGAGGCATTTTGAGTTATTAATGCTGTGATTAATAATTTCTAACGCAATTTCGGTAAAAAAATAAAATTGGTACTTGTGTCAAGCTGACATAAACTGAAAATTTCTAAAAAGCATCAAAATTTGTTTTTTTGTAAAAGTTCTACATATATTTGAAATTCTCGCGGTGAACAATAAAATCCTATAATTCGTAAATATTGAAACTCGCTAAAGCATATTTTATAGTTTTATTAATTAAGATATTCTATAGAAAACCAAAAAATGAAACATACACACACACGATATTATTATAGTAGATTATTTTTTTAAAATAATTTACAATATCAACGATATCCACTTTTATTATAATACTTCAAAACTATTGATATATAAAAATAGATTTTCAATCAAAAACACTTTTTGTACGAGAGCCTTTCGTGATAGCGCCTATTGATTTTTAATAAATTTGATAACTCTTTCATAATATAAAATCAATATGAAACTAAAGAAGCTTAGCATTCTTGATCGCAATTTTTTGGCGTCACGCAAAGGTTAAAAATTCATGCAGGGTCGATAACAGTACGATTAGTATTTTATTAAATATATATTTTTTCAACATTATCAAATCTATATTTGTGTCTCTATTATAACAAAAAATTATTCACTGTTTCGTTACGACTTTAAATAGAATACCAAAACCTTAACCTTTAAATTATTCAGTAAACCTCTTTCCTTAAAGTCCATTCTGGCGTGAAGTTACCATCAAAGTTAACTGTAACAGTAACCTGCGCCCAAATGCAATTTAAGCCTTCAGTAAAAGCCGCGCGTATACGGCAAATGCGACTAAACCGGGAGTACAAAGGCGATAGTACGGCCTCCTCTGCGTCTGGTCGCCCTTTTATTGCATTTCGCTATATCCCGGCCAGGCGTCGACACGTAAAGGTTGAACCCTAAAGTAACGAGCCATGCGTGCGCTAAAAGTAACCCAGGGTCGAGGAAAAAACATCTCGACACAAATACAGAGGAACGCAGATAATTGGTTTAGACTGGGTATGAATACTAGATTGTATCGCGCTTGTAATTAAGTAAATTTTTCTACTTTAGAGATGTTCAGATAGATACAAGCATGTAAGACACCCACGTTGAAGATGCATCTTCTAAGATTGATTATTCATTACTAAATATCCTTCTCTAAAATAACATTACATAGGTATCTAAACGTATTCGATGGGACTTACTTGAAGTTATGTACAGTAAGTCAAATATACAGTTTTTACCATTGAAAATATATGGTGAGATCTTCATACGACAAACTATGGAAGCGTTTTTATTTTCTTTCAGGGAACGCACTTATTTACACTGCGTGAGAACTAACATTTAAAAATACATTGGATTCTACTAATCGTTACTAAATATTTATTCAGACTCTTCTTGTAGACACGAACTTGAAATGTATAATACGAACGTAGACTAGAATGACTTAACATAAAATAACATCAGTAAAAACTAACAAGTATATTCATATATATTTTTAAATGTATTGGTATTTTAGAATTACTTTGATGCTCCGAGTTGTTTCTCCATCATTAACTATTTACTTTCATTCGTAGCTATATATTTTACGCTCTACGCTAAGCTATAAACAAAACCAATAAAATTTAATCCGTAACCTAATCCAGAGGATGCGAGTTCCCAAGTTGCGCCAGTGGGCGTCCCGACTTATGTCGGCCACATGACTCCACTCCAAACAAGGATTCAATTGTTGCGGTTTATGGTGCATAATCTTACACTCACTTCGGTAACTCTGGTCGTTAGAGCATTACTGCCAGTTTAGGCGAGTCACACCTGGCCAGCTTCGGTTCGAACTTCCCGGATTAAAATACTCGGTATTCTTACGAAAACGCATACATTTTTTATAGATCGTAAAATAAAGTTTTCTCATAATTTTTGTATACTTGCCTGTATTTATTTGCTTGTAAATGATAGTAGTTTTTATATAAATCAGAAAAAATAATTAAATATTATGTTTCTGGATAAACGTCGTGTGCCTTTTACCTTCAAATCAAAGTTCTATTGTACACAGAGTGCAACGTGTGTGGAATATCTATTAGGTAGTAAAATTCTCGTTTGGATTTCAACGTGTTTCTCAGTATTTTTTTTAATTAATCGATTGTTCTAAATAAGGAAAGTGAATTCTATCGTACCTCACCTAATGCGATGTGTTAGCAATTATAATTTTACTTCCTTGTGTAGAGTCTCGGATTCTACCCACATAGCTAAACGTCAAAATGCCTTTACAGCCGTACGAAGAAGTTTCTTCCATAGACGCAGGTTGTTTTCTTGGGGCATTTCATGAATACGTAATTGGTTATTGTATGCCTAGTGTATAATTTTCGCTTTATACATAGAGGTATAATATCAAACGGAAACATCACAAAAGATACTTTGACTCTAATAATAAGTAGGAAACCAAATTGATTTTTAAATAACCTCTTTCTTGGCGGAAGGCAGAAGACGCCGGGGAATCCTGCAAAGTGTCGTAGTAAGTAATGTATAAACTTTTATTAAAGTAAATTCAATTATATTATACATAGAGTTCACATATATGCGCAATAATTAATTTTTTTAAAAGAACTTCGCAAACGCACGGATCCTCTGATTATAATGCTTTATGAAATGATCACTTGCGTCTGATATGAAATCTTGCTTATTACCATTGCTGGAGATCCGTGGGCGAATGTTCCGGCTTTACTGTCTATTATTCCAGCCCACAATCTTCAACTCTAGCCCTTAAATACACAATAATACTATGCAGCTCTGTATTAGGAACTCATAACCCCGCTGAAGAAGGCATGCGGAGTTGAGACTGACTAAATCTCCCCGCGGCGTGCGCTCCGACCGGTTCTTTATATGGGCACTCGGCCGGCGCAGGATCACAGCGTGGGAAGAAGCATCGTCCTTGATTGGCGTATGGACCCCCGGCTTTCCTTATGGGCCGAGACGTCAATCTGAGCACAGCTCATGCCGAGGAAACTGCCAACGACTCGCGATGAGCTTCGGGCTAATGGAGCTTTTAGAAGAGCGTCACGTATTTTGAAGCGAGGTTTATTGATGCTCTGTCAAAATAATATCCCTACTTGGATAATCTAGATCTATACTCGCTTAGTAAATGTGATTACTCATCGTTATTAAACTTAAAAGGAATAATTAACGTCAGATGATTGTGGCGCAAACATAGCCCGCGTTATTTCACAATGTGGTCTTTTGGTATGGTCCTACTCACTTTGATTGGATTTATCAAAAATATTTGACAGAAAACGTCAGTCTTGTAGTTATTCTATGATATTTTATTACGAGATTTTTTTATTACACTCTTGCAGTTTTTTATCGGAGAGGATATTCGCAAGCAGACAGTTGTTTTCAATCGAAAAACCCATTTCGCTTATATGATGCAATCCATTAAGATATTGAATCCTAAGCGCTATTGCCGGCAGTACACGTTCCCTTCGATAATAATACTGGTTTCATAAAGAAATCGGATTCTATTGAAGCGCAGAATGATATTTTTCATTATACTAATGAATTTTGTTTTTGAATCGATGGTTCGCTTTCAGCGTTCGCTCGTCGATGTTTTGTAATATCGTTGAACCCATAAAACCCCTCATTCACTAGTCAATTTCATTATATTTTCACCTCACCACTAGTACTAGACTACGTAACATCACCGAAATAAAATTCAAACTTTTTTTTACAATAGCTCTCTTTGATTACTTTCATCAAGAAAATTGCAGTGTAAAATATATTTAATACGGGTTGGTATTTTTGTACGTTTGACTCTAAACGTTTTATTTAAAACAAAAAGCTGTATTTTCTATACAATACGCAAAAAGGCAAACAAACCGTAATATATTATAAAAGGTATCATTCAATCTATAATCCCGCAGTTTGCGAGTTTATTGTTCGCAGATTTCGAGAACTGAAAATGACGTCCGCGGTCCCGTGTCAAGATAAGGGTGCGTCGCACCCACGTATACGGGGCAGGGGTAACATAATACCAGTCTGTTCAAAACTCAAGTCAATATCGGAGTAAGATAATCTCATTATGAATTTGAGATTAAACGATCTCGGGGGTCGTAATGGTACCTTTAACGGGCAACCAATCACACATGTTTATAGTCGAGCCGCGTGAGCTCGACAGTTAGCCGGTGGCATGCCCACTGGTAATTGAACGTTTTTTGCACGAATATGCACAGTACAGTTTATCTTTTTGGTTATTTGTGGAGTCCACAAATTCGGTGCTGTGAGTTTTTGTGAGAAATTCTTTTAATACTTGCCGATAAATATTATATTGAATGAAAATTAGAGAACATTACCCCTTAGAAGCTTTGATTTTGTATGGAAATCCATAAGACCATTTTAAATGTTTCTTATACTGTTGATCGAGGTATACAAGAATATGTTAATTCGTTTTAACATAAAAGTCATTGACATAGCTACAATCATACTTATCTTGCAAGTTGTGATCTTGTATTGAGAGATATCTCATATAATTTATTCAGATAAGGTAAACTTCTTTTGTCTGTTTAATTATTGATTTTAAAATTTCGATTAGATATTTTTGACCGAAAGCTTTTTAATCTATGCGGTTTTCACTTAAAATCATATTTACATATTAATATATCATATATCTCTTTAATTAAATATACATTATATGTACATTTTTATATATTTACTTCACATCAGTATATTACTTACTATTCATAATGAGTTATATCGTTGCTATAAACGATTAATTAGTACATTTATTAGATATTTTTGTATATTATTAAAAATTATTATTTTAACTATGAACCATGTGTCTATATGTGTGCATCTTAGCAATGCATTATTGTTTTATTAAGCGATAAAATAAAGCCACATATACTCGGGCAAATACTCATTGAAGTAATGGCTCACAACGACACCGTTATTTACAACAGTTACATTAACTTCTTATGAACTTCTACAGCTATTTTTTTGCTTTGAATTAATTATTTCCATATGCCAAACAGACGTGCCTGTTCGCGGTTCTGAGAAGAAAGTGTTGTATGTACAAACACGTACATGCCTCGGGACGCGGGGTATTCTGCGCGCTCGTCTTCCCACCGAACACGAAGTTAGTCCGTACGCCTCGACCGTCCTCCCGAGATCGTTCCCATCCGATGACGTCCCAGGAAGCGAAGACGTTCTTACGACCGACTATTCTACGAGGAATCACCCGGGCTGCTAACACGTGCTCGCCTTAAATAACTGTTAATTTATGATTTAGTTATGGCTCGTCGCGAGCTCTAACTTCCGATTACATAATAATACTATTACCGAGAATTATTATATACTATAGATGTGTTCTACGATTCAGACTTAAACTTTATTTTAAAATAAATTAATGCAATTCCATGGTTGATATTATTTTTTATCATATACTTTTATTAAAAAGAATTTATGTCTTGATAATTTTTTTTATCATAATTGAAACTTGAACCACTGAACACTCGGACGAATCAAAAATCTTGCAAAAATATGTTTATATGTATTTATATGTTTAAAAGTTAAGTTAATCGGTTAGGTTATCAAATTAATGAGTACTATATTAATTTATCTAATGTTTCAAAATGTTATATCATGTATCACCATCGCACGCACATACACACCCATACACGGACAATGATGCCACCATGGTTGATAATTACAATTTCCTAGTAGTTTTGATGACACTGTCTCCTAATGCACGACTCGGTTCAATTTCGACACTCGCTTTTAATTACCCATTTAGGTTGATGAACGCTACAAAACACGATGACTGGGTTTTAAATGTAAGTTAAATTACTACCAACATGAAAGTCAGCCGTACAGGCAAATGAGCTGGCGGGAGACACAACTGCCTGGCCAGAGGCGGCCGTGCCAGTGCGCGTGGGCCAGTATCAATCATCATTACTTGTTACTGCTCGCAGTGCCTTCATACGACTTTTATTCGATTAAAGAATACAATGATTTCAATATGTTGTTTGTAATATCATTGCTTCTTGTTTTCGTGTATTGAGATGTTTTGTAACTTGACAGATGACTCGGTTATCACACAGTAGTTATAACAGCAAAACGCGCTTTATAATTATCATTTTCAAACTTTTAAAGTCAAGTCAGTAAAATAAAATCAATTATATATCTTTTATTATATTTCTGGTATCTTCCATAAAATCGTATATATTACACGTTCTGTTTATGGATGATTTGTTCCCTAAAATGAGTAATGATTTAATCTAGGCGGGTAAAAATACATTGTAAGTGTCAAAGTATTTGATTGATTACATCGTTTTTTTTAAAACAATAAGATATAAATTCAATAAATGGTACTTTTTATCAAAACAAATTGATCAGAGTAAAACTAGTGGTTTTAAACCAAAAACAGCGTTTAAACTTTCAGCATTTTTTTATTCTCAATGCAAGGTAAGTATAACGTATTTAAATAAATAAATTGACAATTTCATAAAGCACACAAAAAGATATTTAGAATAAATTTAAATATATATAAAAAAATAATAAACAAGAGCATCTTTTTTGTGACATGTATTTTAAAATTCAAAAGCTATATTCAAATAAGTAAAAAAATAAAACGTACCGATCAAACGTATCAAAAAGTTCTAAATTTGGATCCTTAATCCCAAAAGCTTTTTAGCCAGAGAAATCTTTCGGAAAGACACAAAATCACTCAACTCCAATATGAGGGAATCTTTCAAGCTATCATCAGTCATAATTACTATTCACTTCTTCTCGTCGGTCTATTTCGAGAACGAGCGAGATACAACGAAGTCGCGCCGCGCGTAAGTCGAAGGTCTATTTCGATATGTTTGCATGTATTTTTGTTTTGATTTCTCGGGCAGATACTGGGAACTTTCATTAGGTACTCATTTATAAAACGCTTAAAAACTAATCACCGAATATTTTTTTTCAGCGCGTAATTAATTTAGAATCCATTTCGGTTTATTTTTATAATCCATTAGGGGTATGAAATCCACATTAAATAAAAATAGCTATTATTCAACTCGCCATCTGTGATATTTACAAATACAGGTAGAACATTCAAATGTTTGCAAAATAATACTGAAAAGAAAAACTAGAAGCTGTAAACAAACACGCGTGAGTTGCAAAAAATAAAGTACCTTAGAATATAAAAAAAATGTAGTATCTTTTCAATATTTTAGTTCTCGTATATTACATTTATAACTTGAGTGGTTTTTTTGTGGAGTAGAACACAAATATTTCTTTATACTCTTCAGTAGTGCTATGTTGACTTCGCATTTTTTTAAAGTTCCATTTAATTTACGCACCTACCTCAACAAACACCAGAATCCCGCGGCTTATTTACAATAACAATTTTAGATGTAAATATAACTCATTCATGTTCAGCTTTCTTTTTTGACGACTCAAAAACTCATGAAATTGAATATGTATCTGGTTGTAGCTATACTTAAGAGATATTTTAGCTTTCGAATTATGTTCGCAAAAGAACAAATGTAAGCTGAAATTAACATCAAAGCGTCTAAAATAAACAGCTGGACGCATGTGGGATTGCGCCCACGAGTCTGGCTTTTGCTCGGATTTGTACGGAAATGATATTATTGTAGGCAACTCTGTGTGATCTGTCACAACAGTGTCAGTTCGAACTGCCTGCAAAGCTTCCTCAGGCACCGACTCGTGTAGCAGATATTTCTGATTTTAACTTTTCACTAAACAAGGCAAGCCTGCCTATTGCCTAACACATTTAATATACACGATATTATCTTATATAACTACATTACATGTCAGATAGGTTTGTTTGAAAGCTGTTCAAACACAAACAATTATTAGATAATATTTACATTTTGTATTAAGCAAAATTACACAATCAGTTTGCAAACAAAATAGGATGCATACCATATCAATACAATACATGTTTTCATATTCTGAATAAGAGATAATATATTTACTTATATTTATAAAGTATATTAAGTGATAGGAAAAACGAAATAAATAACTAAATTATATTTTTTTTATAACGGAAAAGACAAGAAACTATACAACCATCATATAAAAGTTTGGGGTACGTATTTTTGCTATACATCGGGATATAAGACTACTTACCAAAATTTACACGATACATATACAAAAAAATTGTACCTTCACAAAAAAGGTACAAACAAAATTAAGGCAAAAAGTCGTAGCAAACGATACAAGTCTATAAAAGTATGTGTGTATATAAAATGCGAGACCGGGAATAAACTGACCTTTAGGCCAGAGAACGACTCTCGTAGGGAGATGTATTTATAGCGAAAGGTTCGGGAGATATTTATTACCAAAGCCCCCAAAAACTGTCAACAGTATCAACTCGCCAAATACTTTACACAAAATATCTACATTCTCATAGCTGTCTCTCCTCTATATCAGTTTTGGTCTTCTGACATCAATTAATAATACATGTTAAGTAATTACTGCAATTAACTCTTACACCTTTTGAGATGGTAAATAATGTGTATTGTCTGTTCTCAACATGAGATAATAATGATTCTTTCTCACAGACACAAAAAAACATATAGGTAAAAACAACTTCAAAAGAAAATTTCTCTGAAAAGATGTGGATATATCGAGAAATAGGCGCTAGTTAACAAGCCCATTATTTAAGTTTTTTTAATCACTATTCTGGTGATCTTTGTACTGGCGACATCCCAAGAAAGAAACGAGTAGAGAATGATGTATTTAATGAGCTACATTGTTATAATTATAGCGTATACATGTTAATATTATAGCTAAATAGCACTTAAAGAATAAATATTCCTCTCCCACCCGCATCTCGTCACAAGGGAAGTTGTGCAGACAACGCGGGGCACACATTCAGACAATAGGAGGTTAAATCTCAGTCCGGGAAGTGACGGCGGGGAGGGCAGGTAAGCCGGGGCGGCGACCTCGGGGCGCGGGCTCACAGAATGCCGCGCATACTTCAGCAGACCCCATCATATTTCTTCCCGTTGATTTAGTATCTCGGGTATTAAAATCTACATTACTACAAAGAACTAAACCCCAATACAATAACTCAAAAGACATTTTTAGAATCCCTTTTCTGAAGGTATATTTGTTATTTATAAAAATCAATAAATGTATTTATTCCTGCTATTGTTTTTGTAGCTTGCTGCAGAAGGAGTATCAGATCTTAACGCCAGAGCTTTGCAAGGAAAGGATTATATAATAATACTATTGGGCAGCAGCAATGTGCAGAATTTTCTTTCTAATATAAAACTGCGGAGTAAAAAGTCCCCGGGACCCACTACACTATTTTCCCCTTAAAAAAACATGAACACTGGCACAGCATGAGTTTATGCTCAATGAAATTGTCGCCAATCTCCTTTGAGGAGAGACACTTGATGAAGAAGAAATAAATGGCTGTACATTGTTTATTAACGGTAAGAAAGGCCAAACTCGCCTAGATGTACTTTAATTAGGTTTTTTTAAATAATTTTATAAAATTTTGATTAATAAATTATACACAAAAATTTAGTATATATATGTTTTATAAAAAAAATATCTTTGTGAATGAAAGTTCTGCGTTGCAAAGTGTTCAAAAGTTATATGCATAAATTGCGTTGTTTTAGTGTCGAGATATTATACCAAAGTTCTGAATTCCGTGCAAGAAAGCAATGTTACAGAACGCTAAATACCCAGCGGGTACCTGCCCAAGTTATTTAGAGACCTAGATAGTCTCGACTTGCGCCCGGATTTGTTTTTTCAGCGAGAACGTTTGCACAATTGTATTTTTCGTGCCAGTTACTTCGGGAAGAGTCCCATTGCACAAAGCTAAAGCCAGAGCATACAGAGCACTTGATAAATAACATTATGAAATAAAACTGCTGGCATAGCATTCTACGGCATCTCATAATAGTATCCAAATTGTAACAAACATAGTGTTTTATAACTTATAAGCAGTTCGTGTGCTTTCCGGTCCGACAATAAACATCCAAAACGTCGACCGTAAACGAAACAACAGAACGTAAACATCTTCATTGTTTATGCCTCCGACGAGCAAACAATCCGATGAACAACATTTGCAAAGTCAGCGAAAAGCAAACGGTGGCACTTTACCTCCGTTAAAGCTCGCGTACAAAAAGCGACTCCGAGCGTGGATCCTTGGGCTCTAATGACCCGCCCCAATCGGCAGCCGCCGCTCGGAGCAGGTCGGCCAAAAAAGCCACCTTCGCCGCACAGTAAGACACTATAATTTTCCCATTAGCACCTCGTCACTCTTGTTTGCCGAAGCCTAATGATTCGCCCGAGGCGGGTTATCTCTGCTCGGTTATTATACGCACGCACAATTTCCATTACGACCTTAAGTAATCAGCTGATATTCGAGTTCTTTATCGAACACCCCGTGATTTAGTGAGGGAACACACGGAACTTATTTAATACGTTACTTTTTGGGAAACCGATGTATTGTCAATTTAATCTTTTTGCTTTTTCGTTGATTCGCTCCCGGGAATGTTGTTTCGTAATGGATTGCGGGATGTTATTACGTAATCCACTTATGGAATATTAGTATAAGAAGCCTGTAATATTAGAAGTCGGCTTATTATTAAGTTCGTAAAAGATAATGCCTCAATTTATGTAACAAGTGCCACGACTATTTGTATCCTTGTTAAATAAATTCGATTGGTTTCTTGCGATATGGATTTTAATTTATCTACACATATTAAAATATGTCAACGTCGGAATAAAATTATAGCACAAAGAATTATGCAATATGATTGTATTTATTGAGAGAAAAGTAGACATCTTTCAATGAGAGAATTAAATTATGTCATCGCAGTACTTGCTTGAGTAAAAACACAATTCAGACTTATATTATAATTTAAATAAAGCATCTTCTTATTAAGCACACGTATTCAAGTCAAAGCCAAGATTATTTCATATGCAAAGCGAAATTTCGCCCACATCAAAAAGCAAGCAGTAAGCAAATTTTGTAATTTATTCTAGCAGACTGTTCGGGCGACAATTTTCATTTTCCCTTTGTGTTCCCGTATCTTTTGTAATATGCTATAAAAACAACAAGAATACGCACGTTTCTGGCGGCTGGGGTAGAAAACACCCTTAGCCTGTTTTCACCCCTAATGAATCGCGACAGTTGGCTAAGTAACGCGCCGGGAGGGTCGGTTCGGAAAGAGTAACCTATAAACGCCTGCTGAAAATGATTAGTATGAATATAGAGCCTTCTCGGGAAAGTGCCTCGGCTCTTTGAACGTTTCGCTGAGTTGAAAATTTGATACGACGTACCTAAGCCATAATATACGTGTCATGATCGTTTGAAGTTAAATATTGTTTTAGGTATTGGGTATACTTTGCGAGTTTATACATAAACAACGTTTCGTGTAGAATTCATAATACGATATAAATTCAGGATATTTAATATCACGCTTGAATATTGAACACAAAAATATCATTGGGTTTATTATTTCATGTTTGGGTAGATATAAGATAATCCTATTGTTGCACGCGGTATCTCAAAGAGGCAGTTGCACATGGCACACAGCATAGATAAAATATACGAGCACAGGCCTCTCCTAATTCCTTCAATTTTTCTATCAAATCGAAATACCCCTCATTCCGCCTCAGTTCACCTAACGTCGCAAAAAATCAGCTATCAATCAAAACATGGAAGCGAAATGCTTTGTCACAAAAAAAGATTACCAACTTTGTCATGTATTATCACTTTCTGTCACAAAGGGCTCCTCTAGGGGTGTCCCAAATTGATTTTAATGCGCGAGCTGCATACAGTGAGCCCCCATGGATGTATCTGTGACAATGACGTTTCGGCATCATCGATCATGCCCCTCTCCAGTGGTTATGTAGTCATCTACAGACACCGGGAGGCTGCGCCGTACAGAGGGACACCGCATTCTCTGCAGGGGCTAATTGTTACATTTATTACAGCCGTTGGAGCAAACTTTACCATTAATATATCACAAATATTTTTAGGGTTACATTTTTTTATATAACATTAGCTTTGTCCCCGTACGGTTGGATTGTAATAGATTTGTTACAACTTTCAATACCTTTTTGTTATAAAATACACAAATGATTTTTTTTAATAAATTGCACGTGCAGCGTGATAACACGCCCATCGCACACTGTTTGATAAAAATAATCTCATTGAAATTGTGAAATTTCACATATATAACAAAAACACGAAAAAATAATGTTAGCGAATGTTTTCTTTTTTTGAGGCTTCTTCAGACTGTAAAGCCTATGAAAAGCAAAGAGCGTTCACCAACAAATTGATTTCATTAAGCTGTAATCAACTGGTAATCGTATTTATTTATTGAGGTGTCATTTGTTATATTTATTTTATATTCAAACACATTCTCAAGTATGTGTATCTATCTTTCATAAACATCATAAAAGCAAAATCAAATACTTGAATTACTCGTACCCTCAATTTTTTATTTTTTTCGATGCTTATATTTGAATATAATATATAAATGGTATATTTATGTTTCTCTTTTATAGATATGGAAATACTGAAGTATTTTATTATTTATCTATTTCAAATAGTTCAATAGTAAATACATATATACTTATATTGAAAACCACAAAAAAAGCGAGCGTGTTCCATCGATCGGCATGACACACAGTAAATTTGAACCACAAAAGGGCTTCTTCCCCCTCTGCAAAATATGAATTGCTGAAGATATCGGATGTCACCGAAACTCATCGCTGAATTAATTAGAGGAGATGTGCACGGAGTGGAGGCCGGTTGGCTGCTGGAGGTGGGCCGAGACGTCTCCCGTGACTCCAGCAGGACAACTGCCTTAATTCCTGCTGTCGTGTGGGGACTCGGATGATTCCCTGATTGAATTTCCCATTAACCAGGGCGGAGGGAGTGTGCGGTCGCCACATCTGTCGCGGGAAAGATTCCCGAGTAATGAGGAGTGCGGTGTGTCCGCGTTTGTCTTCCCAGGGAATTGGTTTAAGTAATAGCTTTTGAAGAATCGCGCTTCTCTCTAACCTTTTTTATAACGTTTAAATAATATATATTCAAATTGTTTTTAAAAAGTTCTAATATTTCAGTCAACAGTCGGATGAAAACATTTTTGATACAGCCCCACATTTTTCATGGTAATATTAAAAATTCTTTCAAATTAATTATATTATTATTTTTGAAACATTCTTAGAATTATATCATAATAAACAACATATTTTACACCTGTTAAATTATATAAATGTGGAAGTAAATATTTCATTGTTGTCAAAGGCTATTATTCCCTTGACAACTGGGTTTACTGCCATCATATTTAAAATTATAAGGATTCAATTTAAAATTATTTTGTTTTTTTTAATGTTCATGCAAAATTTAACGATTTAACAAATAGAAAGCATGTGTAAAATTAAATCCTGTCATTATTGTTGATCTAAATGAAACTGTTGTTATTTTCACTTTTTTTCCACTCTGAAAAATAAATTATATTATTTAATTACTTTTTTTTTTGTTAATTACAAGTCTTGCTTGTTTTGTTTTAGTTTTAAAGCATTACAATATTATTATGACGTAAATTATTTTGTTAGTAAGATATTATATTGACGTTTTAAAATCGTTAGTCAAACGAACAGCGCTTGTTTGAATTGTTCAATTCAATATTTTTGACACCAAACGTGTCAAAAAATAAATAAACGACATTCACACTTTTCAGTGACATGATGATATTTTTTAGTATTAAGTATAAAAAAATTTGTCAATATAAGAGAGGTAATCTATTTTTTAATTTTTAAATGATATTGTGACCAATTAACAATCGTAAATCTCGTTATCCAAAAATGTTTTTAAAAAGTGTTCAAACATCTCACGACCCCAAATCCCTGTTCACAAGTATCAGCCTGCGTGTAGGTATATTTGATGTTTATTCAGGTCTAATTCTAACCCAAAAGTACCGCATAATTCCCCCTTTCGTACAATGTTATTTATCAAAGTATTTCCGAAGCATTGTTACGTCATTTGTCATCCGACATCCTTTGTACAAATTGTCTTGCAAATATTAAAACCAATCATCGTTTCCCAGAGCAAACTGAAATCTTAGATTACACATGTCTGTGCAAATATTTTCTCTCAGTCTTACCTATTAAAGATACGGAAATTCGTTAGGGTCCTTGCGGAGTCGCGGGGATCTGCGAGAGCAGGACGGGCGCGCACTCTCGCTCCCGCTCCGTCCTATATAAACACGTACCACCATAAATAAAAAATCCTACCCCCCTCAGCTGGAGCCGCACGTTTCCGTTGGGAATTTTACTAAAGCATCTGAATGAATATCGAACATGTGTGAGGTGTTCTTTCGGCAGGTTCGCCGCTTCAGTATTGTTTCAGACGCAAATAATACATTTCCGAAGACACCGCTTCGGGAAGCGCGCATATTAAATGAGCTAAGTTTTCTATGGCGATAACGTAACTGATAAACGATAAAAGTTACGGTGAAACATTTCGAGTGTTTGTTTCATTCTTAACTTCGGATTTTTATGAAGGGAATAAAAAGTGCGATCAAAGTGGTTTTTTTTTTTGCGATAAGATATGATTAATACGGCGGTTGTATTTCATTGTGGTCTCGCAATTGTGACTTTTACGCCATTCCCGGCCGATCCCCGCTGGCGCGCGAGGGCCGTTAATTTTTATATCGTGTCACCACTCATACACTTCGCATTTACATAATGTCGCCCCGTTTTGCGTAATACGTGTGGTCTTTCGCATTTGTTTTACAAGACAACGGCGGCCAAGGCGGAGAACATTAAGCATTACTTTGATGCCGAGACGATTAAAATATTAAAAAGCGCTAGAGCAATATGCCAGGCGCGTCACCCGCCGGAGAGCGCCTTTCCTCGGCCGTCAGTCGCCGCGCGGTTCTCTATTTTCTCTCTAATCGCTGTTTTCTTTCACGCGACTGCCGTTTTGCATCTTCAGGCGTCTCTCTCGCAGTCGTCACTATCGAGGGAATAAACCAAAGTTTTGAGAATATTTTTATTTGAGCCGCTAATCGACGGTGAGCCTCCGCACCCCCTCTTGTAGCGCCTTCGTCTTCGGGAGCGCGCACTCCCCCGCCGGGCACGAGTTATGAATGATCGGTGGATATGAAGCGATACGCAAGCCCCGGAATATTTTATTCCTAGGCTCTCTGCGGAGGATTATATTATGTCTCAATGATGAATTTGTATGGATTTATTTGAGAGGTACGAGCGTGAAATGATGACGAAGATGTAAAATGAGTGGTACGTTTTATTTGAAGCCGTTTGGCGTACGTTCAACACATCAAAAGAAATAAGCCTGCGAGGTTTTAGAATAAAGATAAAAGCATTATCAGGTGTGTATTTTTTATTTATATTGTTTATTCTATCTCGATTGATTCGATATAAGAAACACGAAATTATGATTTGAGAACCTGATTTACTAACGTATTATTCGGATAATAATTACGTTCTGAATGAATATTTTTACGATAAGCAAATCAGACGATGTATTAATGATTTCTTCCACGAGACCGGTCGAGATAACTTCTTACATAACAAGACTCCTCGTACGAGGTAATGCCAACAATAAAGATAAAACCGCCGTTCTTAACTTTTGAATTGGTCTTAGTTTTTCTAGGCACGTTGCTCTGCGGCTTACATGAATTTCGATGAGAACAAAACTCACACAAGTTTGTTCGAAATAAAGGTACGGCGCAATATTAGGTATCTCCAGTAATTCTACTGGCAGACTTTCATGGAAATATTACACTCGTATATCATTTGAAGTGATACAAGAATAATCTTTATGTGAAAAGTTTAACGTTGGACAGTACGAGATAGATTGAATGAGAAAACGTGCAAATTGAACTATTTAATATTAAAACAAATAATAAATTTATATCAACATGTTTTATTTTTTTCAATATTGAGAATTTTTCCTTGAGAAGGATTATGCAAAAGCGATATTCAATATTTTTTACAACAAGTGACTTGAATATGCTCGAGGTTTATTTCCGTAATGATGGAAAACACATATTTTGTTTCTATATAGTATAACCTTATTACAAATAATTTCATTGTATCTAAATGTGTTATGCTCGGCGCGTATAAATTTAAAACCGACAAGCATCTCAAATTTCACATTGCCTGCATAAGTAAACCCAAGAGAAGTCTAAGAATTAAAAATATGATACTCAAATTTGATTATATTTTTTATCCCCAGGTAACCGATCCCTCCCATTTTCCACCTGCGGTCAACTGTTTTATGTTGCTAGCAAACACCCAGTGGTGTGTAGAGAGCCTAGTATCTGTATAAACAATATTAGAAAAAGGTATTTGCAAAATATTCCATTACAAAACAAACATATTTCTGCAAATCCTTATCCTTAAATTGTAACATATTTCCATTCACGACAAGCTAACTTTGCAATAAAATACAACCATTAATTTTGGTTCATGTTTTTAATTTAACGAAGATTCTGCAACACTTACTTGTTGGGGGTAGGTATAAAAGTATCCGAAGGCGTGTGGTACAAACCCAAATTTTCGGATAATTAGATAAAGATAATTTAGCCGAATTTGTGGAACACCTGATAACACAAAATAAATACGATCCTTGGAATAAATTATCGAAGCCTCACAGTTACTCCTAATTAATAAATTAAGCCTCCGTAACACTTTTTATTCTCCTCATATTTGTATTAAGGTTGTTTTTGTATTAAATGATTTCAAATGTATACTAGCAAAATTTAAAATTAATAGGCATTACATAAAATAACAGGTGATTTGTTAAAATAACAAATTTCATATCCTCTGTTTTACCAGATACTCAAAACAAATAAAATTATTATCTATGCTAATTTTAATAATAATAAACAAATGTTAATCAAAGTTTAATCCGATTTTGAAGGTATTAAAAAAAACATACTGAAATATTAAATAAAATCATTTGTTGTTTCAAAACAACTTCGAAAGCCATCAGATAAATCAAACCTCAAAACTACCAACAGAAATCGTTGTTTCTAACTATCAGACTAAACCGAGCTACAAAACCGTTACCATTTTACCCAGCTCTGAAACTATCAACAAGAAACAAGTCCGGATCCATCAACAATTCATACACTTGCGGCGATAATCACAGTACCTGGACAAGGGCGCTCGTCCCTCGCGGTCCCTAGGAAGTGATACCCGACACCCGAAGCCAGGTGAGAAGGATCGATTGCGGACACTCGGCGGCCTTCGGGGCTCGAATGCCAGGTGTTGCTGGACCAGTGTTAGGTTTACCTGTAGCGCAAATTAATTAATTGTTCATGGCAGTGGCTTCGGAATTACTTGCTGATGGGTAGAGCCATCGCCACTCACAAAGCAGACTTCGGAGAAGGATCTAAATTGTGCTTCATTAAACTAGACGATATTCTAAATTATTCGAAATTAGTAGAATAGCCAAATTCCTTCAAATCATTTATATTTAATCTCAGACAATATTCCTTGGTATTTGCTGGTTCATTAGAACGAATAAACTGTTTAATTTACTAAATATCATATTCCAATTTATCATGATTTCATGATCGACTACAACCCAATTCTCTAATTATTATTAATTTTCTACCAATTTCAACACATTTCTAAAGCCACCGGACAAAACAATTTTGAAATAGGTTTTTTTATCTAATAATTCTCACTTCACTGAAATATGATATTTAGAATACATCTCGCTAATATTTAAGCCAAAGACTCATTAAATTGCCCATGGAGCAAACAGAAATTTAGCATATAAAAAATACACCATTCACTTTCGGAAATGTGCATAAGAGTATATTTTTTCAGTGTAAATGCACAACGGCACTAATCGGATTATACGTAATTACGTTTACAAGCCTAACTGATTTTTCTTTTTTTTCTTGGAAAGTGGTGACCGATTAAAATTATGAATCATTTACATAATCTGTATCACAATTTTCGTTCAGAAGATCTTTTCAGTCGTATATCATACGGATATCGTGATTCGAATGCAGTGATTCGAACATCGACATTGGAAAATATATATACCCCAGAGTGTTCAGAAGTACATTAAGCATCACAAGGTATACATATATCCCAAAATCACTTTTGTATTATCTCAAAAAAAAATATTTTTTGGACAGTTGTCAATTGAAAAGTGAGATATGTGTATATTTATAGCAAAATAATCGCACCATGACATCTATAGCTTTTTTGCCGCTATCGTCGCTTAAATCAGTTATCGAAATCAGCAGCGGTTTTAAAAGGTGACCCTGATTGATGAGGGTCCATTAAAGTGAATTTTAATTCGATCGATAGTCGCGTGTGGCCCGTTTTAGCCGTGGGCGCGCCACTCCATCAGATTCGCGCTGTGACGTATTTGTCACGTGACCGAGAGGCATTAAGTACCTGCTTTGCGTTTTCCTCACCCACCGTGGGCAGAACGCGAAGGAGTATTCAAGAGGGCACGAAGTGTAGTATCGGGACGATTTCTGTACTTCTAAAATAAACCGCAAAAATATCGCCGATGTGTTTTATTATTTTGAGTAGGTGCTGTGAGAAGGGGGAAGGGTGTAATACACAACAGAAAGTAAATGAAAACAAATTCATAAAAAAGTAGAATAGTTTTGCTTAATATATTGTTATTAAATCAGAATCATAATAAAGCTCCATAGTATGAATTTAATAAACATTATATATTTTATTTTGCTTCCAGTCGTCCAGTTTGTTTCTAATTCTTGAAATATGCTTAAATTAAATAGCTTTAATTAAAGCAAATATAACCATTTTTCTAATAAAAGATACGCATAACAGAGCGAATTTCACTATGCACGCACTGATTTATTAATAGAAAATCAGAGAGGAATATGACCCACATATTCAATTTCTCTAACTGCAATATTGATCCTTTAACAGTGCAATTCACTTATACCCGGGGGCATATTGGTATCGAGCAAACATTCCGAGGTCTCGGGTACGTGAGCGACACCTAAATTATTAGCAACTATATTAGAAACTATTCGGTTAACGCCGGAACAAGTACCCTGCACGGTATATAAATTCACGTGACAACCGCGCCTCGCAGTGTACCTTACGAGCAAATACGGTCGCCTATTACCTTTGATCAATTTGGGTTCGTCTTGCTATATTAGGTTATGCATCAAGTGTTTTGATCCACTATTAATCTTATTTTACCAACTCGTACAAGTTCGCCGATCGACTTCAACTGGAAACAGTTAGAAACTATACATACATATATATTTATACAATGGTCACACACACACATATTATTTCTATATATAACTACTCCGTAAAATACTTTCAAAATTTTTAATTAAAAAAATAAACGAAACCATTACTTAGTAATTTAAGTAAATAAATGATTTGATTTTTTGTTCATGCTTAAACTTCGCGACTGTTTTTAACGACCGCTTTATTTTTTTTCTTTTTCTATTTTTTTTTAATTTTATTTATTGCGAGCTCAACTTTTCTAGAATTTTGTTCAAAGTACATACTCTTATATATTCTTAAGTGTATTTTCATCCATAAAAAAGAGCTCCGCGCTCTCTTTTACTGTATTAATAAAATGTACAGTATATTGTTGTGTACAAGCTTAAATTTGCGACAAAAAGAAAAACAAAAAATACTTGTCTCTATTTTTTGTTCCACTACCCCAGATTATGAAGCGACAGCAGCCATTTTCTTCGTGGCGTCACCCCTAGCTTTCAGTTTTTTGTCCTGTTATATCCAGTCTCTAAGTAAGGTTTTATTTCGCCGGGATCGACGTATCCCAAAGGAAGCGTGCTCCCTAGTGTTTGTTTTTAAGCCAGTCTTGACCTCTCAGAGAGACCGATATTCGATGGAGTCGAAATATGAAGCTTACAACCCAAAACTTCTTTTAAAACTACGAAAAAATATTATAAAATAGTGTAAGAATATTTATGTATGAACCCTCATAAATATTTTATTTACTCTGTGTTGGATATATTTAATTTTTAAATAGAAAAATATGTTTAATCTTTGCATAGTATTATTTTATATTTTTTGTACCTTCCACTCGTATTAAGAAGATAAGTAAAATAAACTTGGTTTACTTGTATACTTCAATTAAGTTTAATAAACTGTACCGGTATGAGAAATATAAGATATAAAATTCGATTTATTTTATTCAATGCCGATTCAGATTATATACAAAAGGTGTGCATTTTGAGTATAGAAAAAAATATAAATTGACTAACTTAACTACGCAATTACGCATTTGAACGGTGATGGACTTGTGCGTGTTTTTATCATGATTTAAATATTAATCTTAATAATTTTTAAAATGATTTTTTAAATATCAAATTTGTATTTTGTTTCATTTAATGTAAAATAAAAAAAAATAAATTCAGAACATAGAATATATGATAGTTAAACAATGTATTGGAGTTTGACTTTAAAGCGATTTAATTTCATAGAAACCTTTTATAAGTACAAATACAAGGATGCTTTAAATAAAATGAACATTATCAACAAGTGGCGTCCATCAAACGCATGTTATTTCTATTCTCAATCTGTTTACATTTCCCATTGCCGGTACATTTCCAGTCGCTGGACATCGCCGGCGCAGGCCTCCAGCAGCACAGCGGGGCAAAGGCTCTCCGCGGCGGGACATTGTTCCCGACACACAATGCGACCCATGTTTGCGGGTCCAAGTGCGCGGATAAAACCCAAAGGAAGGGATCCTAGCCCAGCGCAGAGTTTCCCAATGCTTCGGGCCCTTGCCTATCTGGGTCACTCAAATTCAGCTCAGTTTGCATGTTCGAATAGCCGAGTATGGAGAATTCTGATCAATGCTATGGATACTCTTTAATTGAGCATATTGAGTCAAGTTGATTTTTATGCACTGTAATTACTTTACAATGCTCTATTTTTTTATTGATATATGTTCATATATTATTTAAAAATAAAGGTTTATATATTTTTAAAAAGTTTTATGATTTTTTTTTTTAATTGCTAGCAAAACAATTATTTGTACTGTGGAAAATAAAAACAACGATAGTGAATTGATTACTTTTCAAAAATATATTTTTTATAAATTCATTTAAATATAAGTGCGTCTGCAGTGCGCGTCGCACAGTTTTCAGACCATCGTCCTAACGAATTTCGCTTCCCTTTTTGCTTGATTAATGCTTTGTTCGGCTTGTCCGCTATTTCGGCCCGTCCGTCTCAGGCTTGCATGCGGATAATCGCTTCCATCTCATGAAGTATTCAGAAATTAGGGGCGAATGTCAAAGTTGGAGCAATTCTCCGTCGCCAAATATCGGACTGATTTTGCTGATTGCGGCCAAAGTTTTCTTAGATTAATTGTTGGCGAAATATGTTTACGTAAAGAATTCATAAATTGCAAGAATTCATAAAAGCATCAAACTTATATTTGGTGGATTTATTGCATGATATGATATAATTTGCTTATAAAGTTTAAAACAATAACCACAAAAAGTGGCAATTAAAAAAACCTTATCCGCGTAATTATTCTTGTTTAGCTGGCTTTGATTTTGCGTATTCATAAGAGTTTGAAATAATTGTGATTTCATCCGAATAATTCAAAGTGGTAATATAATTCAGTGGGCTATTTGTTATCCTTACATTAAGCTAAAGGCCAACAATAACCCTGTTTGTACCATCGTTTTAGTTCTAAACACGTCGACGGTTAGCACACAACCCTGCTTTGTTTGGTATACACGTATTTTAAAACAAACCTTAAAAGCTTTTAAAACATAACGGCCTCGTCAGCATCATATTATTCTGGGCAACGCCAACCCGAAAAGGTTAGAGTTTCTACCGTTGAAAGTAAAATGAAAGCGTAACCCGAATATGACTGGAATACGCCCCTCAGAATCCGTTTACGGAACTAGGGGTTGATTCACACCTAACTAACGCCTAAATATAATCGAGTTTACGTACCCGTGAAATATGTTTAATGTAAAAAACGTATGTTCTCAAGTGAACTCCCTTGAAATTTATAATTTTTTATACTAATTATTGAAATATTCATATTTTAGTTTCTTCAGTCAGTATGGTTTTGCTTTATTTCAGGTTTCTAGGATGTGTCAGGAAAAATCCTGTCCATAGCTTTAAGATTCAAAACCGTAGTGTTTTATCACTGAATCATAAAAAAAATAAATTACGAAATATAATTACATAAGAATATACTTTTGAAGTGGTTTTGTGTGTTGTACGCTCAAGGGAGACGGTTCAGTTCGTCTTGACCGGTATCTAACTTGAAGGTACAGCCGTAAAATATGTCAGCGGAATGAACGGTCGTTATTATGTTTATGGTAATAGAAAAGTAACGCAACATGCTCGGTATCAATAAAATGCCAGAGGAAATTACTTTTCCGTGAAATCATAATTCAACGCAGCCCCGTGTGTAATGAAAACAGTATTTGGGTTCGATACAAATATTTGAGGTTATTTTGATTGTTTTTACCAATTCCCCGTGTATCAAACAATATAATTATAGACCATATAGTATAAAATCATTTTTTTATATTTTTTGTTTATTTCTAGGTAGGATTATTTCAGTAATTAAATTTTTTATTACTGAACGGCGTTCCAACTCACTCGATATTAAAACAAAAAAGATCAAAGCATCCTACAGCTGACTGTCAAAAGAAGAAGATAGTAAAACTGGTTAGGTAAAACAAATATTCAAAGAGTATATAGTAGATAATTTTTACAGCTGAATTTATTGATACAGCTGATTTTCCAAGGAAAAATCGAAGAAAAAAGGGCATTGGAAGAAGGAAGTTTACGTGGGCTGGAGATCGGAAGTGCAGCCAAATTGGTGAGACTGATCCAGGATAGAAATATGTTCGATGAAATGGTCACCAACCTCCTACGAAGAGAGGTACCAAAAGAAGAAAATAGTTAAACTGGTTAATATTTTTGAGTAAAATACTTGAGTGGTTTTCCACATGTTCGTTTATATTTTTGACCGGTTTCGCCAACCTTTCTCGTTGGCATTATCAAACTCAGTGATAATGCCAACGTGAAAGTGTAGCGAAACCGGTCACAAATAAAAACGAACATGTGGAAAATCACTCAAGTATTTTACTCAAAAATATTAAAATAGAATTCCACCAAGTACTCTCTGTCAAAAATATTGAATTTCTAAACTGGCTAGATGAAACAAATATTCAAAGAGTATAGTGTAGTAGTAGATCTAGAGACCCCTTATATTGTGAAATTGCGCAAGTTAAAAAATAATACAGCAACACTGCTAACATTTTAACTGCAAAAGAAAAACGAAATAAACTCCTAACTATCAAATAAATATCTGAAACTGAAAAAGCGGCCGCTGAAAAAGGCGATTTTCCGAATAAAACATCCGCCGAGGCCGGTTCAGAAGTTTCTTCGTGTCGCTTCTTGCGGCCGGGGCTGTCGGCCGGCGGCAAACAATTCATTTATAACGGCCGGGCCGCTTCAGTTTTTGCCGGAACCTCCGGCCGCGGCCACTCCGGCTCATTCTTATTCCCGGGCGCGGCTCTACTCCCTGCCGCAAAACCGGCAATCTTTCTTTCGCCGGTTCTCGCCGGCCGCTGAACAGATTTTTACAGTCTTGATAAAACTATGACTTACCGCTGGACATTATATTTAAAGCATCCACTTTTTTATGCGGCTGTGCTCAAAACTGACGAATTGTTGAGCTACAAGGCGTATGCTATGCCTTTATTACGCAATGACGGATTTCAGCGTATGAAAAAAAAAAAAAAATGTATGTTATATGCGTAGCATATAACATCAAACTGTGTTTATATTACATTAAAGATATATTTATAATACACCACATAAGATCTGATCTGTTTGTACAATATATCTACTGTATATAATGCTGAATCAATGAAACCGATTTTAATTTCTATACACTGACGTTTTAAAACCATCAAGTTTAAGGTTGAAAACAAAAATAAATAATTCTGTTCAAAACACATTATTTTTGTTAACGCAATTGCCTGTTTTTATATATTTAAAATTTATATTCTAGATAAAAACGGGAAAAGTCATTACAAAATAGTTATTCGAGATATGATTAATTTTCCAATAATTTTAAACGGGATACACTGGAAAATTCCTTGAGGATTTGTGCCACAAGACCTGAACAAGTATTACAAAATTTAAATAAATTTTTTCAACGTTTACTGAAAATGCGTTATCATCTTCTTATCGTTTTATGTGCTTATATTATATTAGAAGGGAATCCGCGGTTTATATTTTAATATGCTTTGTGTATTTGATGATATTTGATATTCACACCATGATATAAAATTGAAAGTAAATGCTATAAATAACATTGTTATTACGTATATGAACACTGGACACATTCTTGAGCGCACATTTTTTGAATCGATTATTAGTGATTGTTGCAAATTCAGCGGACGTCCATGCAAATGTCAGGGGTGTCACATTATCTCGCGATTGAAATCCGCGCGGCCGAGGCTTGCTTATTTGAATGACGGTACGTGCGATGACGCGGGCCAGTAATAAAGTAGCATTAGTATGCCGGCAGCTCCCCGTCGTATCCGTTCGGATATTTCACGTACAGATATAATTTTGGAAAGAACCGAGCACTAACGATCGGTTATCCTTCGATGTCCTGCCCGCTTATGGATTAAGTCATTTAATAAACATTATTTTTTTGTTATCGCTTACCTATAAAAAAACTTAGCCTATTAGTGAAAATACATGTTTTATTACGCTAAGCGTATATAGTAAACCTATACGCTTTATGCATACAAAACGTGATTCGAGAACTTTAGAAATATTTTCTGTATGAATGTATGTCGCTCTTTTATACGCAAAATATTTATTTTAATTATAATAACTACTGATATGATTAATTTTATTACGTAAGTTATATATAACCCATATAATGTCTTATAAATTTAAACAAAGAGCCCATATCCTTCAACGTAAACATACTTTAAAGTTTTTTTAAAACAATAGATTTATTATATTATAATCCTTTATTAAATTCTGAATAAGTCCTTGAAAGATGTTTTATAAAAAAATAATAATTAACGCAAAGCCATTAAACTTTTCATGTTTATTGTTAAATATGTCGTTGAGAATAATATAAATGGAATATAAGGCAATGAAAAATATATTTAGTAGCAAACACGTTAGCAAAAAAAAAACATGTCTGATTTATTTAAACTGCATGTTCTGTAGTATGCACATATTTTTTTTAATGTGTAAAAAAATATTTTTTGATAATAATATTGCTAGTGGTGACTTACAGTTTTGCTGGAAATGGAGGGCCAAGCAGTGGTAGTTTAATAAGCGGAGACGGAAACCCACCAAGTTAAGTGTGCAATAACTCGGCTGCTCGCTTGCAGTTCTGGGAAAGTGCAAGCATATCGCGTTGCTGGAAGCCCCGATTGACGTGAGATGCTCCGACCGTATAGTTTCGATTAACTTGTGGCAACCCCGTCGCACCATAGTGCTGTGAGCCATTAACTTATAAATTATGTTAGCAATAAACATTTGGCGATAAAGACTTTTGACTCTAATGTCTCATTTGAATAGAAGACCAAATTAGTTTTAGTTTTCGCCTGTTTATTTATGGTTGACTTTACAATCCACGTTTACGCTTGAGAGGAGGTCGTGAATATATGTTTTATTTTTTACAAAACAGTATTAGTAATAACTGAAACAAAGCGCAATAGAAATAAATAACTCGCGTTTTATTGTTGCGTGGCCTTGTTTGAAACATAAAATTTACTCTGTGCTTACGGTTTTAAGTGTGTTAAATAAATATAAAATATTTTTTTTTACAATTCAAATCACATAGGCATAATCGTGATGTGATGAAGCACTATTTTAAAATATGAGATCTCATAAGTTATTATTTTTACGACGGGTATCCTGCCATACTTTGTGTATGCGTGTACAATTTAAACAAATCCTACCCAAGACATGTTCCCTATACTAATCACTCCTATCGCATATCTACTCTTCATAAAATCTAAAAGCGATCGGTCCGGATCAATTCTCTCACCGTCGCCATCAAAATACCCACAAAAACAAATGAGACCATCTGTCGTCTCTGTCGTTGCAAGGACATTGAAAAAGGACGACGATGCCGAGCTGCGCGGCTCTCCTTTGCTTTTGGAGTCTCGCCCGCCGCGTGTGCGCGATGCTCGAACGGCCACACGCGGCGGCGACACGGCCCAGGGCATGCTCCTTCGTCGTATGTTATAAATTTCACAGATGGGTCGTGTTGAATAAATGATGTCGATAGGTCGGTATTTTAAACTTACCCTTAATCGATATACGTCGCCACACAACTTGCCATCGACTCCTACATTGCTCTGTTTACGTAGGCAAAATCATTAAAAAAAAAAAACAACCAAAATAAAGGCCGCTACTGGCTGATTGCCATTTGGTTGCAAGTTTTGTCGCTGCGTATATGAGACCTTTAGACAAAAACATAAAAAAAAACCTAAAATTAAGGGACGCTATAGCAATGCGTCGAACTATCCTTAGAATTTGATACTGCAGTATAGAAGAACTCGGGGACACACTACAGACTACACTATTTCCTCATGAACAGTTATAGAGGAGAAATGTTCAGTGAGATTGTCACCAACTTCTTCTGAAGAGAGGCACCCGAATTGGTTGATTGAAAATTGGTCGCAAGTTTTTTCGCTGCGTGTGTGGTGAGGCCTTTAGGCAAAAACATTTTAAAAAACACCTAAAATAAGGGACCCTATAGCAATACGTAGACTTTTTCTTCGAATATGAAACTGCAGTGTAGAATAACTCGGAGACACGTTACACTATTCATTCTCCCATGAATAGGTATAGAGATATATTCAGTAAGATGGTCACCAACTTCTTCAGAAGAGAGGCACCCGAAGAAAAAGATTGGCTGATTGCAAATTGGTCGCAAATTGTGTCTCTGCATTGTGTCCACCAAAAGATTGCATACTATTTGAATGAAGACCAACGGTGTACAGTACGCATATTGCTCACTAAATTTAAAAAAAAAAAAAAAAAAGTATAACTCTTTTTAGAAGATATTTTTTTGAAGCCAATTAAATGAGATTCTGCCAATAGATATAAAATGTGTTAAGTTACTATATTTATTTTGAAATAGTATCTTAGTAGCAGTGGTAAATTATCAAAATAACTGAGAAAGTATTGCATACAAAAAATGTATATTTTCCCATCGATATTAAATATATGCAAAATGATTAAAATAAATAATTAAAGTTTTATTTGTTTTCTTTAATATATTTATGGTTTGAATCTTACAAAAAGAGATTATTCTATTTCCGATAACCTTTTATACATAGAATGTATTATATTGGAAACCACAAAACTTTAGAAATTATATCACTGTTGTGTTGACCTTTGTAATGTGATAGTAATATTTAAAATACTTGAGATATGCTATCACTATCATCTTCTTGTTATTAGTAGAATTATTATTTGACTATTTAAAATATATTTATATTTATAAATGTCATTATGTATGAGTAATGCTCTCATATAATAGTAGGACACCGTCATATAGCCCACCCAGTTTGTAATAGTACCTACTAGATAGATATAATGTTTCTGGTTTGTAAACTGATAATTAAACAAATAAAATACTCGTGTTCATATTTTGGTTCGTCATTACTTACCTTGCGAAATAAATAAATAATATTGTTAGAAATATTTCGTTGATAAATATTTTTTATTGTTTGTTTCAGGTAAGTCCAGACACATCTATAATTATAAATGCTGATAATTTTGTAAGTACAAATTTAAAATATTGTAACAACAAACTATTTTAAATCCGTAAATATATTTTTTAAAAATATAATAAAGCTTTTTAAAGCTAATATAAACACTAATACTCTGAAAGACCTGTTTAAGAAAACAGTGCTTATCAAGATGTTATTTATTTCTCATATATTTAATTGAAAGATTTTGCTATCGCATCATGTGTAATTTTAATGAAAATAAAAAAAAACAATAGCTTTTTCATTAAATCCTAGTGATGTTTTAAGCAGTCTCTCGGCATCTGGATGTATAGTCTAACAACACTATTTTTTAATCCAGAAATAGATCATACATAATTTAGCGCAAATTAATCTGTTGATTGATCACTGTTACTTTGCGCTTGAAACTAGTAAAGCGGCTTTCAGCTTTGTTCGTCATGCATGCAGCGTCACTTTAGATAAATAATTTCAGCTAATTCGTGAAAGCTGTTTATTGTTAAGTTTTTTTTTAATACAGTCCTATTCATTTTATTAAAAACCCTAAAAGTTAAAAAGAATCAGGTTTTTAACAGCAAACAAAAAATATACGTGTTTAAAAGTTAAATATAGCCCCGTCGCATCCAAAGAAACGAAGCATGTGGCCGCCCATTGCAGCGCAGGAAATGGTAATTCGACACGTTGTTTAGAAATACATGTCCCTATTAGCCTCAATATTCCGCAGGACGAGCAACGAGAGCGAGCACAGGAGTCCTGGCTGCGGCACGGGCCGACACTTACAAGCCCAGAGTGCTCGGACAAGTTGTCCGACTCGGGGACACTAAATTTAGAGGGGACTGCATTAAGCGTTGCTAAGTGGCAAAAAATTGAATGAATTTGTCTGGTATTTTGAATTTTGATGCATTTTGCTCTGGTGTGTATTTAAAGGGTACCTACTATTTCCACTAAACTTTTTAAAGAGAATATCTAGAGAAGGTTGTTTTGGATTTGTCAAACTACTTTTCACGGGTATCGTGAACATATATGACTAAAATAAAACCCTCCATTACGAAATTGTTTCATTGTAAAGTGGACCTTGTTTACTTTGTCGAATCAACAAAACATCTCGTAATTAATGGGTCCGGAATTCTAATAGACTGAGAAGGAATGTTTACCTTATAATGCCGTTTTAATTACTCTTCAGGGATTTTCCGTAATGGCGCGTCCTCCTTCTCTTTCCGGAAAAAAATGCCTCTTTGGAGATCAGCGCGGCCATCTTGAAGTGAAATTTCAAAATGAAAAGAGCCATCTGGGAATAAGCGATCTAGTTACGGATTTCGCGAGATTGTGCGTTTAGTAATGTAATAAATAAGGGAGGGGTTCTTGCTCAGGAAAACGAAGCGGATTTCGGGCTAGAAGGATAGAAGGAGGTATGTACATACCCTCTGATATTATGGCAGGGGTGCTTTAGAGTCACGGTATATTAAGTACGTCGCCTACAGATGTACATTGACTTGATGGCAATACTTCACGACAGTTGATGTGTAAGTGCAGCGGAAAGCAACTTTAAGATAATTTATATACATTGCAATGCAACGCATTAAGATTCAGTAATTTAATATATTTTAAGTTAGCCTGGTATCAATGATACAATGTTTCCGTATGTTTATTTAATTTGCGATGCTATTCTGGTACTAACGTAAGCACATAAATTAATAGAAACAATTATTTCACATTTAAAACCAATACAGAAAATAAAAGAATATGTATAAATTTCAAGACTTCAATAATTTACATGTTTAAACTAGACCTTTTATTAATAGCGTGATATTTTTAAGTAGTTTTATACTTTTAAAAAATATTTAAGTAATATTTGAAAATAGTAATTTTCAGTAAAAGAGTAAAAACTTCGTATTTTAAAATTACTTCATGTTCATTTCGCTTCCCTTCCACGAACCTTTTTACTGTCAAGTGGTGACGTCACGTTAATGTGAAGCACATTAGGCCTTAGTATTTATTACAGCTGTTTTAATTAATCTACAGTAAAAATGGCTGTTACTGTCTTTGTAAAAATTGACTAAGTGATTTGTTATTATTTTAACTAATGAACAAGCCAGCTACAGAGACAAGTAAGCATATGCCTATTGTTTCGGCTATGAGATCATTCAAATCATATTTTTGAAGGGCATCGTAAAATTTTAATGATAACGAATTTCATAGTGCCATTAAATGGCGAGCATTCCAATAGTTTCATTAACCGTTTGGTGTTATTTACTTTCAACTTCGTTTTATTCGTCTCATCAGAAAATAATTTTCGCGAATAACTCCGGACGGAGTCCTGTCTCAGAGTGCCGGAACATAAGTTTCTTCTTCCGAATGGCACGGCGTGATATATTCATCTCATCTCTCTCGCAGCTGATAAAGCCGTACAAGAGAGAGACGGCCGTTTTTTAAGCAGGTCGCTTTCCTTCTTTATTTTTTTTTATTCGGACAGATTTCTTTTACGCGCCTCGCTTTTTTTAATATGTTTTTCTGTTTAAAGAAAGGCGGCTTAGACGGATTGCCGCGCGAGAGAATGATAATAGAAAGGTGGAAAGCGAGGGCGGTTTTAATCGGGAATCTGCTTTGAGGTCATTAATCATAACTTCATGGCGCTGTAGTTTTATAATGTCAGCATGTTATCATTAAGATTGTTGGATGTGAACAAAAAATACAATATTAAAAATAAAGACATCAAAGCCGACATTCTCATCCATTCGTATTAAAATAACAATTTTTTAAATAATATACTAAGTATCAAGTTAGAAAAATTAAATTATTGCTTGCTAAGATATATACTTTTAGATATGTTATTTTACAACTTCGGGGGTTCATATAGCATAGCACTATGCTGTGTTGTAAATTATTAGGTTTTTGTATATATATTATATATATATATATATATATATATATATATATATATATATATATATATATATATATATATATATATATATATATATATATATATATATGTATATATATAAAACAGTATTATGATTCGAGATAAAGGCAGAAATTACCTACATATCTGCCAGCTAGTTCAATTACGACTGTACGAGCACCAATTAAGGCCGGAAACCGTTGCTCCGTAAACAAATATTTATAAAAATACAACAGAAACCGCTTTAAATGTAATTAGAAACTTTTTGTCCCTTTATTGAAGTACACCAGATGTTTTTCATTTATTTACGTAACGTGTATGATGTACCCACTTAGTTCTTTTTGTCTACAAATTAATCTCGGCGTCCGGTCAAACTGTGGGGAGTCTATACCTAAAAAAATAACAAACGAGAAACTTAGACCTAGGTCGTTTGTTATTCCAGCCATCGTTACCGCCGTCATTTTGTTCTGTTTTAGATGACGAATTCCAGTCATTAGCTGTTACCTTCACATTAAGAAACAAAATAACCAGACGTTACATGAAGTACTCTTATATTTAATAAATAATTACCATCTTGTTAAGGAAAAGTTTAAATAAACGTATTAACTTCTCTATTTATGCGTAGAATCTTAGTATTCAAGATATAAACTTTATACATAAAGTAATATATATTTCATAACAAGTATAAAATAATACGTGAAGCAGTTTTTTAATACAAATATTTTTTTAAATTTAAAGCGACATACTTGTTTCACATTTGAAAATGATTTTTGAGAGTATATTATTATTTATAGGCTTTGGAAGTATCTATTTTAATATTAAGTACAAATGAAACCAAATATATCATTGCAGGTTTGGTGGGTAACTGTTATGTTCTACAGTATAAAGATTTAAAAGACACACTGGATGTTACTGCCACATATACATACTAAAATAAAATAATTATATATTTTAAATCTGTTAAATTTAAATAAAACCAAAAAATGAGTCTTAAACAAGCTCGTTTTCCCTATACACAACCAGCTTATATAAATATCTACTACATTTAAAGAGTTCTTTGATAAGTAAAAAGTAATTAACCAATTGTTTGAAATCCCGGAACTTGTAGTAATAAACTTCTAGAAAACAGATTTTAAGGCCTACGAGCTGAATTTACATGTCTGCATACATTTGCAAGTCAGCTCACTGCTCATTTAGCTTAGCGAGCATTTGAATGTGCCTACCCATTGAATAGACACGTTCCTATTGAGCTGATTACAATTTAGGTATTAGCCGGCCTCCGTGTGTATAGCATCAGCAAGCAGTCTGTCTCTCCGGCCGGTCAGTAAGATTGGACAAGCTGCGGCCGTCACGCCTCGATGCTGCCATGCTCATTAGCGTCACTTGTAATTGGACGAAATGACCCAAACAAGATAAAAACATTATAAAAACCACATGCTCCCCAGGCCATTGACACTGCATTCGATGTTACATTTAACTTCATCTCGTATGCATGCGCCGGAGTACTCTCACTTTGAAATATCAACTTCAATTCGTTCAATACGAAATTGAATAATTATATCATAAATTTCATTCGTGATTGCATGATATAAAACAAGATTGAATCATTAAACTGTTGTATTTTTTATTGGATTTATTTAGATTCAGTATGAGTCAAATACTTAGCATAATTTTACAAATGACTCGAATTATTTTAATATGCATATACAGTGTCTTCTAACAAAAATACATATGATTGTTGAATTACAGGAAGTCCCATTACATCGTTCGCTGCGGTTGATAGAATTATACTAGCAACAAAAAAACGTTATTTATTTTTTGTGCCTTAATTTCATTGTTAGAATCGGCCGAGATGATATATACCGTGACTAAAACACGAGATATGTTGTGGCAGACGTGATTATAACTAAAAAAAAAAGCACGTTGGAATACGATTTGCGTCCAATTACGTTACGACAAAGACGTAAACGTTTCTCACAAAAGAATAACACCAATCCCAAAACAGTGGGCTGTCCACAATCGGAACGGCGAACGCAATGATAACACACGAAGCATTTATTTTCAGCGCTTTTTATACTGGCTGAAGAATTCGCTTGGAGGGTGGCGCCATTCGTCTCTCTCGCCGTTCGTCTCTCTCGCCATCCATCTCCGCCCGCGGACTCACCTTCTTACTTCGCCATATTTGTTCCGTCATCTCTCCTTCCTTTTGTTCGTCATCCCGGGGTGCCTCTGGCGCGGTGCTTTTTGCCGGCCTGATTTCCCGGTGAGCCCCTTCAGTCGCCTCCCCGTGCCGCGGTACAATTCTTTCGTGGTTTTTTTGCGGCGGGCTGGCCGCCTGACGGTGACGTGACGTGACGCGACGCGACCTTCAGCCCCCGGGGGCCTTCAGGGGGCCTTCAGGGTGGCTGCAGGAGCCCAGCGGCGTCCTAGCCCGGGACGCTGCTCGCGTCGCCACGGGAGACGTCCGATTCGTTCGTGCTTCTCTGTCACGTCGCGCGTCCTCTCGACGACGCCAAATCCTTTATTTAAATTACCCCAGTCGCCGCGACTTGCCCGCATTTATTTTTTGGACGTATTATTTTAGTTAAATTACAACAGTTGAAGGCGAATAAAACAATTAACAACTATGATATTTTGAGCAAATAAGGATGCCAAATACAGCGCTTTTAAACATCGATTATTACTTGATCCGCTATCGATACGAAATTGAAAACTTCCGCTTTGAATCCCCGGCCGCGTCAGTAAGCCGCCCCCGAGAGGCTGTCGCGGACGGCGGGGGTCGGCGAGCCCTCAGCTGACAAGATGCCCGCCCGGCTCGCCCCGCTGTCCCAGCCATCTACTAAGTAGATTAAACCCCAGCCAGAACACGAGAAAAAGTATCCGTAAGAAGAGATATACTTCCGACGTTAGCCGTGGAACATGTCTATCCGCACAATGTCTTGACTTTTCAATAGAACTGTGTAATGACCGCTTTAATGCGATATTTTTTGAATGATTGTCACTTTACTTAAGGTTTATTGTTGGGTACTTAGTATTTATATTTCCATTTGGATACATAGAAAAGGACAGTTGCTAGTGACTATTTCAAAGGAAGTACCTTTGTTTTATAAATGCATCCACATATTATTAAAATGTACTCACATTAAAAAAAATATCGCTAAAATATTAGAGGATATGATTTATAACTTAAATACATTTGGTTCAGATACAACATATTATTATTAATAGTATTTTAACAGTGTCACATAATATTTTGAATATTTTAAGTTATGTTAAGTATCGCAACGACCACACGATCCACTAAGAATATTGAATGTTTTAAATTAACACAAAATACAATAGTATTAAACTTATGTAGATGTAATGTTGCTGATTGAAATATCCATCTACAGTTTGTGAACCTTAGAAGGGTTAATACAATTTTAAAACTCTTGGCATTCACCAACCCGCTCTTTCTGCCTACAGAACCTATCCCGAGCTGCTAACTTTCCGTGGACTGCTTATGTATTCACGCTTTATTCAGTTATGCGTTTCTTTCTGCATCATTGAATCGGGCATTGTAAAAGTTGAACTATTCCCAATACACAATAGCCCCATACTCATTACGTAGAATAGACAATCTTCTTTACCATAAAGCGCTGAACGTGTTTTATGCTCAAATACAAAAGGGACAGAAGTTTGATTTTATTGCTCCTTCGGTCATTTCACTTGATTGCCTGGATGAGCATTATTCCCGAGCGTCGCCCTTGAGGCGCTCCACATGCTTTTATCTCAGTGGCAGGAGGCTCGGCTCGGACAGTTCGCTCGCGGGGCCGAACATTAGCGGGTCGACTAAAAAGGAGCGTCGCGACTTCGCCCGGAACAATTCTTTACTAGATTTTTATTTGAAGTGTTTCCAAAAGTTTCGGCGGCGCCTCTCAATTTAAGTTTATTTCAGCGGGTCCATAATAAATTCTGAAAAATGGGAGTTGTTTTTATTTGGGACGGTAGGCGAGGCTCCGGAAAGCGCGAGCCTACAATTTGGGCGCGGGCGAAGGGAACCTCGCGAATAGTTTTATTTGTTTCACGCGAAGGTAGTTCTTTTCTTCAGATTTATGTGCTGACGGATTGTAGGCCTTCTTGTTTCCTTATTTATAAGACTTTTATAAAGCCATTATTCTACAGAAGGTACGCATTCTAAGAACGTTGAGATATTTACTATTTGCTGCAGACATTAAGGATGTGTGGATCCGTTTTAATTTTCAAAAATTTCTTATACGTCGGCAGCTACTCACATGAAATTATTTTAATACACAGACCGCAAAATTAAAACTACATGCTAAATTACTTATACTTTAAAATTACACCCAGTCTAAGAAAATACGCTGCTTTAAATAGCAACAAAACTAGATTGTCGTCTTACTGTAGAATTCGAATTAGTATATAAGTCGCACTGCGGCATTATGGTATATGGAAATATACCTTCTTTTTATTTGATTTTATTAAATATCTTTGTTTAACACTATGTAAACAATTTCTGTCGGGCACCGATGATCAGTGATCAATATGGGGCCCGGGTGGCGCAGTCCGAGCACGCGCCGGCCGAATGTCCTGCCGGGCCCCACCAGGGAAATCTGCCCGCCTTCATTGTGACGGCTGAAAAACCTGCCCCCTCCCGAACCCCGTTTATTTTACGGCTTCCTCTTTTTATCTGCAGGCTTTATTTTATACCTCTTCATAAAGCTTCGCTCCTGACATATTCCGTCCTCTCTCGTCTCGACCTATCAAAATATTTCCTCACCTCGGGCCGGTCCCTCCGCTCGCCTCCCCCGGCGTCCCTCCGTTCGAACAGCCCTTACAAGTTTACCGGAGTTTTTTTATTCCTTGCGACTGAATAATAAAACCGAAAGTGAAAAGTCACGAGTGTTTTCAGATTTGTGATGTCTTTATCGACGCCTCTTCGTTCCTTGCATGCGTCCCTCGCACGCGAGCGACTATCAATCGGATAATGTTTCCATCTTCTCTTTGAAGTGTACCTGAAAGAGTTGTCGAATTTTCAAAAGCCCTCCCAATGTAAGAAATGAATATTAAAGATTATAATAAGACACAAAGAGAATAAGCCTGAAATCTAAAGAGCTTTCGCATACTATATTCAGACTATTAACGAGATACGCTAGACTTTATCGGGCTTATACTCACGCACAGTTCAAACGGAGCAAAACGCAACCCTTGAAAGTGTTATTTTAAAAGTAAATTCAAACAAAATTACATATTGTAACGCGCCGTTCTTTCCAATAATTAAAACATGATTTATTTGCACTATTTATATTTAACTTATATTATACAGAGTCTTCACAACTATTTATATTAACACATATTTATATCAACGACACCCGAGGACTGTCTCGCGCTCACGGCTCCCGAGAACTGTCTATCGAGCACTACTCCCGAGTACTCTCTACCGAGCACTCCTTCCGAGGACTCTCTGTCAAGCACTGGCGCCGGTCGTCTTGTCGCTCGTTCTCCAAGACCACGTATTGTCGCTAGAGTAGAATCGCTTCGATCGATTCTACCGCTAACCCGTTACACTACCCCCTTCTCAGGCATTGTTTCGTCCCGGAACACTCGTTGCCTTATCTGCTGATCCTCCTTGCGCCCGTCATCGTTCTCACTGCAGCCACGCCGCGGGTCCTCACGCCGTTCTTTCCGGCGCCCGATGTCGCTTCCATCGCGGCCACGCTGCCGATTCCCGCGCCGATCCATCCGACGCTCAATCTCGCTCCTGCACCGGCCATGCCATCGATTTACGCACCGATCCTCCAGGCTCCAAGGAAACCACAATTCTTCTATCCCGTTCCTTTGGTGTTTACATCTGCCACAGGATCGCTCGTTGCTAGCCGCGGCCGTCGGCGAGCGTAATTATCACGCAATTTAAAAATTTCTTTAAAACTTAATTTAAAACTGTGGTGTAAAGTGTCGAGACGAATACATCTGTTCTGTACAATGGTTATTACTGAACTGACTAAGTGCGAGAATGCAACATAGATTCCGTATTATTGTATCCTACCTACGTTACATCCTCGCACTTATCTTTAACCCTTTCATGCCCTAAGTACTTTACAAAAAAGATATTTTACTCAAAAATATAACTTTACAAAAACACAAAAATTACAACTATTTTAAAGAAAAAACACAACATCATACAATGTTTTACAGTCCTGTCTCCTCCTCACACATTTCTCGCTCGCAGAGTGCCACGCTCCGCGACGACAGTCCTGTTGACTGACTCCTTGGCACTTTGTCCAGCGCCTCTCGTCCGCGAAGCTCCATGCTTCGCAACGATGGACCTGCTGGCCTCCTCCGCGCTCTGCCCAGCGTAATCTGCCCGCGAAGTGCCATGCTCCGCGATGATGGACCTGTTGCACCTCCCTCGCGCTCTGTCTTACGCCACTCACTCGTGAAGCACCATGCTCCACGGCAACGGTCCCGATGCACTTCTCTCGCGATCTGCCCAGTGCCACTCGTCCGGGAAGCACCATGCTCCGCGACGATGGTCCTGTCGCACCTCCTCGCGCTCTGCTCAGCGCCACTCGCCTCCGAAGAACCATGCTCCGCGACGATGGTCCTGGTGCACTTCCTCGCGCTCTGCTCAGCGCTACTCGCCTCCGAAGTACTATGCTCCACGATGACGGTCCTGGTGCACCTCTTCGCGCTCTTTTTCCTGCGCCTGATCCCGCTCCGACCGAGGACCCGCCGTCGGTCTTCGCGCTAATCCTTCCGGCGCCTGACATCGCTCCGACCGCGGCCACGCCGACGGTCTTCGTGCCGATCTCACTGTTGCCGCCACGTCCCAGCCCGCTGGTGTCTATCATTGGCACGGGGGCGACGCTGACAGCGTCCTCGACGGGTTCCATCGCGGTGGATACCATTCCCGTCCGATAAGAGTCGCTACTCATCGAGTAGGTCTGCACGCTGTCCAGAGAAGGTGCCGCGTAGTTCTGCGCAGCGTCCTGCCAGGGGTTCATACTGCGGTTTAGAATGGAAGAGAAGGAACTAAAGTGAGGCAAGACCTGAGGCAATTGAGATAGATTTTGAGCAAGGTCTGCTGTCAGGCCTCGTCCAGAAATACTGTCGTCATCTTCGTGCAAGTCAGATGAAAGATTAGTATCTAGGTCCACATCTGAGAATGTCGCTTCCTCCGCTGGATTGGAGTTCTTGTCCAACTTCTCGGATAAGTCAGGAAGAGCGTGTAGCCTTACATAATAGCTCTCGAAGTCGAACTCGTCGTCCTGGGATGAGAGGTCCACGTCTGAGAATGTCGCTTCCTCCGCTGGATTGGAGTTCTTGTCCAACTTCTCGGATAAGTCAGGTCTCAGTCTTCCGATCTCAACAGTGCCCGAGATGGCCCCCACCGCGGCCACGCCGACGGTCTTCATGCCGATCTCACCGGTGTCCGATCCCGCTCCGACCACGGACTGCTTGGCCCACTTTTCGTCCAGCATTCTGATTATTTCATTAATGGTGAGCGGCACTTCAAAGAGGAACTCTTCTGGGTTGTGGCCCTCTTGCACCAGGAATTCCTTCAATCTTTGCACAAGGGCTGACTTTAACCCTGTGGTTGACAGATCTCGTTCTTCGAGTTCGTTCTTCAGATCCACTACTTTGAGGTCACTCAACTTTACGAGCTTTACCATTTTTATTTTAGCTTTATTTATTTATTTTTTTATTTATTAATTTTAGGTCTATTAAAGAGTTAACATTTTAATTTTAATTATTTATTTCTACCCACATCTGACACCAATTGTAACGCGCCGGGTCTCCAATAATTAAAACATCATTTATTTGCACTATTTATATTTAACTTATATTATACAGAGTCTTCACAACTATTTATATTAACACATATTTATATCAACGACACCCGAGGACTGTCTCGCGCTCACGGCTCCCGAGAACTGTCTATCGAGCACTACTCCCGAGTACTCTCTACCGAGCACTCCTTCCGAGGACTCTCTGTCAAGCACTGGCGCCGGTCGTCTTGTCGCTCGTTCTCCAAGACCACGTATTGTCGCCCCTAAACGACGGTCGCTTGATCATTACAGATGTTTCTGGACTATGGACTAGAAGTAGACTCTAGAGTAGAATCGCTTCGATCGATTCTACCGCTAACCCGTTACAATATGTATTAAGAAAATAGTGTCTTGAAATAATTAAAAAATACACCAAAAATATAGTTACTTCTATGCTTTGGCAAAATCAATTAAATAATTCTCTTATGACTTCAGTTTTGGGTGTCTGCACACTGGCGCAATTTGAACTATAGATTTATTTGGTAGTGTGATTTGTAATCAGATCTTCAATATCTTAAATATCCTTGAAAAATATTTTTTACTATTGTTTTCGACCGTGCAGAATGTTTATACCGTATAATTATACAAATTTTTGGCTATTTTCAGTGTGAACAACAAGGAAATTACTTGTGTAGTACGATACAACACAATTACCGTGCATGATAGTTATCTTTAAAAATACTACTGTGCTCACCACAAGTACTACAGCATTACACAATACGAACGTTTCCATTTTAATTACACAGCGATTGTCTATATTCCTTGGTTGCAGCATTGTTTCAAAGTTGGTCTCGGGTCGGTCGCGGCTTCCGTAAAAAGTTGCTATCATTTATGGAGCGAGCCCCCGAGCAGGAAGTTCCGGCGACCCGCGTGGGCGAGGAGGGACTCGGTAATGGTGGCGATGGTGGAGGCGACGATTAATAATTGAGGATCAGCCCGTACCTGCAGCCTCGCGCCCCGGCCCGGTAATCGATCAAGCGTTATGGGAATACTGCCAGTCACATGTGTGAGATTGTACGAACGCCGTTTACAAGCATTCACGTATATTTATATGGATTTTTATATGTATATATAAACATATTTATAAAGAATAATATTTAGGTCAAAGGTTTAGGTATAGCTTTAGTTATATATCATCAAGCTTAAACCCAAAAATAAGCTAAGTGCGATTTCATATGTTGCTTTGTAAACATCGTTTAGTTTTGTATCATGTCTTTATAGTCGCAATATGTCTGTTAAGCTTGCAGTTTTCTTTGCCTTCGATCCAATCAGAAGCCTGCGTCAAGACAGAATATAAAATGCCCACCCTGGGCCACCACACGAGCGGCTCGTTGCAGCCGCGCTTCTTTCCGTCAGCCGGCCGCGGTATCGATGGCCGCGGTTCTTATGAACTATTCATAACTTCTATTACACGGAACACGTTCCAGTATAGCTTTTTATTTATTGTTTTATCCTTCGGATTTCCCTTTGTTTGTGTTCCCCTAGAATTTCCCGCTTTGTTGCCGCTCTCTATAAGATAGCTTTTTGCTGCAGTAACATATTTGATGACATCGTGCATTGTTGATGATGCGCCCCTATTGGAATACAATACCCCTGGAGTTTTTAGTATTCGTATTGAAAACTGGCGTCAAATTAGCCGGGTTTTCCGATATTGATATTTCAACACACTCTTTTCACTGTGAACACGCGATTCTTAAACAATAAATATTTTAATGAAGTTTGAGCATTGATTTTTTCTTTGTAATGTTATTTATATGACGCTATAAACTAAGTTCTTAATTTGCGAAAGCTCCAGGTGGCTAATAATTTGCAGATAAAAATTTAATTGGAGCTCTGGAACTGCCACAATTATAACCCATAAATTGAATATTTTTATTACTTTTTGTTTTATCACAAAAAATAGCTTTAAAAAGTCTTTTTACTGTTTTAATATTTTATTTGAACTGACAAAATCAATAGCCGTTAATAACTTAAGTAATAAATTAAGTTTTGTTTAATAATTAAAATATACATTTTTAATACGAATATCATATTGGCAATATTTATAAAAATACTGCATTTCATAACTAATTTCATCTTTCAACGGGTATATGAGATGAGAGAGCCTCGCGTCATAAACGGGACTGTTATGGCCAATCTCGTTTTAAAATATGCAAAGAAATCATTAAAAAATATATTTTAACTGAGAAACTAATAAATATGATATTAAATATAATTTGAAAAAATATAAATTATTTTTAGAACTTTTCGTTAGAAAGTTTTGATCTTTTGCAAATATTTTCCTGAAGTGATATGGAGGTTCCCATGAGAACTGAGAAGTCTGTTTCAAAATATGTTTGCCGGTAGAGAGACCAGCCAAGAGATTGCTAAATTAACTCATATATCAACATCTATACTGTCTCCCTAGTGGCAAGGCACAGTGGAACATCAACCCACTATACTATGGATGTGTTCTGGGAAGTAAGGTTCGTTCTTGGTCTGCCTAGTACATATTATATTATTTCCAGTTAGTCATATAAACTGAAATAAACAAAAGAAATTTATCAGTAAATATTATGCGCGTGGAGTATTTTTATTTGTTTTTACATTAAATGATTTCGTTATCAACTTTAAAAAAATAAATAAAATGGCTAAAAACAAACATTATTTATATTCGTTATTTTTGGGGTGTATGGTAAGGTCCAACGTTATAAGGATAATATATATATAGATATAACGATTGGGAGATATCTATATTATAGCATTTCTGCTAACTGGTGCTCTTATTTATATTAATCAAATTAAATTATTTACGAAAATATATTTACTTACTTGGATAGAGTATACTCTATCGTCACTTTATATTGATATACAGATACAGATTTACATTGTTGCACCTTAAAAAAAACGAATATCTGAATAAGACGATATGAAAGTAGTAAGGTTTATATTTATGAAACCAGTTTAGTTATCTTGTATATTCACATGCATCTAAACAGATATGTATTTTCCCTAACCGTTTCCTTCAATCCCAGCATTAAAGTAATTCCTGTTGAGCAGGCTGCTTGAGACACATTCATCCCCAAACAACCCCTTGCCCTGCCAACTAAAGTGACAATCCCCCACCAAGATTCTTCCAGTGGTTTCTTCACCCCTCAGTTTGAAATCACAATAGTCGAAATAAAAAAATAGCCAATCCTATTTAAATGCCAAACTCACGATTTATATGGTGGTTCACGACTCATGGCAGTATCAAATAATAATCAAATCTGAAATATTTCATATGTCTGCTTGAAAAACGAAAAAATACTTTATTCTATAATTATCAATTCCTGAAGTTACGCACGCATACACAGTGGAGTTAGAATATAATGAACAATTTAAAAGTGTTGTAATAATGTTTGGAAAAGGAGGAATGTTATATATTTTTATGGGATTCATATGTCTTATTTAGTTACGGTATGCCATCATGCCATTCACGCAAATACTACATAAGATTAATCTTCCATTAAATTATATTAAAAATAATGAAAACATATTCAAGTGAGTAGGCAAATCTCAAACCACTAGTTTTGCTAAAAGATATAAGATTTTATTTTAAATTTCGATCCAAAATTGTAGTCTTGAATCCGGCAGCATAACTTGCTTAGCTGGTGTCCAGAGGGTGCATTATTAATGTGCAGGGGATGGCCCACCCCTGCCTTGAAGACTGCTCCCTTGGATTTTCAAAGCATCACGTTCCTAAGATATCGGTGCAAGTTGTGTTCTCTTGAATGCATTTTCAGATTTAGACGCTTTTTAAGGTACTAGTATAAAATCAAAGAATAATGCAAACATACAAAAAGGAAAGGGATTGTGAGTTGTTTGAATAAGTATAATAAAATATTGGTAAATAAAACAGCTACTTGTCTACTCATGTTGTACATTTTAACATGCTCGTATAGTTACAACACTATAAGATTTAAAAAAAAAAATTGTATTATTTTTAACTTTAATAATATGTACAGCCACTTACAACAAATATTGATTCGTTTCAGTTTAAAGGTTTTATCGAATTTGGACACCGAATGTCAACTTGACTCACGCTTTATCTCACTTATTATTAAACAATGAATTTTGATTATATTTCAAATATAAATTTTAATTCATAGTATTTTTAACTTTTGATCTTTAGCATTGTGTAAATCATGCCTTTAAAGGTTTCACTAGCATCAATATTTTTCAATTAAATTTGTTCCTCCCTAAACGAAGTTCCATTCTCTGCAAGGGTGACATTGTAGATTATTTTTAAAATAATATATTTTTTATTTAAATCAACCCTCCACTGTAACATCTTTCTTTTATTGCCAATTCACTTGTCGAATCACCAAATCGCATTCATCGGAGTAACAAACCGTGCATATCCATACATACAAGAAGGGGGTCGCGTACTTCAGGGTGGCATAAACAAAGCAGCCTCGCAACATGTAATCTCAACACTCAACTCATAACTGAAGCACTATTTATTGTGTAATAAACTCTAAATAAATAATAGCTCCAATGGCTCAATACTTCACAATGTACACTCTATCACTCTAATAATGGGTAATAGATGAATACTTTCAAATTTAAAAAAAGCCTTTGAACTCTAAATAAAAAAAAAACATCAGGCGATGATGTAAGCTAATGGCTTACTCTGATATACGGTTACTTAAATATTTAAAACGCGACACGAGTTCAGCTAAAAAATATTTTTATGACAAGCGTTCGAAAGATTTTTTCTATAGATAAATTTACCGTATCTACCTATTTTTATTTTGTATTATATGTAAACATTTGTGTATTTTATAAAACTGATTGTGTATGTCAATAAAAAAAAACGTAATCAAACTACTGAACATATTCTCCAGCAGAGTATCCATGAATTTAGGTTATTTTTGTTGCTTTTCTTATATAAATGTTTATTTTATGCTGTACACGATTTTAGGGACATAAATTATCAATTACGAAAGTAAAAAACCTTTCATCGGAGTTCTGCAATGTACTTTCTAATGTTAAATTACAATAGGGTATGCAGTCGACTAACTCCAGCATTGTTATGAATTCCAGTTGACCCATAATAGACGATACTCATCAATTAATAACAATTAAATACACAGTTCAAACAATTGATTAAGAGCACGATCGGAATTATAGACAAAAGACATATCTAGATTTTAAAGCCAAGTTTCCGTTTTTCTAGGAATATACTACTTTTGAAGTCATTATTTATGTATCTGAAGAATAGTAACTACTATAAATAGGAGACTATTTCCAATTTTATCAAAATTGCCAACTGTCTTCGGTAGAAGTGCTATTGCGCTGTTTATACAATAGCACCAAAATTTGTTTTTGCAGTATTCATTTAGACAATAAATGTGCTATTTTTTACCATGTAGTATTTCAGAGTAAGTTTTTTTTATTTATAAAATCATCCATAGTATAATCGGGTAGCCGAACCTGCGGTCTTTGAACGTTGAACATATCTTTCCGTTTGTCGCCGCGTGATAGCTTCGAAATACATATACACATCGGTGATTTATGCTTCAAGTTTGGATAAAAGTTTCACGCTTTTATCTAGTGATAATGGGTTACACATATTAGCATAATCCTTTGTCTGTACAAAGAAACGCCGTTCAGAAGTGACAAGAGGCTGGCTGCGCGGGGCGGGCCCGTGGCCGGCGGTACAGTTTATTAAAGTTCTGTGTTGATTTATGGCAGTTTATTGTTTTTGCGGTGCTCGGCGCCGGTGATAGATGCGGAAGCTAATGCGAGGAAAATGTTTTTCCATTCCGAGTGTGCTGCAGTTACTCCGGCTGGTGTTCCTGTGTATTTTTTGGAGCGTTTTTCACTCTATGCAGGTCTTTTGCGAGTATCCAACATAATATATAAAATTCTGAGGATGGCCCGTAGTAGTGTTTGCTGCCGAATCTATTACGTGCACATGATTTTTTGTGATCATTTACTGCAAGTGTTCTCGAAGATTCTATTCTATGAAAAAAATGGACGATATTAGTACGAATTGTTTTCTGAATTATCACAATTATTTCATGATTGTAATAGTTATAATGTTTCATGGCATTTATAATTGCATTTTATACAATAAATACCTATAATCACATGTCATTCAAAATTGTAAAAAAATAAATTATACGAAAACTTTATTTTAATGAATATGTGTTTTGCGTCATTTTGATTTATAGTTTTAAAATATCAAATACTTTATGATATATTTTACTTTCCTGTTAAATATAATGTAAAAATGAAAAATACCATGTATTGATCAAACATTTAGTTATTTTAGATGTTTGTTTCCATTAATGCATAAAATGTTTGTATTAATTTAAAATGTTTATTTCAAAATAAAAAAAGTAAAAGGAAAATTTTTTCACTAATAAATTTGTAAATACATATTCATAATTTAAAGTGAAACATAAAAATATCGATATATCACTCTGTGCTTCACTTTAAATGCGTGCATTGACTCAATGCAACTTTACAATGCTTTGTTTTTCCATGGAATTTATATCCTGTAATTAATCTAAAACATGCACCGCGTACTTCCTAAAACTATTCCAAAACCCCATTGGCGGCAGTACCATATCCCCCGCCTGCGCACGCCGCGACTAACCGAATGCGTTTCCTTTCATTCCATTTAAATGGAACGCTTCTAGACGGTTTCCTTGTTAGCTATGCGCCCCAAATCTCTAAATTAATTCATTTAATACCGTGTTTCAGATTGAATTATCACCCCAGCTGGTTAATATGACGGTACGCCGTGGCAATCCAGCCAGTAATGCAAGTTTTAATGCTTCCCTATTCACCTTACGCGATGCGAACTTACCTGTCTGTATTATGTATAACGTGCCGGAGCGATAATAAGCGTCGACTATGTATAATGTATTGTACGGGAGTGTAGAGTCTTCATGCGTACCGAGGGTAAATCTTATCTGGGGTACGCACATGATATGTAATATGCTGAAAGCGAGAGCAGTATTCTCTAAGTAATTAAAGGGAATCCGAGCGACTCCGAGCTAATCGATTCGTTATTTTTCTCCACGCATTATATCTACCGCGTTCGTAATATTATATATTTATAGTAAATATTGTTTAAAGGAATTTATCGGTAGAGGTTGTCGCCCCTATAACGCCGCCGATATTGTCCCCTGAGCCTCGCTGTGTCTTCGCCGTGAACTTCTTTTTAATGCCCGCATTTAAATTCCCTTTGTAGTGCGGCATGTGTTTTCAATATGAGCCTTGCCCACAAATCGCCTGCCTTTTGTACGTTTTGCAGTTGAGACGCTTGTGAGCCGCAAGATGGCCGTCGTGGTCATAATAACGCTTTTTTACCTCGTATGCTATTTATAAGGAGAGCATCGCACAATAACGGGCCCGTGCCTCCAACATGATGTAACAAGACACTACAGAGCATAATAACATATATTGCAATATATTTCCAGTCACCTGGAATAAACACTGATAATATAACAGCAAAAAGGTAATATCTTTAAATAATCAACTTATTATAAATTAAGAATATAGTAAAAAATTTATATACAAGTACAATATAACAAAACGATTTGGGAATAAACTGAGCCCATCTCTAGGGCTAACTGATGTCGTCATGTCATTTGATATGCAATATTAAAAATAAGACAGCTCCGCAAAAGGTTTGTGAGATATCAAATAAAGCAACTTGATGTTTCTTTTATTATATGTAATATTGTTTGAGTACTGCTGTTTTTCATTTCCCGTATCACTGACACTACATTGTTTTATGACTGTATTATATTTTACGTCAGGGCGCAATGTATACGCTTTTTATTACGAGTATGCGTTGTGCTCAGCTAAGATATTTTGCATTTGTATAATTTTCAAGGTGATGTATCCCATAAACCAACGCATATGAATCGATCCTACAATGAAGCTTTCTTTTTAAGTATCAGTGATATTTTCATCGTATTTAAATAAGTTTTTGTTTCCAGCTTACAATAAATGTGATATGAAAAACCTATTTGCGTCTGATAGTTTTTCAAGAATACAATATGTCCAGGAATAAATCATAAAAAATCTGTGACACCCATGCAAAATGCGCTACATTCGAGAACTAACAAAAAGCATAGAGATGATGCATGATGCATATTGAATAACATTTCATACAAAATGACACACGCCGGGTGTTCTCTGTGCACGTGAATCCCGGGGGTGGCGGAGTATGAGACGGGGGGATGAATCGCATCGATATTTTGCTTCCAAGGTTGGCTGTCCTAAGCTTCTGGTAGCTAACAGTTAAAATTTAAAAATACCCATTATAAATGTACAATTGCATAGGACATATTAAAAAAATATATTTTGATTTATTAATCAATTTTTACCGTTAATACTTTTATGTTTTGCAATGAAAAACTAAAATTGACTCTTCATAAAAAAATTTCAACATTATCTTTAAGATTATAGTAGTATATTTTATAAGAAACAACTTTCTATATTATATATTAATATTTTTAAAATATACAAAAACACAATGAATGCAGCAACTCTAGGTTTTTTTTTTCGACTATGCCAATAAACCCAATAAATAGTGCGTTTGTCCGCGGATCCAGCAAATATGTTATATTTATTTGTGTTCATTGGTTGTAAAAAAATATATTTGATTTATATTGTATAAATAAACGATTTAAGTGTTCATACTCGCGGAATGCCGTGCCTCCTGGTATTGTTTTCATAATATGCACCAATAATGCATTATATTTGCTCCACATATCCTTTCGTTATTCCTCCGGTGCGCCGTGCACTTTCAGCCAAAGGAAAATGGAATTTTCATTTTAGAACGGATGGTTAGACAGCCCGTTTGGTCCCTGGCACTCGTAATTGGACATCAAAGCCTCCGAGCCAGCGGTTCTCACCTCAGCTATTCCACGACTGCTATCGTTTGGAAATAATCAGAAAATAAGACGTTTAATTGATTCTGAGTCTTATATTATAAAAGCAACACGTCAAGTATATTAATACGATAATTTATTAATAATTTTTACTTCATTATACAATAATTCGATTTATGTGATGAGTATCTTATGTCTATATTTTATGATTATATACAAAACACAATATCTTTCCATGAAAGGTAAACATATTCACGCTTTATATTAACTTATAAACATTGATTGTATATTTTACAATTAAAAATATCTTCAATCAAGACAGAAGACAACACGTTGGGGCAAACAATTAATCATTTGATTCGTACCAACATTGAGAAAGCCCAGCCCGTGCGGGGGTGCGTTTTACCGCTCGGGGAGGGAGGCGACGGGATTCGGCCGCCCAGCAGGGTTTATTAAATCCCTCTTGTAATTAGTGTTTGATATATGTGACCTTATCGCTCGGGTGTGAGCGGGATGGGGACATCCTGCGTCTCGGCTCGTGCGGCACTGCGCGCGCGCCCGCCGAGCCCACTTTTAACTTTGCTGGGGCAGCGGCTAATTGGCCTTTTATGTAACAAAACGATGAAATTTTATGTAATTGTCCCCTTATTAGATCCCTCGTCTTGACCTTGGCTCGCGTTATATTGAATAAGTGATAGTGAGAAAATTGGATTTCCGCCCTTTCGTAAATTTAAGGGAAATTTGATATTTTGTGAGAATGAGACGCAATTGCCTCGAGGACCTAAAAGGATGGCTCTTATTTATGTTATGCTAGTTTATACAAGAACCCGAATTCTCATGTCGCCAAGTGAATTGAAAATATTATATGAATCTATTTTGTAAATATAATAGAGACTTGGGCTGTCCTTGGAGAGTATCGATAAGATCTTTTGTATGAATCACATTTGCAATATAACTTATTCTTACAAAAATACAATACACAGTAATTAGCCTGGAATTTTGAATACAGACAATTTTGTGTTTTTATAACAAATTTACTAGTGAAAATTAAAAAATATATTTGATATTGTTTTTCAGCGTCAATCTTGTTAAAATGTATTATGACTTAAATTTCCTGAGATATTCAAATGTCTTTAAAAATTACTAACTGTATATTAGAATAGGGTCGGATGTAGGATTACCAAGCGTAGTTAGTGGTCATGTTCCATTCAATATGGTAACAAGATCAATACCTACATAAATCACATTATCTTGACCAAAGTGTTCTGCTAAAGCCATGTCGGCAATGATTTAATTAATTCCAGAATTTAGCAGTCAATATTTAGCCGGTTAGCCGGTATCTTGGCACACATTTTGCAAATGGGACCTTAATGCTATTGAGGGTGCGTCGTGCCTCGTCAAAGGCTGTCAGAAACCGATACAAAGAGGTCCCGTGTCGGGACAGGTCCCTTTGTGGACCTCCGAAATCTAATTCAAGCCGTGTTTGTGTAGCGGAACAATCTGGACTCGGTAAAAATGATTGCCGATCTCTATTAAAGTGGATGAGATGAGACTCGGGGTAAGCAAGTATATAAAATTAGTCCGTTAAGCAGAACATTATTACGGATATTTTTCACGATATTTATTCAACATGTAAATATCGGAATCCTTTATAATATGAAACATTATAAATCAATTTAAAAAAATAATTAAATATAAAATACATTTTAACATTAATAATGCTTGTAATAAACTCAAAAGCATTCATTGAACTTTTTATTTGTGATTTCTTAATTATACAGATCTTTTCATAAATTTGTGTAAGCAGAAGCGAGAACAAACGTCCGAGCACAGAAGAAGAGTGTCTTTTTGTCCGATGACGTCACGGGGCTGATTAATTAAAAACCCGGATGATGCGGAGGGCGGGCGAGGGGGAGGGGCCGCCCCTTGACCGTCGCTGGGGGACGAGGCTGCTTTGATTTCTTTCGAGTGCTAAGCAAGTTTGCGAAGGCTCTGGATCAAATGCAATTAGGACGAGTTCATTTGTGGAGCGCCCCCAAACGGCGGGACGCTCGGCCGTGGAATGCATTGTGAGGAAATTACAACCATTAATTGGCCGGCCAGATACGTAATGGAATTGGCGTGTACATTTGCCGTAAATGTACGCACTATGTTGTCGCTTATCGAATTGTTGGGCGTTCTATATTCGTTGTTGATTTATGAGTCATTTTATTGAAGAAGACACATTAGTGATTGTGATTTGAAGCTGTAATTTGATTTTTGCATTATTAATAATAACATCTATTGATAATTTGTAAATACTATATGTATAAATAAAATTTTAATAAAATCAATTATTTCGACATTTCGGTTCTACTAAAAAAGTGACTGATGTATAATATATAATAGTAATACGGTGATTAAAAATCAACATTCACTTCAATCTCATATTTTTCTTAATTTCATATACTTGAGTCGTATTCTCACGGGAGAAGCTTGGAATTGTAAAAGTAATTTGGAAAAAATTCACAGTGAAAACAACGTGTATTGTGTACTAGAAGATTAAATAAAATTAGTCATATCAACTCACATATGTTGTATAAACAAAGTTGATTACTTTAGTAATCAATATTTAGCTCGTAGGTTTTGAATTTTAGTCAACCCAAGTTTTTTTTTCCGGGAATAGATAATAATCAAAGATTGACCCTCAAGACGCTCGAAGTTAGGAATTGTAAAAGTAGTTTGGAAATATAATCCAAAGAGAAAACAACGTGTATTATGTATTAGAAGATTAAATAAAATTACGCATATCAACAAACATATGTTTTATACACAAATGTATTACTTTAATAATCAATATTTAACTTGTTGGTTTGAAATCTAGTCAACCAAAGTTTTTTTTATATTTATTTTTTTTTTAATCAAAGATAGACGCTCAAGACAAGAAAAATACTGGCGTTAGCTATCGTATCCAAATCTACGGCTTCGTCCCATTAAGAAGTCGCGATCTTCGCAGATCGGATTGTCGGCGCGTCGGGAGTCTCCGCACGTTATCGTCGCCCGAGCACGCCACATCGCGTGTCGCACACGACGATGTCATCAAATCTGTCTGCCCACTGATTAATTCCCAAAAGTAACACTAAATTAATCGCCCCACACGCGCTCCTTCCATGTCTACCGGTCCCGGTTCCGCGCTAAGGGTTAAATGAAAATTTAGGCGGAATTTATTCCGGGCTAATACGCTTTTTTGCCAGCTTGGAGAGATTAGGGTATGACTCGCGCTTTTTACTTGTCGGAATGGAAGTTATGCTAGAATTTTTAAAATGATTTCGTAAGTGAGGATGATTACGCTGCTTTTAATAAAGCACAGGTTTTATAAAATATACCGTTCGTGATGTAAAAGGTTATTTTTATAAATTGAGCAATTAACGCAGTCAAATACGATGATAATATTTTAAAAATATAAAATATTTTTGAATGTTTTCATTTTGATCCAGACAAATTGTAAATATAACTTCTTTGTCATTTTTGTATAACAATGAACCGATTCCAGCCTCGTTAGCAGATATCTTAGGAAGATGCTTCGATCCGTTTCGTTCTTCAAGATATAAAAGTCTTTCTTAACAATACTTTATCTTCGATAAATAACCTACACAATAACAATGGTTTCAGACCAAAGACAATAGAATATAAATCATACAAATGTTTGTACCTCCTTCATAAACCATCTTAAAATATGAAGCATTGATTTCACCGCTTATTTCCTGGTTTACTTTAATACGTTTCTGTTTTCATGAAATATAACAAAGGAAACATATTTTATTTATTTTCCTATGCCTACTATGGCTTTACTCAGACAAAACCATTTCCAAGGTTTCTTAAAAAACAGAAAACAGGAAGCCGCTATGCAGTGAAGACAACCGTTAATTATTAAAAATAATATTTTCTACTTATTATTTCGCTGAAATTATTTGAAATAAATATTTTGTTATGTTTGATTATACAATATTATTATTTATGCTAATAATTATTCAGGTCTGGGTAGCGGCGTGTTTCTAGCTCTTCGTGTATTTTCCCATGGCCGCGCCGGGCCAACTCCCCCACCGAGGAGTCGAATGCGGCAAAGTTAAGTCCGCGCCCTGTAATTCTGAGTACGGCTGTCTCGCGGTGCCGGCAACTGAAGCAGGAAAACTGCCGAATCAGGGTTGTCACACATTACAAAACTAATTAGTAAATTAATTACCCCAACCATCGCGTATTTAAAAATATACTATACAAGTATTGTACTATACGATCAGCGTTGATTTTAAAAATAGTCACAACATAAAATTATATTTATCTTGCTTGGAAAGCAATATATCACATCATAGTATATATAAATTGTTTTCTTTATAGCGTCGTCATCATCAGCGATAAAAAATATTTTTTTTAGTAATATTTTAATCTTTTATTACATAACATCCGTTTACATCAAAGTTAATCAAAAATATCTATTTTAAAATATTCCTCATTTCAGAAGAAGCAGGAAGTGTATTCTTATAATATTGTGTTTGCTTCCCCTAGCGAATTTTCCGCTCACGTGACAGTGCACTTGTGCATAGCTCCCCTTGGAAGCCGCCCTTCTGACGTTATCTGCAGATGTTTTGTTGCCTCACACTAGCTGCACGTCCTTGTGTGCGTTTGGCTATATGAGCAATATTTGGGGCTATTGTTCTTGTGAAATAATACACATCTTCACATTAATTAATCATTATTTTTTGCTAGTAGAATATTATAAATGTATCCATCATATTGTGTATGTCAAAAGTTTGCGATGAATCTTATTGTTCAGATTTCAAGGTTTTCTTTGCCATATTTAGTAGCTTAGTAATACATGATTATTGTTTTTTTAAAAAACGTGCTTATTGTATATTAGTGCCGGATTAATTAAGGCTTCTCTTCAGAAATGTTCTCGGATATTTACTATAACTCATTTACACAACAAAGCCGTGAACACCTACGTTGGTTTACTTATTTTTCAGGTTTCTCTCCAGGATCCTTAATAAATCAAATATACGATTACTTGTTACGTGAACAGCTTATCAATTGTGATGTATCTTATATTTTAATTCCAAAGGATAAAAGAATTTTAAGTTTTATAATGCCTATAGTAAGTTTGAACAATAATGATCACAAAATTATATTAAGTACATCCTGAGTATTGTTTTATTAAAGATACAGCACAGCCTTAAATTAAAAATAAAAAAAAAAAAAAAAAAAACATTGAATTGCAACTGACAGCTTACATCGAGTGGTTCACTAATGATGCCAACGGCTACGTTTGAAACGGAAAAAAATCTTGAACTTAACGTCGCGGGTCAAATCGACCTAATTTATACATCGGTTACTTAATTGTCAAAAACGCTACCGAGAAGTCAGCCGCTCGGCCGGAGACGCCGGCGACTTGCTCAGCGAAATTAACAAGTCCTTAATTGGCGAGAGGCAACGGACCTTGCCGCGGGCAGTCCTTCCGACGCCGGCAACCATCGATCCAGGCCACTAATCTCGGCCCGGAGCTCCCCGAGGTCGCACATGGGAATGCAGTGCAAACTTTGATTTATTTCTATAAAACTCTTTCGTGCAAATACGAGCAAAAAAAAAATTGCTGAAACGGTGTTGATTATAGACCGTTTTGCGCTTTTGTATCACTGCTTTACGGTTATATAAAATAACAACACCTATTTTTTTTCGCTGAATTTTTTAGTTCTTGGGTTTGTGCATGTCCTACAGCTACACGTTATACCTTCCCCAAAATGATATACCATGCGTTTTTATCATTGTTGACAGCGCAAGTCTCCGTAGCGCCTTTCGGAGTTATCTTATTCTACTAGATAAGCAAATTGGCTCGCAATTCAATGCAACGCATCTTTGATTTATTTCGGTAAAACTCTTTCGTGAAGACCAAAATAGTTAGGCTTAAACTGTGTTTTTATCACTGCTTTACTGTTATATAAAATAACAACACTTACTACTTTTTTCATTGTTTAATTTTTTTAGTTTTTGGGGTTGTACCAAGAGCTTTTATGATGCGTTGTTATCATTGTTGGCAGCGCAAGACTTCGTAGCGCCTCTCGTAGTTATATTATTCTAGATAAGCCAATTGGCTTGCACTTGAATATTTTCAATTTTATTGCGTGAATGAAATGTAAATTCTCAAAAATTGGATTTCGTTTTGCAAACACGCTCTCTTTGCATTCACTGCTATATATTCTACGCATTTTTCTTCTGTCTTGAACTTATGCAAAATTTAGAATATTCTAGTGCGGTGTGTGAATAAAATATATGAAAGTAAATTATTGATTTTGATTCTCATATATCGTGAGAATCCACCAGATTACATAAGTAGAGGTTCAAGTGGCTTCGACCTGCGCGTGTTTGATTATGCTCCCATAACTATGCGGCAGCTCCCCGAACCTTCCCGTATGTAGCTCATATAAATTTACGATGTAACATTTTATGTAACCCAGTCTTGAATAATGTATAGAGTACGCTAAGCCTGATCTAACGAAACAATATCCTAGATCATGCTCAAATATTAATGATTCGATTTGTCCAATCTGTATGTATTTATACGCGGAAAAAGTTTTTTGTATGAAATATTGAGCAGCGTACATAAATAAGCGAGGCGCCCGCATTCGAGTCCCGCCCTGGCCGGCGGGTCGGTCCGGAGTTTCGACCGCCGGCTTAAGGAGCGGCCGCGATGCCCAATTTATAGTACACCGCAAGCTCCGGGTACGCATCCATTCCGACCATCTTAAACGCTGCCGTATTGCGGTGATGTGATTTATAACGCCAGAACTTCTGTTCGCGTCATTCGAAAGATAAAATATAATTAATACCTTCGGTTATTGGGAGAGTTTGCTAACTATTAATAATTTCGTTAATTAGGCTTTCAAAACATGTATTAATGATCCCATCGGCCCCGTTGGCGAGCCTAACCCGCTGAAATTTATTTACATTTATGTAATACGAGTAATTTTGTTACTGTATCAAATCACCGTGACGTTTAATATTACGCACCAAATTTCAAAAACTTTTTGCTTCTGCTCCCAAGCCACAGCTATTAACAAACAAATAGCGTACGCCGTAACTATGGGATATTAATCATTTTGATATTTTGAATAATCAATTTATTATCAGTAATTAGTTTCAATCACTCCATTTTGGATAACAATACTTGATGGAAAGCTGCGGTCTGTAAAACGTAGTGGTCTTTGTGATATCTATGTTGGTGTTATGAGTGTGCTTTGTAATGATTAAGACGAACGCAAAGGTTATTTATATAGTTAAAGACATTAAAGCTTAATCGTCTTGAACTTAGAGACGACAAAGAGCTCACAAGTAGTTGTTGGAGACCCGGTAACGGCTCACTGCTGTTATCATGAATATTCACCTTCTTTTTACATTAGCGTGACTACAAAGTAAAACGCGAAGTTTGCTTCAAAGAACCCTGTCGGATAGTTCGTGTTTCCGCTCGTCCCTATATTTTCCTTATCAGCTGCTATCTGATATTCTTCCAGTGGCATCGTCACTCCCTGCTTCGGTTGACACAATTAATTACCCCGCACAAGACGGGCGGGGTGTCCCCGAAGAGAATCACGTTCTCCGTAACCAGGTCAAACGAAGCTAAGATGGCTAATTCCTCGGCGGGGAGACGTCTTTAGCATTCGACAAAGGACCTCCGTATGCGCTGATGTTTTCAAGTCTTTGAAAACTGAATTGCTTAGGTTTGTGTAACATTATTCTGAATTTCTCGTAAGACAGTGTATTTAGATAATCAAAGACAAATAAACAAACAAAGAATAATTACTTCAAATAATTTCATTTTAGAATTTTTTAAAAAACTTTTAATGTAGTCACTAAAAAAAACCTAGATTAATTATAAAAATAAACTATCATGATTAGTATTTAGCTTTAAAAAAAGTAGCTTTGGAAATCAAATTTGTTAGTGTCAATTTGAGTATTACTAATCGAAAGTTCTTCTTGAACGAAATTCGAAATCATAAATCAATAAGTTCTTGAAAATAAACTAACTGGAACGTCGATTATTAATTATCAGTAGAGTTCTTAAAATAAATTTATAAAAACTTTCTGTTTCAATATTTTTATTATGTGTCAGTTTTAATTATCTTTATCGAATAAAAATAATATTTTTTTTCTACAACATAAATTGAATATTTAGCTTTAGAGTGTTGACTATAAACGAGTAAACGGTATTAAATGTCTATTTTCTGGTATATTTTAGTTTTTTGTCGGATATAAGTAAGCAATATTTTAAATACATAGTTTTAAATTTAAAAAATGAAATTAAAACAAACTTTTGGACATGTATTATATTTGCTACACTATAAAAATATTCCTGACAATGGTATCAAAAATACTGATTAAATATAAAGTGAGATATACAATGATAGCCCGTATTGTCCGTCGATCACGCTGGTCACTCACCAGGCTAACACTTAATCACGAGGCGAGCCTCGCTTGCCTGCTGTCACAGATCCAGAGCAAACACACCTCAGCCACGGGGAGCTGTGACGTAATCGTGACGTCAGCACCCCGTGACTGCCGGGTAGTGTCAACAGAAAGTTCGGCCCTATCGCTGTTATGTGTCAAACGGCCACAAGTCAAGCGCGACAACCTCCGGCTCCCCGCAGTAAGTCCTGATCTGTCGTGTGAGATTCGTCCGCACACTCTACCGGTACCTCCGGCGCACGCTTCAGGGGGAATGAGCTCTTATTGGTTTTGACAGATGATGGCCGTTTGCCTCGTGTTCGTAGTCATTTTCGCTTTTCAATTTCGCCGAATTCGAGAGATCATTTCATATACAAAAAGTAATAAAACACGTCGCTATGCCTTTCACACTTTTTTAGCACGTTTGAGCAGGTCGTTATTAACTTTTAAGGAAAGCCGAATAAATATGCAAAAACAACAACCCCGCGGTATCGAAATAATCGGATAAACACAGTTCCTCGGAATAATTTTATAGATTTACATGGAGTCTTCCAATTTTAGATTCCGCAAACATAGAACGTTCTGGCTAAGCCACAAATAAAAGTTTTCTCCCAGCGGGGTCGGCTGTTTGTGTTTTTTGCTGAATATCAGGAAGGCTGTATTCGCAGGCCGTGGACAATCCCTCCATTTCTGTTTATGTTACCCCTTCAGCCCCGGGGACTTGGGGTATATTGATTTTGAATTACACAGCGAGGGGTCAAAAGGAATCCCCGAAACGGGGCCTGATATTTTGACTGCGAGGGTATATAAATTGCAGGATTAAACCTAAAAGAGTACGTTTATCCCTTAAATTAAAAGTAGAAAATCAAGAGATTACCGATTGAATGCTGACTGCTTCAGAATTAGCATATACGAGAGATGTTCACCCGGCCCATGTTTACGTACTGTGTGGGTAGATAATCTTATCTTACATTCATTAGCCTTCATGTGATATATTTAAATTTATTTTATACAAGCGTGAACTTTCAAATACACGAATTAGAAGCTTAGATTTTTAACATAACCTCTTTGTATAAAATCATTTAAATGTAAAAACCTTTCGGAATATTACTTTTTGAAAGAAATAATCGAATATACTTATTTAAACACCTGGAATTAATCATTTCCAAAATAACCTTTCAATTTTTTTAAATATTAATATTTATTTAAAATTATAAGTATATATCATGTGCTTTGAATTCATATTATTATAAATTCTAATAGGGTATTTGTTTGTTTGTTCTCAGGTGAGTGTCATTCTGCAAGAACACGCCCCGCCACCAGCACATGATTCCAACAGGGACTCTTCGTGGATATGAACTTTTCTCAAGGTTTGTAGTTCATTCCTGAACAGTATTGCGACCATCAAATCAACCATTAATCCAGAACTTTATGTGCGTCTATTTCTATTTTAAGTAATCTTGAATTAAAATCACTCATAAGCAGGATTAACAAAACTGAATGTATTAAAATTGGTCCATTTATATATTATTTCATCATATCTTTTTATTTATTAAATATAAAACCGAGGTTGTTATTCTTATTAACGTTAAAATAAGAGTTTGTTAGTAAATACAATAATTAACCTATAAACTCTGAATAGTCTTTCGAATTTCATCATTAGATTATTTGTAATGAAGAACACTTATGCTGTATCTTCTTTGTAACATTTTACTTATTTTCTTATCATTTATTTGCATGGAATATAGTTTTATCAACATGTCGTCTATTTTCGTTTTCCAAACTAAAATCATAATTACTATTCCTTTCATTCCATACATCCCTTTGATGATTTCTTTCGGTGAACTCCAAAGCTCAGATCTAGGCTGCTTATTTGTATTGAATTTTAACGATGCCTTGCGGATTCGCTTTTTAACAATATACTTTATGAGAACTGCCTTATATTAGGATAATATAAGGCTTTTGAAATAACTTTTAAATGAAAATTTAATACAAATTTATTTATTTTCGTTCCTAAATTATAGATAATTCGTATATTCAATATTTATTTTGTCATAAAAATAATTAAAGCTTATATTTTTCATGGCCATGGTGATTTAATTTGTTTTATTTTTAATGAAAAAATATGATTAATCATTCATTTGTAAAATGTTTTATTATATTGGTATCCAATTAGATGGATTAAATTGTGTTTCAAATGTAAATAAATCTCTATAAATTAACAAGATTACCCCTTGGAAAATTTTTAATTTTGTATATTTCAATCAAATAAGATAAATTACACTTTAATACCAAGTAATATTAGGTGAAGAAATTTGATTATTAATTTATATTATCATGAAAATATGCGCACTTAAAAACATTTTTGAAAAAAAAAATCTTATTACATCCCGCATTATTACTTGATGAGAACATTTTTATTAATCTCCAATCCCTATAATTATTTTGATGGACGGTAATTACAGAACTTCAAGGTAGCCTGAGGACAGAGTTGACCAGGGGATGTACGGCTGGACACACCCCAGCACCTAAAGCCTCCCTCATCAAACTCGCAATAATTATACAGCCTTGGGCTTATCGTTCTCTTTAGAATTAACTATGTGTATAGAGGATAATTTATCTTCACATGAGAACCCAATATATAAAATCAAATTATAGGTTTTATGAGAATACGTTTTTTTATATGTGGTAAATGTTTATTTAGGTAGTTTATTCGCCATTTTATGAGCGCTGATAACATTTTATTGATGCATTGTTTTCTTTTTATGTTTTTTATGCTAGCGACAGCAAAATGCTCAGTTTTATGATTATTTTTTAAGTTTATTTCAAGATTCAACAATTCGAAAATTGTAAATTCCTACCCTTTAATATAGCTATTAAAAAAAACAACCAAGGGAGTAGTTCGGTGAATTTCCCTACTTATTAAATTTGTCTATTTTAATGCTCGTGTTTCAAATACCTCTAATATGAGTCAACGAGTCTAAAAAACTTACTACATATTAACATTTTTGCAAAGGGTAAACTTATGTTTTTAAATTTATTATGTATCACAAAATTTTAATTGCCTAGTTATGATTATCTGATTTGTTTGCGTTTGAACAATTCTATTTTTTTCTTTTTGTCTTTTGCTTTTGTGGCGGGACAGGAAACAATGTAATTTTTCTCAAACGCCTTCATTCTGGCTTGGTGGCGTGTGTCACCATGGGGTTATCAATTCTATTTTGTTGTTTTTTTATTGCTTCATATAGCTCGTACCAACTCGATTTCCACTGACGTCAAAGGGTTTTTTTTCAAAGAATATGATGTTAATTGATAGTTTAGTTAATAAATTATAAATAATAGTGGATATTTAGTTTTGAAGTTAGGGGTGGCGTGTCCGCCGTGTCGGCCGGGCAGCAGACAGGAGCGCCTCGCCGCCTCGCCCCGGGCTCTCTCGCGCCCCGTGGCTGCGCGGCGCCTCTCGCCCTGTGTTTATGTTCCGACAAATTTATAGCTAACAGCGCTATTATCCACTGCTGTAGTGATTGATTTAAGTGTAAAAATAATTACAGCGATTACTTTATTTCTAACAACAATTAATTAGCTTCACGCGAAGATAGTTCATGCCGCACTCAACGAGTACTTTTGATAAATAACACCTTTGATAAATAAATATAATACATTGTGTGTATTATTGCTTTTCGACATAACAACTGGAATATAATTAAAACGAATATTTTTTTAGCTATTGTGATTAGTTTCCTACATTTTTTCCATCTTTTTGTGTCTCTCCTCATAGGAGGTCGGTGACAATTTCATCGAACAGATTTCTATCCTGGGCCTGTCTCACTTTTTCCAGTCTTTAGCCACTGGTGCGAATTCCAATGCCCCTTTTTCCTTGGACAGTCAGATGTATGATGCTATACATACTGTTTCGAAAAATGTGGCCAAAATAGAAGACCTTACGCTTCTTTACCTTGGTGCAAGACTCATTTGTGACGCGGTCAACCCACTATCATAAACCTTTTATCTGAGAACACGTTAAACGTAATGTAATATGTAAAATGTTGGACCCTTATAATAAATATTTAAATTTTTTAGTTATTTTACCATGTCAACAATAGTTTATTGAAAATACTACAAGTTACTAATTTTTTTTTTAAAAAGCTTCATCAGTTTGATTCTCGGTATTGTTAATAATTTGTAAAACACTGTGCTAACATGTATTTATTTCATAACTCAGCTCGATGTATTATTATTACAAAAATCTAATGTAAGGTTTAATATAATTCAGCATTCTTTCATTCTAATCATCGACTTTCCTTCGCTTGACGATATTTTCCGCACCATGGTGTAAGAAATGTATAAATTTCGATGTTGCGAGATACGAACAAACAAAAACCTCCGGAGAAGCGTCTTAAACGCGCGGAAAATTAATGCTTGCCTCATCCGAGGAAAATTGGCATCGACTTTGAAATTCTATACACAAAGCGAATAAATGTACTCCTTTTCAAATAATTTTATTTGAAAATTCAGATACGCGTAGCAATCTAAATCTGATATTTGACTTTTTTAATATGATTACATTACATTATAACATACGGAGAAATACGATATTTTCAAGAGCAGGCTTGACGTTTCCGCAATTTATTCTCAATCTTTATTGCTGAGTTTATGAAATTTCATATTAAAGACGTATCGAATTTTGATTTCGAATATCAAATTATTAAAATTATATTTTTATAAAAAATCTTATTTTTCATTGGTTTTTTTAAATTAATTTATAGTTATACACTTTAAAAAAATATCATCATAAATTTTGAACCCATTTGTTTACGTTTGGATTGTTATTCTGATTAAAGATTATATTTATATTGAATAAAGTATAACCGCATAATTTCAAATTTTTGTAAAAAAAGTATTTCTTTAATGATTCATAGATATTTAATTATTTAATGTAAATAAAAAGAATACTCAAAATATTTTCTTAAGATAGCAGTAGCCATTTGATGAATTATTGTTAAATAAATTTATTATAGTTCGTCTTCTAAATATACTTGTGTATTTCGGTATTTTTAAAATATTCCGTATTTAGCATTATTAGTATTTCTTCGCATTATGTAGTACTAATTCGAGGTATTTTCAGACATCTTGAAACAGATATAGAACATCTCACGCAGTGATATAATATCAAGTCGACAATAAAATTACAATTTCCACCCACGTCTCCCAGCGCGTGGCACCGTATTCATAAAATTTTTACAGAGGAGCATGAGATAATGCCCGCCTATCCTGCAGACGTGTTTTGTGTATTAAATACACAATCTTTTACAGTTATTCAATAATTTATAGCTTGCACTAAAGCCCCGAAGTGTTTATCCAGATGTTGAGATGGGAAAAGAAACCCTCAGCGCTCTGCATTAATCTCACAGTTACAATAATTATCCCGTCGGGTTTATCACCCTTCCAAAAAGCATCTGTTTTTACAATCTGAATCAATATACGTAAAACGTGAGAAGCTGAACTTTATATCCATAGTAAAAAGTTTATTTAACAAAGGCTTCCAGTGAGGGGTGCCGGGGTGACTGTAAACACATAAAACCAAAAACTTAAAACGCTAGTTTTTATTGCTAGTAAAATGTTTTTATGCTTGTTTTGCTATAAGCTCCTACTTACTCCGTTTTTTTTAAAATGTTTTGCTTACTAAAATGAACTGTGTGAAGTCAAAAATATCCAGACATGCAGTTACTGATGCAACGGCTACTCTGTTCACAAAAAAATATTTTAATCCAGACTTTTCAAAGCATCGTTCTCACAGCTCAGCTCCGGCCTGACATACCCTCATAATTTCTGTTGTTTGATAATTCAGTCCGAGTAATCAATTGACATCCACTTGAATCAATCTGGAAAAATAAACACAATTATTCAGTTGGACAACATCAATGTTTGTCTTTGTCACACACTCATAAGTGACTCATGCGCTCCCGGCTCGTTTACATTCACTTATGAATTTGAAAAATGGTTTGTTGTTCATCGCCACATTCAAAAAATCATAACGAGTCATGCAATCCACTCGGGAGTAAAAATAGTCAACCGGAATGCCTATTTTCTTTCAAGTGGACCTTCTACTATCGATTCAATAATGTGTAATAACACTGTTATAAATCACAGCCCATTATTTTTATGGTGAACGATATTTTATGGTCACGTAAAACTAAAAGCCTTTAAATTGCTCTGTTGACAGTGTCTCACTGCGAGAAACTAAGATATCTACTATCGGTAATAAGAATACTAACATATGTCGTATCAGGCCGCGTTAACCGCTGCATGATAATTAATATATGACTTTTTAAGTATTCAACTATACCAAGTTTAATAGATTTACAATTGACCAATATAACAACCCAAAAAAAAAACTATCAACTTGTATTTTTTATAGACTTAAGAAATTGCAATATAAAAGGATACAATGATTTATAAAACTTAAACGTTTAAGTTTTTTTTTTAAAGATTACCTCGGAAACATAGTAATTTATAAAAAAAATATATAGACGCCAATTAATTAATTTTTACTATGAACGTATATTTTATGCTTTTCAATTATAATTTTTTACTGTAAGAAAATAAAATCAGCATTGAACAATGATAAAACGCATTCAATCTGCAACGATATGCATAAGAGAGGCTCGTGTATTTTTAATATAATTTTTCACATTTTTTCAATAATTATTATAAACTGAATTCAATAAGTAATTTTATAAAAAAATGTATATTTCTCTAGTATAATAAAAATATACAGTATTGTGTGTTTTTTTAATTTTTTATTCAGAATTCGTTTGATTAAAAAACTTTTGATAGTTGAATTAAATAAATAAAAACGTGAACGCGTAATGGTTTATGATTTTTACTGAGAAAAAGTTTGAAATATAAACAAATAAATATGAAACAAAGTATACAAAACATTGATTTTACGGAGAAATATTAAAATATTTTACAAAAATCATTGCAATAATCCCAAAAAATAACTATAATTTCGAGTTGGAGCATATATTCTGCATTTCGCAACATCCCTCCGTGTTGGGGGTAGTTAATGCACCTGTTTTCTACTGCACTACACGCTGCACAATGCACACCCTCAGGCGAGCGAGCCGTCTCAAGAGCGCCGGGGATGACACTTCATCCCCTCAATAATTTATTGCTGGCTTTATGATTTCTTTCGTCTGATATTGACACATACTCGCAGCACGTGTAATGGACACTTAGCATGTTACCGTTTATTTGACGTGACATACCAGCAATAAATATTAAAGTATAAATATGTGATGTTTTTTTTAAATTATGTTGGAACGTTGGAAACCTCATTCAGATCCCTGCGCTGCGTATAAGTTAAGCAAACAATAATTATAATTTTAATCTCTAAGCGCGCTAACTGCAGCAACTAAAGCCGCATTCAATCTCGCCTTCTAAACCGCAACCATCTAAATCCAAAAGTTGGCAAGTTAGATGGCCGGGCAGATTGGGGAGAGTGGCGGGCGGCGCGCGCAGCATCCGGCGGCGGAGGCTTTCGCGGGCCCCGGCACTTCCGGCCCCGGCGCGGCCTGACCGAGCCCCTCCGAGCCCCACCGAGCCCGGCGGCGGCTCTGTCTGACCGAGCGTAATACGTTTATGCCCGCCTGTAGTGTCCGCGCTCTTTGAGGGGCGTTTGTGTGAAAGTTTGCGATATTGAAATGCACCGCGTAGAATTCACGCCACTTACCCGCACTCTGAAAAACGTATACAACTATATTTTTTTTAGAAATGTTGTTATAGACTATCTACATTTTTTTAAAACAAAAATCATTCAAATATATGCATTTGTAATAAAAAAAATAATGTATGGTGTTATTCGACAATCTGTGATTACAAAGTACCATAAAACGTTTTTTTAATTTTAATTAAAATTCAAAATGAATTTATAATTAAGTCCGATAGTGAATTTGTAGTGGTCTAATCGAGAACAATTTCATGTCAAAAGTGTTTTCATTTTGAAAAAAGTTGGCTTTAGTGCTTTTTAAGTTATGATAGTGTATTTTATTTGGTCTGCCACGGTCAGTTACAGCGAATCTGGTAATGCTGCTCGCTTGGATCGTAATTGAATACCCCTGCCGGCGCGAGGCCGAGGCCCCACCCTCAGCGCCCCTGACTGTCCAGAACCACCAGACTTGGGTTCCTATTGTAACTCATCGCTAATAGGCAATAATCTCCAGAAGCATTTCATGAATCTGACTTTTTCGTATTTTAAAATTAACGATTTTGAAAACGTTCAGTGCGGACTCTTTCTGACTCCAAGAGTCACAAAACTTGTTTTAAAAACCACAAATCACAATCGAAAATTTAAACTGCAGTTAATGATCAAAATATGACATTCTTTTAAATTTTTCACTACAATGGAGTCATAATTACAAATTCGAGCTTAACCAGGAATATGAATTACAATAACACAAATACATATTTGTTTTAAAACTCCAAACATTTTACGGTACAATTATATCAATATTTCGTTGAACAATGTCGTATATGTGAAAAAATTTTTTTTTAATTTTTTATGGTGTAGAAATCTATTTTTGATAAAGATTTTTTATGGTAATAAATATTTTTTAATTAAACTAAATTAATTTGTAAATATTACTCATGAAATTTGAATGTATCATGTATGGTTTATAGTTAGTAATAATTAAATTTAATATCTACCTATATCGTTAAAACTAATATGCAGTATTCCGAATTTAGTTTCAGTATCTGCATTTGGATCAGCTCAAATCAAATAAACAACATTAAATAATGTCCACATTGCTACCGCCGTACCCTGTACGGGTTTGCAGGGTCAATGGAGAGAATTTCGTAGCATACATTTTATAGTTTAGCCTTACAAAATAGAAATTAGGCGTTGGTTACACTCACAGTCGACCAGGAACGTGAGGGTTTAAAAGACGCTGGTTTGCGGAGGTAAGTTTGAAAGGGCTGCTGCACAGACGCATAACTTTGTAGTTGGTTTCAACAAAATAAATGCTTCAGCTGTATTTATAGTAAATAACTGTCTTTAAAAAATATATCACACAGAAATCATTAAAATTAAATAATATTAATAGCACATGCGTTGATATTTGTTTTATTTTAAACAACATGTTTTGGTTAGTAATATTTGTTTCACTATTGTTTAAATTACTTTAAGTACTACTGTTTTTAAAATACTTAAAATAATGATATTTATATTTTGTTTATAATATTTAATTGCAGAATTAACCATCTTTGCGCTATTGTAGATGTGTAGCCACTCCTTAAGCGCACATTTCAGCAACACTAGTTTGCTTTGCTATTTTAAAACTAATTCCAAACTAAGGGTAGCGAATACAGGGAGGTCGACTGTAGGAATTACCGACCCTTTGCAAACCATCTTAGTTTTGTCAATCAGGTATTACCTATTTTACGACAATCCCCACGCCTTGCATGACTTTCTCGCATTATTTTATGGACTAAATTAAGCACTGTTTCGTTCGACCCGAACATTTAATATGTTCCTTGAATTTTTTTATTTTAATATTTAACCGTTATATTTGATTTATACAATGAAATACATTTTGAAAATTAGGATAAAATCGAATTTATAATTTGTAATTATTTTTTTGTATTATTTATCACCGCAGTAACGAAGCACTAATACTGTATGTTTTATATAAAATTATAACCCAACCTAGCCGGAATTAATGTAAATAGATATTTTTAGTTTTTTTAACAAAAAATATTGCGATGGAATTTCACCAAGTATTTGCTGTCATAAATATTGAACATGTAAAATAAATTCATAGTTATTTTCTTTTAACCTAGCACTTGCCTGAAAATAGTTCCCATATTAGTAATTAACTTTTAATACAGTTTGCAAGTGCCCGTACTTAGCCAAACAATGTAGGTATTCCAATAAAATAATTCAGGATTGTTTATGTGACGGTTCGGTAGTAACGAATTCTGGCGTCGGCCGTTATGACGCCCGCCGCTACCGACGGCGTCCGTTATGCGTCGATATTAGCGGCGTCTAGCGTCCAGAACGACGCAGGGTTAACGGCGGCTAACAACGCAGAACCTCATTACTGCCGCAGAGGGCTCCGAGGGCCGACATTTTATCGCAGTCGGAAAATAATTAAATTCTGAATCGTCACCGCGCGCCAGCCGGGAGGATATGCTAAAGTTTACTCGAGAATTGGTTGATTGCGAACTCTCTCGCTCACGCAGCGGGAGCCTGAATTAAGCGCCGATTAGGCCAAGTTTTCAGCAAGGGATTTATCATAAATTTTGATTTAGAGATGTTCCGCTGATTCTGTCGAGTCATCGCCAGCGCGTCGTCTTTTTCGCTATGCTCGAATTTAAGCTCAAAGATTTACTATTAATTTTAATAAAATATTAATCTATTTCCATTTCTATATAAACATGTTGTTTTTTAAATTTGGCGCTTTCAAAAGTTACCATTTATTCTAATAATGATAAAAAGCACCTGCTTTCCGAATTAATTACGTCGATTTGGAGATGATACTAAATTATCAGCAAATTACAATCGACATAAATTTATTAGCACCATGCCAACAACAACAGAGCAAAGCAGATCACAGTTTATTATTGGGACTATCCCTAATCCTGGCGGGTGCCATGGGGGATGATTTGTAGGCGGAGGGTGGAAGGTGGCAGGCTGGCCAACCGCAGCAGCAGTCACCGGCCGGCGGTGCCAACTTCAGTCGGCAAATTTCCTCGCCGTCGGGATGTTAGAAGCCGGAGAAATTACGGACTTGGGTTTATCTGAACAAATGTTGCCCAAATGCAATTATCTACTCTAGGTGTACTGTTTCAGTACTTGGATTGGGTATCGGTTGACAGCATTTAATTTAAGTTTAAATTTATACCCAGTCCCTCCCTGTAGAAGTAAATCTTCAGGAGATTTATGAATTATAATTTGATAATTTTGAGTTATGTGAAAGCTAACACTGCGTAATGAAGCATTATAATTTAGTATCTGAATAAGCGATTGGTAGAAAATATTTGTATTTATCAATAATTGGTTGTATGCTTGCCTCAAAAACTTGTGCATCACATTTCAATCGCAATATTGCGTCAGTATATTCAGGCCTTGAACAGTAGTTATAGTATTAAGTCAGTTGCAGAACATACAGCAGTGATACGACATACATCATGTTTTATTTTATTTTCGAATATTCGTTTTATTTTTTTTGTGTCATCAATTTGATTTTTTAACTTTTGTATTTATTTGTAACATTGATATCTGTTGTGTTGTATTGTTAGAATACTACGAATGACTTCGGCTATAGAATCAATCGTTGATTAAATTAAATGTAAAATATTATGTAAGAAACGAATCTTTTTAATACGTTTTTGTGTTAGCATGTTTGTGAAGTTTTCGTGGTTATCGTTTTTCGTATACTAAATATTTTTTCGCGTACATATAATGTGACTTTGTAGGTTTTCGTGTATAATTAAAGACAAACGTGTAAAATATTTTATAATGGGTAGAAGCAGAGTATAGCTTATGGTGATTTTTACAAGCAGCAGACAACAATTAACGCATAAAATAAGTCAAATATGAACAACTCTTTCGATTTGCGATTTGAAGTTCGGCGCGTCCGCAAGTGTTTACGGAGGCAGGGGTTGCCGAGCGTCCCGGCGGCGGACCGCGGACCGTAAATCAATTACGACCCCTGCTTGAATATTCATACCACCTGGCGGCCGGCGGGGCTCCCGGTCGCATTCCTTAACGAGGTTTGTCCCTGCGAAAGTGAACGCGCCCGCCTGCACTCGCGCCCCCTTGCCCGGGCTGGGCCTCCCGCTGCATTTGCAAATTGGGTGCATTTAAGGCGCTGGTTTATTTTCAAAAAGCTTTTCAAAACCGGACCAACACAGGGAAGTTTTTCAGTCACACGAAAATTCACATCAGTTGACCTTTGAAATATTTTTTTAAGAACGGTTCAAACCTTGTAAAGCTGAAATTAAAAATCTAAAACCGTTACGTAACTACTTTTGTATGTCATATTAAATTTCTTAATTGATAACAGTTTTTTTTCTACTTAACCCTTTGATTTTAATAATTCTTAAAAACCAAAAATAACACCTAAAATAACCAACGCTGAAAACGGCAGCTACCAAAACCTGCATAACCAAAATAGTTGACTAACTAATATGTTTAAAAAAACTATTGTAATCTTTGTATTTGCATGTAATGAATATTAAATATATATATATATATATATTAAAGATTTTCAATTATTAATCGTGTCACTCGTGCGTGAGTTTTTTTAAAATTTTATTAGAAAACTGTTTAATTTTCCAGTGTAACATTTATCTGTAAGTTATACTCGATATAATTATATTTCAAGTGTTGGTGGCTTAATTTTTTACTAGCCAACTATTAATTGCAAATAAGAAATAAGACGCTTCTTATTTTATGTTCCTATTGAGTTAGGGACTTACTTCTAATGAGATAAATTGCCTTATTTTAGACTGAATAGTTAGCTTTATCTACAACCGGTCGAAGTTCACTGAACCTGCCTTTGTATTTCAGACTTGGTTCATTGACAATTGTCTCGAAACAGCCTCTATTTTCTCAACAGCCAGAAAATGTTAATTTTCTTTCAACTGTTTCTTAAAACTTTCTCCATAAAGATATTCTTGTTTCAATTTAGGTATTTGAATATTTTTATCTTCGATTGCCTTTTCATATACTATGCAAAAGTTTATCATTAACGAAAAATTCATTGAAATTACAAAAATAACACGATAAGATATAAATTTAATATCAAATTAAAAAGAAGATTCACCCTAAATCAAAAGTTATGTTAAATTTAAATGTATATTATTATTTATCTTCACTATAAACATGAAAATAGTTGTTCAATGGATTTATATATGATATAGCTCATTTATCATAACCTTGTATAAATCACCCAATTAATTAATGAATAACGGACTTTAGGCTTTAGTATTTACATTTTCAAAAAGCTTCAGATCAATTTCAATCGCCAAGGAAGTTTATTATGTGCTAGATTGCGGAGCTTCTGGTATTGTCTTAGTTAAAAAGCTTTTGTTTGTGCTTTTTATTCAATCTTACTAAACAAAGCAATTGACTATTTAATAACAATTTATATAAATATTTAAGATTTTCAGTCAGTCTGAATGTAAAATATGAAATATTGATTTAAAATCTCAATATTTCAAATATTTTTCTTCATAAATTATAAATGAGATTACTATAACTACAAACTATTTTTAAAAATAATATGATTATAGCTCCCCTTTGAAATTATATTTTTAAAACTACAAAATTTTACGAATTAATTGGCTTTTTTGTCCCTTAGTACTTTGAACAGATCGTTCATATGATTCAGTGGATTCCGACAGGAAAGGAGTTGTATTAAATCGTTAGAACCGCATTTAACAAAATGACTGGCGTGTTTTCGTCGCAGCCCCTCGGCTTTGTGTCAGACTTCCAACGAAGAAGTTTGTCATTTTTATATCTGACAAATATTTAGCTTCAGAATCTCTTAAATTTTCATGTTGCCTGCATTCATACTTGTCGTAATTTATTTTTGTCAAACTCCTGCATTTCACACCAGCGCTGTTCGTATATTTATCTCTTCCGCCTTTCATAATCCGAGAAGATTATAATGTGTGCATTCAAAAAGTTCACGTTAATGCGATCTCTCCGTTTTATGATCTCCTGCAGAATTTTTCAGGGAGGCTCTTAACTTGACCGTAAAAAACGAGCATCTCTATGGCGCTTTAAGGTCTGATGTCTTTAAGAAAGCTGTAATACTTTAATAGTTTCAGCATCTCCAAAATAGCTTCAAAACCCGCGGAGGCTTAATGCGCAGTAATTAACTCAGGCATTAAACTCCAAACGGCTGCTCCTTTCAAATTTCAGGGTTCAGTAAAAACTCCACGAGTGCGCTGAAAAAGTAAACATCGGAAGGGGGCAGTATTTATAACAGTTGTAAAGTTTTATGGCCCGTTAAGTATGAAAGAGTGTCGGCGTATCAGAGCAGTAATAATGCCTCCCCCGCCCCCGGTTCTCACGACCCCTCCCCCTGCGCCCCTGAACGTTAATTTAAATGAGTTCACATTTTTGGCGCTGGGGATGCGATGTTGAGAGCTCCCTTGTGAAAAATCACTTGGCTGTGGAAACAATGCTTTGCCAATAAAAGCTGCGTTGCATGATATGATACCGCGATTGGTTTTTTGCTTATAACTTAAAATTGAAGCCTAGAGCACAAATAATTTTGAACTTTAATTTACAAACGCATATAAATTTCGTCATATTAAATACGAAATTAAGCAATAATTGTAGCTAATGTTAAACACAGAATATTTGTTTTTATCATTCTATATTTTATTTTTTCATAGATAAATTTATTTCAAATTAACATAAGTATTATGAATATTACTTCATTCAGTTATAGTTTTCTCCATAAAACAAACCATAATTTATCAATAATAGCATTAATTGAATGAGAATGGGAGATTAAACAGTCCCTCTCGAGTGCATTTTCTTTATCACCACACTGTCATTCAATTATTATCAAGATTATGTTAATGCTCTCACCAAAAATGTGCATAATTCGATAAGGTCTCATAATGCAGTTATGTGCATCCACATCTGGCAAGCTAAACATCCATATGCACTTTGCATTAAGTTGTTGAGAGGCTGGGCGGCGGCCTTCCCTGCGATTTTCAGCCCCTAACTAGATACTAGCACTTCTAACAACCCCAATGCAGGCGGAATGCATTTTTTTTTATTAGGGTGGACGGGCATGGACACGAGTATGGGCAAGTGTAAAAAAATGTCACTGCAAGGATTAGGTCTATTATATTGATTAATAGCTGTCATTTTATCAATAAAAAATGATAATACAGTTATGAGTCTGATTGCATACTGCTGCATAGCAACAATTATGTGTAATGAAATTTCGTTGGTTTTTGAATGATTATTTTTCTTGGCTTATTTCAATAATTTTTAAATTCTGTATAATATACATGCGAACAAAATATTTTAATAACGAGTGCACATTCAAGAGATTTATTACGTTGCTTAAGTTCAAACTTCTCATTTGGAAAAAAATGATTGATATCCTAAAATGAGAGCAATTGCAAAAAGCAAACTTTGAAACATAAATAAATTGCTCTGCAGATAAAGAAAGTTTATATTTTATAACCGACGTATTCAACTACAGCAAAAACATAACCATTATAAGGCCCCAGTTGTATTTCAGAATGTAGAAGGATAAAGTAAGCCGAGTTCTAATCCATCAAGTGAAAAAAGAAAATCAAAACAAGCTAAATTTGGAGCGAACATCAATCTAGCTGTTAAATAAGTCTGGGAGCACATGTGCCGTGTCACCGGCCAGTGGCGAGAGCCGCCGACCTGAGCCCTGCTGATGCATCAACACCGCTTCTACTGCCACATTAAGGCCCTCGGTCTCGACTTTATTAAACATACATTTATATATTATAATTTAAAAAAAAAATTATATTCATTGAACAAAAACGCGTACTCCAATATACCCAATTCTCATATTGTAAATCGTTGAAATTTTACTTCAAAAACTAAAACCAATATAGTCAGTTATAAATATATTTATTTTAATCTCATATATTTGGGCGCAACAAATGATTTTGAATGTCTAGCATGAGTTGTCTATGCGAAAGGTTCAACCCGAAGTCCCTCCCCCTAACGCCGCCGCCCCACTCAATAGCGCATTAAACAAACACGCGGGACTTTAAACACTCGCGCCGGCACGTGCTCTCTGCGCTACTTTAACAGTTGGATACGAAGGAGTCATTAGTGGTACTGACGATTGAGCACTATCAGAAAATTGAATCTGTGAAATATCACATTTGTAAACTATCGCCTTTATTATTTCGAATGTTGCGTACGTTTTTAATTAAAAATTTAGCCAGCTTCGTGTCTCGCATAAATCACGTGAACTTAACTGCTGTACGACTTATAAATGTAGTTAATTTAAGTTTTATTATTAACAACCTTTGTATCGCTATGTATACAAACGCAATATTCCATAGGGGTATTATACGAGAAAGATTAAATATGTATACATAACAGAGAGCTATAATACAAAGTATTTCGAAGTAGAATTTCTTCATAATAATATATATTTTTTAAGTATTGATGCAGAAAATTAAACATTTGACAATTGAGGATGCTAAATACTTACCTACTTTTTATCCGTGTTAAAAATCATTGTTTTTATTTCCCTCTAGAATCAAAACATCTTTTGTTGTCTAAACAAAAGGCAGTGATTCTCACGTATTTATTATTTATTTTTGGTCCTTCGACAGTTATTACCCAAAGCCTATTTTTTTTAAACCGTGTCCGCGGAGAGGAGAACCCAATTAAACCGAGTGACCGTGAAGTATCTGCTTAAAATATAATTGAAAGCGTTCGTCGGGAGCGCACTACTGCGACCGAATCGTCAATTAGAAACAAAACGCAACTTCCAAATAATTATGATGGATCTTAATTGAATCAGGCGGGAGACTAATGGGGCTGGGAGCTGGCGAGAGGCGGGGGGCCAAATGCCCTAAATGTGAGTTATGCCCGTCAAAATGTGAGGCTGCGATGAAGCACTTATTGGGATTCTTGGTGCAAAGTTGCGAGGGATGAGAATTGTTAGGGAACACCTACGGAAACAGAATCGATCGATGATATAAACATGAGGGTGTAAGTACTAAACTTTATCGTGGAATTTGGAGTACACGCTAACTTTGTTGGCGATAACTTCCGTCTCTGAAATTTGATGATAAAAAGACTTGACGGAGAATATTCACCTTATTGTATAGCTTATTAATACGAATCTTAAGAGTTACTCAAAAGTATAGAGATATGATAATTTTAAATTATATAGGTTAGCAATGTAGAAATGTAGATTATTATTTATTTTTAGTGTAACTAAACTACTCTGATCGATTTGCTTTTTTTATAATTGAGAATTGTTATATCTTCTTATCAAATTTGTTTGGTCAACTTGATATATTACATGCTTTTATGGAACAATATTTTAAAATTAAACGGAATATCTTGGGATGATGGATCTTGGTCAGTACACGGCTGGCCCACAGTACAATAGGGGACCCTGGATATTATTTCCAATTAACCTTGGATAAAGGAACCATCAATCTCCAACGATGTCACACTGTGTTGTACCGTGTCTCGACAACATAGAGATGTCACCATACAAACGTGCGTCAACCCATTCATTCATTTGGTAGGAGCTATAGATGTCCTTATGATTATATTACTTTTCTTATTGGGATACTATTATTGGATATATAAAATGTATACAATTTAAAAAACAACATTACGTGATGAAAAATAAGAGCAAACCATCAAAGGTTTATAAACGTATGAGAAATAATTCATAATCGTATGTACATAAAACCTTTTTGAAACTTTATTATTAATATTTAAATGAAATAATAACTATGAATAACGTTGAATAAAGACATTGATTAACAAATTTGTGAAAAATTAATGTGTCAAATTGATGTGCGTGTTTTTATCTTATGACTTAAAAAAATTACCGACGCTTTAACAGATTATAATCTGTGTAAATTGATCTTCATCTTATTCCTCTATTTAAAAAAAATATATAATTTTTACATTAGTGTCTTATTTATTACAATTTGTACATCAACACACTTGTATGTTCATGTATTTGTTGTCTAGCACATATTTTATTCTCGCTGGTCGGCAAGATACCTTTAAAAGATTGCTTTTATATTAAATTTATTTTGGGACATTTAAGAAAGCACGTAGCGAGGTTTCCATTTATTCTTTTATGACATCTGAGGACAAAGATAATGCGGCAAAGTTACCTGTGTCGTTTGACCTTCTCAACGCGTTCCTCGCAAGGTCACAAGCTCGACCAACCCTTTCAAAACGGTCCATTTTTCAAACTTTCACTGTGATACAGCCCCCGCCGGCGCTTCATCAAGTCGGCCGCGTCGCCAGGGAAATCTTTCTTCCTTACTCCGGGCCGGAGAAAAATGCAAGTTCATTTATCAGCGAGGCGTGAGGGGACCGAGCCCGCCTCAGCCTGCCCCGGGATGAGATACTTCTAATATCGAATTCGCATCAAATATGAAATCGTTTAATAAAACATGCTTTTGTAACAAGATAAGAGCAGAATAGTCTATGCCAATAGATTATTTTTTTAGTTATAACCTTGCTGTGGTCAGCACAATTGTTTGTTGTATAGACCCGGATTCGAGCCAAAACCAAGCAATTTATTTAATAACATATTATTTGCAAGTAATGATTCTGCAAGTAATTTGATCTGATCCTCTGCAATTTCGTGACTTTGTTTGCAAGGCTTTTTCTGCATACCAATCCATTTTAAAGCATTATATATTTTGCCATCATATCATTTCAACACTGGAAGACAACATTTAATTTCAACAATATTTTTGAGCTATTTTAAGAATGGCTATATTCCCAACAGTAATTTAAAAATATAAATATTTGCTTTTTTAAGTAAAAAAATCCAATATATTTGTGTGCTTAGACTAATGAATATGAATAAATAAAGCTTTTATTCCAAAAAACTCTTAAAATACAAAATAATTTATTCACATTGAAAGTAGATAGAGAGTAAAACGCAACGTTTTGGATAATAAAAGAGGTGAGTTGTTTTATATTTTAAAATATAAATAAACTGAACCAAAATGACACGCCGGAGAAGATATGAATTTGCTCGAAAGTTTTGGACTTAACAAAGTCTTGAATGACTAATACACGAAGCAGGGCAAGGAAGAGAGTAAAAATATGCCAAGTTGATCGCTAACTTCAAAAAAGAAGACAGCGCCACGGAGAGAGATGTTTTAATCAATTTTAAATTTTATAAATGCCTCTACGCCTGTTTTTTTCAGAGCATTTTTCAAGTGAATATTTCAACTCTTGGTGAGTTAAAAAGAAAAGATTTGAATAATTTATTCCAGTTAGGCATAATTACCGTGTATTTATATGGTCATCAAATTTCAAATTTTTATATTTGTGTAAATATATTTTTACAATCTGTTGAAATATTTGGCAATAAGTAGTGTGAAATAAATTATGTTCATTTTATTCCATGAATAAATTACTATCTCCAATAAACCAGGATGACAGAGAGAGAGTGGCTTATTGTCCGAGCCCTGTACCCCAATAACGATTGGAATAAAGCAGCAGGCATAAAAGGGTATACGTGTTGGTAGACGCATACAGCGAGGGTTGGGAATCCACTGGCGGAATCTTCCGAATCATGATCGGGAAACTTCGGAGGGAATCAGGGTTCAGAGGGTGCACTCGCCCTTTCTGAAGATGCTATGTAGGATGATACAAACTTTCTCAGGTTTGTGAAATTGGAGACTGTTTGTGCTGTACTAAGCCTACTTGTTCACCCTTCGCTTACTTATAGTTAGTATAAACACACTATTTTCTTGTAATCATTTTTATATACCTTACTTTTTTCTTATTTATTTGTGGGCAATTTGCATAGAGCTACTTAAGGTATTGTTTGAATTCAAAATTGCCAAATATCACTTTATTCTCTAAAGTCAATGTATGTATAAAACAAATGTTAAAATATTTTACAATCAGTTTATTTAAATAGTGATTTCAAAATCACAATGGTATGCTTGTATTATTTTCTTTAAACAAAAGATAGTAAACGGTTATTTATAATACCGAATCTCACAAGTATAACGTTTATTTCAACAAAAAATTAGTTTTTGTATCCTTGGATACAACCTTTAAATATTTTTAAACAGTTTCACTTTTAACTTACTAATTCAATGGTTTTTAGTTAATTGTGTCTAAGAAAATCGAGCTAAAGCTCAAGTGGTATCTCAGACGTGACGTTTCGCGAGGATTCTATCGTCACGTACATCAATCATTTAATCTCCCTTCCAATCAAGACTTCTAAAGACTTGTCGAAAATTCTTCAATACCTAATAAACTTTTGTTATCATTTAGCTGGCTTGGGATTTCTATCTAACTATTCACAATAACAATTGTTGCAATAGTTGTGTGAATGGGTTTAAAGTACGCTTGTATTTCTATCGTGTAGTGATTGATTGTCTTTTTGTAAATCGTAAATACCATCCATTTTGCGTAATGTGAATTAATCGATCTGTTTGTCTTTTTGTGATGATCATGTTAATTGTATGGTATATGCAATTAACCTTAATAAACAATATTCTACCTAAGAAAACCACGATCACTGGCTCAACATAAATATATATGCTCAGTGAGATGGTCGCCAACATCCTGTGATGAAACGCACCTTGATATTGATATTTTAAGAATCCAGATATATAAAAATATTTAGATAAAAAATTTGAAAAAAACTATAGTCAAAATATATTTTTTCATGGAGCTTTTCCTACTTAATACCTACACGAACTGCTGTCACAGAAAAACATACCGACTCAGCAAGTACGGTATTACCAGAGGTAAAAAGGGCAACTGAAGTACTTTCATACTTTTGACAATAATAGTTCCTCGAAAAATCCCATGAACCCTACTTCTCGGGGGTAAAAATGTATCAAGCAATGACTTGGCAAACAGAGCTTCCGTCCCGGCCGAGATATGAATGTCTTACATCGACTTTATCACGCGCGGCTGCTATTTGTACCCTGCGCCGCGATACAAATAATGTACCACCGAGGGTTGAGACTCGGGGAAATTGCTGACATAGAGGTTACAGGCATAAAACTAGATTGCACAGAATTAGTGGAAAATGCCGAGCCGTAAACGTACGCCTCGTAAATCAAACATATTTATTTTCGGGGAACGCCGTGCTGCGGGCGAGGGCACTTATTACTACACTTTATTTGATAAGTGCACAGTTAAAAGTGGGACCTGTATTGTGTCCTTTTCGTTTTATTAACACTGGTAACACTAATGTCACGATTTGGTTTTATTTACTATTATTATGGTTAGTGTGGGAGATGTTGTGTGTGCTTTAGTATATGCCGACATTCGCTTCTTTTTTTAACATCAAGCAATACACTAAAAATATAAACTACTTATTTGGTTATCTTGCTAAAAGCACGGTAAATTTGAATAGGATGTAAAGTTAAATATATTATGTATTATATTGAAACTATCGTGTTCATAATGGCAAACCCAATTATTTATATGAAAACTTTTTCCCATAGTCACGAGGCGAGCATTGTATGTTTTTGCCGGCCCGGCCCGGGAGAGCGAGCACCCCTTCTGCGAAATTACTTCTGCATCATATAAACGGGAACGACCAAAGTTTCCACCGAGTCCATCCTCATTAGGGTGGATTGAAAGTTAATCCCTGCAGCCCCTCTATTCGGGGGTTAGGAATTCATCACGTAGGCATTGCTTAATGACTTTCTTATGGTAATATCATCTTGACCGGGTCGCTCTGCGTAGAGCCGCGATCCCTGAATCATAGGGGGACATCTTTTATAGGACTTGTGGAATCACTCTCCAGAGAGAGTCGGTCTCCATTGGTCCAGTTTTGCACTCCCGGCACGTCTGACCTTGACAACCTCCGAGGGTTAGAATTTTACAGGAGCACTTCGGTTTCAGGGTGGATTATTAGCTTTGAGAGTATCGAACTTGTTGTATAAAAAATAACCGTTTTTATCACCTCGTTTTCGCCGAGGGGTATTTTATTTCCCTCACCAGGTAAGTTTTACGATGATTGCATTAAAATTTGATATCCTCTTACAGAGTTCGCTCTTCGCTTTTCCTTTCTACTTTAAGTCACTAAATCAAATTTTAACATAAAAGTATTTTATGCACCTCTAATATCCGTTAATAAAATATATATTTCTATCCTTAAAATTACCAACGCCAGCGTTGGTAATTTTGGATACTAGGCAGTCTAAATACTTCAATGGTTAAAATAACAAGTATCACGAATAAATGCTTGATATATATTTTCACTTTTTTGTGTTGAATTGACCCTAAGGACAATATTTGTTTAATCATAAAAAAAACAATAAAAATGTAGTCATGGTTGTTTTATAATTTATACTCTACTCTCTCTCTCTTTTCTTATGTTTTTAAAGTTGTCCATATCTCGTCGTCAATCATGTATAAAAATACAAAAAAAAATCAACGTTATACCCAAATATGATACGACAAATAATAATTTTTTTAATAGTATTTCATGTTTAAATAAAAATAATATCTTGATCTATCTATGATTAACGTGCGATTTACTCTGTACTTTTGGAGTAAATACTAACAGAATTCTGAATTGAATGTTTATTTCAATATATTATTAAATTATTTCATTTGAATGAGGAAACGCGTAGAATTTGCGGCTTGGATTATTTCCGCCTCACTTTTATAATTCCGCCTCCTAATAAATACTCAGTAATACCTTCCTCATCCCCAATAATGGTACCAATCTCCCGGCTTAACTTTTACTATGGAGGGTTCGAACCTTGATAAATCCGTTAATTAGATTTCTCCAAGGGGACGACTGCGTACTCCGAGTGGCCGCGTACCTCGTGTGTGCTTCCAGCCAATATAAATATCATTCTCCGAATATGAAGGAGCTTCGTACAGCGCGAGGTAAGTGATTACCGTAGCATCACAGTAATACTCTCCGTTTATTTCAATTCTGTATATGATAAGCTTCTTTAACCAATAATTGGATGTGAAAAGGAGTCTTCTCGTGTTTTCTCATCTACGTGTCTTGTTTAATATTAGCCCACAAGTCCACAAAGCAAATTTAATTTTTTCTTCTGATTTTTTATCTAGATAAAATTTAATGTATTTGTTAATCCACATCAAATAACTGCTTTATGGTTACTTTTTTTTTTCAGTTCTTAATACAATTATTTATAAAAATACCTTATTTAGTTTAAGTACGACCTCTTGTTTTCTGTGTTAAGTTTCCTAATGTAACAAAATATATGATTGAATAAATATTTTACGTTGTGGAATGTTAATCACACGGATAGGTTTGGAGATTTTATCTTAACTTTCGGATCTATTTAAAAACTTTTATGATAATTCTATGAAGTTACATTATTTGTCACATACATGTTACTGATATTTTTAATTTAAATGTCTTATGCCCGATTGCATTGAATTTGCCACGTTTCTATGCACATGAGTAAAAAAATTGCAAAATTGAGTTTTAAGTTGTTTTGTAGGAGACCTTGTGTATTTCTATATAATATGAACTTTGAACGAACAAGATTAAACAAGTTTGTTTAATCTTTTTATACTAGTTAGTATATATATATTTAACTAAAAGCAACAAGTGTATTAAAAAAACTGTTACCGGATATTGATATTTAGAATTTTTTTTGAATTTGTGATATTTCTGTTTTTATGACTATTCTATTCAAGACTCATTTTGTCAACACAATATATACATAAAATATATTTTATTATAATTCGTTATTATTTTTTGTAATTCACCGTAATTTTGATCTGATATGAAGAGACGAGACTGAGCAATTTTTGGAATGGATAATCAATTGGCGTTGTTGTACAGTATTTAATTACTGCGACGCGGAATGCAAAAAAATGTAATAAAGTCATATATCTCTTTGACGAAGAATAACGTGACAGAGAGGAGCTCCGCCCAAACGCTGCGGATTTATGTAGTTAATAATCGCGGAGCGGCGTCCTTTATGGGTGGGATTGTTGTACCCGCGATTTTACTCGCAATTATTGCCTCGCTACAGAGCCTCCCCTGCCGGGGTTGTTTTATTTCAAATTTTCCATCCCCCGCCCACTCCCCCGGCCATAGATAACGCATTTGCTGCGAAAAGTTTCTTCGTTGCCTGGGAATGTGGCTTCGTTATGGGGCGGTTAGGAACACACGCGCTATCCGTACTACGTTTGTATCAATTCAACTTTTACGCCAAAACATAAATAAATTTATTTATTGTTATTATTCAAGTTTCCGTTAACACCGTGATTTTATTTTCACACATGTATCATAAAAAATAATTATTTTAACAAAAATGTAAATTAGGGTAATATACATACAATCGCACTAAAACATTAAAAAGTTATTTTGATTAATAAATATATTTAATATTTTAGACAGAGAGTACAGAGAGTATTACAGATAATGCCAACGTGAAAGGTTGGCGAAACCGGTCACAAATAAAAACGAACATGTGGAAAATCACTCAAGTATTTTACTCTAAAATATTAATAAATATATGTGAACTAAATATACCAATTTAAAAAAATACATATACCCGTGCAAAACTTATTATATTTACGATCATTGAGATTAATCAAATAACAACGCTTTGTTTTTAATATACAAGAAATATTACCGTTTTCGCTATGGTAGTTAATATTCATAGGCGATAATAGTTTTCTATAACCTCAGACTCTACTGTCAATATGAAGCCAGTTACAAGTTTATTTAAATTTAATGCTATGGAAAACATCCAAAGATATGTTTTTCACTTTTTGCATAAACTATCTGTGTTGATAATATTTATAAACAAAACATTTCAATGTGATAATTGTATTCAATTTTAACGTACGGTTAAAATAAATAAAAATAAAAAGTGCTGTAAACAATGCTCGTCCGGAAGGGCTGGGTTATTTTTGCAGATCTTATTTTCAGACCGCGGTACAGTCCTCATTTTTTACCCGGTTGTGCATTTTTTCCGTTAAGGGGTTGATTCATTTCTACACACCCGGTGCAATTGAATCGTAATGTTACAAGGGAAAGCTTTAAAATGGCAACGGAAAAACGTTACTCCGAAGTAGTTTATCTTCATTGGCTGGAGGCGGGGCGGCTGGGGCACAAACAATACGGCAGATGTGCAGTAAAAAGTGTTTGCCTTAGTAATGAACATGCTGTTGTCTCAAAGATAAATATTTATCAGGCGGGTTAGACAAAATCATCACAGTGTTTGTATTATTATGTGCGCACGGCATTAACGGTAGCTTCGGAGCAATTTGAAAAAATAAATTATGCTGATACTGTCGTTCAATATATCAAAATCATTGACCGCCGAAATATATTCAATACGAAAGAGTGAGAATGCATTTAAAATATTAGTGTACTTTTACATAAAAAAAAAACTTCAAACAATCTCAGCAATTAAATAATTATTATTTTGCCATCGTATAAAGATAATACAGTTTGTCCATGATGGTTTTTAAATTGTCATCAACCTGGTTTACGCATAGATTTTTATTATTATTTTCCTATGACTGATCGGATCTGTTTTTTTTTTTTTCATTTCTAATAATATTTTTTGACGAATACCCAAAGTGGCATGTCAGGACAATCAAATTAAAGAATAAAATATAGCACCAATCAATAAATCATCCGATAATCTCGGGATTCTTTGCTGCGCGAAATTCTGTAAGTTTTTCTATCTCCAATTCCTACGGGAAGAGTTCGACAACGTTGCCATGTTTTTTTCAGGCACATGCCAGCGGGGTGAGGAGAGAGCAGTGGCGGCGGGTTATCGGAGCTGCGCGGCAACGGTGGCTCTGCAAGTTCAGTTGTCGACACTTAGCGAAGATTTACACGCAAGACGGATGAGCCCTGCCCCCGCCCCCGCCCCCGCCCCGCGCCGCCCCTGCAACACCTCCCTCCGCCATACTAAATAAAACACAGTAAAACACTCTGTGATCCGGTGTTCCCCTGTTCCCCAACTTCTGCGCTCTCGGGGAATGTACGTCGCAGCGCAATTCTCTCCACTATTGAGATTTAAAAGTTACTCGCAGGAAGTACTTTGCACTTTTACAATTATTATTTCAATGTTTTACGACCAATGAAATTATTTTAGTACATATTTTCAATTATTAAGAATATGATTGAAATTGAAAAAAAATTATTTATATATTTTTGGTTACCTATTTTGATATTTAAAAAAATAATAATATACAAATTATCTTGTGTTAAATTAATAATTTTGTGATGATTTAGGTTAAATTGGTCTGTTTAGTTAATTTGATTGGAGTGAATCTATCAATTTTAAAATGTGTCAAATATATGTTGACTTCAATAATAAAATAAAACTTTTAATATTCAGTATATAACTGTTAGATATTTTTCAATTATTAGTTAGTTTTTTAGGTTATTGTCTATTGGCTTTATACATTGCTTTTAAATAAGGGTTTATTACTCAGATGGACCCTATAGTTAACCTAATAGATTCAAATTTCAAGATATAATGCTCCCATATTTTCCCACTATGCTTTCAGAGTATTAAATTCAATATAATGAAATGAGAAAGGGGGTCCCAGATTCCCCCTGCGATGGTAATTTACTCGGTTTCAGCGTAAATAACACAATATTCACCTTACTAATAACAAAGCCTTATTTATTGTGTAAATAAACCAGATGTAGTTTTTGAAGCAGATCACTTGTGCTCACCCTCTCAAAAACCTCACCAAAGCAGACGAACAGACGCGCCTGAGTATTGCACCCGATTCGCCGAAGTAATGAACTCGCCTTCCATGCTGGATTCACCGTACAATATTTATGGGATAGACGCGTTGGATTTTGGGTTCGTGAATTGCCTAGAATAAATTATAAATGTCCTACAAAATTTATTGATGCTTTATAATGTCTGACCGAGGTAAATTACTGAATAGTCGATAGATACAGTCTATGACTGTAAAGGTTGAATTTGATACCGTATGTTACTATCAAAATGAACCTAGTTATAAATATAAACCATTTTGTGCCCAAACTTCTCTTGTCGTAAATAAATATAAAGTTTAAAAGCAAATTTTAGGATTATATGTTCCACTTAGTTGTATTTAAAATTTAAATAAAAACCATCAAGATCACATTAAAATACAGTGAACTTTAATTAACTGAACTGAAAACTAAAACAGATGAATTTATCATATATTTTCCAATTCAAAATATTGTCTTAGAAGTTTCCAATGCTTGCGATTATTTAACTGTGCCTTGTGTTTATTCTTACAAAATCACTCAATCATCACATCAAATCTCTAAGCTTAGGGTATCAGTCGATCAATCGACAACATATATATATATATTTATATATTTGGCTTGGATAATATTTGCAGTCTTCTGTCGCATATCAAGAGAAAATAATAATGTTATGATTAATCCTGAAGCAATAATTAAGCGTAATGAATATTCATCGATGAGTAGGAGCCGCGGAGAGAGTGGCTCGCTGTAATGCAAAGTCCCTCTATTATTTGAAGGCAATCAGCTCATGATGAACGTCCCACGTCCGCGGGCTCAGCCCACGTTTCTGCCCCAATTGTTCCCATCCACGGCGCCGGGCCTATTTGCATACGATAACAGAACAGCCGTAACGAACGCGGATCAATACATTCTTATACACTAGCGTGGCACGACTTACTTCCGACGTGACATTTTCTAAGTACACGTACCAAAAAAACTAGCAAATTTTATTTTTAACTTTTTAAATTAATGCATTTTTTAGAGTGAAGTCATATAAAGTCATTTTTGATTTAAATTTTTTTGGATATCTTTTTTGTGACCCTAGGGTCTAGACCCCCTCAGACTTACAAAGACATGCCCAGAAAATTATGAAGATTAGTTATTTCATAATATACACACACATACATATACACACTAGAAAATATCCAAAAATAAAATCTATATCTATTATATGTAAGCCGTTACTTATTTTAAGAATAATAAAAGTTTACACAATTCATAGTTTGAAATAATCATTTAAGTATCTCTAAGTAAAATTGCCTTTTTATAAAAAAGCCTTTAACGAGATACTGTAGCCGTAATGACAATATCGTTTCCCAAGAATAGTACCATCGCTTCTGGGCTATTTATTTATATACCTCTGCGAGGAGAATCCGCTGTCAGCTGAAGCAACGCTGAAAAATTAATTTTATAGCTATTGTTTTCTGAGGTTACTTCGCGGGGCGAGCGAGGGAGAAGGCTGTCGGCGTGCCCTCTCACCCAGCCGTGGTAGTTTCAGGCTTCAGAACTCAGGGGACGCTCGAAAAGAATAAGAAAAGATTTTCCTGGAATCGTATTCGAAACAAGTTTCTGCAGAATGAATGGCTGTTCTTCGCAAAGTGGCCATTCAAGATGATGTTAAAATTAACTGCTTAGCAATATGATTCTCTTAAGTAATTAATATATACACGACTGAATTTAACTGATAAAAAAATAAACTTCAGTGAAAATGAAGTTATAAATATTAAATTGTTTTATATTTGTGTGTTCTAGGTTCTCTGAAGTATAAAATAATACCTGTTGTATTGTTACAAAATTTATAAACGAAACTGTTTTAATTGTTTTATTTTAAAGTGAAACTTTTGACTAAGATATAGAGTTATAAAATATACTAATTAAATATTGCAAATTACAATTGAAAATATAAAATCAGTAAAAAGTTTACTCAATATATAAGTTCTGCAAAAATGTATTTGATTGAAAACACCAACAATTCCACAGGTGTTGTTTTTTTTTTATTTATAAAAAAGCTGTTATGGCATTGTATAAACTCATAAAACATAATATTAATTAATTGCACACGTCTACTTTGCTACTTCTCAAGACATTTAATAATTTGATATTAACAGCTTCTTATAAATTTACACGTTTTATGAATATTAACATATCAAAATTTAGCCGCGGGCTTCCAGCTCCGAGTCGGCGGAACTTTATTGGGTCTTTTTAGGCTCTTTGGTTTATTTTAATTTCAGTATCACTTGAGAGTAATTAAATTTCTCTTAATGCTAATTACAACAAGTTAGTTGAAAATTTTGAGGTTGACAGCCTCTTGGCCTAAATTGAGAAATTGATAGATTTTTAGAGCTGAGTCTTTTTTAAGGAATTTATATGTATTATTTTTTTATATTCAAATAACATTTTAGATAAATGATTTTTTGTATGTAATTGAGTTTTGAACATTTTTTTTACAATTCTTACTTTTGTACAAAGCTTCGTTATTATTTCTACATTTAAATGATATCGTATTGATTTTGTCGATCGTTCGTATAAAAGGCTCACTCGTATTGAGTAGACAAAGAATTAGTTTTCTTAGAAATGCTTCTCAATTATACTTTATCAAAGCTTTCGGTGAGATTGTCAGCGTAATAATGATTATTCCAGATGCCTACTTAATACTTAGGCAATGGTAAAACCAAAATCAAACGATTCGAAAGGGAGCAGCTGGAAAATAATATTTACAGTGATAATAAAGGCTGCGGCCGTGAATGTCTTTAGGAACATTACTCATAGAAAAGGGCTTTCCTTTGAGGCAGCGAGTTTTACGCTCTCGCGAGCACAACATTTGCATATTTCGTTTCAATGATATTTAATTACAAATGTTATAAACCTTCTCCGCTCCACACTGTCTTCAGACATCAACTTTGTCAATAACTTTTTGTTAAATACGAGTTTTAACCAACATCAAACCGTATATTTTCCATTATAAAATCAGAATTAAGGGTATATTAGTATAATTTAATACCTAATGAGTATCGTGTACGAAAACACAAGTATATTTGATATATCATATTAATACATCCAAAGCTAGCGAGAATTTATCTTTCTGTTATTTTATATAAATTATCCTTGAATCATTTATTAAATAAATGAGTTACATTATTTTTTTTGTAAACTTAAACCTTACACTTTTTCACTGCCATTATCCGCACTCGTTTCACTTCACACTGTAAAAAAATTGTCTCACAAACCATTTGCTTAGGTTATTCATTTTCCGCTCTTTCCAGGGCTTAGTCATTTTTTGCCGGCGCCCGGGCGAGCGGGACACCTCGGCGGAGAGGGAGAGGTGTATAATCCAGGCAGACATTAATAAACGTGGGTTAGGGGCTCCCTTGCATCCCTCCTCCCTGCCCGCTAATAATATCCTAAATGAAGGCAGCGCCTTGACGTATACGTACGCTGCCGCGGCAATATCTCCGCGCCCTAAGAAAAATTCCCAGACGCTTAAATACGTTCTTACCTCGTGAGGTCTCGGCTTAGCCAGCACATAATGAAAATGTTGCCTTATATGAGCGCAATACCTGGTCGGGTTCCGGCTTCCTTATTTATAGTCGTAGCCATTGAAATATTTACCCTTGAATACCCACTTAGTTTTTATCGTAAGGCATTGCTCTCAGAATCACCTCAATTTATTCCTAATAAGTCTACTTTAAGATATTTATGCTTAGAATAGGCTCAGCATGATCCATGTAGTAACTCAAGTTACATAATATTTATATTACTAATAACGATTTTTTATTGTTGCAGGTGAGTCATGCTTAACTGGTCTTCAATGATTTTATTGTAAGTTTTAAAATATTTTTATTATTGCAGTATTGGTTTTGAAACTTTGTTATAAAAAAAATATCTGGGTTCAAACCTTTTTCGTATTATTTAGAATTTTGGCTGTCGGATTCTACTGTGTGTGATTCGATAGATTTTCAGCAATGTATCCGGTGGTTTATGTCAATGACTCTTTGTCAAACTCTACTCGTTCCGTTCTATAAAAAAATGTTTTGTTCGTGCTTCGATATTTCGAGTTTTTGTTATCTATGACGTTTTCATTTTGATTTAAGCCCTAAATTTTTACTGATAATTCATTCAAAATATTGTGAATTCCTGCTATTTTATGTTTTGTTTTAAACATTAATACACGCTAGAGAGAACAACACTTTATTTAATTATATTGCATGTAATGTTGCATTCATAAAACATGGAAATAAAACTATCGAGTATATATATATTGATAGCAGCAAGCATGGCAATTGTTCAGTAGGTTCTACCGAAATCAAATTTGATATTATGAAAGACCATGAATAAAATATTGTTACAATTGTACTACACCAAATCAAAATATATGTACTGCATTTTATTTTAAAATAGATTTTGTCAAGAAAATACCTAAAATAATATCGATGTAAATTTTTTTGCTCTATACAAGGGTCATTAAACTTATTCTCTAAAATACAGTAGAATTCTTTGTGACCGATTAAGCCAAGGCATGTTAATCGAGATCTATATATATTTTTTACTTCTAATTAAATACGCAAATTAATTTAGAGATTTTACTTCAGGCTAAGAATCTTCAATCATACTGCCATCCCGGTTCGTGCTCTCGCTATCTCACAGTGACAATGTTTTTTAAGATGCTTCTGCATGAAACTTGCATTCAAATTCTCTCCCTTAATTCTCTAATCTCACCCTCTCATAAATCCTCCCTCCAGGACATTAACTCCTTCCGCTTTTGTCTTCCTGTCTCCATTTTTATTTCCCATCCCCGCCGCCCGGCCCACCCATGTCTGTTACTTTAAATTCTTAATTTGTCCACGTAAAAACAAAGCTATCTCCTTTTGAATGAACCATAAAAAGCTAAGAGTTTCTTTTTATATTTTAAAGACACATTCCTACACGGAACGCAGGTACATAAAAAACACTGTAACTGAATAAATTAATTTCTTACAATTGCCTAAGCAATAAAACAAATTTCCATAAAATTATTAGGTATTCTTATAAATCCCATCTTTTGTTTGTTAAATCTCTCACAAAATTTATAAATCTAAAAATATATGAGTACTGATTCAATTGAGATCATATTTTTATACATGAAATTCGGATACTGTTTTTGGCTGTCTGGCTTCGTCTTTAATTTATGAATAATAATAATAAATAAGTGTGGTAGTATTGGATACACATGGGTTTATTAAATAAGCACTTCGAGTAAATTGTTAATTCGATGTGGTAGTGATTAGTTGCAATAGTTTATATTTTTTACCAGCATTTATAATTTTTATGTCTCACTATAGACGAAATTCCATCTGTACCCAGAAAAAAATTTTGCTAGTAACGTGCTTCGTCTCAAATTATAATTTTATGTCGCCGTGCCTCGTTTACTTTATAACTGAAGCTATCTTCGGAATTAGAGTTAATATTTGATATTTTTATAAGAGGGACTTCTTATTTGCAAACAGCGAAGAACATGACACAATGAACAGGATTACACGTGCAGTTCGTAGTTGTAGGATTTAGCAATACGGTTTGCTAGGATGTGTGCTTGTATTTGCCTCCCTGGCAGTGTTTTGGTTACCCTGGTAAATCCCGCGTGCGTCGCGAATCGTGTAAGCCCACATACCCAGTATTGTCCCTAAAACGACAGAATAAATTGCTTAAAACGACTCACCGCTATATCTACATACGATTGAAGCATTTAATATTAAAACGTAACGTTTACAGAGTAACGTGCAGTATTATAAGTAGTAGAGTTTATATTATGAGTAGTAGAGTTAAATCGAAGATATTCAATAGTCAACGTATGCTTTGCCTAAATTTTCCAATTATCAACAACGTAATGGTTTAGTTTTTCTTTGCCTCTGTATTGAATATAACAAACAATTATTGAGTAGTTATAAATCCCTATTTCTTTTTCTCGAATACTGCACCATTACAAAGTTAAATTGCTTTCAGTTGTATTAACGTCTATTGTTCATTGATGAAATTTTTCGTTCTATTAAAAATATACTAACAGATTAGATTGTGTATATATTTTTAGTAGTCTTACTGGTTTATATATTTTTTATTTCAGTCTTAATATCTTATAATTATTTAAAATTTAAATTATTTACAGGAGAACTGCGAGTCCACTTCGCCGAAGCATCTCTCTCCTGGTGTTTTTTCCTTGTTTTCTTGAATCTTGTGTTTAATTTGAACTCAGTTTTATAACACGGTTAACTCATGAAGTTCAAAGCGAGTGAAATTTTGCCGACAGTAATTACTAAAAATTTATAAGCGCTCATCCGAGGCCTTAATACCTTTTTTCTCGGCTTTTCTTTATTTTCGCACATCACCCGCGACGCCGAGGCAAGGCATTTTAATCTTATTATTTAAAAAAGAAACACAACCTTACGGAAAATAATCTTGGTTTAGTCAGTATGATATTGTACTAGTTTGAAACTTATTTTTTTATAACTCTTGTTTGAAGGATCTGCTACTCTGCGCGAGAGCTCCGTACTTTTTGAATTAAATTACCTTCACTTATCCACCCTTTTAGAAGATTCTGTTAAATCAAATAAAGTAAGAACTATTCTAAAACCGCAAAATTTCCTCGTTCCCAGAGTTTTACAATCAGAGTCGGAATTTTTGTTACATTAATGATCGACCCTAATTATATTAAAAATTATTTTAAAGTTGATCAGCATTAATTTGTCTATGCTACATTAATAAATGATAACAGCAAAGTCGTTTATATGAATATTTGTAAAGTTATAAAATGTGTTTCAAATCAAATTTTTGTGGAAATAAAAATTTCTTAAACCACCTGTTAAAATGAATGGTATTAAATTTAAATTCACATAAGTGATATCATAACTAAGATTTCTACGGCAGGCTTTCAGAAGGAGGTATTAAACAAAATTGCTGCCTACTTGTTCCCTTCTCACGGCTTATGTTGCGTCCCCCTCCCCATCCCCCTCCCCGGTAGGCACTCTCTTAATGGCGTGAGACGGTAGTTAGTGGGCTGTGCTCACAGCCGAACTAAGGGCTGCGGGCAAAGCTAGGCGGAACTGCTGCCTAACTCCAATGAAATAAGTACTCACCGGTCTATTTTGAATTTTGACTGGTTTCTCTACAAAATCTCTGGATCTAAAAAGTACCATTAAAATACAATTTGTTATATACCCCGAAGAAACTTACTCACGAAGCTTTTTTTTTAAAATTTGTTATACTCCATTATTATACAATAAATATAACTAGCCAAATGTTAAGGTCTTGATTGTTTTTTATTGCAGTAATTCCAATTTGGAATGCATTGCTTTTTATATTGAAATTTCAAAACCCTTGTTCATGAATATATTAAAATATTCAAACGATAAAAACAATTCTTTTAAACATCAATATAAGGCAAAACTATCAATAAAAGCTTATTTTTGTCGGTCATTTTTTTGTCACAGCAAAACATACTCTTTTGAAGTCTATTAGCCATGCATTTGTTAAATAACAAATTCAATATTGCAAATGCATGCAGTATTATTTTACAGTAAACTGCAATATGTGAAATTGATATATCTCTCTGTTTCTTAAATATTGAGTAAATATAAATACTAATGATGATTTATCAATATTGAAGTTAGACATTCCGAATTATTTTAACAGTTTATGTGTTTGCTATAAACAAGTAAATCAAATAAATCACTCACTTGAGCTCTTGTACTACTTACTTTGTCAACTTATTGCTGTGTACATATTCTTTGCAATGATATGTAAATATTAGCTACTAGTTCAAAGCCAAGTTATCGTAAACATATCTAAACGTAAAAACGTAAATAACTTGCTAGTTTTTTTCTTATTATTGAAAACCGCAAACATCTCAAATATTCTCAATTTATACGCAATACATAATGCTAAAGGATAATCCGATTGGGAAAAAAATTTTTCTGTAAAAACTCAGCTGTAGTTTCAAGTTCGTACATATTTCTTATACATAAAAAATATAAATATAAACAATCTTGCAATTATAATTTTTATTTTTATAAATATTGTTATAAAATTCAAGACCAAGCTTTTATAAAGGAAGTAAGCAAAAAAAAAAAACTTATGCTTAACCATTTTACCGGGTAATATTAATATAAGCTATCGTGGATATTTAAAAAAAAAAATATTTCATCGTAGTTTTTATTTTTTTATTTAAGCCTTGCGAAATTTATAAATAATTTTCTATGACAGTTTTTATTAATACAAAACAACACAATAACTTCATGGCCAGTAGCATAAATTGGTGTTTTTAAAAATATAGATTTTATCGGAACCTGAAATATTCAATTTACAGTTTTTTTTACGCACAGTTGGTTCAATATAAAATTTGTTTGGATTTGTGAACGTGAGCGAATTAAAAGGTTGTACCTTAAAATATTGTTTATTATCAAAAACAGGAAGTAGGAGTTTTTGTAATTTAATATAAATAGTATTTTTGAATTTGCAATAGCTTATAATTTTGAATTAAAATTAAAACCGTAATGGCCTTATAACCAGAAAAAATATGAGACGTTAGAGTATAACTCGTTGTTTATACGATGGGCGTACAATATAACACCTTATCAGCAAACATGCTTATATTTTTTCTAAATGTGTCTGGCGAGTTCACAGATGAACTCTTGTATTAGTTCTCATAATAATCCTCACCTGTATAAAGTATGCATGTCAGATGCCAGGTAGAAGCATGACTCGTCACGCCCACCCTATTGGTGGAATAACAGCCTTCCTCGGTGATCATCGACACACGATGACCACAAATTACTTCTCATTCAGCCTCTTTGTCGAAGCGGTCACATTGAAAGCCAATCAGAAATGATACGGTCTCGTGAAATGAACTGCCGTCCGTCGTGATTCTCTCAATAGGTTAACACAATTGAACATCTTGTACATATATACATACTTTTGATATATTAACCTCTTAAAAATTGTTGAGAATTTCAAAGCACAAAGGTAATTTAAGTAGAAGTTATTCTGATTATAAAGAATAGTTTTTGAGAATTAATCCAAATATCTTAATTTGACAATTTTGTATAAATAAGATTATTAATTCGATCAAACTTATTCGTCACTTACTGACAAAAGTGTTTTGAGTTATTATTAAATTTTATCTATGATTTAAATGTCATGGTATTTTGCTTATAATAGACACATGGTTTTATCTAAATATTTTTTTGATGTTGATAAAATCCAATATTTTTAAGACAACATTGATTTTTGTTTCATTTTTTAAAAGTAAAAAAAAAACTACTTTTTTGCATCATATTTGTACAAATACAATAAATGTGAGCACACGATACACAAATATGCCTATAGAAGTAGTACGTTTTCATTTCTGAGATTCATTTCAAATAAACGTTAATCTACAGAAAAAACTGTCATCTCATATTTGATCTTAAATGTAGCTTTAGTGATGTTCTGTCAGGTGTAATCGCACTGTAAGAACTACTTATATCATATTACTAATATACACTCCCTAGGCCTACCAGACTAAATCGCTTGCGGGTTCAAATTCCGCATGACAGGTAGAATAGCAACGGTTTATTTGCTTGAAAATAGAGTTCTCAGCTAAAGGTGAACATAGTTAATTAGACGCTTCTAGTCATCTCGTGAATTCAAGCATTGCGTGTTTATATTAAACGCAATAATATTGTATACATTATTACAATTGAAGTAAAAAATAAAAAAATCAAATATCAATTTAAAATGTTAATTTCATAGCTATTGATCAGGCACAGTTTCTACTTTTGATATGGTCGATTCAAAATTCGTTAGAGCGGTTTTGAAATAAAATAAAAAAATAATAATACTCTCGCCACTAAGAACCTGTTTTTTATAATGAGGGAACGATTACCGCCAGGTCGTTTTTCTGTCAAGCAGTAATTAATTTGGATGTCTCGAACAATATGCCAACGTTTTTAAATACCATCAATTTTTAATGATTGTATACGCATGGAGCGACAAGTTTTGTAACAGTTGGTATGGAATACCGTTGGGCCAGTGCAGTAAATAATCAAAACATAATTAAAAATGTACGAGACCTAAAAATTATAATCAGATATTAATGAATTCTCAAAGCCTCTGAAAATATGGCAATAGAAATAACCAGCTGTAAATAACGTACTGGAATTTTAATTGGTAATTATTTGTCCTGAGTGTTTCATTATCACCCGATTGCGTATACATAAAAGAGAATCAATTATTTTATATCTAACAAGTTCGATCCGCTCTTTCATTGTGAATAGTTTGTTTTCGTTCGTACTCAGTTCTAGTAAATTGTACCTAATAAAATATTTGTGATGGTAGGGCCCTTGAGACCCAGCCTTGTCGTTGGCTTTGATTCATTACACCCAATTATTATTAACAAGCTAAATTCTAACCGGCTCGCGTACATTATTTACGCATACCGGAGAACCGTGAGGTCATCTGTAAAAAAACTCATAAACTTAACAAATCTGATTTTGCGAATCCTGGGAAAATAATGTTATTATCTATCAGCGATATGTACGCAAAACCCATTTATTACGCATAACTCCATAAATCTTTTGAATATCTCTATATGAATCATATACCACCTAATATTATTACTCAATCTATCTTTGTTTATTGATTCAAGTTTTTTGTGTATCGTACTTTGTTTAGTGAAGTGTTTTGCTCTGTCGCGTATGGTTGAATTCTAATGAATTCTATCATTCACACCTTTTAAGGTAACTCACCTTAATATAGAGCTGCGATAACGTCATTATCCTTAATGTGGGGAATGAGGAAGCGATTTGTGCTCGCGGCTGGCTCTTTGAGCTCGGTTCTCGAGCTTTATGGTGGAGCTCCACACGACCTCACTTAGGCCCCATCCAGGCTCCATCGACGCCTTTTATACTCCGCGAGCCCGCAGTGCCTCCGCCGCGCTCTCACGCTGGCCGCCGTAAGTCGATGCGACCAAGTGTCTCTAGTAATGCCTGCGATGGCCCTAATTCTCTAAGAACTTGATCAGGTTACCGGTGTGATATGCTTTGTAATGGACCTTTTCTTATAAACTAAAATAGCGTTGTGTTTATATATACTTTATATATTATAAATATGTTTGTATTGTATGAATATAACCGGCGTAATGAATTACTCACTTCTGAAATAATATTATATAGTAAATGTCCATATGGGTTTTTTAATACATTTTTAAATTTAATCAAATCAAGTGAAATAAAATTCATCATTAAAAAAAATTCAATATGTTTAAATAGCTTTATTATGATTTTAACAAGCGGCTTCCATCCACACATTTTAAAGATTAGCTTCGCTCGGTAAATTCTGATGTAACATTATTATACTCGTAAGAGTGGGTTTAAAAGAAAGATGCCTTGATGCCATAATTACGGTTGAATGGGTAATTTACTAGGATTTGATGTGGTACCGAGAAGATGAAAGGTAATCCCATTTGACTGATCCAGGACCGTTTGATTGGCGTTTATGTGGCGAAACGGCTCAAGTTTGCCGTAGTATAGAATTAAGATTGCATGAGCTCTCTGTGTAGAATCAAATTAAGTCCTAACAATACTTATAAAATCTCTCTTCTCTGCTAACTTCGTTAAGCTTTGAATTAACGTAGATACTAAAAATAATTTATGTTCACATCAATCAAATGCTGAGATATTACAATTTTAATTTGTTTAGTTATGGGAATAAAGGTTCATTGCGATTTTCTTCGTTTGTTTTTCAATCAGCAATATGAAGAAATAATGCGAACTTATTGAAAACTAAACCGCAGAATGAAATATTGTTTACGTAATATATTAGTGATTATGTTTGACTAAAAATAAGCACAGAGATTTTATAAAATAATGATCAGTTAATGTTTTTTAAATGATATTCTTATTGCTATTACTTTCTATAGTTATTGTTTTATTTAAAGTCTGTTCGCTTCTGCCTTCCCCGGTCGCTTCAATTTTGATTTATATTGTATGTGCGCGTGTCCACTATCCAGAAATTCATGTTATTGTTAACCACCTCTCCACTGGTATGAATGTTACCATTTTGCTATGCATTCGATGGTAGTTTTCTTATTGGATTATATGAAAATTTTACCAACAAAAAAAAACTTAAAAAATAAATTTTAATAATAAAATATCAATATAAGTATATCATCTAATTATATCCTAATTTTTCTTTAAGGTATTTTAGACCACAAAGTTCAAATATTTTGTTGCGTATAGGGTAATACTAGCATAATATAATTCGTTAAATTCATATTTTTTCGATAGGAGATCGAAACGAAAATGGGAGAAATTCACGACATCAGGAAATTGGAAGGGGCTGAGTTATTTTTTCGATAATTTCGCGTAATGCGGAAGTAAGCCGTATTTTACAAAATGCCCAACCGCAAAATTCAATAGACGGAAAATATAATATTTTATTAAGAATTGTTTTTATATGAGATTCGCAAACAAGTACAGCCTCGATATTAATACGTCGAAGAAGATCCAAAGTTTGATCTTAAGCCTTTTAACTTCTTATAATAAATTCTTTACAAGCAAATAATGAAAAATGTTTACAAAAAATAACCTTTGACATTTCATTAATATTAATTTATCGATGTAATCTTTTGAACGGATAACATATGTTTGGGTGTACCGCGCGCTTTTATCGAATAAATCAACAATTATATAAAGGTACATCAAATCAAATAAAAAACCTCATATCCTATTTTGTTTTCAATTTAAGGATTGGCCGTTGTAATAACGATGTTTATCTGCCAATAAAAGTTCCCTGTGTGAACAATATAGTTCGACTCAAACAAAGGGCTCATTCAAACACGTCTATTGCGTACGCTTCCAATGGGGAAACAAACGTCGATGACACCGATACGACGGGAAGAGACTACGGGATGGTGCCCGGCATATTGTGATGGCTGGAGTCGCAGGTACTCGCCGACATTGCCATCAAGAGGCCCTGCGTCCTTTGTTAGATTTTCCCTGTCGAATTGATATTGACTCTCATGGCGGTGGGAGAGCTTCCAATTTAATATTCCCGGAGCCCCTCCGCGGAGTTCCTCTACTTGTGACTTTGCAAATTAAGCCACCGGTTCTGTGACGTTATTAAAAATTAAACGGCGTTGGTGTTTTATAGAATATTAATTATGTACCGGAGGCCGCCGTCGCGTTCAAAATTGAATCGTTGTTTTGCGTAGATATATTTAATTCAGGCGGTAAATATAATCAACAACTTCGGAAGGGTGAAATTTAAGTCTGTTTGTCCAAGCTATTGAACCTTTTGCTTTGAGATTATCATTAACAATGCAGCCTTTTATTTATCTGTACCAATAATGCTGATTATACACGTATTTTAGTATTTGAAAGATGTTTTAATTAAATCAAGCTCTTATTGTTTATGATATTTTTTGAAGATATATTAAAAATTAACACAAACATACCTACTGTAATAAAAAGTTTTTTTTAAAAATATTAAATAAATCTATGTACACGGAAACACAGCATACTTTTAATTTTATTTCTACCTCTACTATACGGTTAAAGTATATTTATTTTAATACAAAGTTTATCATTCAATCTATATTACCATCAGGACAAGGTCGTTTGCTAAGTATCCGCCGACAACTTCTTTCTGTTCAGAAATTTCACCCCTTAAGTTTTCCAACCTCCTTTTCGGCTTAAATATATAATTCAGGTTGACTGCGGCCTCGCAAATCTCGTTACAGCGCATGTGTGAGGAAGCCACCCCCAGGGCGCCAGTTCACTCGTGGATTTTTAAGTCACTAATGTGATTAACAGGGAACGATGGACAAAACCGCCCCCTTGAAGATACAGCCTTAATTTCGCGTAAAAGCATTACTTCATGCTGTCATTTGTGTGTGCCTCAGTAATTTTGGGCGTGTTTGATGTTTATGGTAGTAAAAGGTTTTTTTTTAATTTACGTCTTGTCATAAATCTCTATGCCAACTCATTTTTGTAATGCCTATTTATAAATTTGAATATTTTTTTGTACATTTTAATCAACGACGTTTTTCTATTGGCGGTTCAATATGTAACTTTTTTTTCTACTGTCATAAACAAGAAAAACTTTATTGATATATTGTTAACAGTGTGTGACGGTGCATGTCCACGATACAAACAATAATAATTTAAATTTTTATTTTTAAAATATAAATGCCGAACAAGTAACACCATTTGCATATTTGAGTATTTAATTCACAGCAATGCAATTGTGACCCAGGCTGTGAAAACTACAGTGGTGTTGATGTAGTTATTTTTCGCAAAGACATTTGATTGCTTCAGAGTAAATAAAAGCGACATTACTGCATCGTTAAGCAAAGCCTTAAACCATTTAAATTGCAGCGCACAAAGCCTCGCTACGTCCAACGTACTGTGCATTTACTAGGGCTACGTGATGATTGCGTTTACGTTCAGAGCAAGGCATCTCCTGACACAGTCCTGCTGATACCCTTCTTACAAAACTCCGAGCTTTCTCAATTAACTAGACATTAATAAATATTTTGTTCATTCGAAATACGAGATATCCGAAGTTTTATTTATCGAAGAGATTTCTTTGATAACGTAAAAAAAGGACAGGTACTTGTGACTATAGATACAAGATGTCTTATAAACAGAAATTTGTTTTTGAGTTTGCTTAGTATTTTATGATCACTTTTATGATGTATGATGTTTCAAGACAGTAATAAAAGCGATTTAACACTTTACGTAATAAAACTTTTAAAGTATGTATTCATTTAGTCCGAATATCTTTTTTTGATTATTAACGATGAAAATTATCAACGAAAGCCACATATTCAACATTTTAATATGTTTGTCAATACAATGGATTAACAATATTTAATTAGATATAATAAATATATAAAATTTAATTCTGCTGATATTGATAAACAGCAAATACTGAAATGTATATTAGATGTGAAGCTAGTAGTTATTAATTTAAACGTATTTTTAACTTCTTAAGATTCTTTATAGTGAAATAATATCTGAATAACTAGATCCAACTTAAAACAATTATTTTAGATTTTTTATCAAAATTTATTTCAGAGTATTTTAAGGCATGATTGCACTGATTTATCTGAGAGCCCGAGCTCGTAGCCAGGTTGACCAATTTACGACGGAGCACAGTTACCTGTCACTTGCATTGGTCGAGGGTGGGGGCGGCTCCTCAGAACCCGCATTGTCTTTGAAGAAAAGAAAAACATTCTAAAGTTTCACTCACCCTGCCAGCCTGTCATTTCTTTTCCGTAAAGTATTGTGAGATATCGTCGCTTTGAGATATAAAATATAATTGTCACATTCTTCCTTACCAGAGCCCACCCTCTCTTATTGTTCGCCGGGTTGTTGTGAAAGATTTTTTTTCTTCATATTTTATGATACTTGGGGTAGAATTATACAAACATTATTCTTTATCTGGATCTTCATGCACCATTATTTCATATTTTTATTTGCATTTTTTTTTCTTGTTATTTTTCAACGGCTAGTCAAATTAATGGACCTTCTACAAAGTTTAACATTTACTCTCACTAGGTGCTGCTGCTTTTCATTTTTCTGTACCTCGATAGTGTACCATGGTTTAATATTCTCATGTTGTAAAAAGTAATTTGAAATTAAGATTTGAAATATTGTTTTTCTGTGGAAATTTAAAAAAATACGCTGGATATTGCCTAGTTACTCACTGCGGCAATATCAACCGTATTAAAAATACGTTTTTTATTAACATTATAGGAAATTCTTTGGCATGTTTAAATATTTATACAACTGTAATCTCAAGTATGCTTTTTTATGCCGTTAATATATATATATCGTAGGTTCATGTTTCAGTATACATACAATTCGCGTTCTTATATAATACAAGCCTATAAATTTACTATTTCATTTTTGTTTCAACAAAAAATCTTATAAAAAGTAGTTCACGATTTTTATTATTACCATTTTAAGAAAGATTATGTCTATAAAACATGTTTTATTTAGGCATCTTAATGTTTTAGAAAAACTCGAAAATTTTACTAACACAGCATACACTTAAATAAAAGCATTTATTAGAAGAATGCTTTGGCGACCGGTCCAGTGGAGTGGAAAGCAGTAGGCTGTATCATCTGGTTGACTTGGGGTCAGGAACTTTCCAATCGCTCATGATGGCTGTGCCTACGAAGACTCGGCAGGCTGGGGAGTGTGTGGCGCTCGCGCGGAACGATCGCCTTCGAAGGCCCTGAAACAATATTAGAACGTTCGGTGTTTACGGAACCTGTCCGCTAAGTGGAATAATTGATTTATCCCCCGACCTGGGAGGGCACCGCCAAGGCTGGCGTTTTCCGAAACCACGCTCCTGTAATTAAGCAAGCTTCGTGTTGTCTACCCGAAAAAGTACGCATTGTCTTCTCAGGTGATAATATTACAGTATATCGTATCTCGTATTATACTCAGCAAACATTCTTTGATCCTTGTTGTGATTGAAAAAATCCGTAAATTTCGTAACGTGTTCAATTGGATTATGCGGTTTACGCTTTGACAGTACCCAGGTAGCTTCCTGGCTGCGTAACAACTCATTCTTCACGGCTTACATTATGAAGCCCGGCAGATCTGCGCGCCTCACGCGATGCGACCGCACCCGGGACCTACCCCTGCAGAAATCATTGTAAAATTCTGCGACCGTTCGACACTCTCCTCCAGCAGATGCGTGTGAAGCGACCGTTTCATTGTCCGGTAACCGGATTATTTATCCTCTTACCGAACCGTTTTCGCGGCGGAACAGTCCCCTCCCTCTGCCGGTTCCCCGCGCTCCCTTCCGTAATTTAAGGGCGTTGCGTGCCTCCACAATATTTCAAATCTTTGTTTCTTTCCACCGGCAAGCCATTTCCTCTGACTTTATGACCTTCATAATTCTCCATTTGCGACCGAGTTTATGATACAGATATCATTACTGAGTGGGCTCTCGCCTCTCTGCATTCGCCGAGAATAAAAACCGAGAACGATCTCTCTGGCGGCGAGCCCCGCGGCGACAGAGCTCCGCTCCCGCCCCGTCTGTCGCGTCCTCGCCTCGCCACGGCAGTACTTTTCTTAATATTTCATGGTTTGTTATCTTTAACATGATTTTCTTACTCGGAAAACTTGATTACGCTTACGAATTGTATCTATACAGACATGCACATTTTACAGCAACACTTTTCCATCGATAATTCGCTCGCAGTTTTTTTTATTAAAGTTTGTTCATGGAAAGGTTGTGGAGGAGCAGTCTCCCGGCTCCGATACGGGGCGCGCCGACCTCCGCCGGCAGTTGTGGCTCGGGGTGCTCATTGACATTCAGGAGACGTCCTTCGCGGCCAACTCGGCTCAGTTCATCACCGAATACCTGAGCAGAGTGAGACGTCCCGGGGCGGGTGCGGCCGCCGCCCCTCTTTAGCGTATTCAAATTTCCGATCGGAAAATCGTCCACGGACTGATGAAGTCCTCAGATTACGCGACCGCTTTCCTCTGGAAATAAAGGTCACCGGAGTGGGAGGTTCTAGTTATGGGCACTGTCTACTGTGGTTTTTAGGTATTTCAGAAATTTTGCAGAAATAAATTACTACATCCTAAAAGTGCCACATAACCACATACAATCTCAGATTGTAATATAATTTAAATTATTTGATTTTTATAAATTGTAAAAATCTACTTTTTTTGGTTAGTTATCAAAATAGTGCGCTTTAATCATTGGTAAGTTATATATTAGAGAGCATATGGTATATCTATATAAACATTAATTTCTCCAGGTGCCTAATCTTCGTGACACAAAGTAGGGTTCGTCCACATGTTTTATGTAGCGAGCAATAACAATGAGCGACTTGTTGAATAATTCACACTAGCTGTCTAATTCGGTATGGCTCTCTAACAAACTTGTATGTGCGGAACTCTTTTTTGGCCACACAAATTATGCGATCCTGGCCGTTCCGGGGCTTTCAGCCAGAAGCAGGGCAATGGGCGCAATTCTCCACTCCACTAAGTTGTTAACAATTTCGTCAGAGCGCGAGGCTCGTTCGCATTATGCGGCGCGGGATCCAGAGCAAACGAGACGGTGAATGGGATCATTTTTTTATATAGGTCAAACGTATTCGTACTCTTATCTTGACGGCATGGCGAATTGCGTTTGATAAGGTACACAATCAAAAACCTTCGTTCATAGTTTAATACACAGTACCTTGTATGTATTCGTATTGTTATTTCACTACAAAACTGATATTTCTAGAATAAATTTTATTCATATAATTTCCAAATTACCCTGCGATTCGCAGTTTTATTTTGTTTATGGTAAATTAATATTTCTTTATTGTTAGATTGTATACAAACACTCTTACTTAATATGAAGACCGAGTCGCAAATAAACAATTCGGTTGCAATGTAAGCTGAATTTATTTCTCGTTATTTTTCTTCTGTGTTGTTCTTTTCCCGCTGATAACTTGTTTTCACTGTAGGAAACGTTTATCTTCATAAATAGTACGCAGTCATTTAAATAATACAAGAGAAATACGGACTTGAGCGACAAGTAAACAATCAGAACTCAAACATAGGCGCAAAACCGAGTCAGGAATATATCGGACATCGTTATAACGCTCAATAAACATGCCAAATCTGCCTGATAAAACATTTTTATCCCCAGAAAATGTAAAAAGCCTTCATTGAGAAGCAAGAAACAACGGGAATAAACAATAACCGTTTATAAAAAGATAACGTCTGAAGTAAAGCGCGCTAAATGCGAAAATAACATCGCAGGGGGCGGCGTCGTGTGGGCCACCCGGGGAATTACGATATCTTATTCCACCAGATTTTTTCCCTCGCGTTCCTCGGTCCTCGCGGAATTTCTATTTTTTCATTCCTTCTCAGCGGGAACCCGAAATACTTAAACGAATACAACTTACGGCAGAGCTCTGCTAACATCGAGCGCGGGGCCGCCTCAGCGCCTCGCACTCCTGACACAGAACTGCTCCAAGTGTCCAATCGATAAATGCTGAAGGCTTCAGGCTTTGTTTTACATTTCATTTATGTGGTTCTAACTTTACCTGTTAACTTGAGTTTTAAGTTTTGACTGCCGGTATAACAAAATTTACTTTCAATAAAACAATAAAGTTGTTTTATTTTAGATAGTAGTAAATACAATATGATTTACTTTTTCTTTAATAAAGCATGATTAAAGTAACATTACGATGCAGTTCATGCGTGCTCATAATAGGCGCTCTTGTATTTGTTTTACTACTGTTGCACAATTGTTCAGTGGAAATGATATCAACTGTGCGGTGTAATAAATAATATTATGTACGCAATGAAATCATAAGAAACACGTTACACAAGGCCGCCTCGGGACCCACTTTGTTACCGCGTAATCTATCGTTGATGCCTTTTATAATACTTTTTACGGCGTTTCTACTTGTAATATTTTTCAATGTGTATTCTACCCTCCTCGCTACATAGCCCAGAGCCATCCCTCTTTAATGCGTATTTTATTCCCATCCCTGAGGCGGAGAATTAGAAAACTGTACCGAATTTTCTCTTTTTCCCCAGCAGTTTCAGACATCAACCCTTCCAAGGCTAGAGTTGTTATTTATTTTGTATGAACGGCCCCTTTTTTGGCTTCTCGCTGTTGCATTCACTTTACCTTTTTGTTTCACGAAAATTAACACTCGGACACAAAAGGACAATGGAGTTACATAGAAATGGCTTTGTCATCAGATTTTCGACACGGCACTTGAAAAGGCTTCTTTGTGTATTTTGTTTGGCGTGCTTGCGCGTTGCTTGGCACTCAGGTGTATTGATTGCGACAGGTTAATCAGGTGTTTCATTTTTTTTTTTTTTGTAAACCTCCGACTAAAAATGTACCATCTTTCAAAAATACATATTCAGACTTTCAGCGATTCTAAATAGAAATATTCAAAAACATTAACGCCCATTGGCTATAAATAAATTATATGTTTAAACTGACCTATTTTGGCAATATAAACTGACCTATTTTTTAACCGCTGAGAGAGTTTCGATTGGTTTAAAATAGTACAAAATATTCTCAAATACTTCTATTGTAAATATAAACATGGAAGCGATTAAGTTTACTTCGATTAGAAACGATGTTTTTAAGGTAATTTAAAAACCTTTTTTTAGTCTAAAAACATAAACATAGGATATTATTTTGTAAATAGTAAACCAGGACATGAAAGCATTCAGAACGTTCAGCAAGTGTCATTTTTGCGTGAACTGTTTTGTTATTGCGTTACATATAAGGAGTTATTGATATTAAGCTGACGCAGGAGGGTGACCCTTATTAGCGAAGGTTTGGGTTATTCCATTTATGGTCCAAAACAAAGCCCTCGTTTCATCTTTATTCCACTGACAATCCTCGCCAACCTTCGTAATGGCTGAGTCGCCTATCTTACTCATCGCTTTCTTTCATCAAAAAAAGGCTTTTATACGAGCTGCTTTTGTGAAATCACTTTGGTACATGTCACATTTCCTGTATTACATATAAATCAGCACTAAACGCTATGAATAAACTTTCATATTACATACAGTACAGCAAGTAATATAAATGTTTTTTTTTCTGTTTACGAACGAATATATGATGGTTGAAAAATAAATATACTGGTATTCTTAATTATACGGTTACTTTCAGAAATGTTTTTTTTTAGTTTTACGGCTTAAATTTTGGCTACATTATCAAAAAATATTTAGTAAACAAACTTACGAAATCCTTTGTATTCAATATTTCTTTTTGAGCCGGTTATGAACACCTTTTATATATTTTTATTAATAGTTTATTCATTCTTAAAAATTTAGATAAGCTGTTTTTAAGTAAAAGGTACGAAGAAAATCGCTATGTTTTGTTACATTTGTTGTTTCAAAGAATAAATCTTCGTAACTTCAATTTCCATAGTATTTTTTTTAGCTAAGTACATTTTCAGATAAAGGTGCTGTTTTTTGTTCGTATTGCACAATATACACTTCTTTAGAACCCATCTAGATATCCTAAAATGTGCCCTTTCATTAAAACCAAAAGACTCGAATCATTTTACTTCAAACGCTGCGTATTTTATGCTTCCCTAGCTCCGCTCGTCTCTCGGCGATGATTCGAGGTTCAATTTGGATATTTTCAATTTTCATCCCCGCCCCTCACGTGTCTCACCCCTCCAGAGAGAGGGAAGTTACAATACGGCGGACCGTCGGTGGGGATTACTTTGGATTAGTTTAGCCTACTTCCGTTTGTCATATTCTAACTTTTTTGCCCTACTTTATCGGAAACGTAAACAAGAGTTGGTCGCTTTGATTTTTGATGCCGGGAAGTATCGCTTGGCCGGATTTGCGATGTTCCCACGCAATCTTCAAACTTAACTAAATTTTATTATACGTCGTTGTGTATTTTTTTCGTAGTGTTGTTATTTACATTTATATAAAAACTTTATTGATAAACAGAAACCTTACCTTTACTACACACAGCTTTCTTGCTTTATGTATCTTGTTGTTTGTATATGTTCTTGAAAACCACAGTAATTCATTATACTTATGACGTCATTCATTATTGATGACACTATCTCAAAAATAATTTATATTAAATGTATCAACATTCCGAATAAAATTCCAATCAACGCGTTGAATAATTTCAATATATGACCTTCAACTTTAACAAATCATTCAATTAAAAGAACTTTCAATCTATGTATTAACTTTTCAAAGCTTACTTCTAAAAAATAACGATAAGTCGTCAAAGAAGTTAGAAATTCATTAATGATAATTAGTTCGCATCATAACAATGTCATAAAAATCTCTTAGTTGTTTTGTTTTTTAGCGTTTGTTATTGTAATTAAACTTCAAACAATTTTAACATTTATTATTTTTGAAATCAAATATAAAACTTTGAAACATTAAAACTAAAAAAAAATAACAATTTACATCTTATAACCATTGAATAGTATTTTTTTTTAAAGTAAGTACTTATCAAATATTAGACACCGTTCATAAATTTTGAAACAATAAAATGAAAATCTATTCATAAAACATATTTAAGAAAAAAAATATTTCAAATTAAAATTCATGATGTAATTCGTATGAAAATAATATGCCATCTTTCATATCGCAAAACAGTCGTGTTTATATATATATAAACAAAGTAATGTAAAACACCGCATTCATTACGTATACAGTAAGGAGGGAAGCGATCCTTTACGAGACATCAAAGCGCCGCTCCTTCAGTCAGGATATGTAATATTTGATGTTTGTTTCGCACTTTGTTTATACAGGTGTGTTTTAATTTGCATCCGCTTGCGTTTTAATGCAGTCACAATTTACTGTAAGTACACTCAAACAATTTCTGAAGAACTCGTCATCTTGTATATATTTATAAAATATCTATAAACGCTTGTGATTCATATCATAAATACCAAAATTGAGCCATCTCGATGATTAATGATTGTTAACCTGTTTAATATATCCAATACAGATACCTTTTTATAAAAATAGTAGTAAATTAAAATATGTTGATCAGTACAAAATCAATCAAGAACTCACCGGATTTATTTGTAATAAGTACTAAAACTAAGTAATTATTGACACGCTTATCAAAAATAATGAAATCTTCTACCTGCGTACCTACTCGTTTCAACTGCAGTATTCTCATTCAACTAATCACATAATCAGTTAGAACTTCAATAAAAAAAACTAGGCATTTATAATAAATACTTAATTGGTATTATTTGTATTCCATTATTATTTCATTCTCATCAGTCATATAAGTTTTTTTAATATGAATAGCAAATACATACATTTTGGGTATATTTTTCTGTCACAGCATTTCTTGAATAAAAGTCGGTCATTATCTTTCACTTAGCATTTTCAAGGTTTTATTTTCGTGCTTTAGAGCTTGGAAATGAATTAAAAACACAACTTTTGCAGACTAAAAATTCGAGTGAAGTTACGGTGCATAGATTAGAGGGGCGCTGTTGTGTTATTTGCATTTTTTGAACTTTGCCTTCTCGCTTAGATTGTTTGTTCCGAAATTTTTAATAAGAGGCTGAAAGCCGCCAGCACCGGTGTCAACAAATTTTTCTGAAGTGCTTTCTCTCTCCTGCTCTTCACCTGGAGCCGCTACCGGAGCAAGGGAGACAGCAGGCGACTAGAGAGATCTCAATACAAGCGGTGATCATGCTTCATCCAACACGTGTCTCGATACTTTTATAAAAATTATTTTTAATAAAATCACAGTTTTTATGATCTATTTATTAATATAAGGTTTTGTAGCTTTATCAGGATTCAGTTGTTTTTTAATAGAAACCACCATTTCACAGCCAAGATAGCTCATATAATTTTTCTGGATATTTGTGTCCACGAAGGATAACTCTGGTGGGAGAAGAATCAATTCATCGACATGCACATTAATAAATTTCCTTCAATTTCATCAAATGCTGTTTTTTACAGTTTAATTAATGGCCATTAATAAAAGAGCATGCGATTTTTTTTAGATATTTGTCAATGAGTCAAGTTACCAGGTCTATTTTAATTTTGAGATGGCGATGATGATAATTCCTATGCTGGTAGCTAAGTTTTTCCCTGTGTAGAACACTTGGTTTAAATAATCTGATTTAATATATTATAATGGAATTCGTAAAGGGAGTGAGTCTCTCTCTTCATTAACTAGATGCCCCTATAGCGTGTCTTATATAATATTCATTGCGTATAAAAAGAAAGTGAGGACATAAAATCTAAGCCAAATGCTTCTAACATTACTTAAGTTTACATTAAAGTATATTTATGTAGACAGCGTTTGGGTCTCGTACGTTCATTTCATGGTAAAACTCCTGGCTTTTTTATGGGCTGCCTAAAAATTGTTAATATTTACTGAAACTAAAAAGTAAAACAAAATAAGTTATAAATATTATTTTTTCTCTGTATTTTAAATACTTAAAAAGAAATATATTCATATATTATTTTTATACTTAAAAAGACGTAATGTAATCAAAAATAGTTTCAACAAATAAAAAAATGATTTGGTGACGTACTTTGAAGTAAGGGGTTAGAATGTATATTTTTTAAGAAACCAAGCATTATCCATGGTACTTAGTGGGGTTGAATTAAGTTGAAATGTGAATTTGATAACAAACAATGTTAGCGACAGGAACCTACCCTGGCGAGCTCGCTCCTCCCCCGTGGGCCCGGCACGGCGCGCTCCTGCTCGAAGTTCATTGCGTGCGTTACATCGTGAGTTGTCACCTTCGCCATGACGTATGAAAGTAGATGTTATCCGGGAACATTTGAATAAAAGCAATGCTGACGGTGATGGAAAACCATAGAGTTTTAAAATTTTACCTTTAACAGCTTTTTGTGTATTTATGTTTGTGGGGTGTATAAGAGTTAAATTTTAGTAATGTACATTAAATAAAAAATATATATTTTTATTAAATAGTTTCAATAAATAATGATTTGTACTTGATATGTGACATCGAGTGACCCTTCAATCATTCATGGTTCCGAAATACTTTTTTAAGTTTGTTTCAAAATGTAGATAGTTTTAATGTCTTACATAAAACAAGTACTTATGTTTTATAGAGGTGGCAAAAATTAATTGTCATCTAAGTAAATTCAAAAGTTAATCTCATGAAAATGTTAAAATAAATATAATTTGAAGCCAAATTTAGTATTCGAAATGATAGTTATGCAATTGGACGCTAACTATTCTGGGTATACTTAATAAGTAGACATTTATTATGACAGCTATCTATCTCTCTCCTTCATATTTAACTCTTCTTACGTATAATATTCTTTGGAAGATAATGCGAGGTGATCGATTCATTTACCAGAAATACTTTCAACTTGATACGTCAGTGTCCAATTCGGCTTCGGTTACGAAATCTGGTGGTCGAGTCCATCTTGAGTATTCGATTGAATGATCAATAATATTGAGTGAACGATCCATTATATCGTATTTCCTCGCGATGCACGTCAATCAGTCATATGGAAAATGTCTCAATAAAATATTTCTCGACATAATATTTTGTTACTTATATAAATAAAAATATAAAGTTGTAGTTACATTATATTAGAATCCGGTATCACGAGGTCCTATTCAAAGTCCACTTTTATCCATACAAAAGAAGCATCAACACCATTCAGTTTGAAAACCAATATACCCTTCCTTTTCGAATACAACAAAGAGGACACATGCAACATCCTTGTGGGGTTACTTTGTATGGAGAGAGGGTACAGTGTCGGTGGATGGTGTGCGCGGCCTGTGCCAAATATGTTTGAAGCGACTAGCCCGCCATATTTCAAATCCCTTGTTTTCAATGATCCCACATAATACTAGGCCGGATGAGGACGGAGAAATTTTATAAGTGAATAAAAAATATATACTCGGGGTCTTTTTTTTCCTTTTCGCGTCACGTCTTTATAAATTTGCGGCCTAACTTACAAAGTGTAATATAATTTTATCGTCTCAAATTCAATATTAACCCCAAAAGGAAACTTGCGAATAAAAGTGAATTATCGTTTTTCTCTTTATCTTCTGGATTATGCGATTATCAGATTTTGCGTCTGCGGCCGACGCTCTCATCGGTTCTAATATGATTAGGACCATTCCATTTTTTTTTTATCAAACCTCATACTTCTCCACTTTGACAAGGGGCGCTTTTTCCATATTCCTAATTTATGACATTCTGAAATTTTCAATAAGGCTGTTAAATATCGGCAAGAATTTTCGCAGGGGCATCGTCTTAAAAGATATATTGAGAAGGAAATTACTCGATAAGAATGGATAGGCGATTCCTGGCAGCTCTCATTCGAATGAAAAAAAGTATATTACGACGAGCAATAGCGTCCGCTCTATGTTGTGATAACATTTTTTTTCCTAAACGAAACTGTTGAACTGTCTATTAAAGATGATAATAAAACTCATTTCCGAGGCGGTGATGTACAATTAATATTTTTTTCTCTCACTTTTTCTACGAAAGCGATTTCGTAATACCAGACAAGTAAAATAATAAGTCTTACTCCCTCACTTATTATCACGTACCTTTTAATTACTACCACTCAACTGGACAAGAAATGTGATAGCACACAATTATTATAAAACTGTATTACAACATCTCTATTACCAATTTCGGTTAGTTGATATTTTTAGGTTAATATCCTTAATTTTTCCAAGTATCTTATAAGCCTTTAGAAAAAAAAATTAAAGCTATATAATATCAAAAATATATTGCTGAATTAGTTATAACTAAATTTTTTTTTTTTTTATAATCTAATTATTTTTTTGATAAATAATAGAAAGCAGCTTAAAACAATATATGAAAAAAAATATCCGTTTTATTAGTAAGCACTTTATCAAAGAGATATACATCGATATAAATGATCGATTGTAATTGGTTTTAGTTCAAAAAATATTTTAAGTTAACTGCCAAACAACCGTTACACAAACACCCTGCAGCGCCCAAAGGCTTCGCAACTGCAGCAACCCCTCGCACCTGCCCCGTGCATTCATTTCGGATGCCTCGCAGAGGGTTATGTCTGTCTTCGGGGCATGTGCAAAAATATCGGGACGTCGTGATGCAAATATGCCGCGCGGATCTGTTTGTCTGGAGGAAGCTTTCTTGAATAATGTGCTTATTCTGCATTTACATTCTGTTTCCCTTGCACTTCTTGTTCCTCGCAACGCCTCGAGACTTTTTTCGTTTTTACCGCACTGGTGTACAATCTATCAAAACAACTTCACGTACTGCGGGTGTTCATTTCTCTCAGAGTGCTGAAGTTCCAATATGAAAAATGAATTCCTCCGCAGAGAGCTTTAAATACAAACATGTTTCATGTTTGAGTACGCGACTGTAATTGAGAATACGAAAATCTATTTATGCTTGAATAATCATTTGGAATATTTAAACTCTATTTAAAGAAATAAAATATTAGGTTTTTATCATTTTTATATGTAACATTGTATACTGAAATCAAAGATGGTAAATTTTATTTTATTAAAAAAATAGCGAAAATGAATTGAAAATATCAACTCTGAATGGAAAAAAAGAATGAACTGCGATAAAATATTTTTCTGTTCATTTTTGTAGGGTTTTATTATTACCCGTGTATTTTATTTGTGAAATAAGTATCTTAGACACCTCAGGCAATTGTACTGACTACTTACAATTCTCACAGTCTACCCTTGCGATATGCTCGGTATATAAGAATAAGGGTGCGTCCACTGGGAGGGTCGGCTTCGGATTCTCCTCATGGCCCAAGGCCTGTCCTTTGCAAGGCTCTCGTGCGGAATAACTGCAAGGAAACTTTTTCACTATCAGAATATTAAAAGACGCCGCAAAAAAAAAACACGTACGAATCGTCACTTTGTTCAGAAAGTGTTGCATTTTTTTTTCATTTTGCTGTTCAGAATATATTTAGCCTGAACCATATAACTTTTTAGCGTAAAATATAATGAAGTTATTATGCCCTGTAAATTTATTGTGTAGTACCATACTTATACAATTTGTGTAAATCTACTAAAATGCTATTGCAGCTCAACATTCTGTTATACCACTAAAATGTGGTTAGGCGGACTGAAGGTGTGGGATTCTGCTGAAGTCTGAGTTGTAATGCCGCCCTAGGCTAGGCGGCGTCTAGACTTTCGATGAAGCTCTCATCTCAGCTCTTGGCAGATTTTAAACGAATTACGGTTTTTATCAGGAAAAAAATTATTCGATTAAAGCTAAATAAATATTTTTTAGGCAAGACAAATTTTAATTTCATAAAACGCTAAAAAATTCTCGTCAACCTCCATAAGTTAGTTAAAATGTATTCAAAGATATTTCGTCATACCCGTCAATCAATCGTTGCTAAGTAAAAACACAATGCTGTCACCGTTTTTTATTGCGTTAGGTACAGACTGTAAGTAAATTAATTTTAAGAAAAAAGGTCTTCACAATTTTGAAAAAGCGAATACTATATGATTCACAATTTTCAAAATACAACTTTGTTATATAATATTCACAGTAGGATATTTTAGATTTTTCTTTTCAATATGAAATATATCTGATACAATATATAATTATTTATCGCGAGACAATAAACTTTGTATATCATTTAAAAAATATTTTTAGAGTAACTAAATTCGTTCGTATTACACAGTTTTTATTACAATACTGAATTTTTTTAATCAATTGAGGCCAGCTTTTTCAGTAATGGTTTGAATAAAAGACGTATTTTTATAGATATATATTTTTATTAGTTATTGGATGTAGAGGAATATAAATATTATGAAAATTCTTCAAAATATATTCTCGGCATTTTAAAAAAAATGCTTATAAAGCAAAGCATATCCGAGTATCAAGACCATTTGAGCAGATCCAACCCCAGCGTGTATTTCGACTTGAGCCTCATTCCGTAGCTTATCTCCTCTAACGCGCTTGAGTTTTTATATCCGCGGAACACCACTCGCGCTTCGGCACCGAGTGAGTATTTTTTTTCAATTTCCTTCATCCGTCAGCTCTCCCGGCCAACAATGGGGAGCCCGCAGGAAGCTCCGAAATTCAAAAACATTTAATCCTTTTTTTTTCTAGGGCAGGGCTAGTTCACCTTTGAGTAATCGGATTATTTCTCATTCACCAAAGTCTTTGTCAAGTCTCGAGTATTTTTTTTTCTATACCAGATCTTTTGTCAGTGTAACGAATACCTTAAAAGTACAGCCCCCATGACTATTAGGCATACCGGCTTAATGTGATTACGTATTATTAAAAAAAAAAAAAAAAACTTTTACTATCTAAAGTAAAAACTTTTTGGTTTGAAGGATTTATACCAAGGAAAACATTAAAATAATTATTTTTTAAAACATGTAAAAAAGGTAATAAAATTGTAAGTTCATAGTCAAAAAGTCGATTGAAATTTGAACTATTTAATTATAACTGTAATTAAATTTTCAGCAATATTTTACTAACAAAAACTTGTTAATATCTATCAAAAATAGATATTTTTTTTATAATGAATGTAATGTTTTTATAAGGAAATTATATATTATTTTAAATTTGGATTTTTTATCCATATTGTTAGCAACCTTTTTTCAATTAAAATTCAATTTTTTATTTCTTCCCAAGCGCTGTTTTTTTTGTAAAAGCAACCTTCATAAATATGCTTTCCAATTTAACTACACCTTCAGAATTCACCTTTCTCATTTTCTTAATTATCCCCTTATTCATGATAAACTCCAATACCTGCTTAGATTTTTATCCAAATCCCTTTTTAACAATTACAATAAAATGTTATTAATATATTAAAAAATGTTTTAAAATACTTTATTTCGTTTCAGGTAAGCACTACTCATTACGTGTCAGCAAAGCAGAATTAACCGCATAACTACTTCCGAAAGTAAGTTAAAGTAATATTATTAAACCGAACTCAAATTGTAATTATAAAGATTTTTCTGTAATGTGCACAAGAAGGGGAAGTATTGCTTTTTATTTTTCGTGTCTTTAATATTTTCTAACAAATACATAACGGTGTAAAGAAAAGCATTTTAGTACCCAACCTACAGGCCAAAATGAACGATAAATCAAGTGGCAAGTGACGTAATCATAGTCCTATGTCATTTAATAGCCGCCCCTCGTCGTCTTATAAACTTTAAAAACGTCTGAAAAAAGCGTTTCATTCTCAACACCTCCCCAGCAGGCTGGGGTGCGCGCCGTCCGTTATGACAAGAAAACCCAGCCTAATTTTCGTTAATTGTAGGGCTTTTTTCACCCGCGCTGCCTCTTGTAGTTTTATGGGGTTGTAACAATTACTTATGTAGATCCAGGGGGCTGTGCCAGCCACGGCCCGCTCGGGGTGTTTCCCACCCCAGTCAAGTAATAAACATATATGCCTCGTTATTTTAGCCGTGAAAAATTTGTGAATAAACCTATCGGATCGAATTAAAAGCGTTGCGCTCACAATGCTTATCGAAGGGGATACTTTTAATTTAAAAAAATTTAAATTACGTTTATGATATTTTAATAATTTCTTCTTATTAAATGCATTCTAGATCGGTATAAGATACTGCGCAGGGAAGAAAGCTGTACATTTTCTTGCGGTATTAATATTAAAAAAATATTTTCTTGCACATACACTTACGCACTAGGCGAGAAACTCTTTTGTATAAAATTGCAGAGGGTCATAACTTATTTAAATTTTTAATATTCCCTGGAAGTGAGTCGGCAATATCGGCTTATAGCTTAAGAAAGAATTCAAATAACAGCGGGCGGGGCTCGGCTACTATATTTCATAGTTACTTGATTTAACGGCGTTTTTGAAAGGTATTGTGTCACCCGAGGATTCTCCGCGAGCAATAAAGGTATTCAAAATTAATGAGCCAGAAGACAATGTTAAGTCGAATCGTAAGAAAATCACATTAAATATGAATTAGCGAGGCATAAGTATCGCTAACGATCTCGCGTCGCTTCGCCCCCCTTGTACTACAGGCTTTATAATGCGCTATGAATTTTAAAGTGCAAACATCTTTGATTTTAAAATTAATGTTTTAATATAATGCGCTACTTCATAGACGTTAATAACACAATTATTTATAGAGATTGCTCTCTCCGCCGCCTGGAAACCACCGGCACGATGCGGGCTGTCCTCCATTACTTGCAGTGGGAACGATCGTTAGGATTATATGTACAATAGCGATAACATAAATATATATTACTCCATCTCATGTGCATTCCCATTCATACAAAATATTATCTACTTAAATATTTTATGATATATGGAAGTATTTAGACAGAAATAAGAAAATAAAATTACATTATAATAAAAAAAATCTTTTTTTGTTTTGGAGTCAACCTAATCAATATTGCAATGGTCTTTGTTTATGAGCGATTTTGCAGGAATAAAAAAATCCAATCTCACAGCAATTCGGTTATACATCTTTGTTGTTAAATCATGGAGTTTTAAATTAAATCTGTCTGTTGTGGAAGCAACACCGTTAGTTTGTGAAATTGAGCATCTTAAAAACGTTAAATATCAAAGTGTGCTTTGTTGCTTAATAATGAAATTCTCCAAAAGCTGTAAATGAAACTGCAAACTTTTAAGCGGTACAAATGATGAAAAGCTGTATTCAAATTTCTTTAATTAAAGCCGCAACTAATCCTGTCACAAAACAAGTTGTTTGTGTAACAATCTGGATGCGACGCCATCTTTGCAATAAAGGCACACAGGCGGCACTGAGACATTTGCCGCCCCATAGTGTGACCTTTCTGTTTCATAATATTTTAATTATATTTCACAGTCTGGTACTTCCCCTAGAAGGAATAAGTAGTCTGTTGGTCTTTGCCCTTCTTGTGCAGTCGATGCGTCGACATTTTAACAATATTAATTTATTTATTTCGTGTTTGCCTTTGAGTTGTATACTTTATACTTCAAACCGCCGAATCATTCTCTTCTTGTTGTATCTATATCGTACAACACCATAGAAGTATATACAATAATCAATCAATCTATAGTTTACATATGCACATTTGTACCGCTTTTATTGTTGTATGTTTAATAGCATGTTTATATAAATTAAATAATTGGGGTGGAATTTTGACAAAAAGAACAGTCATTATTAGGATACATACTTTATTTCAACACCTCATGCATGTTTTTAATTCAATCATTGATTAATATATATACAGATTATTATGAATAGAACTCTAGGGTGTTGATAAAAAAAAGTCCGTCACTATTTATATTACTATTATTTAATGATATGGCAGCTAAATTATTTTATTTCTTTGGGTCAGACCCTGAAACTGTATATCTATAAACAAACGAATAGTGAATTAAATAAAGTTTACTTTAAATCCAGAATATTTATTTTTATCATTTTATTTAACCGTATATTCACTTGATTAATAATTAAAACGCACGTAGAGAATCTTTGTGGTTTATTACAAAACATTCTAACCAATTCACTACCATGTCATTCAGAAAATAATGCCATCACTTTTTAACTGACCCCTTTTTATACCGGGTCGATGGTAAAAATTTATAGTTGATGAACATATTTAAAATTGGTTGAACCGATAATGCGATCGCACTGTGAGCAGAACAAATATAGCGTGACGACAGCTGCTACTCGATACGTTATTGTTATTACAGAACCCAACTTAAGCACAGTGTGTAATGTTTCCTGCCGGAGGGAATGGCATTACATATATTTATTTTTCTAATCGATTTTTATTTAGACTATACAAAGCTTTTAAAAGGGTTAAAATACACTCACTAACGAATAAGTTCATAACTGCACGACATGCAATCTAAAACTTGCACTCATGTTTGATCCCACTTTCTCAGCTTATCGCAGCCTGTTGACTAACATATTCGAATCTAAAATTATAAACGTCTTAACAAGAATCATCTGACATAATTTTATTGCAAGACTGTTCACTTGCTTATTTTTTTAAATAATACCAAAATTTTATAATGATTTATCTTCAAAAATTAACAGTAATCTGTAATTTGATAGCTTCAATTATGTTTTGATAATACAGCGATATAATCTTTTTATTTAAATGTATAATTTAGTGTTGGGTGGTTAGTAATAGGCTCGTCTATATTTTCCCAGTTTCGTTTTGCTGTATATAAAACCAGGTGGATGGATTCTTGGTGTTTTATATGCGCATGACATCACGCGACTTGTGTGTTGTGGTCATAACCTGGTCTCACTATAAAAAAACACTCATTCTAGTAGATCCCGTGTCTTATAACTCGTATGTGTTATTATTCATAAGCTACGTACAACCTTACTAAACTCAGTAGCAAACAAAACTACCATCTTTGTCAAAATAATAGTCTTGGGATACTTAAGTCAAATAAATTCTAGTTAGAATGTGATATCATTAAAGTATAAAGTAGGTTTATAAAAACCAGAATAGTCGATTTCAGTTTCTAGACTTGGTCGATATAGTTATTTTATTTTCGGAATAGTTTATTTTAATTTCATAAGAATGCAAATAAAAAAGTTGGCCAGTATAAATATACATACGGTCATATCATGGCGAATAAAAATCACTTTTAAGCACGCAACATGCCAAGGCTTTTATTACAAAAGCTTAAATTCTTACAGTATATCTAGCTATTTATGTTAAATTTCATGTTCCTTATTATTTATGGTGTTATTAAACGTCCATTGCTTTTGAAGGTCTTTTGATAACTTTAATAAATAATATAATTTACACTTTGTAATAATGGATGAACGTATCGAATTGCCGAAATCGTTTAAGAAACGCTTATGCCTTTACTTGTTTACGTATAAGGTATCAATATAATTTTATTGAAAGTACTATGTTAAATATCTTTTAATGAACAACAGAGAAAACATAAAATAATAATAATTACATTACATCTAATGTTACTATATCTATTTAATCGTAACTCACCTTTTTGAATGATATCTCAACATGAATTATTCAGAATATTTATAATTATATAAATATTACCATAATTCATTATACTTCAGCTTTGAATTTCAAAAATATATGTAGCTTCCTTTGATTTATCTTTGACTAAATTAAATTATTCCATTATGGATACATGGTAGATCTATCGGTTTAAAATTTTAACTGTTAATTTAACCAAATATTATTTGTTAGCAAATCTAATAATCTTTATAAAAAAAAACGAATTGATGTTTAAAAAGTTATTATAAACATACAAAAAAACAATTTTAACCATGTATGTACTCCGAAACTGAAAGTGAAAAAAACAACATTATATAATGACATTAATAAAAAGATCACATACAATGACAGGGTAATCGTTCAAAGATTTAACCACTGCGATCTTCATCCGATTTGATAGATCGTTTCTGTCCACAAATTTAAATTGAGATCGATTGCCTTCAGCTGTCGTATTTACGGTACGCCAGAATTAGAAGTAGGCGGAATAAGCAATGCGTCTTATAGCTATTTAACTCTACATTCAATACATCATAAATAAGCAAGCAGTCATCTTCGTGCTATCGATTAGTCCTCGGGTATGGAGCGTGGAATGGAATTAGTCCATACGCGCCCTAATTGGTAGAATTTCCATATAAAGCGTGGCATTACTAAATATGCAGATATCGAAGGAATTAGCTCGCTGAACTTGAATGGTTTCTAATAATCGTTTGATTTTTCAATTTTACGAGTCGTTACACTTTAAAATAACGAAGCCAACTGTGTTCATTTGCATTTTAGTATTAGAATAAATTTTATCGCTTCGTGCCCGAACAAGGGAATCCTTACAATGTAATTTTGAAAATACGATTTATGTTAAATTGACTATTATTGTAGGCAAAACGTTGCGTAAGTAGTTTTGTTAATAGTAAAACATCACGGCTAATATTTTAGTATGAAACAAAATAAGAGTTTTATAAATATTTTACACAAAAAAAGCTCAAACCCACCGATTCGTGATAAATGAAAGTACCCTAATATTATATTTATAATTTAAACCATCTCTAAAAGCAGTATGAGTAAATGTACAGGCTTAAAAAATGCGAGCAAATATCCGATTTATTTTTTGATATAAAATATTTATCGAATAACATATATTTTTAATATTAAATCATGCATATTCTGATAGATAAAACATTTCACTGTTGTTGAAATGTCATATTAGATTGTGTTAGTTTGTTTTCGTGTGAATCAAACAATGCTTAGTCATGCAGTTTTAATTTTTGTAGGGCCGTATTTCAGGCAGGGTGGGGGTAGGAAATTAGAACCTGGCCTTCGGAGGTTAGCGAGCGTGCCCGAAAGCCTTCGCAGTCTGGCCGCAGTGAAGCGCAGACTTCGTTACCACTAGAAGCTTACAGCGTAGTTTTATACGTCTTGTATCTTATTTATGGCGACCGTAAGAAAACCGTATGTCGAGCAAAACGGTTTTTCTCGCCTCGGGAAATATGCCTAGATTTTTTCTCTGCACAGTGTCATATTTTTTTATGACTGGTTTACAATATTTAAATCTTCTTCTGATTTTTCAGTTAGGTAAAATATAAAATATGACGTTAAATTTCTCCATGTAACCCAGAAATTTTGTAAAAAAACTATCTTAACATTAAAAATAAAATGTTAAAGAATTTGGCTCTCATCGTGGTTTGGTTTGGTAGATCTTGGCTGGAATTGTTCTTTGATCTTTATAAAAATTAAGTTTCGATTCGTGAATAATAAATTTAAATTATAAATTATTGAAACTTTTCATCGCATTTGCCAAGAGCTGGGAGGATTTCTGTAATCCAATCATATGCACAATAAATTTCGCTATATTTTCTATGTTATACAAATACTAATCCATTTTAATTTCGCGATTCAATCTTTTTTAGGTCATTAAATTTTACTTTATAACCTTTTAACATTTTTATTCTCAATTATATATATATATATACTATATATATATATATATATATATATATATATATATATATATATATATATATATATATATATATAGCATAAATTCGCCAAGCCATTAAACTTTAGGCGGTTAGTTAAAATATAAAGTATCAAAGGTGTTTCAATTATGAATCGCGTTTGAAACTCAATGCCAATTTGTGAATTGTAAATGAAATTCATTTTAAACTAAATATCGATTTTTGGTATTCACTACACTTTAATTACTAAGTTACATTTAATCTCTTATTTTCATCATAGTTTTATTTGCTGTTTTTTAAACTTTTGTTAAATAAGTATTAGATGAAAATGTTATACTAAACACGGTGTTAAATTTTAATTAGAATTAGAAAATTGAAAAAAATGTTTAAACACACCTTTTAACCTTTCAGTTTTAAAATCATTTTTGAAGTGCGAACAAATAGAAAACCAGAAAATCTCTCAAAAATATTTCGGAGGGGATTTCAATTCAAATATTTTTTTATAAGAACAAATAATTGAAAATATTTCACCATCTGCTCGGTCGTGTGGAGATTTATTTGATCCATTACGATAGGAGATCAAGCTCGGGGTCGCTTCTAGGAATTAAATATGTGAATATGTTTGGAGGAAATCGTACCGCTAGAAACCTAAGAAAGAAATAATACGGCGCGCCTCTCCTTCCACCACGAGACGACGGCACCGACATGTCAACCAAATGTGTTTTTCATATTTTTTGTCATAAAAATATTTTCATCTCGAATCTGTGATATATTCTGATAATAAAAAACAGGCGCTCCTTTTGTGACTTATGAATGCTCTGTATTTTACGGTAAGAAAAATTTGATTTTTTACCATTTCAAACAGAATATGTAAACGTTTGCCAAATTAGTATTGCTTTGTGAAATAAAAAAACTTACCGTGTATCCTTACTTAAAAAACTAACCTTTGAATCTTAAATCATAAATCATATTTTTCGTTAAGTATTTAGGGAGAAAGATAAATCACAAATAAAACTCTTTTATTACTGTAAATACTAAAGTGATTTTTTTCACTATTTACATTTTTTAATATAAATGGTACATACAATAGACAAATTGGAAGGTTTATATATTCCGGGCAAAATATTAAACCCAAATAAAATATTGGCAAAGTATTCAAGTAATTCTCAATTTCTACGAACAAATCTTGAAATATAAAGTGTAATCAAACATTATTTAATTCCATTTAAACTTATTTTAAGTACTTCAGCCGCAATCTTTGAAGAATTGTTATAACTATCGTAATCAATACAATATAAGCACTCAAGATATATAAGCGTTTTGAAAATATGATTTTACGAATTATGAACATGATTGGGTAGTAAATATTTTACAACTTACTTTAATTATTTATTATTAAATAATAAAATTAGACTACCGCTATTGATGTATTTTTAAAAACTTATTTCATAATAATTATATATTTCATTGTACTAGATTCAATAAAATAGAAAAATAATTGTAAATAGAAAGCATCATAATATATTTATATTCATAAGAGTTTTTATATGTTCCGTTATATATTTTTATTTGGAAACAGTGTCGAAAGCCGCGATGAAGGTCTCCCATGGCAACAAATGACGTTACGAAAGTTTTTTTTATAAATATCGAGTATTAAGATAAGGACCATTAATCACCCAGTGCCCCTCCTTGTCACATTGTCTTCCCGAAAACATGGCGGGAAATTCACTTTAACCAATTTTTTGCCGTCTGAAAGGAGTGATAAAATTTTATTTAAAATTACCTTTTTTGCCACCGGTCGCCACTTTAGAATTTGCGTTAGTCCTGTTGGTGACAATGATTGTGGAAATAATTAATGATTAAGCCGCTGACTTACGTGATTGGAAAAGTTTTATGACCCCGTAAGGTGTTTTTTCGTGTGTTTTGATTACTTACTCTGTCATGCGTGGCGTGAATAATCCGTATAATGAAACTGTATTTTTTTATGAGGGTTGTTATAGGTTGTTTATTTATAACATTTATATATTTAATCAATCAGAATCTAAAATCCATCAATTTAATTTAGAAAAGAACAAATAAAATTCATAATAATAAAAATAAAAATTATTAGTTTCCAATTTCAGAAGATCAAAAAAGATCTTAACCAAATTGGACATGTATGGGTGATACATCTTATGGAAATCTTCTTGTTATTTGAAGAAAAAAAAAGGAGATGATAGCTTCTCATTTACACGGTTCGTTACTAACTTCACCCTTTCTTTATAATCCAAGCTGAAAGTAATGGATTCGAAAAATAGCTCCACTCGCAGCACTCTAGAGGATCTGCGATAAATTGCATTTGAATTGAAATTGTATTTGAATTTGCTGTTTTTCGAGTAGGCAATCTCAATCGCGCTGGTCCAAAAATAAACCATTTAAAAAATAAATAAATTGGAACCACCTCCATCCCAAGAAAAATAGAAGTTCTCTACAAAAAACGCTGTGTTCTGTGACATGCGATCTAAATTTGTCACGGAGTTTTGCCATTCAGGTCTGAACATTGTGACTATTCCGCTCTCTTTCCCGCGCCATTCCACCTCTTACAAATAAATTACTTTTGTTATCCCCCGTCCCTCTTACTCGCAGCTACGTTTTTTTCCGGTTTATTTGGTGTAGGTGAATTCCGTTTATTTTTTTCCTTCCCGTTCAACTATTGTGTAGGCAAAATCCGAAACACGTTGAAAGTCGGTTCAACTTTCAATTTTAATTAGTCCAGTTAGGCGGAGAGTTCAACAAAAGACTCTAATCATTGTCCAGCACCAGTAATTGAATAGGATTATCTACTTATCAACGTATTGAATAATAATTTAACAATTAAAATAAAACTTTCGTTCTGGAAAAATGAATTTTAGCTCTTCTTAATTAATAATGATTAAACGCAGACCTTTTCTTCGAACATTAAACTGTGGCATAGAAGATCCTGGAGAAATAGTTATTTGTTCAGTGAGACGGTCACCAGCCTCTAAGGAGAGGCACCTGAATAAGAAGAAATTGATCATGTATATAAATATAATAACTCTAGTTCTCTTTTATTAAGTAGAAAATTGAACAATAAATTACTCGGGCTCGTCTAATATTCAATCATCTATTCAAGTAACTTTTGAATCGCTTTAGGCTACATAATTATTTGCACAGCATTGTTCTATCTCTACATAAAATCAACATGTGTATGTATTTTTTTTTATTTTTATAATATCGATGTGTTGTTTCTGCCTTTTTATCAAATAAATAAATGTTAGACACCTACTGTATCTACCTAATTGATGTTTTGGTTTATGGTTCAAATCGCAAATCGCTTATGATTTCCTGTGAATAAAATTCTTCTACCGTTTCTACTTCCCTCTATGACTTGTCCAGTTGTTGTAAAATATAGAGTAGTACAAAACCTTCAATAATATATAACTCGTGGAGAGGAAAAATCCCAAAAGGAAGATTCTAGGATTTCCTCTGCAATTTATTTTTTTCTTTATATGAATAGTGAAGTTTAGTACATATTATATATAGTTTAATTAAACTTTAAAACTTATACTGAACGATTACATGCGTATGGTTGTTAATTGAGTTTTTCGTATGACGCTGAGTACAAAGCTATTGTATAATGCACAAAATGTGAACTAGTACCTAAAAATTATAATACTTACAAATGGTCAGTGGGAAATGAGTCGATCAATTACCTTACGGCCCATTTAATTCACTTGCAGATATTATCGTTATTTATAAAAGTAAGCTTAAATTCTTATACGCACTAGTTACTGTGAAGGCATTCTTCATAATCATCAAAAATAACAAAACTTAAATTTATATATATATATATTTAAGATTAAGATTTTCAGGTATTAAATAGAATGTGTTTAATACTTTCATGTATTATGTTCATGAACATAATCCAGCTTTCACATATCTATAGATACTTCATGAGACAAACCATCCACATCCCCTCCAGGTCCTCGGGACGCCTGTCAGGTCGGCAGGGGCGCCCCAGCCTCTCACGCGGAGACGCCTGCGGAGATATTAGTTCCCATCGCACCTGTGCTCGCAGGCTGACATCCACTGAGAGATTGTATTTGCCATCGTATTATTATTCCTGTATTATGAGAATTCTTACATACATATATTATACAAGTAATATTTTATTTGTTACATAAATATATATTTTATGTTAATATTTAAAATTTCTTTACTACAAAAAAAAAACTCATCGAAAATTATTTTATAATTTTTCTATAAATTTCTTTTAGTATATTTTGATCATATAACATTAATTTAGATAAATAAATACATTTTTTTTTGTAATCTTAGTACGCTCATTTTATTGAAGATATATTTATGATTTCCTTTTTTTAGCATTGATTTCTTAAATAATGCAATATTATATTCTATTCCATACTGCTTAGTTATGTTATTAAATAAGCAGTTAAGTGTATTGTAATTTTTAGAATTTTCTTCAATAAGATACAGATATTTAAATAAAAGTTTGATTAAGACCCTTAGAAATACAAATATTAAAGATTGCAAATCAAACATCGAAGAATTTTATTTTCGGTTAAAATTCAAATACAACAAAACTAACAATTACAGGTCGTTTCCTAGCTCTGTCGTGCGCCCTCACCCGGGGAGGGTTCGGGGCGACATTTTCGTCAGATTTGACTTTTGTTGATATTCCACCCCTCCGTGAAGGCCTCCTCCTTGTCGCCGTTCCATTTCCGGTGGCGGATTTGCCACTTCCGCCGAAACAGGTGCCGGAGAGGTGCGCGCTGATTGGTCGCGTTGTGTAGGTGAATGCTGGCAGAAATTCGTTTTTGATATTCCGGGTCGATATTCAGACTCTATCCACAAAACGCAAATTGAAAAAAAAAGAGAAAATATTTTGAGACGAAAATACAAGGCCAGCACCTTTCGAAACTTCCTTGTTGTCATTTATCAAAAAGATGATGTTTTTCTAAAACACTCATCTCGAAATAAAATTTGTACTTGAAATACAAAAATTTCGTATGTTTTTTTAATTGTTAATTGAAATAAATAAATGCATTGAAAGTTATGAGGAAAGTTAATGGTTTTGTTTTAATATATATAATAAATGTAGATATTCATAAAACTTTAATGCAATTTGATCATTACACATTGCATTTAACCCTGAGCATATCACCGCTAGTTCAGTTTCAATTTACTGAGAACACATACTTAGAGTTAAAACTCGTTGAGTCGCTAAAAACGCCGATCCAAATATAAATATTTATATGAGCAGATGATTTCAATCGCCTACTATTTTGGATATTTCAAAGACTAAAAACACGTCGTCCAATTCTGAAATGATTTCACAAAGAATTAAAATTAAACATATCTGTGCAATTAAAAAAGTGACACTCCCTTATGCTTTATGGCCCCGGTGCGGCACCTTCTTTAAATGAATTAAAATCAATTTTGTTTCCTTATTTTTCAGGGGCAGCGGTAGTTTTTCCGTTGTAATTTCACGGCCATTAGATAATCTCGTTATGTGTAACGTGGGGAGGTTTTCATTAAAATGCAAATTTTTACATTTTACTCCGGCCGTGTGGAGGCCCAGGCCTTTCTGTTCCTCCCGATGCCTCCTGAGTTTATGAGAATTATTTTTCATTCGCTTTTTCAGCCATATACTTTACCTATATACCCTTATTTCTAACTCTTAAATTACTGAAATAACTTCAGTGCACGTAAATTCAATTTTCTGAGAAAAATTAAATAAGTAAATTTATTATCAATGTACAAGTTCAAGTGAAAGTTTTAATGCTTTTATGTTAACAAAACTAAAAGGAAATACTTTTACTACTATAAATTATTATTTGAATATTATACTCAACAAAATTATATAATAAATCGAGAGAATTCTACATGCAGGAAACTTTTACGTTCATTTTATTTTGAGTATTAAATTTATATGTACTTCAGTCAATTTCAAACATTAAATTTTAATAACGTTAGTATTAGTTACATTTCCTCTTTATGCACCACAAAAACTTTGGTAGTTTGTAACCAATGACCTAAAAATATACATTTTTGACGAAGAAATAAATGCGTGATATTACGTATTTGATTTTTTACTGTAGCATTTTGACACTACGTTTAGTTTCGTGAAGTCCTTTCCCATTGCCCGTCCTTTTCATTCTCATCGCACAGCCGGATCGTCACATACGAAGGCCAGACGTCATTCAGCCGGGACTCCTGCAGCTCCTGCGAGGACTCGCAGTGACAGACGAGGGCCCGGCTTTTGTCGCGGCAGGTCTCCCGCAGTAATCTTCTCACTTCTCTCGTCTCTCGTCTCTCCACGCCAGACCCTCTCCGCCAGTATTTCGCTGCATTCGCGCGTCACATCAGCCAGTCTCGGGGAAGTACCTCGCCGTCTCGATTGGCTCAAGCTTTGGATATTGACGACTGTTGAGTGTTTTGTTTGTGGTGCACATGGAATTAGAAAATCTACGAATATATTATATTAATTGTACTTTTCGTGATATTTGTGAAACTTCGCAATGATAATCAATTATCCTTATAAATTATGAAAGTAAAATTGCCATTATTTGTCATCGATATTTAAGATATACTTTATTGTTTTCTCAACTATAAATTCGGTTTATATTTAGTGTTATCGTGTAATATTCCCTGTAGAGTGATAATATTAAACATCAGAATAAGTTAACGTTATGGGGTTCAGTTTGGCATTTTTCTGCGCTTTATGGAGACTTGAGTATCAGCATCATATATAATTTTGCTAAAGTGCACCTAATAGCGGATAGCCCAGGCCGTTTGTGTATAACCTATCGTATTCTGCACCCATCTCATCATAAAGTTCTCGATAATCCATGTGCACGGTGGAGTAATTGGCTTATGGAAATTTCGTTCCGATACTTTATGCAGTACAAAATGAGAATGTGCTTGCATTATTTTCTGCGGTATTTTTTGTAATTATGGTAATCCATATTAACGATTCAGAAATCCCGCTGAAGTCCAGCGGTGCTGAAATAGACGAAATTTTCAGCCACAATTTTTGAAATATTTACCTACTCAGTACAAGAGATCATTAAAATATACATTTCCACACAACCCAGACATAATCAAATCTAGATATAAGACAAGAAATGGAAAAATATGAACATTGATCTAATATATATTTTCAGTATTATATTTTATTTTAAGTGATGTTAATAGTAATATAACATTGGACTTGAAATTACTTTTTTGTGAATTAACTCCGATTGTAAGACTCAAATCTAGTTTAATGCCTAACATCAGCCGACCAGTCTCTTTTTTATGTCACAATGTTTGTGAAATCTTTTACTACCGAATTTTTTTTATATATCTTTGAATTCGATCGCTCGTGATATTTTTCCTATAGCTATTTTAATAAAGTATATTTTTTTGACTAATATAATATAACATTTCGATAAATACTATGATACTATGATTGCGTACTATAAATAATCAAGAACATGAAAGCAAAATTCACCAAAGGCACATCTCATTTTTATTATACGTATCTAGTTAGTGGGCAGTCGGAGTGTATCAAATAAGAGATTTACCTCGTTAGCGGAGGCGTTAGGGGTAAGACGCACCACCCGGGGGTTTGTTTAATAGTCCACTTAAACCGATCCGCGCCGCATGAGCGACCGTCCCAATTGGATTCTCTCCGGAGGCCGCGGCGATGGCTTACGGGCGCCCCACGATAAGCCGGGCCTTGGTGCAATATTTTCGGACACCGTACTTGCCGCTTTACGATGTTTTTATTGCGTACTTTTGATGCGTACAAGATTTTACTACATATATGCTGCACTATAACATGTATCTTTTCTAGAACCTCGTGATCCTCTGTACTTTTTGTACTGAGAATAATATCCTTGACTTGTTGTATGACAACATAAAGACAGTGTTAATAATTTAAAATATTTTATTGTAACTGGTGCTTCTAAAAAGTTTCGTTTGTCAATTTATATCAAAACTCAAAGTAAGGGAATTTTATTTTCAAGCCGCCCAAAACATCAATTAATCAAAATATTCATATATTTTAAGATCATCACTTATTTTTTTCAGTTTTTAAAAAATATTAACGCTTCCAAGAAAACTAAAATTATGATTACATCACTCGGCCTCTCTTTGAAACATTCAAATATGTATAATATTTTCCAATATTTGAAATTTATTCATTCCAAGTATATGGCTTCTAAAAAAATAATTGTTTTATATTACAAGTTTCCTTACAATAATAGTTCTGAATACTTTGATATTATTATAAGTTTTGCATATTCCTTCGCTCATTGCTAATGTAATTTGATAAAATAATATTGTTTTGATTAAACATAAGTAAATACAAATAAATGAAAGTTGTTACACACAATTGTAGTCCTAAGAGTCTGCTACCGCAAGAAGCGCAGGGGGCATGAGCTGTCCGCTCGTCGGCGCTGTTTAGCCCTAAATCCCGGCAGTGGGCGTGTGGTCACTGGCCAGCGCCGGCAAATCTGCGACAGGGCAAATCCGACAAAAATGATTGGATTCTGTATCGACGGAGGGATTTGCAAAATGGCGGATCCACTGGGAGAGAAAATTGAGAAAGCCTGGTGTGAAATTGTAAAAGTATATTATGTAGCCCATTCCTCCGCGCCGACCGAGAACACTATCGACTCAAGGTTCGGAGGATTATTTTCTGTATTTATACGTAAATTTAATGGCAGGGATGAACCTTCTTATTTGAAAATTGAGAGTTTATTTTGAATGGGGCGTGAGATTGTATTAAATGACAAATAACGAGAATTATTAAATATCTTGTTTAACAAAATATCCGCACAGTAAGTTTTTTCTCGATGTATAACGCCCATAGATCTTTTGAATTTATTATTGTTATTTAAATCTTAATGAAAAATAAATTTATCATGTTTATATTTATATTATGATATTACATTGAATGAAAGACAAATGTTTAAATTTCAAACGACCAATTACAAAGCGACGCTTGGAGCCTCAGTCGTTCCGCAAACAACATATCCCGGAGCAGTCCGGGGTAATCTTGCAGATTCAAATTACAATTTAATTTCCGCTCCTATTAAGTAAGCTCTCCGCACAGACTGCCCTAATCTCCGTACCAACACACACGCTCCACGGATAGATTTACTTAATTCGGCCAATAATGCAGCCACGTTTCTGGGGGCTAAATATGGACGCGGTGCCTTCCCATGTAAATGGGGGGCTAATAGTAAGCCCAGATACAATCCTTACCGTAACCTCGGCCAAAGTCCGGTAGATATGCAAACTTGGTATGCCTGGCCGTGCGAGCACCATACGGCAGTTTGTACAATGCCGGCACGTGAAATACAGGCCGGTAAGCAACTTTCGCACGGTATAATTAAAATTCATTCGATCATTTGATAACATCAATAAATATTGTTGATGCTGTACATGTTGTTTTATTACTTGCTTGAATTGTTACAAATGTAGTAATTGTATTTAGCACGCTTTGTGCTCGTACTGGTGGCAGGGGCGGCTATCTGCCTTGCGGGCTAGATGACCTCCTGCAGAGTTAATTGAATATTGTTTTTAATCTAGATAGCCCAACCTTTCAGGCTTATCCTGACCGCTGCTCCGGCGGTGCAGTCCGCTCTCACAATTGTAGCGATTCCCAGAAGATAATTGTCCTTGCACTACCGTGTACTCTTTGTGTTTAAATTTCGTTAAATTTTCATATAATTTATTTTAATACAATATGCACTAAAATTAACTTAAACCAATAAAAGTGTATCTAGAAACTTGTTTGAACCTCCGAATTTATTTGATAAAATCAACCGATGCGAATGGCATTGGTTTGTTTTATAAATTTATATTTTGTTCAATTAAATGGTTTTTTTCTGCTAAGCACATTGTAAAATTTTATAAGTTTGGTCACTGTTCGAGCTTCTCAAATACAAAATTAAATTATGTACTGAAAGGTGAAAAATAAAAAAAACAATCAACCGGTACGATCACGCTCGACTCCCGGTCGGTGCTCGCATAGCGGCGTTTTTAAGACCCCCACAAGTGGAGGTAGATTTTTACACTTTCCACCAGCAAAAGGCTTTGTGCGGACTTAATTACCGGTGATTTACGATTGCCTTACGCCTCTCCCCATACCCTCATCCTTTCCTATTGTTGGCGAAATAACTATGCATTCGCGAATGGCGTTAATTCCAAAATAACGTTGACCGTTTCTCCGTGCCTTGCCAAACTAGTGAATTACTTTCAGTTATTTAATTTTTACGATCATATTATTTTAAGAAATTAAACAAACAAATAACTTATAATGAAAAACATAACAATTTAAGTACTTTTTTTTTAACAAAAAAGCTTAAATAAATCATCAATATTTTTTTAATAAAATTGATTTGATTTAATCAGTTTTAGTCATTATATACTTTAATGAGATATAAACTCGCATTACTGAATGTTTTGATTTCCATGTATTAAAAGTTAGCAAAGCTAAAAAAAATTATCGATTACAAGCGTGATTTTGATTTTTTCCTATTACCACTTTAAAATATTAAAACCACTCTATCACTAAGCAAAATGTTTGAAGTCTATTGTCAGTTAGTAATGGACGCAATCGAACCATGAGGTAATCGATTTCATACAAATAATTCTCTCATCATCGATACTCAAAATGGTCATCACCATTAGCATAATCGAATATAATTTCTCAGAGTATTATTAGATTTTTATCATTATTTAGTCTTACATAAAAGGTCGTCTTGAGCGACGTAAACAAAAAAAAACTCGCTTAAATATACGGTTGTTTTTGGAAATGTTAGTTTTTTGTCATTTTTTGCTTCTATATTCCATATAATAATGATAGATATTAAATTTTAAACTATTATGTATAAAAATTTCATAACTATTAAATAAGAAAATAACTTTGATGTTGAATTCAAATCATTGAAACAAATTTAAAATTTAAAATAAATTGTAAGCTAATATAATTAACCACGTAATTGATTGATTTTTTTTTGTTGCTTTCCACGGTTCACGCTGCAGCTAAATCGGATATTTTTCAGGCTTAATTACTGAATAGCCTGTGAACAGGGCAGGGAGCGAGCAGGGAGCAGGCACGGAGTGCAGGGTATCGATTAAACTTCCCGGCCTGAATGGCGATCACCGCCGACAACAATTGGCTTTGAGTTCCGGTGGGGCCTCGCTGGGGTGCCCAATCCTGCGGAAAAGGATTGGAAATACCTCCGAGATTCATTTTAGCTAAGAACGTGTGGAGGATTTCTGAGTTCAGTAACTGTATTTGCTTTGGTATAACGTCCATTCAATGTTATAATTTTTGAATTTTAATATTTTTGACCGCGGCTTACATTACATTTTTGCAAAAGTAAAAAAATTGATTTGCTTTTAGCAAATGGATAAATATTATTTGACAGCTTTCTACCGGGTGATGGAATCATTGTCAAAAATAATGAGTTATTGGAATAGTGCGAATACTTTGACGAATTTTTTTTATTGTATTGTAAAGTAAATAATTTGAAATTCGTTTTTAGAATGTATATATAAACTATTTTTGCAAAAAAAAAATTTCTATATGATTTCATTGATATGGTTACGCATTAATTATTTATTTTTATACTTTATTTTAATTAAAACCTGGCCGATGAAAGTTCATATTTTCACATTATCTGATTATAACTTTTTCTAGTATCACTTATTTTCACGAAAAAAAACCACTGATAAAAACATGGGCGTGCATTGCTTTATTTGTGTGAAATGTTTGCCAGGGATATATAAATAAATGAGTCTGCGTGTATTTCATGCATATGTGTCATTCTACAATGCATAAGCGAGGTGGTCACCCCAGTTTCCGGGTCACGTGGTGTTGGTAGGAATAAGGAATTTACCACATCGCTTATTATGCGGATTGAAAAAGCGCAGCTCGGGAGCTTGCTGGGAAGTAAACCGCGCGGTCCCGGTAATTTACACAGGAATAGCTTCACCCTAATGCGTATAAAGCAGGGTTTTATTTCATGGAGTAAATAAACGCTGGATTACAGACATTGAGTGCTTGGAAAACAACGACGCGTTTAAATAATTAGTTAGTAATTAGCTTTAAATTACACTCGACAATGGCGACATTCGGCAATGACCATAAGCAATCTAAATGATGGTTGGGTAATCTAGAGGTAAGGTCACGACGATTTCCCCGAGAGAAGGAGATATATGTATGGCCTTTTTTATTTTTATATATTTACAACAAATATCAAGGTATTCTCAGTTACCAATTCATGCAATACCTAACTGAGGTTTCTTGACATATGACAAAGACAGATTACTATATTATTATACCATTCGTTTCATAAGTTTACTTGTTTTATGTTTAATCTAGTATTCTTTTGAAAAATGATAAATTTAAAAACAGATTAAAAATATAAATATAAACCAAATTGTTAAATAATGGTGTAACTTTTTTGTAATACTATATATTTTTCTTTTTGTTTTCAGGTAAATAACTCTACTTCTCATACATTGCAAAAGTAACATCTCATAACGGAATAATTGCGTCTCTTCTTCAAGTGCCTCTACTCATAGGAGGTTTGTATAATTACGTTTTTATAAATTTATTAATACATTTTTGTAAATAGTATTTATGGAAAAAAAAATCAATCGGACCACACGCAGAATCTGGTTTCAATATACTCTGACACATTTCCAACCGCAAAAAGGAAACGATTTCTAAGTAAACAATGAAATCATAGATATAAATGCTATATTATTTACATTCACACGATATCCGTGGTACGATGTAAATTTTTGTGGTTTTAGATTAGCTGATAAAAGGATAAACTTAGTTATTTACTTAATGAATATATTTTGTTAATTAAATTTTGGTTATATTTAAATCAGTACTTATATTCGCTCCTTAAGTATAACACTACAATATTGATAGTAGTAAAATATTATAGTAAATATTTTGTTTATTGTGTGTTTTTGAGTGAATATAAACAACCTTAAATGGAAATATTTCCTTTTAAAACGGAATGTATTCACTTTTGCTTTTCCGTTACCGTGAATGTTAGTTCTTTTATAGTTACAATAAGGTATGTGTTTTTTTCATCAATATTTGCTTGCGTTACTATATTTTGATTGTCTTTCTTTATAAGCAGTTTAAAATCTCCGACGGTCGTTTTCAAATAATTTTTTTGGGATAGTATCATTTTAATTATTAAGATTGTAAGAAAATAGTTATTAAATCTAGTAAGAAACTTGACTTGAAAAGCAATTTCTTTGATGAGTAAAAACATTTAAAATTTTTTTTTTTAACTAGCTATTTGATGTCAAATATTTTAATGTATAATAAACATAAAAGCGTTTAAAATAACTGCCTACGTTTTATATAATACGTCATTACAAAATACATTTCCATTAAATGTTTCGTTCTAACGCCATATCATAACTGTTCTGACGGTGGAAGCATTTCGGACGTGTTTTAAATACATATCTCCATAAAGTTTTCATTATTTACTCTTAACAGCTGTGTGCTCATTTAATGAAGTTGCACAATTTCCGCTATGGGGGCTCTTTTTTAGTGGGACATAAAGGCTCAAATTTCCATGGTGAAACAATTATTTGCCATCATCAGCAGAGCTCAGGGCTGGAGCCCGGCCCGGCATAAACTCAAAATGGGTTAGCTTAAGTCGGCCGGCCGGTAATAAAGCCGCACCGAGGCGGGTTTAATGCAATTAGATTGAAAACAAGTCAAGACTCTCGTGTCCTTGCGGCCTGGCCAGTCAAAACTCTAAGACATCCTTGTGGCGCAAAGGAAAAACAAGTATTTTTTTATCGTCGCAGCTTAAACAGTCAAAACTCTGAAATAATCTTGTAATGCGGAGGTAAAAAGAGTCTACATTATTTTTGCAGACTGTCCTGTCATCTCTAATATACAATAATTCGTGGTTCAGAAGTAAGATTAGGCTGGATTCGATGTATAACAATTTAAAACCTTTGTGTTATTGCAGTCTGGCTAATCAAAACCTTGAAATAGCTAGGTTGTGTTGTGGTGCAGAGGTAAAGTTAAGTAACTTTAAAATGCATCTATATGCCTCCTATCTTGAGCTACAGAAGTAAGACTGTGTTAAGCTAGATATTACTGAAAACAATTCGAATCTTCCGTGTCCGTGCAGTTTAACCGGCTGAAACTTTAAAAAAAAATCAATTTACATTTTAACTTTGTAGTGTAGAGGTTATGTTAGATTAGATACTTTGACTCGCAAATACATCAAAATCAATCACTGCCAATTAAATGATGCATTAGTCAACCAGTGAGCATTTTAATTTTGATTTATTTTGATTGAGTGGCTAGCATGCGCCATAAGCCCCAAGCTACTCGTTGTTATTCTGTTAGAAATGAATGTTTACCTTTTTCAGCTGAGCGTTATTTAAAGTTAGCAATTCAATTAATTTAATTCGCTTTTTTGTCCTCGTTCCACGGGGACCGGCTGAAGGATTATGAAAAGGTCGGCTCGGCTCTCGTTCTCTCGTGTACTTAACGTTTCTTAGTTTTTAAGATAAACAATCTTCCTCTATTGAGTTAGTTAATAAGGTAGAGTTACTTCCACGGCGGAACGATCCGTATAACACAATAGGAACCCAAGTGTTTTTAACCTAATTCCACTTTGTACATTTAAGCAAGTACTCCATTGTTAATTTCTTTTGCTTTTCGCCAAACTTCCTTTCATTTATACATAATAAAACAATATTATTTTTAATATAAAGTGTTACAAATGTATATTCTAGACGATCTATTGATTTTATTCAAAGAATTTTTAAATAACACTACCCGCGATAATTAATGTGCTAACTGATTTATTTGACTTGTGTAACGAGATTCATTATAATACATTTTTTTAAACTCTCCTGTTATACTCGGCAGTATCTCTTTGGCAAAATGGATGGACTCTGTTCCTAGTATAATTTCGATGTAACTCTCCATAATAGCGAAAATAAAATGGACGTTCTCGTCTTGCCGAATATCTTTCGTTGGGAGATATACAGCTCAGTAAATTGCTTGTAATTTTTCAAATAGGCCCAGCCCCATATATGAATCACAAAACAATATTCTGGGCGGTGTTCGCGATTAGATTTCCATGAAATAGTATTTTAGTAAAATCTACGCATTATGGCAAAGCATATAGCAAGAAAAATTGTGTAATTATTACGACATACTGCTTTTAAAAATGTTTATCTGACAAAAAGAGACTTTACCATTTGTCCCAATATACCAAAGATGAAAAGGTTGAGGTTTTATTTTAATTATTTATGCTAACTAAACAGTAAAATGTGTTTATTCAAATCTTCTAAATAAACATTTGATTTAAAGTTTAACACTATTCATTTTATCATTATTTCTCTTTGCTATTTCTCTTTAATATATAACTTTGCTGTGCGATTATTTTTAGAAAAAACAATTATGCTATAAATTATTGTAAAAAAAAATGTAAGAAATACATCTGTCAGTTTAAAAAAAAAAAACTCATATTTGGGAACATTTGTTTTAATCACATTGCTTTGTGATTTATTTAATAACTTTGCAGACATTTTCGAATCGCGTGCTTTGAACTTACTAAATCTAAATAGACTTATTTTATATATAGCCAGAATTAAACCTTGTAATCGAGCTTACTTTCCTAGCATTTTCTTTCGCTTTCTTTAAATAGTCTTCTCTATTAAATTATTTTCTCTTTACTCTATGCTTCTTACATATCTGTGTTTACTGCCCTACTTTGTCTCCTCCACACAACAATGGCACATACTATTCTTACTAGGAACTTATAAAATAAATTTACGTACTAATAATACTTTTAATGTATACATAAAAACTTATGACGTAGATCGTTTATATATCGTCCGACATGTTTAAAAATAGCGCAAATATTTATATTATAACAAACCAGTGAATTGAATTAATATCCTCGCTATTTCTAGCTTAGAAAAGTAATCATATTTTATTTTGAAACGAAGCCTGTGATCAAAAATAGATTTAATTTGCTAAAAATACCTTAATAACTTCCTACGAGTATTCTGGTTTTTCACGCTTATTTCAACAAAATTAGATTGTTGGACGACTACATTTTTTCTCACAAAATATTACATAATTAAAAAAGTACTTTCAAGTTGTTATTACATAATCGTATTACTGATAAAAAAAAAAGTATTACATCCTTCCTCATAAATATAAATTTAAAAAAGTTTGTATCGTAAAAAATGTTATCGTAACCTTTTATAACAACGCAATTTCTACAACTCGCTGAGTGTATAATATTCTACTATACTCTCTCTCTCCCTCTCTCAATTTTTACGGCAAGCGATTTAATATGATAAATAAAAGTTTAAATTCTACGTACGATGTGATAAGCTTACAATTCGAGAGTTACCCTCGAATTTACAATGCTGATGTAGCGAGGAAACCCCTCTGAGGTATTCTCGATAAGTAGTTGCATCCCGTCTTATGTATCTCTTGAGACTTGCACGGCATTTTTTCGTGAGAGGCTTTTTAATGTTACAACTGCAGTGCGATGCACTGGTGCAGACGTGGGGAGAGTTACCAGCCGAGGTGTTGTATGAAGCAGCCTCGGTTTTGTTCAGGGCGGGAGATATCAGCCTGCGCTGTATATGTGCTCTACGTACGGGCACTCTGTGTCTAGTGTGCACGGCCGACACGTCATTGTTCTCGCTGGAAACAAACGAATGAAAAAGGAATGCCTCCGCCTCGGTGACTGGAGCATTATCCTGCAGAGGATACAGCTAGACAAACTGTCTTTCAAGTTTCTTATTAGTGGAGTAGCTTTTTTTTACGTAAAAGTGACACGTAACGCCGTGTTCAAAACACAATTTTATTTTAGCGAAATAATTACTACGATATAATGATATCCGATACATGATAGTGGTAAAAAATATTTTCTTTACTCTAGAGCTAAAATCAATTATTTGGATCTCGCCAACCACAGGCTACGTGTACGTTTTTCTGTTTAAATATTGTACTATAAGCAGTATTTATTTACATGTTATATTTCTCAATATAAACATCTCTGTACACAATCTTTGATAATATCCGAAGTTTCAACATCCTTTTAAATTCTAGAAGCTATCTGCGTAGATAAAGTTCAGGGAATTCTTTTCATGCGGAGTTACTCATTCTAGTTTAAGAAAACATCGGGGCATCTGTGCTTTATCAAAAAGACTTGACGTGGTATAAGGACTGCTTTGCCGGATGTGTGTCGAATGAAATGTTTTGTCTGTTCCTACTGCTAGAATACCTATTCTAACAAACAATGCCAATCGCTCTATAAACAGAACTTGTTGAATAAAATAAACATCAACTATCGTGTATAAATAATGTTTGAATATTTATATTAAATATTTTATAATAATAAATAATATCATAAAATACTCGAAATTATTGTTAGTTATTTTGATATGTAGCATTGTCATTGATTGGATTTGATGAAGGCCTTTAAAAACAGCTCTCGCTTTAAATTTAAGCTATATTAATGTTACATCAATTCAAAGCGACATTAGGTTTGTCACTTTTTCCAGAGGTTCAGGGTTTTCATAATGCTTAATTATTCCTTGGTTGTTTCACATAGCTAAAATCAAGAATAATGAAACTGTCAAGTAAAATTAGTCACACAGACTAGCTTATGGTCTTTTCAAATACAATTTAGGGTCAACGTTTGCACGGGATCAAATCTGCTTAATTTTTAATATAAATTAAAATCCAGGCTAATCCGCAAGGATACGGCGCACAGCTCAGTCTAGAATCTTCCAAATGAAACAATAATGTAACAAAGAAAAAAAAATTGTGCATAAAAGTACAAAATGAATAACAAAAACTTGTCTCAGTTATAATTTGTTTTTTTTTATTATTTTTTTTATAATTTTCATTAGTCGAGATTTATACCCCGTACATAGTATAATCAGAACTCCCCGCTTTTGCTCGCAGCAAGAAGTGCCTTGGCCCGTTTATTAGTTCCTTAATATTTACAGAATAACGTGATTACGTCGAGGAGTTTCACTGCAGGAGCCTAGATTATTCACCAAGGTTTAATGTCAGGAGCTAAGATGCGGTCTACCGTAATACAGTCCGACTAATGCCTCGACTTCGCGCAAAGAGCATGACTCGGTGTACTACGTATGCCAGTTTGCTGAAATCATTTTGGGCAATTGACTACATAAGCAAGGAAACATATAACTTAATTATCCCCGCATATTAATTAAATCCGAACCTAACGTAACCTAAGTTCATTCTTACTATCTTCATTGTGTTATTGTAGGGAATTATTTATGAACCACAGGATGTGTTCTGTAAACGAAGGATATAACGATAGTTTATATATAATTTAATATTACAATGTGAAAACATAACCATAAACATTAATTTAAAACTTAAATCACATATAATCATTTAAAAGCTTCACATTAAAATAAAAAAAAATACTCTATTGCAGTTGCTGAAAAATATACTCACTTAAATTATTTAGGTATGTTTCTTATCAAAATAAAATAAATTATTTAAAAATAATGCTTAAATATTTATATTCTTGAGGATTAAAAATATTTCGTGGCTATTCTTCTAAAATAAACTCGTGAATAATAAGCAGCACTATATATCAGCAGATAAAAAAAAACATAATAGCCACTTAATAAGACTTACCTCATAATGTATTGCAATTACTAGGCCTTTAACGCAAAACCGGCGCCAAGTGAATTACTTCAACGAAATTTAAAAAAATGTAAACGTTTTTTAAGTTGTTTACAAGTTCATTTTACGCATTATCTCACTGATCCATAATTTATGCCGGGTACTGGACGAGCATAAAATAAATTCCACACAGAGCACTGACACCGCGGCGGCCGCGGGGTGGATCGCGGGGAGGATCGCGGGGAGAATCGCGGGGTGGCCGCGCCCGCGTTATATGGGCCCCCGTAGTCTACTTGTGGCAGCGCCGTGCGCTCCGGCCTTGTATTCCTACTCCATGGTGCAACCCTCAAACTTTAACCATCGACTGCGTTATCTTATTCTCGGCACTTTACCCCCTTCACATATGTTAGTACAGTGGCGTGTGGTCCGAACACTAAGTAAATCATTTTTATAGTTATTTCGTCTTTCTTCCGAAAGGCATTCGTATATTTTTATTTTTGGATAAACTTTGTGTACTTATGTTTACTATCTGCGAAAATACTTCTTATTTTATATTAGATATATATTAAAATCGCCCAGTTTTGTTGTTTTTTTTTTTTCTTCAAATTTTATATTTCTGGCTACATTACAGTTTTTTAAACTTCATATCAACTTATTTTATCAGTGTGTTTTGGACACTCCGAGATATTTTCGGTTTTTATTCACAAAGTATGAATGTTTGAAGACAACTGCTCTGGGAAGTAATGCTTACATTCAGATTCAAGCCATGTTGGTGGGGCGGGTGGTGTATGGCCACACTTTCTTCCTTTTACGGCACCGCCGCGGTATGAGGGGTGAGTCCCGCGTGCTGTTGTTCGCGTTATGGTTACAGTACGGCGGGGACCGCCATAGCTCAGCGCCGCAGAGCTGTCCGGACAACTCGGCTCCCTTGAAATACTATGGAAATTGGTTCGAATAAAATACAAGGGTTTAGAAACTGAAACAGACTTACTCCTGCCTCTAGAGTTTTGTAGTAGTTAGTATATGTATATTTCAAATAAATTTTATTATATCTACTGATTTATTAACACTACAATTTATTTATCTTTTAAAATAGTTCAATTTTATAATTTCAAGATATATTAAAGTTAAAAAAAAAAACTCAATTTTAAGCATATATTTTTAGCATTCATTTTATCCCAGATTAACTCGACAAAATTTAGAGCCTATTTAACTATATGTTGTGATATGATAAATATATTCGATTCTCCGTTAGTCTTGTGACTAACGACTTATGTTTAGCTTTGTTTTATCTCAGAACTCTAACTTAAAATATTAATCTCGGCGCATTAAGGCAGTTGCTTTATTGCGTTTCAAATATCTCACAAGCACAAAGCTGCTCTGGTAGTAAGTCATGGGCGCTTTCATTCCCGGAAGGCAGCATCCCTTAAGCCTCCAGCTGATAAGCCTCGAGGAAGCTGCTTGTTGGTACAATGGAGACCATTGCTCATCAGCAGGATGCGATGTGAGATGCGAGGACCTCATATCTCCGACTCCGCGACTCCCCATCTCAAGGATGGCCGCCGGGGGTGTAAGCTGCGAGATTGAAATGTTTGTATTGTGCGATCTTGAATGATAAATGTTGACTTCAATACCGTATTAGGATAAAGCTTTGTATAATTCACACATGAACTCCAAATTATTACATTACATTCGCTTTATCTACTATACAATTAATTTCAATAAATAAAATAAAATATATCTGCAAAAGAGATATTTAAGCAAACTCCAAAAATATTTTTTTATCAAATAAAAAATAAATTCAATTAAACTCTCAACGTAAAGAGTTTCCGTGCTATTGTATTTGTTGTTTGATTTTAATCAAATAACGCAAAGTCACCACATAAAAGGTATTCAGAAGAACCTTCCCATTACATTTCATTGTGTCGAGATTGAGAGTTCCTTCCACAAATGACCTAACTTAATAGGTATTATATATTTTAATTTGACGATCACATTACAAAAACATCAACGTTGCGGTATATTTGTGATGAAACCAAAGGACCTTCGTATCTTTCAAACAATAACCGAGCGAACACAACCAAAACACTCTGACAACACTCGACATTATAAATTGGCATTTCATGACGTTTGTATTGACTCTGCTAAGTCCTATTTCCCTAACTACCCTCAGGTTTTGTTTAGGGTGGGTCCGCACCTTCAAATGTTTTGGGGTGATACCAGATGGGGATGTTTGTCCACGTACTTGCCTTTACAAATACTACTCTTAAAAGTGGGTCTAAAATTGTCATGGTGAGAAATACAGACCACGCCAAAGCCATTTATTTAAACATTAATTTCAAAAGAAAGATTCTCCTCATCATTTCAAATTGCCTTTACTCAGTGAGAATATTTTTATTTTGCAATATGATCAAATATTATTTAATACGTTTGAATAAATTTCATATCTTTATGTTTTGTAATATTTGTAAAAGTGCACCCAAAAACCCATAATTTATATGAAGGAACAAATTTATATGAAAGGTCACTTTTGGATGGTTGTAATAATATTTTGTAATTATTTATTTTACCAGGTCTTTATTGTCGTTGGCCCAGACTTGGCCTATTATTTGTCATCTCTCCATATTATTATAAAGCCTCGATCACAGTGAACCGCCTCTCTAATAGAACAAGCCGGGCCGCACATAACGTATGGGACTTTTGGGAATAATGCACAAGTTTAAGTTTTTAAGTCATCAATAATTTGAATTATTAAACTTTGTGGCTTGAACAAAACGCCAGTAAAAACATATGCAGACTAGGCCAATGAATTCTTTGAGCAAAAATATTTATTTAATCTACTGCTTTTTTTTAAATATAGGTAAGTATTCTTATTAACATTTCAATTTATTACAAGTGAGCTTTAATAGAACTTTTTATTTGTTATGTGACTACACATTCCCTATTATAAAATTTTTGCCAACATATCACATTTAAGTATATTCAAATAAAATTTATCAACTTTGAAATAAAAATTGTAAAATATGTATGTATTACTAATTATGGCTTAACAGAATCGATAATTATTCATAACAATAATAATTGAAATAAATAGTTTTAAAAAATACCCGTATCTATGAATTTTTTTTGAAAACCCCGTCATTTTTCATGATGCAGGATAAAAATATAAATAAAATGCGTGCTTTTATCTACAACCATTGAAATTCCATAGTAGCATCAGAATAGTTATTTTACCAAATGTATTCCATGGAAATGGAATACATAAAAATATATGGTTTATTTTCACTATAGGTAATGTCAAGAGCAACAATTACAAGTGCTTACTAGCAGATTTATTTTTACTGCATTCCATAGAGGTTGTAGTCATTGTTCGCAATGTACATAGTAAAACGAACCATTTGTAAATCAACTGGATAAATAATTAAAATATATTGGTTTTACATCAATTACTATCAGTAAAATAAAATTATTTAAATAAGCATTTTTTATCTGTTTGTCATTGTGGTATCCAAATTTTACAATTTCCGATACCAGTTAATATGAAAAATATGATAATGTTTAGAATTGAACTTTAGCGTATTTCTACTGCGTGCATTCTCAAAGATGTAAAAAGACTTCAGCATCAACTAGAGGCTTGATTAAAAAAAAATCAAGTCAATGAATCATTCTATTGAATTATTTAGCACCGTTCTGTGAGTCGCGAGTAGCCCATTACAATAGTAATTTAATCAAAAATGAAGTTATCATCCATATTTCCGGTGCGTCTGGAATGTTCTGACCGCAGTTTGGAAAAAGGACAACCCACTCTTGCGATAAGCCTAGCCGGAAGGGGATGTCTTATCACAAAGCGACTCTTCCCGTGATTGGCCTGGCAATCGTCAGGCCACGTGACTCCGCGTCCATATCCTGTCGACAACGACCCAAACGTTAGTAATGATTATGAAATTTAGAGGATATTTTTTATTATTTTTACACTAACCTAACTCAATGGACGAAGTGTGATGCAACCAATTTTTTGAATTAAAACATATTTTTTATGTATAAAGAATTGTTGTTTTATTATTAAAACCTAATTTCGTGTTTCTAAGCAATTATTTTTTTAATTTTAGTAGCAGAAAGCATAAATAACTGTCATGTGTACGATTAAATTAAATTAATATTTAACTTATTTTTAAAACTAATTAAAAGACCGCAGACTAAAGACACGTAAGTTTTTTTTTTGCTAATAAACGCAAAATAAAATTATAAACAATATAAATCACTTGGTTTTTAGTTATGTGTGTAGAATTTTTTAGAAAGAATAAATAATTAGTTGACAATATTGTATTTAAGATTCATGAAATTTAATTATTTGAGACTTCTTAAAATTTGATTTTGACTCATTAATAAAATATTTTATTTTTAATCTACTATGTTTTGAATATCAGCCATTAACACTTAATTACCTCCATTCAACAAGCCATTGTCTCGTCGCGTCCCCCTGCGCTCCTAGATCACAATCTGCCCGGCAAGTTCATCCATCATAACAAAAGTGATGATGATTTGTGAATTAAGCACCTGACACCTGCGCCGGGCGAGGTGCAGTTTACCAGAGCCCCCCCCGCAAGGTGTGGATTTCACCTGCCGAACGTAAACAGCGATTAAGCCGGGTTTCGTACAGAAACGTCCGGATTGTGTTTATTACCATGGGATCGGTGTTATTGTAATGCTTTTGAATGATGCATTTCATTTTGATTGATTTAAATATTTGAAATTCATTGTTTTCACCTCTTGAATACTAAACGATTTAAGCCGCATTTCCTACCGATTCAAATAGAATACTAATTCTATTTATATTGCAACCGCATTGAATTTCATTCCTATAATAATAGTAAAGCGAATGTCTCACAATTATTGTGTTCGTTGGAAATTTTATATTATATAGCATATTATGAATTACATAATATTAACAAATATGCTTTAAATAATCAATATTATTGACAGAGAGTAATTGGTAGAATTCTATTTTAATATTTTAAATAAAATAAAACTAAATTTGCGAAACCAATCACCAATAAAAAAAACATGTGGAAAAATCACAAAAATGAATAATTTTATTTTTTTTTAAAATATGCTTTATATATTATAATTATAAATCTAATAACATTTTATAGCGTCAAAACACGTTTTAAACTAACTAAACCTACAAGTACCTATTTTTTATACCTAGCCACAGTTTGTTTTAAATTTAATTACAGAATATATAAATATTTACCCTAGAACCCTGAGTAAAGCACTACTAATACGTGTAATGATGCAAACTATTTCGTGCATACTCTGTAACAAGCCATAGTTGCGATGTTCACGGGGATCTACCGTAATGTTCAAAATACCCATAAACCTTGATTATGACCCGTCCGGTATCGAACCAGATCCCCTTAGGAATATGATTGGATTAAAATTCTCAAATGATGCAAGCAAACACTGCGGGTTTCAGTGTTCCTACCTTGGAGCTTAGTTAAAAAGCTGTAAGCGGGCCGCTGAAATGCAATTTTCAGGCGCGTCGGAATTTGCTGAAAATGCACTACGTAACGTGACTCAACGAAATAACTGAAAACTTTTAAGAGTATTTTGTACATATTATCCAACATGATTTTTTAAAACATTACTTATGCTTTTAGATTTGTAATCTTTCTAATTATACCTATTGCCAATTTACACAGAATTCCGATAGAAAAAAATTTGACGCATTAAAATACTTAATATTAGATTTTTTATATTTATGACAATGTACACATAAAAATCATACTGGTGGTTTGTTTTGATTAGCTGTTTTATTAAATCAATGCATATATATTTGGATGTTTAATAAATTTTAAAAAAACTATATGGCCGGGTGGTTTCAAGAAGACCGTGAACGTTAAAAACAACGGTATGAAATATATGTACGTACTATTGATTTCACATTAAAAAGACAAGCGCTTACCTTTCTCAACACGAGTATTAGTACTATTTCGGGCTATCGTTCGATCTGAACCCGTTCCCTTATCTGTGAGTGTATTTCAGCGAGCCTTTAAACCGGTTAATTGACGTTTTGGGCTCGTTTCAGCTCGGATTTACTCCCCGCTGACTGATCACGCCACCTGAAGCTATCCGGCGATCAGGAGGCCGGCGCATGGAGCCTCTGCGGTAATTGAGTTTTTAAATTTATTTTTAAAGAAAAAACTCCAAAGCGTGCTTCACCCATTCCACGTGGGAGTGAGTGGCGTGCCTGGTGCAATATGCAGCGGCAGCAGGCACGAAGTACGACTTATATTTAAAATAATAGCAATTAATGCTGTATTATTCAACATACATAATATCCATAATTATACCGGTTTGGATATAAATATATGCAATATTGAGTGACCTAATAGTTTTCACGCGAATTTATTACAAAGAATTCAAATGTTCCGAGCTTATATAATACATAATCAAGAGGTCATTGAACTCCTCAGTTGAACTGATAGTACCCAGTATGAATTCAGTACATTAAAAGATAATGTGGGCTTATTTTTAAATAAAACTTATCACTAGTATTTAAACACTTAGTTTGAATGCTAGTCAAATAAATAACAAATGCGATAAATTTATAAAATAGTAAATATTTTGTTGCATTGAAACAAGTTTTTGAATAAAGTAAAGACTAAGTTGCAAATGCATTTTCCGGCGTCAGCCTCTATTTTTGCTGCATACAAAGTGATGCCTTTTTAACGTCTCTCATTTTCCTGTACTTCTTAATGGATGTGAATCATGACACCTGATAAAAGTTAGAGAGTGCGCTGTCTCCGTAAAAATACACACTGTCACACAATACATATTTTAAAAGTCTCTTGTGAAACTTGACAACGAGCTAAGACTTGAAAACCATGTTATATATTTTATTATATATATCTTTAATTAATACAAATAATTTAAAAAACAAAAAAAACATGCCGTGTTACTACTTATTGTAGACTAATCTGAAATAAACGTGAACCTAATTACGTATATCAGAGTAGCGATAGAACCAAGAGTCAATAGTTTAATCTTAGATCCGAAAAGCAAATATCAGAAACTCAGCCTTTATAAGAAATCTTAATAACTCTTGTAGATTATTAATCCTTGCAAACAAGACTGATATTATTACACTTACAACAGTGAATCAAGAAAATTGTGAATATAATAATTACACGGTTTAATAAATTTATGAATTGTACATAAAAAAAATAGTTTTTTTTATAACTAATGTTTCACTCATATACCTAAAAAAATACTTAAAATCGTAGCATGATTCAAAATCAGCTTTCAGCCTGATAACCTCTAATGCTTGTATCGCGCTCGCTTCCTGTTATTCGTGGGCCATATTTGTTCATTCTGCAGCTGAGAGTAATCTGACAAACTGCAGTGGCACTTTATCTCCGCGAACAGGCCCGCCCGTATCAGCGCGACACATCCGCTCTCGGTCGGCCATTCTGTAACACCTATTTATAACAAAATACGTTTTGTGAATCCCGACTCTGTGCAAGCCTACCGGTCGCAATCCACTGGCCAAAATTCATAGTCACTCGCACTACTTCACTGAAAATGCCACTTTCGTCACAATTCAATGCTGATTCTTTATTAAATCGAATTGCATTAAAATCGTAATTTTATTATATTATCAAGGTAAATGGAGCTGTGAAGCTATAACAGTATAATAAAATAACCTTAGAAACTCAAACAGCAATATTGCTATTTTTTTGTGATATTGCACTCACGATAATTTAAAAACATATGTCTTTGTGGATCATGTGTTTCCTGAATCGTTTTAATAATAAATTTATGTATATATAGCTTAGCTTTCTCTCGTCATACAACTTAAGAAACTATTTATAACAATTAAAAACACAAGACGTTTTTAACTTGCTTAGAAGTGTGCATTGATTTCTCGTATTCAATTTGACGTTGTAACAATAATATTTCCAGTAAAGTTAAAAACATTAAATATGAGTTCATTTGTATGAGCTGAATGTCGCTGAATTAGGGAGGTTAACTTGGTCCAATGGTTTTGTGAAGTAAGGCCAGGACTTGAGTAAAACACCAGCTGAAGCACGTCCCGCCGCCCCTCATAGGCCAGAATTTCTGAATTTCGCATTCTCTCCTGTACTCGAGTATCTTTATTGTGCTCCCATATAATGTGGAGCGGAGGGAATACGTCCGCTGAATGTAGGACAGGTAAGTAGCTTATACTATTGTGATTGTTTGTGTCGTGGGCACGGGCTTGAGGGGGAAAAAAACGACGGGGGTTGGTTTTTGTTGTTGGCTGAGCATACGCGGTAAGTTGCTTTTTTATATTTGTATAAATACAAGAATATAAGGCAGTGGGATATTTCCATGACATGACTTGTTTTACCATTTGCGTACCTAAGAAATCTCAATTATATAAATAAATATAAAATTGGTTTTATATATTATGTATGAGAATATTTTTAAACTTTCTAAAATTTACATAGTATATTGAATATTGCATAAAATACACTGCCACGCAATTTAGTAATTATTCCATATGTTTGTGATATTATTCATAATGTGAATTCACATAAATGATTGAAAGACAATTAGCTTTGCTATAATATCTATGCGTATTGTCAATAATTGCAGCTTCTTTTTTGTTCTTTCTGAATCGACGAAAACAAACAAGAGCAACCAACCATACAAAAAAAACATAACTCACATAAAATAAATTATCTACTTCTGTCGAGACTCAAACTTGCAATGAACGTAGGAAAAGTTATTAACTCCGCAATACGAATAATGCGATCCTTACTGAGATAGAAAACGCACAATACAAACCACCTTCTATTTAACGGGTCCATGCTATGCCATCGCTGGTGTATTTGCGGTTTCTTATTTTCTGTCTTGAAGGGGTTCTACGAATTTCCATAGCTGATTTCAACGGGCTCAGTTCACATGGTGTATTCTATAAAACTTAATTTGATTATGCGATGATTTTGTTTCCTTTGTCGCATATACGGTTCACGAGACTCAGGTATTATCAATATCACAACGTTATCAGTTGTGATATTGAGTTCAGTATGTATTCAATACACAACAGTACTTAACAAATGATTTCGAGTTCACAGATAGACATCCTTAAACAACTAAATGTTGTTGATAAACATTTTTACAAATACAAGAATTTCTATTTATAGATATCATTATCAATATATTATATTAGGGTATTTTTTTTCACCCCTATGAAAAAAGTGACTTATCATGTTTGCATGAATAAAATTAAATAGTAAAAATACTGAATCTTTAAATACTCCACATAAAATAGGAACGTATAATTTTTTTTTAAATATAGATAAGGGTAATTTTTAGAATGTAATTTTGTTTTGTTAGGTTATAGCTTTAACCTATACTTATCGTTGTGTTTTTTTTAGAGAATATAATAAATATGCATTTCTCTATGAAGTACCAAGTAATAACCCTAATTATGTTAAGAAATATTATGATTTCTTTTATCGAATAAATGAAAATATTATATTATTAAAAGTCATGCGAAATCCTCACGATCTCACTTTAAAGTTGTTACGTGACGCCCTCGTCCGCGGCGGGTTAATAAAAGTGCAGGGAGTGTTTGGCTTCCACCTCAGACGGAAGTAAAATGGCCGACTCAGCGGGCGGCTTCCCGAGGGCGAGCGCTTCTAACTAGCCGCAAGATCTCAGATACTCTTAATTCCTGACTCGGCCCCGCCGGAAATGTCGGATCTAGCGAACTGTCGAGATCCCACCGACTCCGCGCCGCTGAGCCTTCTGGGTTTCGTTTTATTTTGTTCCTCGATTTAATTTGCACTAAAACTACTGCAGAGGAAGATTCCCAACGGAAATTTCTCATTGAGTACACAATAGACTTTGATTTAAAGTTTGTACTTTAATTAGTTATACATGTAAATTAAATGAATTCGTTTTAAAATCACACAATCATTCATTATTATTACCATTAAAGTTTTCATATAAATTGTGAGTGTATACTGATGACTAATTTTATTTAAATAATACACAAAGCGTATTTACAGAAGCATAACCTTAAATAGTGGAATAAAGTCTATTTTAAAATTTTGCAAACGTGGATAGTAAAAATAAAAGAATCTATTCAGTTGTTCATAGCGCATTTCGTTCGGACAGTAGCATTCGATTCCGGTGGTCTCGATGACCCACTTGAGTCCCTCACGCTGGAAGACAAAGCAAATAATTCGTCCGGAGCTCAAATATTTAAGAGCCGCCGCGATGATCGCCTGCAGCGCCCGCCACACTGTCAGGCCAAATAAAAAATGCAAACTGAATCCTCGGGTTAGGAATATGGGTTAAAAGCTCGCTTCAAACGGTCTGTCACGTTCTGTTCTCATTTTCTGGCGTTTTATCAGAGAGATGCACGTGTCTCTATGTAAATTGAGAGAAATATCATCCGCATTGAGTGGGCTCTGTGTATTCAAGGCAGATTTGGAATAATCCGTTTGAGAACATAATCTACTAAAATACATGTATTTTTAATTCATTTTTATAATACCTCTTCTCTTCCGTTTAAATTGCGTTTTATTTTTATCTCGCGTATTTATATCTAAACCTATCCTAGCCCTCCAGAACAAAGGAGTATTGAACTGATCGAGCTATAAGCTTTACAGAGCCATCCATCTCAGTCAAATTGCAAAAAAAAAACAAAGGCAACACACAATAAACTGTTATCATTTTATTATAAAGTATTTTCTAAGAATACTTTTGGAAAATAGAAGAGCTTTTTATAGCTTTTTCTAGATTTGTAAAGAATCCCGGCTACTGAAAAAAAAAATGACAAACGTAGACGACTTAACGGAATTAAAGGAACTTGAACCCTGGCTTAGACAACCAATTTCAGCTTAAGACTGCAGTGGGCAGATACCTGGGGATGCCAAAAAACAGAGACTCGCCAGACTTTAAAATACAGGACTTCGTTCCCTGAAATTTTATTATCTCTCAAAGACTTCGTTCCAAAATTAGTTTTTTTTTTTTTTAATAAAAAAGATTTCATTAGATTGATTGATGACAGTCTGGAACGTACAAGTTATAATACATTTTTTTAATTAAAAATAGTTATCCATAACTTCTATATTTTATGCGATCACCTATTTAATACGACCCATTGCAGATTGATTGCATGCTTATTATTGTTTTAAATGTGACATACGTTTAATGATTTAATATTTTTTTGTTTGGAATAGGTCATTTTTTCACTAGTTACATTCATAGAAATATAATATATAAATGTAAAATATGTGATACGGCAGATAAACGTGTATTACACACACGTATTAAAAATCAAAATTAAATTTTACAGAAAAGACCGTATCTGCGTTGACTTATAAAATGATTTATTATTTTTCCATAAAATATACTCTCGAAAAAAATTATTAAGTCAATATACAAATAACCCAATTCACTCTTGTTGGTGCAGAAATCTGAAGCCTTCAGTCATAGCTCTATACCAACAGTTTTTCAAGAACGTCTAATAGTGTTCTCCGGTGGGCACTAGAGACTGCCGGCAGCACCTTTCCCGACAGTTCCGTGCTCTATCAGGAGTTTTCTTCTCATCATGTAAGGTATCTTCATTTCTGTACTGTTCACTTCAAAACTCTGCTGAGGAGACCTTTTAAGAGAGTATTTCTCGACGTTGACTATTCTACCACTTCTCTTTAAATCAAAATTCAACAAATTAAATAAAAACAAAATAGACATTACATTTAGAAATAATCTTAATTGACAAATAATTTTATTTGAAATTTTAGAAACTGCATTTAATTTTTAAAAAATACTTTTCTTATTTACTTTGATCAAAAAAGCTACATTTGATATAGTTTATTTTGATAAATTACTTATCTTATTATACTATCCATTTTTGCTATACATGTGAACCCATTTAATTTTATTCACAAGTTATAAAATAAAAGACTCAAATAATAACACGTGTACAAAATTTTTTGCATAAAACTCCTCAATTATCATATTAGAATTCAGAAGTTTTATCCACACCATTATAATGTCCAATTTTTTGTAAAATTCAGTTTTGACTAAATTCAATGATTTCACAATATGGTTTCATGCTCAGGAATCAATAATTTATTAAAAAAACTTAATCTTAAATCGTAATTAATCTTCATTTTTCTCTTTTTGCTTTTATTCTTATAAAACCATTCTTTGAACGTCCTGTCAAAGTCCTTATTTAATCAGTGCACCCCCAGGACATAAACACAATCAACAAATGGACACAACGGGAATGAAAAAACTTTTCTGAAAAAATCTTTCCCTTGGCGGGCTTGTTTATTGATATACCATCCGCTTTGATGAATGCACGGTCGTTATTTTTTCAGTATTTCCTTTTCATATTTTTTCAGAACTTCACTTTTAGGGCTGTACTCACTCTGCTATAGCTGACTTTTAACTTCTGATTGTACTAAACTATTTTTCATCTTATTGATTACTGTTTTATGTATCATTTGCGTATTTTCTCACAAAACCAATATATAAACGCAAAAGTTATAAAAATCTCATAATTTTTGTGAGTTTTATGTTTTCAATATTTTTTTTTTTGTAACGCAATCGAATGATAAAATAATACAAACTTTATATATTTCACATTAAAATTGTGACTAAAAAAGACAGCTTTTTTTTACTGAACAGATTTATGAATGATTCTATCAAATTTAAAAGAAATGCTCAAAAAAGGTTCAGCAGATCGATCTGGCGTAAATGTAAAATTAATTCGGGCAGCACCGAACCTCAATAATTTTGTAAGGTTCGCGCAAGAAACTGTTCCCAGAATTATTTCCCAATATTATTTATTGTGAAGTGTCTAGAATATGACGTTTTTCAGTAAAAAGGCGTCGGACGCCTGTGTATTTTGTTGAGCCATTACCATTTATCGCGGCAGCCGCGCCGATGCCCGCTTCGATATTCCCCGGGCGCCTTTATATTCATGTTTTCCCTTCGATCTCGGAAGAAGTGATACCGCCGCTTTCGTAAATAAAATTACATTGATATGCTTAGGTTGACCGTTTTGAATATCATGATATTATTTGATTTTTATATCCCCCGCCCTGGGCTTTTCCTCCGCGTAGGGTAATAGGCACGAAGATACTGGATTGCCATTCGAAACGGTCAGCCCTTTTACGAAAGAGCTCCCTATTTTTTGCCTCGCCCTGGAAACTCTTTCTAGCGTTATAAGGCGCAAAATATACGATAACGTTTTCGTAGAAAAGGGTATCACATATTGCGATACATATTTCTCCAATCGTTTCCCATAGTTTTTGACATTTTTATAATTCTTTGATAAAATATTCACGTGATAAAAAAACTTGCAATTCGAGCGCGTAAAATGTGAGAGACAAGCAGATCGTTTTATATAAATCAGTATAACCGTATACATTAAAATGCTTGTATACGAATGTATTAAATTATTTTGTATATGTATTAGGTTCCGCTATACAAAAGTACACGCTTTTGGTTTTTCATGTAAATCATTTTTACTAGATTATTAACATGAAATTGGTTCAATAAATTATTTAACTACGAAATACTTTTACAATAATAATTTTAATTTTGATAATATATTAACACCAAACAGACCTTATGAAAAATCTTATGTATATAGTCAAAATAAGATGCCTATAAAATATACTAAAATTCGCCACTTGAAAGTCATTAAGAGGTCACTTCAAAATGAATTATTTACAACGCATATTAGATAGCTTATAAATCAATCATCTTGAGATAAAGTTTCTTGTTTTATAATGACATTCAGTGAAATTTATTGCAATATTTTTTCATCAACAAAATCAAACATAAACATCTGCATAGCGTTGAAAAATATACACAAAGATGTTGAAAAGAGTACTATCAAAATAAAATAAGAGTTATTTAATATTTACCAATACCCAGGTACACAATCTGAGCTTCCGGAAGCCTTTGCAACATTCACCGCCAATGAAATCGTTCATAGCCAGCCATAAGCCCGCGCCGCGCTCGGCTGACGGCGCTTCCCACCCCGTACTGCGGCACAGTTTGCGACCTTTTAAAATTGACTGAATTTTTAATTTATGCCGTCATACACAGTACACTTTACAGCCCCCGCCAGCTGGCCGAGGGGGGACGTGTTTCAGTGATAGCCTACCCTTAAAATTACTCGAAAATAATGCCTGTTAACGAGCCTGTACGCTGCATGTACTTACACGTGTCGTTGTGGAGTATTTTTTATGCGACTGATTTAGTCCCGACGATGTAGATATTGTAAAGAGTATTGCATTTTAGCTACATATATTTTGTAAATTACCGCACTTTTGTATTAAAAATTTATATAATAAATTGTTTACGTCAGCACATTTTATCTTTATACATTGTTGTACTGCATATTTAATTTCAACTTACTTATATGTAACTTTTAAATTGTATAAAATAATTTATACTGATATAATGATATTGATATATTTTTTTAAAATACACTCACAATCTAATACTCCTTTGAATAAATGATGACTTCAATAGACATCGACCTAGAATAATTATTGCTAAAAATATCAATGAGTCTAAATAAATTACCAAGAATAAAATAACTACTATGAAGGTCTATGAAACTTAATATTCACGCAAAGAAAGTACAGAGGCTTAAGCCTTTGTTCAATAAAGAAAATATATAGATGGTTTATGTCTGCGAATAAAGATGAGGGGAACTGACCGTTAAACCAGGGACAAAGACCGAGCGAATAAGATGAGCATAAGTAACAGATGTGAATCCGCGGTTTCCTTTTGAGTTGAAAGTTATAACTTTAATTTATTTTACAGATAAAGTAAATTGAACAATTTCATAAGAACAGCTAACTTATATCTGCCGGGCGAAGATAGTATCGATAAATTCCGACATTCTTGGCGCGCTCTTCTCCCAATATATCAATTTATTATCTCATTCGAACATGACCCAAATACTCTGTTATAATTTGCCGAAGTTGTACGACTCGGAGTAACCCTTCGGAATGATTGTGCCGGCTCCCCTGAGCACTGCACCGTTAGGCTGAATAAGTGATGGCCGGGGCGCGTTCTTTAATAATTCACTGTAATCCGCGGTTTACTGGCCTTGTTCTGGAATTCAAAGGATTTTTCCCGAAATAAGTCGATATTTATGGAATAATAAACCGTGTTTCCTTTATGCTAGGTTTTTATTGAAAGAAAACCGCTGAATATTGTACGTGAAACTGCTTCGATATTGTGATTTATATAAATATTGATATGAAAACTCTAATGTTTAATTTAAATTCGGAAAGCAATTGAGTATCCAAATAAATAATCTTTAATTCTTATATGCATAAAAAACGTCTACACACACACACACACATATCTTATAACTTATACGAATACATTTTTGTTAAAACATTGTTGATTGCATAATACTCAAGAAAAGTTAAAAAAATAAATGTAGTTTTTAAATCATTGTAACTACGTTAAATTTTACCGACACCTCAACTAAAAAGTTGTTCGTATGTTTGCTAACTGGAACTCTATTGGCAGGTGAAAACAAGGGTACGTATGCCAGTTTTTGATGGCGTTGTTTTTTTATTATTTTGTCATAAAAATCTTTTTAGGCTTAGAATTTATCTGACGCTGCAGCAACTCCGGCAGACTCTCGCCTCGCGGGACATCCCGCGAGCAGCACTTGCCTGCTTTACACCGCTGCGCTGTTTTATGTATGTGTAGCGACAAGGTTTAATGGTTCCACTCGGCCATAAAGCAAACGATACTAGCCCGTAAAACCAATAACGCCAGCGCTTAATATCGCATGGGCTTTGAGCTAATTTGAAAGATTACCGTAGAATCACCGCGAATTATGTTCTAACTTGACAGACGAGTTTGTAAACAAAATGTCGGTCATTTGGCTGACACGAGATGTTCCTGAGTAATGCTTGTAAAAAAGTTTACATAACACGGGTTTCTAATCGGTATCCATAAAATACACACAGCACGTGCATTATTATTATAATGATACAAACTAAATTGTTTTGTTTGAAATTAACAAACGTTTACTCCACTTTATTTATTCTATCTGATATATCTTAAAAAATAAAATTCCTACGTTAATTGTCTAGTTTTAAACGGATCGAATAAAAAATACATAAAAAAACAAAAACATAGGCTCTCTCAAAATCTGCATATCACCTTCATGCTTGTGCCTGATGCACTCAAAAACCTATCACAGTCTAGGAGCGGGTGATATCGAATCGTAAATACAATTTGCGTCCGGATGACGCCTTCGCTCTGCCTTCCGTCAGTCGGTGTTACCTTCCAGCCCATTAGGATTTTTCACGTCTCTCCTCTCTATATTGGATTGAGGAATATCGGAGAATATCTAGAACATAATTTTAGATCGATGGATATTTCGATAAGGATTCTAGTCGTGTAGTGCCGTTGCTGTGTGGTGGGAAATGAAAATGAAGTCAGACGTTTCTGTTTTATTTTATCAATTCATTTATTATTCCTTATAATATATATCTATTAATTGATTGATTGATTTAATGTATTTTTTTTGTTAATGCGTATGTTTTGAAGAAAACAAACTATACGTTATTTAACAAGTTCATAAAATTCCTTTTATCAATCCATATCTAAACTTAATTTATTGAGGAAAAAATGGCATTTCAGTTTACAAATATCTTTATAGTGTCGATTTTAACATAGAGTAAAATCTAACCATAAGACTGTCAAAAATAATTTGTATCTTCTCACACAAATTCGTAATTTGAAAAATAAATGACAATATAATAAAAATAATCCTGTAGTATTGTATATGAACAAAAGGTTTATAAAAATTTGGAGAGAAAACGTTGCTTCTCTTTTAAGAAACTAAATCGTCGTTAAAACTTTTCCAAACGGATATAGTGTGTCTTGAGTAAAGACATATTTCTTATATTTAAGTAAGTCTTTTATATAGGAGATTTTCATATTCAATATGACATGGGTAATATCCAGTGATGGCTTTTATAATATGAAATATGACTCTTCTGCTATGAATAATACTAATAGTAGTAATCATTCTTAATTACATTTGATAATATAATTTTCATATTAATATGGCATTAAACAGCATCCTTCTATTCATTCCACTCACACAGTGATGCCAATGACAACCTACCAAGACGGAGTCAACACTCCGGAGTGGGCGGGTATATGTCTGGTGCGAGATGTACGTTAATTGCGGAAGCGATTTATTGTGATGACTGTACTCCATATATCATTGTTACTGATAGCGCGTCGGCATCATGTGACGACAATTTTTGAAGTACATTCATGGATGATTTGATTTGTTTGAAAGCAAATGACAAGTTTAATGATTGATTTCTTTAAATATTAGTTCAGTACATTTCAGTAATCGAAGTTACATTACTCCGTCGATTTCATTTCAAACAAAAATATTTTGCAATCCTTGTTTGGTTAAAAAAAAAAAAATTATATTAATTAATGGAGTATAGGGTTTTTTATATCAAATACGATAGATATGTGAATAGATTCGTGTTTTTTTTTTATTAGCTGTACAAAACTATTATTATTTATCTTAATCTCAAATAAAGAATTCGTTCATAAAAAAAACATATTTTTCTGTGTTATACTAACTGAATGTTGAATTTCAATGAGGATGTATTTCTTGGGTTGAATATTGCGAATGCCTATTAAAAATAGAACGCTAAAATTTAATATTCCTCGCACGGCACCGTTACTTACTGTGAAATGGAGAGGACGAAAAATCTGAATCTCTCACGAAAACACTGCCGGCGCAGAGGAGAAAAAAAAACTAGAATGTTTACCCGAGCTAAAAACATAACACTTTACACGGCAAAAAAATACATTTGCCGGTATTATAGCGTCTATTTGGAAGGCTAAGCCGGGCTTTAGAGACCCGCGGAATGAGTTTTCATTCACACTGCACCCCTCCCCAAGGCCACCCCTGTCCTGTACCGTCGTGGATTACGGTACAGCTAGATTTACACAGACTAGGAATTTTAATATAAAGTATGATAAAACCGTCGAAGGCCTAATATTTTTTTTAGTAAATAGGCATTGTTATCATTTTTTTATAAAATTACCACTTGACTGGAGATTATTCGGTTTTACGCATTACGTTCGTGTAAAGTTAAAGTAAATGCTTTTATACGAAATCATATATGCATTTAAAAAAAATGTAAGTCTACTGTAGTGAGCTTACTGAAGCGTAGTAAAGATAAATTATATTGACTCAAGTAAGAACCTACTCAATAAAACGCATTATACTTTTATATGTATGTAAAAACTTTTTGTTCTTCTATTCATGCTTAACTGGGTGCAGAGTGGGTTTTTTTTCACTAAGTATGAAATGATACAATTCAAAATAATCTGAAAGTATGCCTGAAAAAATTTACAAAGCTTTCATCCATTAACTTATAAAAACATATTTTAAACTTCACCTCGAGTAAAAAAGAAAGCTTCTGATTGATTGGAAGGCCAAAGTTTACAATGAAAAAAAATCATTCTAAAGTTCGCTTTTATTGCAGGCGACATCTTGAAAATATACTTTTGACCCTAAAAAGATTAAAAGCGAATACCAGTCGGCCAATTTCAAAATCTCCCGTTCTCGAGGGCGGGTTTCGCTTGATTTAGTATGAGAGAAAGGCTTGCACCTCCATTTTAGTGGCAGGGTTGGAATTTATGTTGCCGTTTTATGGCGAGATGCAAAGATTGGATATTGTGGAAGCACGTCCCTGAAAAGTCGTTATCTTTTATAATTTCCTCGCTAGAAAGGGTTTTCCAGATAATGTAGTTGTAAAAATATGCTGTGTCGTTATTTCAGTCTGGATTATACCCGCCCGAGTCTGACAAATAGGTGATCGTGGTAAAGTTTGAATACGTGCTACTAAAAGTGCATACTTTACCGAAAAAGTGTCATATTTTTACACATGGCATCTTTGTTATCCTTTCGATATCAATTCTAGTATTTAACAGCATATCCATGCTTAATGGACTCAACTAGAAATTGCAACATAGAAATGTTTTTTAGTAACTTTAAACTTACACTGTATTAAATTTTTGTCGTTTGATATTTAAAAAATAGAAAAATATACATGTAAATAAAATAGTAAAAATACGTAATAAATAACATAGTAAAAAGTACATTTACATTCTTGTGACTTCAAATGTAAATCACCTCATCACTGTGAATGAGGCAACTTTTACGATCTTCCTAAAAGTTTTCAACCCCTAAACAATTAAAAAAGCGCATATTTACTTCCAAAACCAATTTATGTTAATCATTTAAAGCTCTGTGAATTTATGAATTCGCTACCCTCGCAGCGTGGCCGGTACATGGCCATGCGCGGTAATTCATTACAGCATTCATTTGCATAAAATTGATTACGGTTTTTGTATTTTCTAACCGTTTCGGTCTAGGGCATCCTTTTTACGTTCCACCATATACCGAGTGACTCATATTATGCTGATTTGATCTTCGTTTTGTAACAAAGAGGATTTTTTAAATAATGCTTATCAACTTTTAAAAGTACGTCAATTTCAACATTACATTATATCCTAAATATTACAATTTTATTGTTAACGAATATTTTTTTATTTGGTATATTTGACATTGATTCAGGGGTTGTACACTGATGTGTTATTTCAAAAGAGACCAAATTTTGGGAGACGACAAAATAAAAATCTCGCGGATTAGATAAGCATTTCAAATTAAAACTTGATGGCACGTTTAAAAATATGTTAAGCCGTGTGGATCACCCAGTATGGCAGGGGTGGGCGTCCCTACAGCATCCCCTCGTGGAATTAATGCAAGCGGACCTCTACACAAATAGACTTATCGCGCATTTGGAATCTATTTAAGGCAGATAGCACTGCGCTCTGTTATATCTGCCGTCAAAGGTTTCAAGTGGCCTCTTTCAATAGCCATTTGTATCAATTTTATTAGTGGTTTATTTGTATTTTAGAAACACAGAGATGAATCAATTTAAAATAGAATATAAAACTGACCATGACATTATCAAAGTATTTTTCAATGGTTATATTATATAATGAATGTGTTATGCCGCTTTGTTGTTTTTCTCCTTTATCGGTGTTCCAACGTATCAGTTCTGGATTTTTCTATAAAGGAAACAAATAAAATAGAAGCGCATCGCAACACCCAAAAACGTTATATTAATTTTTACATTGGTCCCTAAAATATGCAAACTATTTTTTGTTGTTGTTATATTTTATCTTATTAAGTGTTTTTGTTATTGTTTCAGGTAAGCAATTGGGAAAATGCCTGAAATAGTTACTTTGGAATCCAGATAAAAAAGTTAGTATTTTATATATCATATTTGATAATTTTATTAAATTAATAAAGCACATACGAGAAGGATTATAAAAAAATAACCATTTACATTTTTACTTGCAAACTAACAACATCTTTTTAAATATTTATATTTTAGATGTGTAAAAAATGCAGTAGCTTAATTTAATTAAAACTGAACGTGTACGTGCAATATTTTTTTAAAATTGTGTTAGCTACAAAATATTCTTTCACATTAGAACAGAGATGAACGCATCCCTCGGGCCCCGCGACCCTGATTTACTATGGCACAGCGCCCGTGACGGATAGCTCGGAGAGTCACCAGGGCTCCTGAGGTTTCCACAAAAGCCTTAATGTATTTACTATAACATTTATTCGGAGACACCTCAGCAAAAATGTGTAAAGTCTGTAATGCGATGACAAGATGTCTGCGTTATGTAACAAATAATCAATAAGACATTATTGTCACGCGTCCAAGGCCAAATACAATATATACAATACTTTGACGTGTATATATACTTTTTCTATATAATAAAGTTTTACTTTGCATATATCTACATTATATATTTCGTCTATTCAATATTGAAAATTACTCGACAATACAAATTACTTCGTGTTAAAATTAAATTTGGGAGCGGTTTGAAAGCAAAACGAAACCATTGTCATGTATTACAGCAAAATATATTCATTTAATCGGCTCATATTATATTTTACCAGTAATCACGTATAAATTCATAAAATAAGACTTGATTTTCAATGTAAATATTTAAGAAATGTAAATGATACATTTATTTTATGTGCAATAAAGGGTAAGGTATTAATGATAACAACTCGGAATGGGTAAAATCGATGTGATGAAACCCTTAGCGGAATCTATTCTTATCTATCTTACATAATCACTACAATATCCCCAAACAAAATCTCCACCATAACAAAGGCCGATCCCGGCAGGAACATCCCCCGCATTTACAACAAAGCAATATTTATAGTCTCAATTAAAGCCTCTCGTAGGTACCCAGTACTGGGATAGTTTCTTGGATGTTCAGGTAAGAATAATATTTGCCTTCATCTTACACCAAATCCGCTTAGCAGATGATTACCGCCACACGTTTCTACAAATTGCATTTCATTAATTCGTCAAAGACATCTCTTAGCACCAATTACAATGTCTCCACCTGGTATAAATGCGGACTGCTTAAATTACATGAAAATAATATAAATTTATTTGGTGTGTTTCAATTTACTTGTCAAAATATTATGAAAAACATATGAATTAAGCTCCTATTGAGAACTTCATATTTGAATAAAAAACGTTTAGACTCTACGATGTATAATTTTTTTACGTATTTATAAATAAATGTATACATACACACATATACGGTTGGGATACTTCACTTTTGGTTTGAAGTTCAAATGTTTGCCATTAGAATTGACCAAAAAAACCTTTATTTCATATTTGATGTAAAATACAATAAATCTAGATAATAGGTATTAAATGCTAGATAGCCATTAAATTACATTGATACTTCAAAAACTAGTAAGAAGTTTTTTTTATAAATCTAATTTTATAATAGCTTTTTAAAAATACGGTATAAACTATTTCAATATATATTTTTTTAATTAAAAAACTTTATGCGAAGAGCGTTTTAAAATTATTTCTAAGAGTATCATTAAATACTGGGTAGTTTTTTTTTTTTAAAGAATTAAAATATACACGGCATTGTAAAATGCCTCAGTAAATATTAAACGGGAATATTTATTCAACGAAATATACTGTGAGTATTTCAGATTAATCTTCCTTAAAGTTTTCTCTTGGCAAGCCATTACAATTATTCACGAGCCAAAACGAATGGGTCCTCATTAAAGAGTCATAGTTCAATTTGAGCCGGATTTTCCAAAGGTGACCCAGTTTCCGGCAGAGCACCCAAATTGACCCCCTGGGCAGGGCGGCCCGGCGAGCCCATAATCTATAATACGCCCGCGGCTCGTGTCCGGCGTGCTCGTGTGTTGACTAACACTTTGTTCGGACGGCTTCTGGCGAGAAGCGAACACGAGCTGACTGGAATATTCACCGAACCCTGATAAACAATAGAACTCTCAATAATTCACGTACACACTTGTTGTTATGCGTCGCCTAGGAAACTCCCTTTCTACATTTTGCCGTGTAACTTGTGTATGATAGGATTAAGTTATTCAATATTGGTAATTAAAGCTACTTACGCATTTATATTTTAGTACCATTTGTTGTGTAAAATACACTGAATTAGGAGTAGAGTTTAATAAGCAATTTAAAAAATACATTACAATATATATCCACTTGAAAATCTAAGAATTATTTTTAAAAAAATATTCAAAACCATATTTTCAGTGTCCATAACAACAACGCAAAGTATCTAGTTTAAAATAATTTATAATTGTTTCAGTAATTTTTTAGATGTGACTCGTTATTTTTTAATGAAAATTAATAATTGATGACCCAAACAGTGACCCAAATAGTATAACTTGTACTAAGCACAATGAGGTAACCTCCCATGACTCGATGATTTATGCACAGGCAATTTCCCTCGCACAGGCCGGCGTACTCTGGGTGGATATTCGTCACCGTGTGTCTCCAGCCTGGACCGCCGGCTGATGAATTAATGATGATACGTCCATTTATATTGACGGATAATTGACAGATGCGCAGCCCGACTGCAGCTGATGCCCTGGCCTCTGTAGCCACGGCTGTAGCCCTCCTCCTCCCCCCACACACTACCCCCACTGCGATTATACACCACCACAATCCAATATGATAATGCTTCCGCAGATTAAGGAATAGAATACTCGCTGTATTTCAGCAACAGAGAGTATAAAGCGGTTTTTGGAATTGTAAATCTGAAAAAAGGTATAAATATATGCGGGGTCAAATTTTTCCATACTAATTATACTTGTAATTTTTCATTATTGTAATACAACATATAATCTGTTTCGTCGACTGAGTCCGTATTTTTTTCTTTTTGCTTCCATAGAAAACTTCTCCCACCAGATAAACATACCGGCAATGAATTTGTGAAATAAATAAGTGTTACCTTAATTTCAAAAGTTTTGATCCCTTAAAATTCTAATAATATCACGCCTCGGGATCAGCTGCAGTTAAAATTGGCCAGCGATGCCCGTAACGACCGCATAAAATAGCGTTTTAATCAAGAAAATAAATGTTCCAATTAAATAAGCGATTAAGGTAAACTATCGCCCTATATTATCTCGAGTGGCGTGGAGGGGGAGGGGGTCGAGGGCGCTCTGGGCACTCTTTACTTTCAGCCCTTCTTAACCCTGGGGGACTAAACGACCCATTTGCATATCGTATGTAAATGTTGCAAGGAGGATTTGTAAAATCAACTAAATGTGGCCGAGTACCGCTCGCCCCTCGCGCAAGGCCTGGGGTCGTTCGCACCCGACGGGAATAAAGAATTTTTAATGGAAAAAATAAAAAAAACCCGTTAATCTTGTTGATGTTGTGTTGTTCTTCATTTGAGTGCAAGGAATGGCTACGCGGGGGTCGGAGCGTCCGCGCTTTGATTAAATATTGATCATTCCTTGTAATGGATAGTTGCTTGAAAAAGATAATAACACAAAAGAAAATGTTTGAGTGCTACACTTGATGAAGATAATAGTATGTTACTTCAAAGTAATTTACTGTCTCGCGACCCGGTAATTTGTACGCCTGCCTGTGGAGTTTTTAAGTATATTACGTCAATCTTACAATTATTAGAAAAAAACATACTATTCATATTTAAGTATGTTTTTCGACTTTTAAACCACAATCTCTTAATAACTAGCTCCAATAATTATCTTTAGAAATCAATAGGACCTCTTTGATTCAGTTTGCTTGGTATATGTAAATCTTGTTCCACCTTTTTAAATATTAATGAAATATAACATATTCGACCATAGCTATGTATTGAAGTTTATATGAATGCTAAAAAATGATTTTATTAATAATTTAAACTCTGCTTCCACTTAAATCTTACCAGTATTTTCTATTTTAATAAAAAATAATTACTTTTGTAAGCAGTACCAACTCGTATTTTAGATTTGAACATGTTTTCGTCATACTAAATAATCTATCGTTGTTTTTCAACTTTGACTGCATTCGTTGCAAACTACGTTAGAGTAATAAAAAAAAAACCAGCTCAGAACTGCTGCAGTGCTGCAGTTCAATCTGCTTCCAATCAAGCCGAATATTGCAGGTGACTGGGGCACGCCGGGCTCGATGCAACTTTTAATCAATCGAAACTCAGCGTGTATAATTTGTCTTCAGCCGACTGGGCTTTCGTTAATTGCCTGCAGTGAGACTTTTTTTTAATTTTCACGATGTGACTTTTAGAAGGAGAGCCAATCATTTTTCCAATTTGTTGATGCAGTCTGCCACCTACCTGTCATAAAAAAAATGTAGGATTGATCTATTAGAAATAGACAAACTCAGTTTGTCATTTTCGAACAGATTTTAGAATGAATATTCTATTAAAAAAACCGTTGATTAACATAAACATTTGTTACAATTTTATGCATATGTATATTAATGGTATGTTAATTAATTCATGTGTCATTGCAGGCCATTTCAATGTCTTCAGCTTATTGAACTTTGAGTCTCGAAAGAAAACTAGTACTTGTATAATAGCTGCTTTGTCATTTTGCTGGCAATTATATTATTTTTTATTTTAAAATAATCCACTATCGAAAACGCAATTTGCATTTTTTTTTCAATTTTAAGCTTATATTTTCATTCTTGATTTTATAAAAGACTACTCAATGAATATTTTATCCAATTACTATCATTGAGCAATAATAAAACAGCGCTATATAATGTTTGAATTTAAGTAGAATGCATTTAAATGGCGCAAGTATAACGTCAAACTCATGAAAACTACGTTCAACATCAAATAGTTGAATAATGTGTTAATGTGTGCCACTGTAAATTTATATTTCCAGCAGTTAAATAGATACGATATAATATTTCAAAACCATTATGATTAAAGTTTATCGTGAAACTTCGCTATTAATTTATTAATTAACTATTTACTTCATTCGAGTAGCCAGATCCTAGAATTTTATAATTTATAGTGTAGCATTAAAAATTGTTTATAATTTTAAGTTATAAAACAAGAATAATAACAAATAATACAAGAATAAAACTTTTATAATTTAAAAATAAATAGAGCCAGTTTATATTATTGTTCATTATTTTATGATTGTGAATATAAAATAAAGAGGAAATATTATAGAAACTACAGACCTAACAAATAAAATGCTCTTTAAAAACTGTTTTGGGTTTTACCGTTATTCAAAATATGTATTTTCTCTCTCTAAAGTTTAATTATTTTGAAAACTTAATTTTATGAAAAAGTTTAATATATGGACATTAGAGTAGATAAGAGTGGTTAGTTAATATTTCATAATTATGTCAAACATGTAATCAAACATAAATTTATATAAAGCTGCTGGTTTTATTTTTGTATTATTATAATAAAAAACGCAATTATAATTCAGCCAATAACTAGCGGTGGCACAATAAGAAAATATTTGGCCAAAAAAACCCGATCGAATGAAAAGTAATTTTTGGCCCTCACAGCCCCCTTCCATCTTTTCAACCCCTCTTTTACTTTAGCAGCCACTACCGCCCGGTGGATTTCTCTAGCGCCCCTAGAGAGGGGGGTGATATCACCCGCATAGGGGATAATTGTATTTTAAGTTTCTTTTATTTTTTACCAATGAAACATATATTTAAAAATCACATACTTATAATATTAAAAAGTTTAAGTGCACTTATACCTTTACTTATTTTTATGTATTTTATGACCGTGCGCTGAAAATTTCTTGTATAAATATTTTTAATGATTTTTTGTTATGCATTCATATAACATGCACTCGAGTGTTTATAAAATAATTATCCTTTTTAAAGCTTTCAGAGTTGATCACAATAATTCTCTAAGAAAAAAAAACATCGATCGGGCAAACTTCATTTGCGGGGTGCTAAATATTCCTTTTGACCGGACCGGGCGCTGACCGGCTCCGGCGCTCAGGCCCGGTCTATTTGCATACAAGCCTGCAGCCGGGCCGTGCTCATTGTTTTATTATTGACACGTGCTAATATTTGTACACCGCACATATAACTCGTTTGATTATCCGTCCATTTGTACCGCGGGCCGCCTCTCGGCTGCAATCAGCACCGTGCCGCGCGGGGCAATTCGTTAGATTAGATTTTTGAAAGCGCCTCCCTCCCTCTACCGCGCAGGTTTGGTTGAGGCTGATTTTAATGTTTTGTTTATTCTAGATATTTTTGAAAACAGCATTTTTCAATTAATTATATCGTACATCCACAATAAAATGGTTTAGTATGAAATATGAAAGCCAAAAACGTGAGTGAGTAGTGAGTGTGAAAAATGTAAGAACCAAATTGCATTTTTGTCTTGAATAACTAGACATATCCAGAAATATTATTTGTTCAGTTTTTATTAATATTTTATTGAAATTATTTGCAATAAATGAGATCAATATGTTAGTACGATCAAAAATACTTCGTTTTATAAAATAATGAATTATAAAGTTACTATTGTGATTAGTTATAATCTACAGAAATAAAACCAGAAATTTCTCTTAGACAGTTACGAACTTAAAAAACTGGTTTGATTATTATAACACCTTTTTAACACAATTGTTGTTTTAATAATAAATAATCTGTTAGTTCAAAATCAGTTTTATTTTCGTTTTGAATAAATTAGAGTGTTGGTTTACGTTAACAATGAAAAATAAATAATAAAATTCTATTCACGACTTAGTGTCTGGGGTTTGGATTTCTTCTTATTTTGCTACGGCACGCTCTCAGATACGCCGTTAAGATGAATTTCGCCCACGAATCGAATCTTCATTCCTCCGACATCTCAGGTTTTTCAATACCGACAGTCGACGGCAGACAATCGCATTTTTTTGAAACCCAGACTATACGTGCGAGCGGGCGTGTCCTATTGTGACGCGAGCGACAGGGACGCGACTACGGCTGCCTCGGACGTGCGAGCGGTGCAGCAGTATGCAAGGACTCTCTCACGTAACGTGCGACACGGTGTAACCTCTGCCGTAGAACTGTAAATACTGATTAAAAGCTGGATACCTTTAAAATGCCACATGTTAAAAACCGTTCTATATTACATATATTGTTAAATTATAATCCATAATTTCAGTTTTATCGAAAGAATTAATCATATTTTTTTTGTTTATTTTATATCTCAGATATGGTTGAAACATAATGAAAATCATGCGGATTTAGTCGTTAGATAGAATGTCTGTTTGACTTTTTCATTTTTGTGTAAAAGATATACAAACAACATAACAAATTATGGAACTGTATTCCCTTATAAATATATAAAAGTTAATCATTTTGTGTAAGCGTCATTAGAACCACGTGTGTCATTATTCATATTTCATTATACATTTTGACATAAACAATTATTCCAAGCATTATTGTATTCCAAAAACAACACATATGATTGGTAACGATTGTTCAATGTTTTATTACAAATCTTATATTATTATTATATTTAAAAACATAGACATGCAAGCTTTATAATTTAGTTTCGTTATACTTAGAATCATCCATTTTTAAAGCTTGAATTAATTTCGTCCGTATAATAATTTATTGGAAGTCAGAAAACTTTTGTTCCGGATGTCGCATTCATCCACTGACTATTTTCAAATCGATCCAGGTAGCATTGGACTCTGACGATTCATTTCAAATCGAATCCCCACTAATGCTCGTACTTTTTTACCGTCCATTCTAAAACATGTAACGCCACTCCTTCGAAATCCCGGTTGTCAGTCAGGCTGCTTTTTGCCTAACCAAAGTGGCTCTCCCCGTGGACGTGCTTCCCTATGATTTTTTGCGTCCCCTACATCCCCACGACATATTCGGCCGACATTCATCCCTTATCTCGAATTAATCTTAGTCGTAAAAAGCGTTTAGGGGTGCGCTTTGTCATAGCCGCGAGTGGCATAATTGAAAGCGCGCCCTTTCCGAGGCTTCTGTGGCTTATGTCTAGTGTGTAAACAAATTTGTCAAAGTGACATTTGTTTGTGTGGATTTAATCCGGACCCTGGGCGCCGATATCTTGCGGCCATATCAAATTGTTTTTTGTATTCAATTAATCTCAACATACAAATTCATTACGCTGTACCCACTGGCCTATGGATACCCCCAAGTACACAAGACCCTCTTCTTGCTCAAGGACTCGCTAGAATTACACTTGCCATTCTCTTTTTTTAAACCTTATATGTTACTTCATTTAACAATTATATTAGTAACAAAAATTATATTTTATGGTATTTAAAATTTTCAATAGTAGTTAAATGATGAAATACTCGTATATTTTACTTACACAATACAAAAAAATTAACAGTTACTCAGCATCAACAACTATTTGCTGTAATTTTAAAATATACTATGCACTTCATTGAACTTGTCATTTAATATACCTATATTCTTTAAACATACATAATAAAATTTTATTATTCTTTTAAATAACGAAAACCAGACATGTATGAAAAAATCAAAGTAAAATTGCATAGAGTATATAAATGCGTTTGCATCCCAATCTACATCCAGATTTTCAATCACTTTGAGTTCAAATCTGATTACTAGACTTTTCACGTGAGCTTGGAAAAGAGTGCCTTTTTGTAAATTTTGACTGGTGGCATTCGATTTTTTTAGGGAATACCATGAATATATTCATAAGTACACATAACGCCCCTGTACTCAATAGATATATTTGTACGTAATAAAACAAATAACATAATGACATGTGTTTAGTACGTTTTTCGTTAATTCAATAATAAATATTTCTTCACTAAAAATATTTGTGTATATTTGCGGAATTTCATAAATTAATGATCAAGCTTTTATTTATTATACATTTTAATATTTCTATAATGTTAAAATATTTATTATATTTCTTGTAATTAAAAAATAAAAGAAATGAAAGTGTGATTCTGGATTAAATATCTAATTGATAACATACATGTACAAGTAGTACGAATCATAAGTTACGGGATAAAATTGATAAAAATAACCACATATCCATCTTTCAACCGGTCAAAGACTGTTATTGCATAAAATATCTATCTTTTGGTTGTTTATATTCCATAAAAAAAATAATTAATGTGTTTTTTGCACAAGTTCGACTAGTGGCATTGAAAATATCTACTCATAACTCCTTTTACCTTTTTACTCGTTAGAATAGTTGTTTTATATTTTTTAACATTTGTCTAAACGTCAAAACAAACCATTCATCTCTAATGAATGATCTTCAAAAAATGTTTAGATTCTAATACGGAATCGGTATTTTATATGGCATATCAGAAATCAGTTAAAAATAACTATAAAATTTATTGTTTGTATAAAGAGAAAATTATATATCTTTTACCTATAAATAAAAGAATAAATGAGTAAAAGTGAAAGTAGGTTATTAAATAGAGCAAAAGAATAAAAACGTACTAAAAATTTAAAGAGAATAAAACGATCTTTCGTACATTTTAACTAAATAATAATGATAATCTTCATCTCGATCAATATTCGCAAAAGTATTCAGCGCTCCAGCTCAGTCGTTTAAATTCAGATGAAGAATAAAATATGCGAATTAAGAATAAAGTGCTCCAGCCGCGCAGCGCCGGGGACGTTAAGGGACACTTTTCCTCTTTTAGGGCAAATTTATTTAATAAGTGAATAAAATTAAATGTGCCAATTACAGAAAATAATATCATCCGCCGGAAAACTTCGGCAAAGTTTGATTGAGGTGCATAAATTACAATGAAAATGCATTCGAAAACTCGGAGAGAGCCGAGGTGGGGGAGAGCTTCCTCTCCGATCTGTAACTAACCTTTTCAAATTTAACAGTATCCGTTTTGAGAATTTGCATCCCTTCCCCGTTTCATTATCTCGCAATGTTAACACACAAAACCGCGTACAATTTTGAATACTCGTGTAAATTATTTTTTGAATTTATTTTTATCGAAACTGCATGTATTTGGTTTTTTTTTTAATAAACCATTAATGGTTTGCCTTGTTCAATTATAAGTCATAGATTAGATATTCTTTTAAAATTAACGACTAAATATTTTGTTAGGGAACTTTTATGTTTATGATATAATTTCCTGGTTTTTTTTTTTATTGAACGGACGTCAAACAGTATAACTCCGTCCGTGCATATTGAATTCAAGATTTACTCCTGCAAGATATAAATTTCATTCAATATATGGCACCGAGCACACGAACAGACATAAACCCAAATCTAGAGATTGGCTCTATAAAAAGTGCCCTCTGTTGGAGGTATTTCGATTTATGGGACGTGTTTATTTGCGGCGAAAATGAATATATGTGAAAATATTTTTTTTAGCGGAGACGCACTCCTATAAAAAAGCCTTGGAATCGAACCCTTCCTGGGGTGGATCGAGATGATTTATCAGACTATTGGTAAGGGATGCAAGGGGCGCTTATGCAGGGCAACACGGAAAAGGCTGACGAGGTTTCCCAAACATACCGGACCAGGAGCGAGGGGTCGCGATGATGGAAGTTGTTGAAATATTCAGCCCTCTAAAATCCTGCAAAGCCTTAAATCGCGTTTATAATATTGAATGCATAAACTTTGAATAGTCCATTGGATCGCACTTCAAAACATTGCATATAAAATATAAAGACCTTTTTTATAGTTTAGTTTTATTTGTTGAATTAGAAGAGATTTATCGCCGAATATAATATGTGTCTTACATCAATAAATATTTAATTTTTGGTGGGTTTTAAATACTAACATGATAAATTGAACTATAAAAAATCAAACTCAAAGCTATTAATATGCATTACTTACGAAATTCAATACACATCAAAAACTAAGCACACCCCCTGTATTCGCTTCATTTTCATAAAATAACTCGATTAATAGTCGACGTACCTCAGTGCGTTGCTCGACTGCCTCAGCCTGTAAGTACATAATTCCCGCGACCACCCCCAGGGGCTATATTAAAAATATAACTTCATCATCCACCCCCCGAATTGAAGTTTCAATCATCCCCCAGCCCAGGCATACTACCCTAACGGTGCCTTGCGAGAAGTTATTGAACCGTGAACACTTGTTAAAAATACATTTTCTATCGGATTTTCACGCGATACTCCACGCGTAAAAACATTAACGTTTCATTTTGACTACTCTGATTGTTTTTTGATTCTTCACGTTGCATGGATAATAGTATTCTGATTTAATTATAGATTGTAAAACTGTTATTTTAAATAAAGACAAAATTTAGTAACAAAATAATTATTTACAGATATACGTACATATATACCATAGTTAATAATAAATAACTTGGGTCATTTTCAATTTTTAAGTAGCAAACATAAAATATGATATTTACGATGATAGAAATATTTTTACTAAACTATCTACTATAACTTGAAAATACTAAAGTTATATTTTAACACTAATTGCTGTGGACTTAAGGAAATTAAAAAAATCCCTAAAATTAGACTGAAGCATTGTGAAGATATTTTTTTTTCAAAAATCTTTTATTTAAATGAGTTCTGTGGATGTTAATTATTTTGTGTAAATAATCAAAAGGATTTGTGCAATTCACAACCATACATCTGGCGTATCGCATCTTAGGGGATGTCCTCAGAAGTATCTGAGCAGAAACCGTTCTCATTTACCTTGGAATTGGATTGCTGATTAAACACATCTACCCTCCCTTACCTGTACTGCTTCCTCTCGAGCCCGCACCCCTTCTCCGGGGGGAGCTAAAGTCCTTAGTGACGCCTGAATGCATCGCAGAATCCAAATAACGAGTCCGCATTAATCAAACGTAATTAAATATAAATATATATTACACGCACGTATAGGAGACCTGGGTTGCACGTTAAATACTTTATATATATATATATATATATATATATATAAAGTATTTAGTTCCTCTTAAAGAAAGTTTTGGGTTAGCTTGTTGTTTATCTCAAGGAGTACTCTACTTTAATTCCTGATATTATAACTTTAGCGTAGCCTATGGTATTATATGTAATTAATACGATAACTATTTACTTTAAAGCATTACTCACATCACAACAATTTAAAAACCAAAACAAAGCTCGTTACATATAAAAATAGTTTTATTAGCATCATTAAATAATGAGTATGTTATTTTTCTCTTTACTTACAAATTATGTTATTGAATTTTACATGTTTGCAGGTTATGTATTAACAAAAGATGTTTATGTTTTACTTGTACTAAATTGTTTTAGTATTATATTCCCGTAATTAAAATAGGGAAATCAAGCTCTAGGGAAAACTGTATACTCATTTTACTTAATAGCCAGTTTGTATTTATATTTTGAATTAAGCTATATCTTTTTCATCAGAATTTAACGTGAAGTACCAAAAAAGTGCTTTCTTAACATTGTGTATTTTTTGTTACAGGTAAGAATAAAGAAAAGATGAAAGATCTACTCATAAATCAAGGATCTCTGAAACAGTTTGTAAGTTTAAAAAAATTATATATTTGGTTACGTTTCAAAAATTCTACCGTAGATTAGCTCATCGCACGGGACTCGTATTTCCAAAGCAGTTTTATAAAACCGAATATACCAAAACAATAATAAATAAAACGGCATGGCAACGTAAGCTTTCAGAATAACTACAACGTCCTAATTCACTGATTGTGGATATGAATATTTTTAATAAATGTTGGAATTTTTTTAAAATTGAATTCATTCACATTTTAAATTTTTATTATATATATATTATTGATTTTATTTGTAATCGGTTTGATAATTACAAAACAAATAATATTGAATAATTATAAGTGGTGTAACTTTTATGATAGTTCACATGGAATATCGCATCCTGAAAATGTGAATTACATAAATGCATAAAATCTTCTGGTGAAAGGTGTATAATGCACCATTTTACTGTAGGTATATAATCATTGATTACATTCACTCACTGTATACAAACAATGTATTTAAGAATTTCTCATCAGTTCGCTAAACGATAGCGGCAAACCGCCTAATCAACATATCTAAAACGATTTAAAATATCAGAGGAAACTCGGTCTTCGCTCGTTTACAAAGCTCACACTAACAATGTAAACATCGGACCTTCCCGCCCGTAACGATAGCGAACGCTCCTCTTTAGGGTAAATTACAATTCGAATTTTATCGAGAGATTGTATCGGATTTCTAACGAAGTGCCGACCGCACCTTTTAATGAATCCAAGTCAGTAACAATAGCCGCAGCCCTGGAAGGTCGCCGCTTCACAATTAAGCCCGCAGATCGGATCTCGGGAAGAAAGGAGCCGTCCTAAAGGAGGGGTCGCAAGCATGTGGCCTAGAAGACCCGGTGAAAATTGCGTACTCAATAGTTTAGTGCACAGATTAATTAAAGCGATACTGCGTGACCCGCGGGCGCTCAACTTCATAATTCCCGACCGCGGTGAATTGTTATTCGCGTAAATTAACATCGATACGCGCAATACGGGCAAAATAAATTCTCGTTAAGTAGACGTGTTGCTGAAGTAATCAAGGCACAGTTATAACTAGAACCATTGACTAATTTAGAGTAGCAAGCGATCGATCGGCAGTCAATCGCGCGGACGCTGGTATTGCAAATCATTTTTTTTTTTATTACTTTTGATAATGTTGAAAGTGTATTTTGCAAAGAATTACGACATTTTAATTATGATTTCACACGCAATTTGGAAAGGCGCTATAAATATAGCAATAAATATAAACTAACGAGTTCTGTTATCATTTTTGTGATTATTTTTAATATTTTTTTCCATTATATATGACACTACGCTGGAGTTTCTGTCGCAGAGCATCCGAGGAGAAGTCACAAATCATAGTTTATTTAAAGTCTCGCTTACACCGGCATTTTATAATATCTGAGTAGGGGCGGCACAAGGTCAAGAAGGCAGTCGTAAATTGTAATAAAAACACTTAATGCTGTAATTTTAAATGAAAATAAACGGTTTTTCGTTTAAAATTAGCTCGTTTACTTTAATTGTGCTATTAAACTGTAGTTTAAGCGTTTGTTGTGGAAAATTTCTTAAATATATTCTCAGTTATGGCCTAGTAGTGTCCTATATTAAAATCATTGTTGTGATAAAACCATTTATGACTTGAATTGAAATTCCCGAAACAACGCATTTGATAATGTTGACTTGCTGAACCAAAAACAATTAACCTTCAAAATATCACCATCTTATTCTCCCAGCATCAGATTCATTTAATATACGCGCAGTTTAAGTATCCGACCCGGCCCATTAAATAACAAGAGAGCCTTTCAGGAACAATATTTGCTATTTCGACTAGATGTAATAAACTTAAATTAAATTTTTCGTCTTACAAATTTTATGAAGATATTGAAAGTTATAGGTAAAAGTCATTTATATTTATTAAAATAGTCTCGTACATATATGTTTCGTTATTTTAATGTCTTCCAATAGCACAATTTGAATTTTAACTTTGGCATGGTTTATAGTTTCACAGTCTCGCATGCAAGTTATAAGTAAAAGTAATTATACTCTGTGAACTCGGTCGTTACGATTCTATTTTCCTTCCATTTCGAACTGCTTAATTACGTTTTATGTTGCCGAAGCAATGAAAATTCAGTTTGCAGTTTGCATGGCCAACAGGTACGGACCCGGTGCTCGGACTACCCGCTCGTGGAAAAACTTCATTAATACTTCACTTCCAGGTATAAATTGTACCTGCAGTTTCTGTAAGATAATTCCAGTGATAGCAACATTGCCAATTAATGAATTTACAGAGAACACTAAAATATAAAACTTTAATTTGAAAAATGTTACCTTGTGGTTGACAATACAAAAAGGATTTTAATAGCATGGCTGTATTGAAACCAGATTTTTCTAAGCGCGTATTTGTTATAATTTTTACATTTATAAAACACAATAAGTTTTACTTGAACCAGTATTTTAAATTCCCCAACTGCGTTATTTTTCATAGTCAAATATTTATGTTCACACCAAATATATGTTTTTTTAAATTTAATTTATTTTTACACACCTGAAATTGCCACCCTAAAACGTTAGTTTAACAGTCTTCTGTTAATAAATTAAACATTTTATTCTTTTAACAACTCCTCTGAGGGTTTTTACTTGGCAAGTAATAACAAGTTGAAAGTTCGTCTTGAATCTATCCTGGCAGAGTCATCAATTATTCAACTTATAAAGTCTTTATTTCTTTCTTTATTACTTCATAAAATTATAGTTTCCAGTACTTTTTTGGAAGCTTGGATTTTTTCTTTCATAGTCCTTCTATATTATAAAATAACTGTAAGTTTAATAATACTTTCTTCTCGTGGATCATTCTATACAATAGATTCAATAGATCATTTTTAAAACCATCAAATGTCTGAATTGTAAAAAAAATGTTATTTTAAAAATAAATTGTTGAATATGCTTAACGACAATTTATACAAAAAAATTTATATGTTTCAGGATTAATAAACTTTGGATATAATGAAGTGTTTGACTTGACGCAGAGTAGAATGTAAAATACTAAAATGTGTCGTAATAAAGCCTTAGCAATTAACCTAGAAATTAGAACATATCGTTTTCAAAAGTTGCCAACTAATAAAAAGTATGAATAAAATTTACTGTATTTTTAAATTCTACAGATTTAATTTTAAAAAAATTTGAAAATGTAACGTTTAGTACAATATAACGCATGTGTTATTTAAATTGATTTTTAAGCTTTCCATTGAACTAACCATGTGGAATAGTTTTTTTTATGAAATGTTTTAATGTAGTTGTGAAAATATTTTTTATTTGTAAATTTAAAGCACTAAGTCTGAGCACTTGAAAAGGGAGTACCACGAGACTACAACATCAATAAACCACGATTCACTCAGGTAGACCTGGTTTAGCGAATGACTGCATAGCACGGTTAGGGTCATTTTTGGTTGCGTGGGGTTGTTTTCTGTTGTTTCACATTAAAGTTAGATAATTCAAACATTTCTTGGTTAGGGTTCTATTAAGATTTCCAAGATGGCCGCAACAAAATGGGCGGCCTGTGTTCGCTGAATAATTCCGTTATTGTATAATATTTATCACACCACTGGTTCCGACCTGGCCGGCCTGCGTTGCTTTTCCGCCTCGCAAACAAGCGAGAAATCACAAGGCCGAGGACCGGCGCTCTGAATCTTTAATTTCAGTACATTGAATGCTAATTCTGTGTTAGCTCAGCGCTACGAGGGCGTTTTATTGCTTGGCGACGGTCCCGTATCTAAATGCAACCCTTTACAATATCATCAGAGATTACTAAACAGCGATTCTTTGATTGTACAATTGAAGTAGTAAACTGCTAAATTTTTAGTAAATTTAATAATAACACTCACTAGCCGTGTAAAAAAAAAACATTTTTACATGTACACGAATTTAATAAATTAACATTTCAAATATTTTTATTGCGCGTGCGGAATATGATTATACGCATATATTATATATTCCAAATATCACAAATAGTCATAAAATTAAGGTGTGATTAATTAAGGTGAGGGTGCATTTGAGTCTAATATGAAAATTAATCCCCGCCCCAGAAATATAGTTAACATGGTTATTAAGGGATTATCTAATTAAGGGTGGCAACCTTTTAAATAGCGACGTGCAGGTAATACATGCGTAACCTGTAAATATAACAGGTTCTTGTATTTTACTGAAATCAAAATACTGATTTAAGCGCAATAAATTTGTACCTGGATTTTTTTAAGAATTCAAATTTTAAAAACAGCTCACCAAACTTGATTTATTACTATAGAATAAAAAAAAATAGTTTTATTTAAAAATACTTGTTCTAGATTTTCATAGTCGTAGAGCGGAAATCTGAACAACGAAAGCCAAATGGATGTTTTTCATAATTAATAATAATTACAACGATATTTCTTCTTCTTTTTGCATATTACCATGTAGTTTAATATATTTTGAAATAAATAAATATTAAAACTAATTATTTTGAAATAAACTAAAATATGTACACACGTAATTGGTTAAATATTTTGTACACAATGTACGTAACCAAAGTAAGAGGCTACGTAATCTCATTCTATCGCTGCTCGTAACGTAATTGCTTCCATGCAAATTTCAATCTTTGAAGAAGTAAAAAAAAAAAAAAAAACCCTCGGCGTCTCCCGTGCAAGCCTCGATGTTTGTCCCGCAGCCTCGTGGAAACTTTCGCCATCATCCGCGACAACTCGGGCCCGGGCGCTCCACTTCATTTTTCTCGGAGAGCCTTCGCCCTGCACGCGGGGCGGATTGAATTTGTTTTGCAACTTCGGCCGGCTTTGATAGTAGCTAATCAAAGTTTTCTTTAAAGTGAAGAGACTCAAAACGCGTGAGCCGTTCGAATATTCCCCACATGAGACGCTGCCAAATTAAGACATTAAAAGTCAAAAAAAAAAAAAAAAACAACTATACCCACTAGTACCGAAACCCGTTATAGAAGTTTCAACACTGTTTTTTTTTTAATAGTATTTTTTTTGCGATTTTATCTAGATTCATTTTTTGGCATATTTGTAAAGTTCATAAGGTTAATTAATAGCTTAATATTTAGTATTGAATGCACACTAGTCTACCAGATAAATTCTAAAATAAAACAGCAACTGATCAGTCTTTTTTACTGGGACATCAAAAAAACATCCTCTATGTGCTTGAATACAGAAATCCCTAATTCAAAAATTGAATAAAAATACGCTTTTACTCTGAAGTTGAATATGTTTAAAGGGACCGTATGATGCGTTTCCCACTCAGTCGGGCCGCGGCGGTGGCGGGCGCTTCTTGTGTCAACATTTGCTCCTTGTAATATGGTAAGTAGGCACTAATACCAGGACGGGGAAGGCGGGGAGGAAAAAATAGAAACTGCGAGACGCGAGGGGACACTGGGAACGCCTCAATAAGCCACGAGCCACGGCGTAATCCGCTATTCGACAGCCTGTTTTATTAAAATTATCATAAATACGTACTGATACTGTTTGTAGATTTGTCTCAGCATTGCTTGTCTTACCACATATAATGTATATATTTTTTAAATTTTCTTTCAGTTTTCTCTAATATTAATTCAACCACTTCATTTTCTTGTAGAAACCAAGCTCTCTAATTGGGATCTCGGGTTAGTAATAAGACACATGTTCCTTACCCATTCGCGGCAATCCACTCTAACAGAGTTTGGACTTGTTCAGATTATATTAAATTTAATTAAGCTTTAATAGCAATAAAAATAATTAATAGAACACGTTACTTTCGAAAGGCTGAAAGTAATGAAATGTTGTCATGAAAAGAACTGAGCAATATATATATATCTTAATATTTTATATCTTCCTAGTGTGCCGCATAAAGCTTAGGCTTACGACAAAGAATAAAACGTCTTTGAGTTTCAGTATAGCCTAATCTATCCCCACATTCTTTTTATTTTATATTTTTTAATAAATTTCAAGGCATGGTTTGATCAGACTTAAATGACTGAAGCCTTAAAATTCACTACAACCTGAATTAAGTTGCTAGAAACATTAATTTTTGAAACAATTACCCATGTTCTTCATCTCTGTACTAAAAATTATGAAAATGCAAATTACAAAGCACACAAAATTATAAGTTTAGATTTCGTATTTTTTTGAAAATGGTTTGTATTTTCCCCATCGTGCTAAATAGTAAAGGATAAATTTAGGATGTTTTAAAAATATGCAAAGTCAGTCTTAAAATAGCTATCTGAAGCTCCGACGGAAGTAAAGCAGACGGGATGTCATTACTACCTGTTAGTTTTATAAAGATAAGAAATTTCCAACTGAGAATACAATACACAATAGTCTAGCTGGTCGCTTCCTTCACTATACAAGAGCCGATAGCATCTCCGGATGTCGGCTTTGGAAGTAACCTTGAGTCCTTGGTCACGATCAGGTTAAACTTGAATTTGATAAGCTCTATCTATTGGACTACAATAAAATCTAAAATCTTTCCTGTTCGGACAAATCGACGATACAAAAACGAACATGACTAGGTGAGTTTTCTGGTTACTACAAAAATGTCCGGCTTAAATGAAGGTTTTGTGTCACTTTTCTTTGTGCCCGTGTAAATTCTTGTTTAACGCCGTCATGACGGCAGATTCGTGCCGCGCTTGAAAGAACCAGGATCTTCTTAACCAAAATCAATAAAGAGATCTTCACGTTTTGTTTGTAATAATAGTGTACTTACATAGATAAATCATTCAACTTACGCAACTAATATGCATTGTTCTGCATCACACGGATTTAAAGATATATAAATAATTTTTATTCTTAGCAATATTGCGTCTGTTTATCGTTGTATGTGATATGTAACCAGAAGGAAAAAATCACAACGTTGCTTTAGTGATTTCATCTCCAGCAGACTGGTTCAATTTACAATTATTTTCGTTTGTAAGCGCTCTCACTTTTCAAAGGCCTAAAAAATTCACGATAGACTTTTTTTAAATATTTATTTATATTTAAGCCACAAATATGAATACTCGTCCAGATAAAAAATCCCAATATTTTTTATTTATGCGCTCTTGCCTTTTCGTGGACCTGAACGCTTAATTTTTGATAGTTTGTCACAAAACACTTTAATAACCTTTTTGTTTATGATGAATTAAGTATGCGTCAAATTAACTAAGAGTACTTAAAAGTTTCTAATTGCCATGTAACCAGCAAAGCCTCGCGTCAGGCAGATGCGCCCGGCACAAAGTGCTGGGTGTAATTGACGAATATCATCAGCTATCTGAAGGATCTCTCCCCTGCTGAGCTCACAAAGGCCTCGTGCACCCCGTCCACGGTGGGAGGAATGTCTCCATGCTGCACTCCAGCTGGCCGTGCTGCTCTCTCTGCCCGACCGCTGCCCCGACAACTCCTCATTCTGGATTTGTGAAGCGTCAGCTACGTTACTCTGGCACTGGAATTCAACGTTACAAAGCATGGAATTAAAGTTGAGCCTAAAATCACTCATAAATAGTTTTTGACATTAAAAAAACTAAATCAATAACTATTGTGCAAGTAATACGGTTTGTTTTTTATTATAATTAAAAAATATATGTTAATATTAATTTGCTGCTAAAATAAGAAAGCTTAAATTGAACAGTACGTTTTTGAAGCATGTTTACTTAGAAACATGCCTGTAATAGGGTTTTTTTTCTTCAATATATAATTCAAACAAATCATAAAAGCTGCAAAAAATCCGAAAACACATGAGCCGCAAGCAATCGAGCTGGCTACTTCACCATAAGGTAGTTTTCAAGGTTGTCGCTAGTTAAATTTATTTTCTTTACATGAAAAATATTTCATAAAATATCAAAGAATAATTACGTTGAAATATAAAATTTACTTTTCTATAGATTTTTATATGTTTACATTCCTTCAGCGTTCTTTATTTATACTGGACGTGTTTTTTTTTAAGACTAACTGAACTATAATCCAATGATAAATTACCTGTGAATCATTCTAACAGCCTTAGATGTCATTGTCATTCAAATCTGACTGTCGGTGTAAAACACCTTATCTGTTCGGTATTTTAAGTAGCGCGTCGTTTAGGTATTGTTAGTACGGGCCGCGCACCTGACGCAAGAGCTTCTGAGAACCGAGAGTCTCTGATTTGTGGACGGACCACTTTAACGTGACTCTATCCTTTATCATGATCCGTATCTCTTAACAGTTGTCTGTCAACCGCCAGATAATACTCAATTCTATTATTAATACTTCTTTTTGAGTGTCAAGCGTTCAAATAGTAAATTAAATAAGTAGTTTATTCTATTACAATCGTACACTCAATCAAAAACTCTACCGAGAAACGTAAAATTCATAGAATTATATTTATAATAGTTTATTATCACCACTCTTAATGCTGCCTATCACTTAAACTTAGTTATATATACGTATTTTAATATAATTGTTTTACATGTATCTGTCTTATTCTAACATGGTGTTTTTGTTTAGTTTCAGTGGTCTTTTTTTACGCTGTGGGCGTGCGTTGATGATAAATGGCATCTCTCCCCACGTAAAATATTCCAGAAAAAAGTAACAGCTTCAGTTAAAAATCAAGACTTTAAATATACATACATTACCATGCCTTAAGAGCTCATTCAATACCGATACTCGGAAATCATACAATCCCATATCCCATCAGGGATACGAATATACCATAACGATACAAGTTGACCCTCTGGTCCGGGGCGGCTGCGTGGCCCATAATAATTTAGGGTTCATATCGGGACACAATAATAATGGGACAGGGACCCGTAAACACGCATTATCGACAGTGTTTTTTGTGGGGACCCCAGGCGGCCATTGTCCCGGGACCTCCCACCGAGCCTCAAAGGAAACTAACTTTAGATTTTAGAAGACTCCCCTTCTAGGGCCTTGGCACCTTACCGGACTTCTATTCAGTGTCATTATAAATACGCTTTTTATCTTAGCTTTGTTGTTGTTTTTTATATACTATTTTGGTATTTAAAGCTAGTTTAAAAATAAAAAAAGACTAACAATAATTATATTTCTATTCTTGTTTAATGAATAACTTCTGATATTCTTATATTTGATAATACTAAAACTATTTTAGCATTTGTTCAAATGTATTTTTTTATTGACTTGAGCAATTCTTAAACCAGGTAAAAAACACTGTATTTCAATATTTGTGTTTAAAGATTATATGTTATACTTTACCCATTTTAGCTCGTAATTTTAAAAAGAAAATATTATTTAATTTTGTTTCAAAATAGCAACATTAATTATAAGTTATTTGAATTTCATGTTTCTAATATTGAGGCAATAAACACATGATAATGAATACCCAAGGCAATAACAAATAATAGAACCACTGTTCAATATTACATAATTATTTATTATGTAGATTAAGTTTAGATTAACTGGCCGAGGTGAAATACAATAAATTTCAAATTAATACATGAAATATTATTATTTTGTCAGTGATATTATTTTTATTTACATAATCAGTATTCTTTATATATATATATATATATATATATATATATATATATATATATATATATTAATTAAGTGCTTATTTTAACTAGAAGCGATATAACTTTTTTTAAATAATATAAAATTGAAGATATATTTTAATTTTATATATCAATGATAAAAATATTATTTGAATATTTTTAATGAGATGGGGATAGGTTTTTTTGAGGATTCTTTCGTTGTAAGACAGTCTTGGCCCGCAGCCTCCCGAGAGCCGGTACCGCGCGGCGCGGTCACACTGCGATCCCTTCGAGTTTTTATGTGGCCCGTGACTTTACTGCCTGTTTTAGGGATTCCGAGTCATAATAACCCTCTGTGTGGTTATTTCAAACACCATTCATCGGGCGTAACTCACGCGTATGGGAATTTAAAAGCTCCGTTTATCCTTCCTAAACGCCGAGTCGTTTGTGTTTCATGGCATGTTAGCGTCAGGTCGGAGAAGGGAACTTGGGTGGCTTTGTGTGATTATTGTAATTTTTATTTTAAATTACACGGGCACTGGTGAAGGTTTTTATTTATTCGAGCGGATTCAATATCCTTAATTGCACTCTATTGTGCCGTACGGCCTGTTTTTATGAATACTTAAAGAACCGTTGAGTGCCTAATTGAAGGTGTTCCAGGAGCTTTTACTGTTTTATTTTATTCTAAGCTAAAGAAATTAAGCTACCAAGAAAGCTGTGCTACGTTTGCATAAATCTATTTATGCTCGCATTTGTGTTTAATACTCAATAATTTCAAATAATACATTATCGTTACTAATATATCTCCCGGGGTGATCCGGAATTATTTCATAGAAAGGACGGTTATATAAGGCGTTTCAATATTTCCCTAATTTAAATTGTATCATAAAATCATATAATTGTATGTATCTATTTCTTGGATCGATTTTATATCAATAATTGAACTTGTACATCAATTCACATGTATTATATGCTTATCAGTTCAGATAAGGAATATTAAAATTATAGCAGCACTTTGATACACCACACGCTTAAATAACACTATACATCAAACAAATTAAAATGTTATTTGCTTATTTTTTATAATTATTAGTACAGGTTAAACATCAATGAATCATTTATCAATAAAAAACCAGAAAATACACAAATGTTTTATATTTACAGCAGTGCGGTTTAAAATTAATTCTTCTTTATAAATTCCATTAAAATAATAAATCTTTACAGCAGTATTACATTTGTAAAAAAGCTCACTCGGGAAATCCGGAATAGTTAGTATATTTTGCCTGTGTACTTGCTACTCGATCCTCAGGTCAAAAGCTCCCTCAGGAGATGAAGTCAACTTCCCCGCTGCAGCTTAGCAGCCGTCACTCGCACTCGCCGGGCGGAGCGGCCTGCAGACGCCGGACTTCCACCACTCTTGAATGTTATCGAGAGACATAAATACGGAGATTAAAGAAGCTTACGGGGTTACGTTTCGTAAATTTCAAATAACGTGACTAAGCGGATGATCGCAACGACGAAATGCGTTATAAATTATACTTTTTTATGTTTTACTTATGCGTTTTTATGTAATAAAGTAGGCAAAGATTCAACGTATACACCCACATGCTAAGATCAATTTTTATTATTTAATAAACAAAAAAACAACATTTGTGTATTTTGTTTACAAAATATTGATAATTTGTAGTATTATTTTTAAAAATTCTTTGTAGCTTTTTTAAAACATATACACAAGTCGATCTATGAAAAACGATTTTTCAGAATGCCTCTCAAGAGAGCGCGGGATCAAATATTCACGTGTCAATTCTACGATTTCATCATAAAAAAGAACATGTCCACATTTCGCAAACAACAGCAGAGCACGCAATTTCGCAGCTGCGTTACTTTCCAACTCGGCCGGCTAAATTTATTGTCGCGTTGTAATTTATTTACTCCTTTTGTAATACCAAGTTCATTTGTCCCGTGGAAATTGTCCTTTTATAAATACTTAATGCAAATGGCAACCCTTCCCGGCCGGCAGCCCCTGAGACCTATTTGCAAGGAGAGGAATGAAAAACCCACGCGAATATAGCATGCAGCTGTGACGTCACACCGCTCTGACGTCACGGGCGCTATCTCCTATTGGCGTGCCAGGATTCTGATTATTTAGAAAGCTGAAAAAATTATAACGACCTTCCAGTTATTTTGTTGTTCATAATATTGACTCAATTTCATTTTTTTTTGTTTTTCTGGTCAATGGTGCTACAAAATCAGGAAAGCAAAAAATAAGAAACATGAATAATAATATCAATCTAAATATTTTTCTTGGTCGTATCTGAGTAACTTTTTAAATTTATATTTTGTCAATACAATCCTACGCCATTTACTTATCTAAAATGCTACAATATTAATACAAGTTTAGTAAGTGTTGCTTAGTAATATTTTATTCAGAGAAAATATAAATGCAACTATTTAAATATACTCGTCTCACAAAAACTTTAACTGATAAACACATAATATTTTATAAAACTATCTCACGTTACGAGTAACGAACAAAACAGCAGTTTTTTCTAGTGTATAAAGGCAGACACATAAAATGTCCAAGGTAGTCGTAAATACGGTACTTAGCTTCCCATAAATAATTCAAAGCAAAAACATGCAGAAACTACAAATTATCAGAAGCTTTTATATTTTACGTGTATTTAAAAATACACGTAAGAATCTTTTGAAAAAACTGTCTCTAATTTAGCAACCTGTAATTTTTTACACGATAAATAAGTGGACGTTGCTCGGGCGGAGGAGGACACCGTGCAAAAAAGGAAGCCGGCATATTTGCCGTGTGCGGGAAATAAAAAGTGTACAAATGCATTTAGAGATAAATATGACGCGGGGTGGGTCTGTTATAAGGGAGGTATTTTTATCATAACGCCCACGGCGGTCGCCGTACTCTGACTATGTTGTTCGACAGTGTATTCAAAACTTTTTCTAACTGCGATCCTCAAAAGGTCTTCTTACTTTTTAAGATTATTTGAAAATAAAAATACGTGATATATTTCACTGTGATTTTTCGTCAGTTTTTTTTTTACTGTTATATCTATTCATAAACCCTGTCTTTTCAGTGATTTTTTTTTATACCCTTTATAAATTTGTTTCTTCTACCGACCTTTTTTTCATTTTTCATTTTTCCTTCAAATTGTTGTAATACAGTTTTTTTTCTAAAAGTGTTGGAATTTTGTTTCCTGTCCATAGAATCCGAGGCGTGTGTAGCTAGTACCTCATTTTTTTGTATAAATAATATCTAATAATAATATTATTTATTTGTTTCACAATATTTTACCAAGTACGACGAATTATTCTTTTGGTTTTAAAATAAATTTTACGAGCACTTGTAAATATTATTTAATTAAAATTTACGTTACCGTTTAACCAAGTCCTTAGAATAAAGAAATATACATTATCTATAGTATATGTATATAAACAATTAATTGATAATCAAAATCGTCCTTCAGCAATTTATTATTAACTGTGCGGTCACGTCGCACAGTTTCGGGTGAACTGACTTGCTGTTATACTCGATTCGGTTTTGTTTCACAGTGTACCGCTTTAATCCTGCTGAGCAAAAAATAGTTGAAACGGGGTAGAGTTTAATTATTCAGTGACTGTTTTATCGCAGGGGGTGGGTGGCGGAAGGGAAAATTCGGATGTAATTGTTTTATTGGTTAAGCGGCTGTCAGAGTCCCTTTATAAAGTGACACATCGCGTCATGTTTTTGAACTCCCGCCTGTGATGTTTGATGACCGTAATATTCACATACCAACTTTGATATTGCTCTTTTTAATTTCGTGATTGCTTGTTTGGTCGCAAATCGCCTGCTTCGAACAGTTTTTTTGTTACCCCTTTTTTGCATTTGATTTTGATTATGCTTTCATTTATGAAAATAAAATCAAAATGAAGCATTTATAAATATCAATATGATAAATCAATACATATTCTTTTTTATTTAACACAAATGTTACTTATTGAGACTATATGTATATTTTATAAAATAATATAATTTGTTTCAAAGTTAATTAATATTCCAAAATTTTAAAAATATTTTTTTATGTTTTCAAGTTTTTTAGATGCCTCAAATTGGTGGTGGTTAAATACGATGAAAGTTTATGAAGAAAAAGTATATTATCTCTTATATGACTATTATATTAAATAATAGTTGTTCTACACCAACCCAATAAATGTGGGAAATAATCAGCTACAAATAATCTTGGTGTATTATATATTTGAGAGCCACAAACTTACACAATACTGGACTAAAGAAATTGGTATCGAGGTTCATATTGCTTATATTTATGAGCAGAATATTTGTGCAGGAGAATGATATTTACATTTATGACTATTTAATTACTTCCTATATTGATCACAATCACACGCTACCACCTATGCCACACCTTTAAAAGCCCCACAACCTTCGTACTGGATCAGGAGATAGCCACACACCGTATTGTAAGCGTAGCCCTAAAACTATTGTGAATCAACAAATAGCAAATACAAATAAAAAACCACGACGGATTTAGATATTTTAAAGACACGTGCAGGCATTTGTGTTTTAAAGAACTTCCAGATTTAGAGCTCCGGGGTCGTTGACCCGCGGGAGGCGCCGCGTCTAACCGAGACTCAAACCGAAGCATTGCATTTAGCCTGATCGGAAGTCCGCCATCTCTGATTAGGCAGCTTGACTAACGCGGTACGTGCTGCACGTAAAGGACGTGATGTCGCCTCGACAATTTATTACGTCGAAAAATGCACCCAACAAGAAGATGCTCGTGCACCGTGCAAGTGCTGGGAGCATTGAACGTGGGTAGCTGCTCGGACAACTTTTTATATTGCTTATCTTTAAAAACCAGTATCAAACCTTGTATTTGCTATGTTTAATAATAACCACGTTCGTTACATTTAAATTAAACATTTAATTTAATTTAATTGAAATTCATTATTTAATTTCTACTATTTATAATATGAAATGTCAATTTATCAGCAATAAATCATAATACAATGTTCTGTTGGCAGATAAATTCCCAAATACCCAATGATTGGATACTTACATATTTGATTACACAATAATGAAGATAATACGTTAGTTAATTATCTATTTGTAAAAAGTTATAAATCATTGATATATGTAGTTTCAAATTAAAGTTTTAAGTATAAAATACTTAAACGAATTGTCTGAATATTTTAATATATTTATTTTAGTGATTTCGAGTTTGTTTCAATTGAAATTTTCTGGCTGTATTATTGAATGTATGTTTCATCGTCCGTTCATAACCAAGACTCCACTTAATTATCATTTACAACACTTAGAGCAGGCTCCAAGGCCTGACAGGGAAATGGCAGTCCAGTTTGGCTGCTAAGTACTCCGATACCTCAGACTCCAACTGCGAGGAAGCTGACAGCCGCTTAGCAACTACACCTCCCAGTTTCCTGGTTGACTTCACGCCGAGGCTCTCACCTACTTCAGCAAACTTAATTCAATTAAAACTTTAATTTATTAGGAATTTCATATAGTCAGTGAGTCAGAATAAAAAAATATATATATTATTTTATAGGCAAAAATTATTTTGCTGTCATTAGTATTTGTGATATTTATTTCAACATTACCTAATTACATGTAGCTTTATAATTATATTTCAAAATATTTGGCCCAAAACCAGTTTATCCCAAAATAATAAAATACATAATGTTCCAAAAAATTATATGGTATGTATATGAATCTTTTCGATTTTAACGAGCTCGGCATGTTTTCGTGCGGCCATAATCAGGATCAGATATTTGTAAAGGATTTCAGATTTCTTTTTAATACAGAATAAAAGCGTCCCAAATATAACTTGGAAACTCAATAAGCCCTAAAACTCGCCAATAAGTCGAGAGTGCAGGCTTTAGGCCGGGTTGTTATCTCCACCGCAACATGTCTCCTCATTATTTCCTTTTCTTCCCGGCCTTATCGAGGACCGCACATTCCTCACACCCGCGTCTTGACGCCACATCAAAGCGACGTATCGGAGCGGGCCTCTCTCCAGGAGAGGAAGCCCTCCCGCCTCCCCTGGCCTTAAATAAACTTTGGCCGTACTCTCGATATAGATGGTAATTCACACTTACCCGCACGCAATGTTTTATGGGAGAGGAATCGATAATCGCCCATTCTAACAGCATACGATCTCTCCTCTCTTTGAAAGTAACGCGCTGGGAATTGAATAAGAAATTACGTAGGTACCGACAGTATTGTAATATGATTAAATTTAAATATCTCAGAGATAAAACTGTTAGTTTTGTAAATACATTTTTTTAACTGAAAACGTATGTGAAATTCGTTATAAATTGCAGCTATACGGCAAAAATACCGATCGGAATATTATGGGTTAGACATCTTTTTATAAAAAATCTTTGGACCGCTCATGTAAGCAGAATATAATAGCAATTTTTGACTTCCCAATTTTTGATAAAAATTATGTTTCAACTCAATTTAATTAATTTTTTTTTGTTTCAAATACGCTCAGAAAAAAACACAAGACAAAATATATTGGGTTTTTCTGAGTTGTAAGATAACATGTCTACAGTCAAAGTAAAGCTTGTTTTCTTACAGTTTAAAATTGTAATTTTCTAATATATGTAAATAATGAAGTATTTAATTTATTAATGATCAGCTTATTACCACAGATATAAGCTCTTGTATGGCGTATCAAATAGATTTTAATCCATATATATGATAAATACAAACTTTTTTTTAGAAAGTGTTAATTTATTCAATAGCTGCTTAAAGTCTTAACTGATGACAGCAGATTATATCTGTGAATGTTGACATAAAAGTTATCTAAAAACGAATTAAAATAACTATCGACTCGCCTATGCATTTTTGAGTAGCTTCCACAAATAAGCCGGTGCTACCACTAACAACACGAAACCAGTATAAAAACCGTGATAAGTGGTATTTTAGTTTAGTTTCGTAATGGATTTTATTTTATATACATGTAAACTTCTGTGTTATTTGTTTCTACACGTGTAATAACCATTAGTATTTTATTGAAAAACTCCGCTCGTGGCATTAATCAAGATTACAAACTATTAACTGTTAAGATGAATTTAATTGACAATACGTAACTACTATGAATTAATTTCCATAAATTTAAGCAATAAACATTATTTAAAGTAAAAAAAACCTAAATAGGCTGAGAACTGTTACATTTTTGATAGTCTCATCAAAATACTCATTAAAACGTTTTACCCAATATGCGTATTACGCGATATTAAATGAAAAAATTATCTATTACAAAAGTTAGTCAAATGTTTTGACATAAAAATATTTTCTTTTCCCATGACAAGCACTGACAAGTATTTTGAAAGAATGGAATTTTTTACGTATAAATCAATCAATGGTTTCCTATTTGCATTCTGCGCTACGATTCAATGCCCACAAATCCAATAAGAGGATATCGCCAGCAGATTTCCGGCCATGCGCTGTTCTAGTTACCTTGACCTCTAGCGAGAGTCGATAATGAAAGGAATCATTTTTACCTCTCATGAAAAATGGTTGCAACTGTGATCGAATTATTACTACACTTAATTTGAAATTAAATCAATTTATAAAAATTTATGTACATACATTAATAAAGCATTCAAGTCCTACCCAGAATTTGATATACGTAATTAAACTCATTCAACCTCCTTGACGTACAATAAAAGTATTTTATTCATGTTTTGAGGGTGCTTGTCTCGTATGATTTCAAGATTTATAAATATATAATTCAATTTATTTATAGTTTAAACAACTCAAGTTTAGGTCGTGAATTTTGAATTTATTGAATAAATACAAGTTATATAATTGGCTGAGCAGCTGACCAGAGCCGCCAGATCCGGGAAGCGTGAGCCGTAACGCAGCTCCGGCCTCGTCAGCTCAGCCACACCAGAGGAAATTAAATTTCCTTAATCGATGAGCTAAATTGTATACTTGCCATATACCCACAAATGAATCCCGATACTCCAGCATATAATTTACTAATAAAGGGGATATTAAACGCCGCGTGGTATCCGGCTCTTCGGTGACAATAGAATTAATGCGGAATAGGAGCCGTGCACGCCGACCAATACTACTTTATTAAACTTAAACTGATTAAATTACTGAACAAGATATTTAAGCTTTGACCTACTTTATATTCATAATATCGGTATAAACACATATCGATCAACAATATGGTATTTGATTTTTAGATTGCGTAAAAGGTTCATGGTCATAAAATATGTAGACGCACTTGAATGAAATACGATGTCTAAATTTATATGTAGATATAAAAGTAGTTCATTTATATTCACTGAATCCTAATATCAGGTTACTTATCCAAATGATAATATTAACTAATACAATTAGGTATTATGAATGATCCAGTTATACTTATTGAACAACCAAAATAATTTAAATCCCTTCACTACTTTTAAATATTTACTGACTATTTATATAAAGATTTACTTATATTTTGGTATTGCTCACAAAAATTGTATTTTATCATGTGATTTATAACATATTAATATGCACGAAATATACTTTATACTATCAGTAAATGTATTTAAATAACATTATCGCACATTAGCTTGTTAATAAAAAATATTCAGATAATTTCAGTACATTTAAATAATATAGAAAATATTAAAAAAAAAAAAATTTACAGTGATTTTAAGTATACTTGAAATATAATATATTACTTTGAAGCTCAATCGCAAAATCTTCAAAAATATTAAACGCACTTTTAAAATACTAAAAACATACTTCAAACGATTTTCTGATGTCAACATATTAAAATTACAAGACACTCATTATTCAAACCCGCAATTACGATGTTATCATGTCACCTCACGCACTTACACAGGTGCACACTCGCGCGCTCGTGACGTCACGTGCCCCCACTCACGCTCTCAGCTGACTCGGTCTCGGGGCGGGGGGGGGGAGGGAGCGGGGCGCGGGGGGAAGGGCGCCACGTTTATCAAATATTTTGGCCGAGTGGCCGCGCGGGGTGGCCCAGGAGATTTTGGGGGTCACTGAACTTACGGGTCGGCTTTTGATAATAGAAACTTACCCCTGTTAAGGTGTGCTTAAGTAATAAGATCTTGGAAACTATTTTTTGTTTTTTTGTTTTGTAAATGTTCCAAAGAAGTGCTTGTAGATTTAGTGCCACCGTTGGTGGATCCTTATCATTTGATTTTTTAACAGACAGCTTCTCGCACGCATTAATTGTGGACTTCGACGATACCTGCAGTATTATATATTTTATCTATTTGAACATCCCTTACCTCAAATAGGCCACTCCCACTGTTTTAAAATAACAAATAAAAATTATGTAATTGTATAATCCGGAATATCAAAATCTTTTCAACATAGATACATCAAAATTCTATAAATAGATTTTAAAGTGCTATTTTATATTAATTTATAAGTCATGCTTCTGTAAATGAGTTATTAGCATTTTTACGTGAAATTACTTAGTAAATGTTTGGTAAACAAAAAAATATGCAAATTGAGAAAGGTTTTTCTTTTTTATGGTTTTAAAATACTAGGAAGAGTAATTAATTATCACAAGCGATTAAATATCAAAGATTATTTTTAATTCTACGAAAGGTACGAAATATTTTGTAAAATATATTGCCTGTGATATTTTCCCGGATAAGTATCAGTAAATCGCGTACAGTGCGAGTCAGTAATTAAACTTGGGAGATTTAATATGACCTGTTCAAGTGGAAGATTCTTTCGCCTTCCCCGTAATCGATCACCTCGTGAAGCGTTTAAACCATTTCTAAAGTCAGTGACTTTAATTTCGGCATTCCTAAAGGTAGGAACGTTCCGCCAAACAAATTTCATTACCGCTCCATATATTATAAAACTGGAGAGAACACGAGCTTTTCGCGTCTAGCTGCGTACCCGCGGAGAGGAAAATGATATCATAGGGTCCTATATTGAAACAGATTACATAATATTATTTTCAGGCAGGGAGATGAATGGTCATTGTTAAGAAGATCACAAAAAAAACCTTTTGAATAATGCGTACCGATCAGATTAGATAAAAAAAATTGCATTACTTCCGCCATTCCCGTCACTATAACGGTTACCGCCCGCGAGGATTATTTCTTTTGTCCATTATTCCATTTTGAAAAACAGCGGGATACGAATCCAAAACCGCGGAAGCGAGAGCCGCTGCCTTGCGTCCCGCTCCTTCTTTCGGTTGAAAAATCCGCGACCGGATGTGTCCGCGGGGGTAGCGGACGTATTGATCCTGTACATCCATCCCTCTCTGGCGCGGCGCCGCGAGACGGTCGCATCTTCCGTTTCGCTCCCGCGCCGTGGCCGAGGTTAGTTCGGCAATCTTCGGGCGCGCTCGGCCGGAGCGCGCCTCCCTCGGGCCCCTTTGTTTATTTTATAGTTGACATGAAGTTAGGGCAGCCGTACGACCGAAGGACTTAAACTTGATTCCAGGATAAACACTCGAGATGTGTGTCGTTAGGTTCGCGGATCTGACAAGCTTTTACTTTGGGGAAACAGCTTTGCCAGACTTCTCTCATTACTCAATTATCTCCGAGTACTTTCTTTTTTTCATTCATCCGAAATAAATACATACACCGTTATGTATATAGAAACATGCATGTTCAATCATTTAAATATGAAATAATACATCGCACAATGAGAACCGACTTCTAGTCAAATGTATACGTATATTGTACACGCTCCGCTCCGTATAAGGCCCGATTGTATTATTTCAAATGCCCATTGATGCGGGGTCTATTCATACTTTCCCTAATTTCATCTTGTATGCACACGGCGGACACGGAGCGGCAATCGCGTTATCGCAGCGGGCACCGCATTTGCCTAATAAATGATAAGCGCGCAAAACCGGTACAATCCACGGCCGTGCCTCGTGGATCTATGAACCTGGCGGTATTGATTGCGGGGTTAAAACAGCCGAACAAATGCAGTAAATCTACTTTAACGGCTCCGTATGCGTCCGCTGGCTACCCGCCGCTGCTTCCAAACCCCGGCACTGCTCGAGCTGGGTCACGGTGTGCAGGAAACCTAACAGTTACGGGATATATAAATCCTTAAAAAAGTACATACACGTAAATCTACCCTTAAGTTAATACAGTTTTCAATAAAACACACGTTTGATTAAAAATTCATAATAAATAGTTTCAACGTTTTAAAAATGTCTTAAAATACTACAACTAAAGATAAACAAGTTAACAAATTCACGCTGCTGTTAAAACTTTTTTCAGTCCAGGAATATATCTTTGTGTAGTAAATAGTAGTCACCTTGAAAAGTTTTATAGTAAGTAGTATTATAAACTTATATCGGCAGACTTGTTCATTTTTGTGAAAACGACTTGTTTTGTTTTCTGAAATGTTTTTTTTTTATTTATTATGGAAAAATGCTTCATGAGCAATGTTCTGTAAAATGATTAATAAGACTAATAATAATCATTGTTAACCCATGAGTTCAATTTTAAGGGCCAAGCTGCGTTTACCCAATTTAAAGATTTTGATTTTTTGAGAGCACTACAAATATTTAAGACAGAACATTTTATTTTTAGTTATATTTAGTTAAGTAATCAAAGTTTATGGTAAGTATTTCGTTCAAAGTTATAAGAAGAGTACTACTTGAATAAATAATTACTTACAAGTTTCTATATATACGTTTCTGTCAGCATTTTATATTGCAAGTATATTTTCCCTCTTAAACCAATAGGCTTGCTTTGCTAATCCAAGAAGATAACTTTGTATGCTTATCCAGCTGTTTCCATCCCTCACTTGTTTACATTCCACCTATAAATACATCCACAGGGTTTTCAATCGTAATGGCCGAGAAAGAGTTCATTCTAGTAAAAAGCATCAAATATTCGTATATATATGTTTATATATTTATATATATACCTCGTAACGTAACGTGATTTGCATAAAGTGGACTCAGCATTGAGTTAACAGAATATAAATAAAAAACAGCACATTTTATTTTTAAAAACATCAAGAACTTCTGGGAATTTAAACAAAAGACTGGAAATTTTAACAAATGACATTAAGACATGACAATGCTTTACACAGAGAGGAATATTTAAACGCATTTGTCCTAAGTAGAATAACACCGAGTATCTTGAACTTTGCGTCAGGGACGACAACATTTTAAGAGAGATAGACCCGAATTCTGTTTGTCGCCAGCGCAGAAGCGGAGTTAATTTTTCATAGCAAACATGGAATCATCAACCTAAAATTTGTGAACCAAAGACACATAGAATAACACAATGGACGGCAACAAAGACGGAATCCTTTATATTTCGTCTGACAGCTGAAGTTACTGCGTAGTTTATTCTTTATAGACTTTCTGTTGGTCCGTGGCCTTGAAAGTCACTCGACGCAGTGTAATCGTTTCGATATTATTTTTGTGTAATTAAAAGTCACATTATTTCCGTAGTAATTAAAAGCAAGCGGCGCCCGTCGTCGGAAGTGGTCGGAATCCCTGGCCTGCCCCGCGCGGACTCCAGGCAATCGACAAACTTCGCTCTACAATTTCGCTTCAGTCGTAAAGAGAATATACTTTTGGGAAACTCCGAGAGTTTTCCGAACTTTCCATTAGCTTGGTTTTTTCCATATATACGCTGGAATGTTTTATATGTCCTTATTTCCTCGGTTCCATGGGAGTCGCAGTATTGGCCATGTTTACCAAGACTCCACTATAAATCTATGGAAGTAAACATATATATATTAAAAGCGTTTTACATATATTTTTTAATCAGAATAATGAAAACTTTTAGAGCTTGGCTATATTAATTACATGTTTACATTGTTTTTACTTTAAATATTTTTTTTTGATTAAAATATTGATTTTGTAAAAAATAATTTATATTATAAAGTATTATCAAGTACTAAGATGGAAATGTGTTAGAAATAAATTAAATATATTGACTATTCGATTGATAAAAGTACCCTAGGTATAATAAAGTACTAATCAGCCAATTATGTAACAAAAATTACTCAGAAATATTTACACGTAAAAGTTTATAACAATGATGTTAATAGTATAGTAATTGTAATAAAGGATAATTCCATATGGTATACTGGTAGGTTTATTTTATATTTAATTATTTTGACTTCCTAATTTTATTTGTAATCTGAAAAGCAAGTCCCAAATAACTACTAAATTACTTAGTTTCTACTACACGCTTCCCTGCTGTTTAGTGTAAATTCATTTGCTACATATCTCATGTTACATTTCAGGCCGTTTCCTAAGGTTAATTATTTCTAGGCGGCCGAAACTATAAATAAAGCATGTTTTAATAATTGAATCGGGAGATATATTCTCATACAAGTATGTTATTTTGTATCCCACGACAAGGGAGTAGGCATCACCGGAACCGGATAAGCAGTGAATAATTCATCTTAACATGAAATTCGCATCAGGCTCTCGCGTGACTGCCTTCAGATAAAACTGATTGAAACGGAGCCTCCGTCCTGCGAGGCTTTCGGCTTCATTTGCCACAAATTGTAGGGCAGGACTATGGGTCTTCGGTAATTTCACGGTCTGATGATGTGACCGTGGAGGACCTTCCGATTGGCGATAGAACAACCCCATATCAACCCTGTGCTTCGTAGAATTTCATGATGCGTTCAGCAGTGATTGTTGGTTTTGATGAATGATAACATCGATTCAATAAAATCCATCGTATTATTACAAAGGCAAGAGAGTTTGATTTACACATTTAAATATACTAACCGAATATTGTAATTTAATAATAATCGAAAGGTTTGCTTACTAAGGAAAACAAGTACGCCCTATGAAAAGAGCTGCTTGTTGATGTGACAAAACTAATATGCATAATATATTTTTCCCGAAAGACATTTCAGATGAATTGAAATAATTGAATTTTAAATTCATTTATTAACTTCTATCTCATGAAAAAAAATCTAAACTGAAAGTGTTAATAACTGGCCAGAGCACCTCTCCCGGGGATGGGGGCTGCGAGAGGGGCAGAAAGGAAGGCGTGCATAATGCAGTGCGGGCGTTGGTTGCTTCATAAATAATGTCCAAGGCCCACACCAACATCAATTACCCACATCGGATTGCCTTTCTCCCCGACATCGTGCGTATGTCAGCTTTTTATCCCGCGCGTCCATAAAACACAAGACGGCGGACTTTACGATCCAGACGTTTGATTTGATGACTTTTTAAACGTCGCAGAATCAACCCTGACGACCGGTTTTTGTACCGACCGTATAGTTGGTCGTTATGACCGCTCGAATAGACAGCTAATGGTTGCTCCTACGAAGGAGGATAATTTGAAACTATAACAGGAAACAATGTTCCAAGAAGACCTGACTATGCAATATCCGGAATATATAATATATATCCTCTCGTGGTCCACTATTTGCTCTTGATATTTTAATTTAAGACTGATTTTTAGAGTCCAAAAGTTAGAAAAAAAAAATTATACCATCGACTGAAACTTTTATAAATGATAATAATATATTGCCACTAAATAAAAACACACAGAATCAGCTTTTTTATCAGCAGTTTTCAAATAAACATTTATTTAAAGTTACGCTTTGGATTAGTTTCCGACTACGCAAAATAATTTATTTTATTTTGTGTTTCTAAATATTACTTTGTTTATTATATTTAAATCAGTTTTTTTAATTGTAAAATTATAAAAGATGTCAGTGCCACAAAAAAAAGTTCATTTGTGAATCTACACAGAAGAAAAAGTTAAATTTAAAAACGAGAGTTTTTACGTGAGTTGTTGAACTCACATTATAAAAAAAATGTAGGTGATCACAGAGATAAACAAGCGTCTTCACGAGTTTTGAAGTCACATTAGGCGGATTCGTAAGTGATCACAAAAATAAAGAAGCATTTTCACGAGTTTTTGAAGTCCCATTTTTTTGGACGGCGCACGACATAAAATCACTGAAAGACACCTCCTCGGCTGCGGGCGCTGCCTTCGCCGCACACTTGCGCCTTTTAAGGTTATATTTTCTAATTCACTTAGCAGATTAAATTCAACTGATTTATTTGGTGATTAAATGCGCCCGCACCGCACGCGCCCTGGGGGTGGTCTCCTGCTCCCCTACAAAGAATCCTCTCTGAATACATAAATATGCTCTGTTGATTCTAGTTGCTTCTGACGTAAATTACATTTGGATTTAATTGCCTGGGCAAACATGAGCCTCTTGATGTGAATACAATAGCTGATAATATTTACAGGTATATTGACTGTATGCATTTTTTCTGCCTTTCTTACCCAGCAGGGGGATTTCTGAGGAATATTTACTCACTGTAAAATGAATAGTATTTACATAATCATTACATCATCTTAAGTGTATTTACAATATAAAATTTCCGCACGTTCTCTAGTCTATTTTTATAGTCGTTTGGAGTTCAATGTAGAAATTGGTCTATTAAACGGCTTTGTCCGGTCCCCAATATAAATAAACTCTTCTGCAACGGTCGAGAAAATCAAATTATAATTGGTAAAGGCGGCACTTTTATGTCCTCCTAACTTAATCGGCCACATGCACCCTTTAACAATGAAATATGGCGGAGACTCGCTTAAACCGTAGAATCAGGTGGTAGTACAAAATAATGCATGCGAAATATTCTTCAGGACAATTTTGGTGGCGTCGGCATAAATCCTCCCTAGTGTACTGAAGGGGGGCATCTTTATTCTGTGCTGTCCGAACCAAATAAGTCCAGTTATTTATAAAGCAATTAATGCGACACATGGATACGTACGTGCTCCCTATCTCTTGCACTTGGGGTTCACAGACCTTTGCATTTAGAGATTTATCGTTGCTTCTGAGTACACGTGCTATGTATTAAATAATATTTCATGTTAAATATAAATAAATCAAATTAGATGAATAATATATTATATTTTCGATTCCGTATATATTTTTTAAATAATGAGACTTAATGTTTTAATTTATACTAAACTCATGAGGTTTCAAAATTTAAAAGTTTGTAGCTGTCCTAATCAATCAAAATAAATATATTTTACTGCTTTTTCATAAACATTGTTTTTATATGAACCAATCATAAAAATTAAACTATGTGTGTTCAGAGTTTCAAGAATATCAGTTTGCAAAGGGCTCATGTTTTTCTGAATTAATATACATTAAATAAATTTAATAATCCGTAAAAGGATAAATAAAATATAATAATGATTTTTTTTTCTTAATATAAATAAATTTATGTTTCAATGTAGGTAGGTATTGTAAAATGTGTTAATATTTAGATTTCTGACCGGAGTATTTCTAAATTCATATCAATTTATTTTTTGCCAATATCTATCTTTAACTTTTTCATGGTTATCAAGTTTTCAATACTTTCTTATTTTTTACATATTTAATGATAATCAGCGTTGACATTTAAGAAATAATTTTATCCTGAATATTTCTTGTTTACTTAATTGAGAAGCTCAGGTTTTTTCAGTGTACAAATACTCCAAGCCCCGCATGTCTGTGACAGTCCGCCATCTGTCTCTGCAGACAGGACACTGCGTTCTTGAATCTTTTAGATATAAATATACTTCCTAGCGCAGCAACTCACCCATCAAATGTTTCATGCGATTGGGGCTTCCCCGCAAAGTTCATCCCCATTTCAGAGATGACTGGCCCTGAGGAATTTATTACGCAAAATCTGAGTCGACCGAAAACTTATATTCCAAGACACCAAAACCATTTTCAGCAAATGTATAAATAAAAAAAAGGTGAATACTATTTTTTTATTTGATTGAGACATTATATACTTTTTGTAAAGGTTGCCTCTCACAGAATTTTCAATGCATAAATATATATTTGTTATTAGTATAATCAACCATTCAACGATATATGAAACGTTAATTACAGAATATTTTCAGAGGGATTGAAAATCTTTTTAAAACCCGTGTATATAATATCATGAATGGTTTTTCTCTCCCCAATCATCCCCTGCCTGGCTGTACAGACATTCTCTCCACCCTTGGCTTACCTTCTGCCCCCACTGACCACCTCCAGTACTTCTGTTATCTGCCATTATCGTCAATAAAAAACAGCCCAGTAATTTAGAGTTTTACTTTGGCATTTTCAGGATCAAAGGGAGAAACTCGGTTGTTATACGTATGTCTTTATTTGCCTTTAATATTTTTTTGTACTGTACTTAATAAACTACATTTGTCTTATTTAAAATATTGTTAATCTAAATACGTTCTAATATTAAAGAGGTTTTTTTTTTTGGTATATTAAGATTATTAAATTAAATTATTTATAAACGTACCAAATTAATGATTTCTATTAATTCATGAGTAATAAATCAGCTAATAAAATCTGGGGAAATCGTGGTAAACAAGCCACCGACCGCGGCCTAAAAAGAACACGAACGGGTACTTATAACGGGCTCTTTCGGTAATCATTTATGGTATTTCCTCCCTAATCGATAGGGGTGGGTGGCGGCTAAGGGCGCACCCTGAAGATTGAATGCATCCCCCGTGTTTACTTATGGAACTACCCCCGAACAAGCGGGCGGTCAACGGCCCGAATGCTGAGATATCGAAATTCTTCTCGCGGAAAACAAACTTAGCCCATTATGCCGTTTTTGCATGAATTGATTTACAATATTTGCTTAGTAATATTTCGAAATAATGTTGCATACTATTATTACTTCCAATTCGATAAATTTATATTTTAAATGAATGATTTTATCGAACCTACTATTAACATATTACTAATGTTAAATCGATTGCAAAGAAAGCATATAAAAAAATGCCTTTGACAACTAAACAGCAACTAGTAAACCATAATGTCTAAATTTTACAGTAGTTCAAAACAATTTGGTAAAAGTAAGATTTCTTTACGAAGATTTTTATATATGTTTACTTTAAGAAGTATAAAACCACAGAATAAATATGTGTATATTTTATATAATTTATTTTTAATTCAATATATCGATCAGTATCTTTTATTAACTCACTACTTGTTTACGAGATTTTTTTTTAAAGTTTTGCAATGAAACTTGATTTATATTTTCAAATTTTATGCTTGAAACCATATATTGCTAATGGTGTGTTCAAATAATATTTGTACATAAATCTTATAAATGAGAAATGTAACAATTTTTTTGAATATTTATTTTTTTATTTCATAGGCTGTTGAATAAACATTGGATACTTTATAAATATATCTAATAAAATTTTGTTAATAAAAAAAGGGTTTCAAGTCTACAACAAAAACTATACTAGACCAATGGTGTTTGAAGTACATACGATTATTTATTAAACATAAATAAAAATATATGCATTTCATTTATCTGTAAAAGTAAACATTTATTTATGAGTACGTATATATTCTTCAACCCTCGTACTATATCTGATAGATAAGGCTGTTTCTTCTACGAAGCCGGAGCAGGGGGTTGCAGGAAATTGAGCGGTTAGCATATAGGAAGCCGCCGTGGTCACGATTTATACATAATGCATTTTTCACGTCTGCAATAGAATTTAATGGACGGAATAATTTTTTTATACCCTATCATATAAAACAAAACTTATGCGGTAGTTTACCTCTCAAATTGGTTTTATCACTTTTTATTATTTATTTTATATTTTTGTTTACTAACGCAACCGTTTTGGATCAATAGTGAAATTTATGTTATTTGATATATCTCTCAAATGCTGAAATTTATAAAAGTATTCCGACAATAAATGTATTAGGTGAAACGACAGAGGTAGGCTCAGTACGCGGTCATGCTGAATTCAAGCTTTGCTTGGATTTAAACAATCCATTAAAACGCATTTCAATCACGTTTACAGGCTTATTGATTTTGCAATTGTTTCATGAACTGATACAATCAAACGATGGAAACTCGTTTAGTTACAGGAGAAATTTTTATTTTTAGATTCTCATAGAATAGGTAGAAATCACTTTATTAAAAAATTCATTTAATTTAATATTCGGAGGTCAATGATAATATTAAAATATCAAATGCTCTAGTTAGTTAAAAGAAAATGGGCATATCACTCTAGTTTTAAATGCTTTCTCTAAAATGAATTTTTGTATTTTGGTTCATTTTCTGAGATTCATATAACCTTAAATATTTCTATTTTCAGAAGATAAACTAAATAAAGCAGGTAAAAAACGAAACATTGACCATAAAAAAAAGCTTGTTTTGGAAGATGTCCGAATCTCAAATGCAAGCGCGCTCTCTAATTAGGCGCCCTCAACTTTATTTCCCCTATATAACGGCGTGTATGTAAATCTAAACGGAATAAAATAAAATGCAACTACTCTGACGTACGACTGGCCGCTTCTGTAGCGCTTTACCAAAAATACAGAGCAGGCTCGTGTAGCATTTTGTATTATTTTCAATAACATAAAAAAATTTATAAAAATAATGACACAATTTAATAAAAAGAGACGCTAGGTTGCTTCTTTAACTTCAGGTAGTATTTTCATACGGAGATCAACAGCAGAGCTTAATGATAATATGCAAGACCAATAGACCTACAAATCTTTAATCTAAAATGCATATTTTTGAATTGGATAATATGAAGATAAAAGTTGTAGCCCGTATTACACTATAATAACTATGCTTAACACACTAAAGGCGGGGCGGGTACTAGTACCCGTTTCGCAGACTGCTGTCTAAAAGCGGTGCGCGTATTAATAACTTTTTGAATGTGTTTACTCTAAAAGCGGCCGAAGGTCATTTTACTCTTTAAGTTTACAGCTCGTAATGTTTGTTTAGATTCGTCAACGTTACTTCTACCAATACTGTCCAGTGATTCTGAACAAAGTGACAATGAAGAAGTGGAGTGGTCAGAGAATGATTATCCTCCAATTTTTAGGACAAAGTGGTGTTATTGTGATGCCAAGTAATCCGCAAAGTTTGTATGAAGTGACTACATGCAAATCAAAGAGTGTATAGACTAGATTTCACACGTGCAATTTTACCGTAATTTTGTCCGCTTCGCACACCAGTTTAGTCAATTTGGTTACTAGCTTAAAATATAAATATAATATAAGCTATTGTGTAACAATAACATTTAATTTATTAACAAAAATCTCTTAATTAACTCGGAGTTGCTAAGCGGAAGAAAAAAAATCAAAAAGTGCAAATCAAAGAGTGTATAGACTAGATTTCGCACGCGCATCGGTTTAGTCAATTCGGTTACCCGCTTAAAGTGTGTTTAATATGAACAAAAAAAATCTATGGTACAAATTTTTTAATTGAAATATTTAATTGTAACTCCTTGCTTTAAAAGATGCCGATTTGTTAGCGAAGATATCATATGCATTATATTCAAGGCTTTAAATCATTAAATAAAGTAGAGCGGGTTTGCCACCCCCGGGTCCGGCCCTGGCGCCCCCGCAGTGCTGGGCGCTCTTTATTCGAATGCAACACAGACCGTTGCCTTCAAAAGGCATCGCTTCTTTACATAATATCGTCTGTGCGCGGCCCATTCACGCCAGGCCCGGATGATTACGGCGGGCTCCCGGGCCACTCGTTATTTTTGTGAACGCATGCGGACTAATGCGGCCCCCGCGTCGTTCCTCAATGTTGCCGACCACTACACCACTACCACTTGCACGAACTATTTCGCAAACTCTTCGGGCTCTTTTGGTTTTCAACATTTATTTTAAAAACTTTTTTTGCACATACTTTATTAGGATTGTTTGAATTTCAATAAAAATCCACCGTCTACACTACACAGTCTACGTATTTTTGTATCTTTTTTTTTTGAGCACAATCGGATCAGATTCGAATATATATATGCATTGATTACAAATCTATTAGAAGTTAAATCAATACACATCGCATATACTTAACACAAATCCATGAGCTTTTGTTTGTGTAAGAGGTTTATACGTTTCGACTTATTGACTTTCTCGGGTCACAAGTCATCGGGTGTGGAATAGCTGTTTTATATTATTTCATTATAACTTCAGACGGGTGTGCCTTCGTATGAGAAAGTCCGTTGAGTATTCTGCGTGCCCGGCCCTCGACCGTTTACGATCCGTGTTTGCTGACTTCACGTTTTATCACGGCTATTTGGGATTTATGATTAAGATACTGTTTGTTTATGTTTACCTATTTTTGAATGAAACATCACAAATGTTTGTTTTATCACTTGATAACTGCAACAACACACACAAGCATAAAAATATATTAAAATTCAACAAATACTATAACTATTGTATGTTTGCGATGTGTTCCTAATATTTTTATTAAAATAAAACGAACATTAAATATACTTTACAATCAACCGCTGAATATAAATATAATTATTCAATTTTAACTTTTCTTGTTAATTTCTATGAACGTATCAAATTACACGACTACATTAATTTAATATTTAGCAATGTGTAAGCCGATTAATAGAAGATTTTTTATTTCATCGTCTAAAACTGCATTAGTATGTGTTCTTTTTAAATTAAAAACATTGAATAATACAAGTAACGTGATCCATGTGCTTCAGTTGCGTTTTCCTAATTTTATTTTTATTGTATAACAAAAAAATAATGTGTTTAATATTTTTTATTTTTGTTGCAGGTACGCTTCGAGTGAATCATCCCATACTCTCCTCATAATCTAGGTAAATACATTTTATTTTATTTTTTATCCTAATATTAGACACATATTTTAAATTTAATTGTAAAATGTTACATCATATCATAAAGCACATGTATACATAAACATATTGAATCAAATGGGGAAGACGCACGCCCTATGGCACTTTCGCGAATACTGATACGAATCGGCTTTAATCTTAGTAGGCGAGTCGCGTGCCAATTTAACTATTATTCAAAGCCGTTAGACACGATGTCTCATTGTGCCGCCTTCTCCCCACAATATCATATTTTAACTCTCAGAAGCCATAGTTTGTTCAGAACTCGGAAGTTACCCCACCCAGCCAAAGAAATAGAATAAGTTTTATTTTTCAATCCATTACTCTAAAATAATGGAAGCAAACCAAATATTTCATTATAGTTACGTTAATTATCCTTTTTAATTAAAAATAATATAATTATTATTTTGCACAATATTTATTATAATATAACAGAGTAGTACAATGTTTAATTGTTGATATATTTAACAGCTTTAAATACGCCTCATGTCATGAATCCTCAACAATATGAAAATTGATTTTGTATGCTTTTAAACGGCTTGTTCGATAATCAAGTAGTTATAAATTGATTTAGAAATTTCAATTAGTGATTTCGTTCCCGCTGGGAAATTGTTTGATGCTGGTTTGATTAGCTGATGAATGAGGTATTGTTTATATAATGAGGAATTAGTGATTATCCACGGCTCTATGCGAAGTTACCAAGCTGCTGTGTACCCTATACCTACCTGAATATATGGTTTAAATTTCTCGCTCGTTTATTACTTCTTGATATTTCATAATAATTTTTATTTTAATATATTAAAATTTGGAGTTTTGTTGAAATATTTATTTTTTAAAACATTGTAATTTATAGCAAATTCGTTTAATTTTTATATTGGATCTAAAATTTTGAAAAACAACAAGTTGAATTCTTAGAAGCTAAATGAAGTCAAAAATTAATTAGATTTCGTACACGTATTTTGATTGTAGCCATTAAATAAACAAAATCGTAATAACATTATGATTCAACGCAAGAAATATATACTGAATAAATAATCCATTGACTTCAGATAAATCACACACGCTTTACTATATGCAACATTTGTATTATACATCAACATAATATTTATTCATTGACATTAATTTTTATATGAAGCATATAAATTCGTTTTTAAAGTGGTGTTAAAAAATATCAACCTGCTAAGATACTTACTGATTCACAGAAGACATAAATGAGATTTTAAGAGCATTTTTTTTTATTTTCCCCTATAAAATTTACATGCCGGAAGGTTTGCTTTGATTGATTGATTTTGATCAAACCAGCAGAAGCAATCAACATTAGCACAAAGCAATCGCATAAAAGCCGTATTTTATACTCGCTGCATCGCATTAATGTAAAAAGACCAACACGCGCCTGCAGCTATGCGATTTTTTCAATAGTTGCACCCTTACCTTACGTTAAAATGAATGAACGAGCCTCACTAACCGATCGGGCGATAAGCCTCCCTCGGAGGAGTCCACGTGGCGTTTTGTCATATGTAAATAAGCCGCGATGCCGGGCGGAGATTGCGGGGAGTCCCCGCGAAGTTTGGTCGCGATTCTTCAGATTGCACCCTGATTGGGCACTACAAAGTGCGGGGGGTAGGGAAAGCGCTGTTTGTTACTGTCAATCCCTGGCCCTTTGTAAAACTTTAAACCGAATTGGAGATAGGTGTGTGGAAGTTTGTTCCGGGGAGGCTTATCCGGGAAACTTGAAAAAATGAATATATTTTTATTTATGGCGGCGCACCCTAACGCTTGGAGTAGCGAAATTTGTATGTTGAATAGGAGGTCATTTGTATAAGTTTAGATTTAAGTTTACGCCCTTTTAGAAAATTCTTTTTTCAGTTTCAGATATACGTATTTTGATATAAATTATTATATACAGTAAATAATCTAATCAAAGACAAATATCCTCTTTGCTAGTTAAAGTCTTCCTATAATTTACATAATAATTTTCATAATATATACAAGTATAATAAAGCACAGATAATGTAAAATTAGTATATTCGTTCAATAAATTAGCGTGTCAATAAATTACGGAGTATTTTATTGCAGCGTGAAATTAAGTTTCGAATTGCTTCATCCATAAATTAATTAATAGTCATTACAATTTTTGAACACAAACAAGCAATACTGCAAATCAACATTGCACCAACATGCAAAATATTATATTTTACTGCTATTACTCATAAAACTGGAATTGGTTGACAGTCATTGATTATTTAACTGCATTTAATACGAATACACATCAAAATTATTCAATTTAGGATATCATATTACCGTAATGTCTGGTACTCTGCCATAAAAAAACTTTCATCTCATGTATTCTTTACAAACAGGAGGCTTCTAAGCTCATATTTATACTTCTTATCGAAAAGTCTTAAGCAAATTAAATAGATATGAATTAGAAATTATAGGTAATAGGCTGATTTTCAATTATACTGAGTGATAAACAAAAATACATATTTAGAGTGGTTACTTATATAGAAATAGGTATTTTTACCATACGCATTGCCAAAATACAATATTGCAACGTTATTAATTTTGACCCAACATGTACTTTATTAATGAACTATTTAATTTTAACGCTATATTTCTATTTGAAACATTTAAAATCTTTAGAATGAATATTTTATATTAAATAAACTTTTTTCTAATAATCAATTTTCAATACTTTCCTGCTCAGCAATTAGTGTTTCCACCATAAATCTCTTATCTGCAAACCTAACGTGTCCGATGCGTTTTTTTGTGCATACGTTCAAATTAGATTGAAATATAAATATATAATGATTTTTATGAAAATTTCACCCTGTCGGTAATCCCTAAATAAATACAAAGCACCCAACGAATTTAAAAGCGACGTAAATGAGACAGCATCCGCCAGAATGGACTCGTCCAATTGCGGATTTCCATCCGATTTGGGCACAATAGTCGCGGAGCCCGTACAATAATGCAAACGACTGGGTGATAGTCGATCTGAATTTATTATTCATTATTTGCCGCGCACTCTATTTGGGATCGCCCAATCAAGAGACGCCGCACCGGGCTAAATTGAAATTTTAAATGACCATTTTGGCGTACACCCACCCCATCCATGCCACTCCCCCGGGACTGCGCGGAAGTCCGTCTGCGTGTTTTGCACTTTACTGTATTTTGAATTTATCAATAAATACATTTATTATTTAATTTTTTTTCAGTATTTATTCTCCGAAGTGCATGGTATAATTTAAAAAATTCAGTGTGATTAAATGTTTCAGTAAAAAAATAATTCCCGATTAAGAAAGGCAGCAACAATGTTTGCAATACATTAAAGTTGTTTGAGTGTTTATAAGAAAAGCATCTTGTGAGTATCTATCATATATTGTACATTCTCTTGAGAAACCTCACAGGTACGCGGAACGTCAGGTGCGCCGTACTCAGCACACTTAATGCCCACTATCCGGTCATTTCAGAGCTTTTATAACCTGAACGTAAAGTACACATAGCGCAGCTCTAAATTATTTTACGTCTTCATTTTCTTCTAAATGCACATCGTTTGGATTTGTTATTTTTAGGGTACTTAGTTTCAGGTACTAATCCATTGAAAATAAATAAACTTGTTTTGCGTCGAATTCGACGCAGCGATGATAAGTTTGTTTTTAAAGATATTTTTTTTTATTAAGTTTAATTTTTCCTGTAATCAAATTACAGGAAAATTATTTTGTACACAAATAAAATAATCTTAAATGCCCTTCTCGTAAAAAAGATAAAATAAAATAACTTTTTTTATATAATCGTATATATTTAAGGGTCGCTACCCCCCGGAGAGGTGCTCCATCCTCAGTAATTTAAGAGGCCGTGTTCCTTGTGAGGATTTCGTCTCAATTTGTCTCGGAGACAATTTGCGCGCCGTCCTTTTTGTTTTTATCTTTATATCCCTGTATTCACAACGGCCTATGGCAAAAAACGTGCCGAGCACAGCGTCGATCCAGCGTGCCTTTTATATTACAGCTCGTATTAGAAGATTGTTTTTGTGCATTATTACAAAGAGATGCGAGTCGTGCGATTTGTTTTTATGCATGTCCTCCAAACACCGTTGCGTGAAAGTATGATATATTCTAAATTTTCCAAGTATTCCTGCCCATTGCGGTTATTTATGTTTGTGTTCTCTGCGATCTTTGCTTATGCTCTGTGAACAAACTCTCAACCCGTGATTCCGTTTACACTATTTTCGCTGATGCAATATATAACAGAGTTATCTCTTGCCATACTGCGAAATAAACTCAAATCGCTTATGTATCAATAATAAACATGACTATTTATTATACTACTAAATTATATTTCTTTTATATATTCGAAGTAGTTATTTTATTGGATATATACAAATAACGTATATATTAGAACTCGCTGTTAAATGTGGCAGCGTGAACTATTCGCTTGTATCAGACTGTAAGTATTAGGCGGATATAATATACCTGTGGCACGCTAGAGTCACGACTTATATCCCAGACTCGCCGTCTGACATTTGAGGGGCTTCAGTAACCGTACAGAGGGATTACATGACGTCGTACTGAAATAATTCAATGCATCGCCGGACCCTTAATATCAACGGCCTCCGCTGCCGCAGAACTGAGGGGAGTTTTATTTCAGTCAATGAAATATCGGCATTGCTATATCATCGTAATCTTTTTACAGTATCGTAAGTAAGCCTCCCCATGCAATATGCAATTTGAACGACTTGTGTTTGACATAAAGCCGCATTTTTTTTTGTTTACTACCACTATGTAAACGCCTACTAGAATATGGAGAAAATACGTACATGAAGTAATGGTCGACCAAATATTTTTTTTTGTAAATTTATGCTTTAAATTTGCCAAGTGTATTTCAATATGAACCTAACCGATCTTTATTCATGCAAAAATTCTTTAAAAAGAGTGGTTACAGCGATGAGTCGAGTACTCGTAGGGCGGATATTGATATTAATTTAGGGCAGCGTTTCGTGCAACGGGTTTATTGTTCGGACTGCACGCACGCGCGCGTCGCCGCGGGGCACTTCCGGTCCCCGCCATCCCTCGTCCATAAAAGTAAGTCCCGGGTAAACTTTTTTCGGTTTTGAGTGATCCGTAAATTAAGTTACCAGGACAAGAAGTTTGTACTCTGTGAGACTTGAAGCCTTTTGTAACGGATCTTATTTTTATTTTATAAATAAAACGTGCTCTTGTTTTTTTTTTTTTTAGAAGTAAAGTTAGCCTTAAAATATCTATACTTTGTTTATTTAACATATTTACTACTTTCAATTACATTTACATCGGTATACTGTGCGTTCTATTTTACTTATTGAGCAAATTGGTGGTCGTGGTCATAGTAGGTTTTCTGCGTTAGTTCGTACCGGTTAACCCTCGTATTTTTACGTGGCATATTATAAGAATGGTACCGACGATGCCATCTTTTCAAGGCAGATCAATAATTTATTTTATTCTGAAGTAGTAATAATAGGAAAAGTAAGGGAGATTATACTTAGACTTTTTACCGTGGTGAAATTTAGCAACAAGATAAATAGTTTAAAAAATACGACCTTTCTACTTTAAATGAGTATATATATAGATGTAAATACGTAGCAATAGAGTTTATCGTTTTTTTCTCGATATTCATAACTATTTATTATTTATTTAGATTTATTTGTAGTGAATTGTGTAAATCACTAATAAAATCGATTTGTGTTTAGATTTCAATATTGGCACCACAATAGGTATAATTTAGATCGTAAAAGACAAAAATCATATATCACAATTACTTTTACATTTCAATGGTTAAAATAGATCTAAAAGTATGGTAATTATTTTGAAATAATAGGTGTTTTCGAAGTGATAAAGATGTTAATAGATCACATTTAGTATTCAATTATCATAACTGCCGTGTATCGAGTAATTATTAAAAATAAGGGCAGTTGAACATGAATGTGTCGCGCTGGACTAATGAATGGTTCAGCACGCCATACATGCTCGCAACCCACAATTACAGTTTAAATATACCCTCTAACCATTTCCACCTGTAATTATAATAGCTCAACCCAATGAATTTTTGATTCTTATAAATAAAAATACTTAACTTATTTATAATGCAAATGATTACTTTGTTGGCCTAAAAATTGATTGTATTAAGAACATGTTAACTATAATAATAGTTAATTAAGTGTATTTCTTCTTAAACACTTATAAAATAAACTGATGCAAATATAAATTTAAAAAAATATATATTTCCATTAAAATAACTATGCCATTTTGTTGATAGTTTCTACTGAAATGCTAATGATAACATTTTTTATAAATTGTGTGAACTAAGTAAATTACGGAGAATAGAAAATATTCCCACAATAAACGCATTTGCAAGATTTTAAATTCTGTCCGCAATATAGTTGGTCGTACATTTAAACGCAGTCTGACTAGTGAATAAATAAGTTGCACAGTAAGTCGTCCCCATCTAACGATAGTTGTTATGTCCGCATTACGTCGTCAAATATCAATTCAATGATTTATTTTACGATGCAGGACTCCCTTGCTAGTATCGGTGGGACATTTTCGTTCTAAAGATTTTATCAAGAACTTCCCTCTACAATTCACGTGGTAGCACTTTGACGATTTTGTTTGAACTGATATGTAATCCTTGTGTTTAAAGGAAATCGGATCCACGTACTTTCGTTGAGTTTAATATTTGCTCTGTCCTTTAAAGTTGTTTGTGTCTCAGTATTTAAACATACATATTTTTACTTGCTGTCATTATTTACTTGTTTTGTATTTATTTATTTATATATATATATATATATATATATATATTATAATAATAAAATATTATCTATTTATTAATATTATTAGAAATGTTTGCTTCAGCTGAGTTAATTACAATAGCATAGACTATGGTTGGCCACAATACAGGCATCGCAAGTCTGACAATGCGCAGTATGATTGCTCCGAGCATATCGAATATCAGAAAGTTCCATGTCCCGAGGGTCCCATGATCGAGTCCTAACGGTCTCTGAGAGACAACAATCCTCTGCAGGGGAGGATAGTAAGGGAGGGAACAAACTTCCATTTCATTTAGACATTAAGATAACCCTCAACCCTTGGTGAAACTATTTTTTACGACCTTAGTTTTCTGATCGGCGCTCGTCTGGACTCAACTGCTGAAAAGTGCAGATAATCACGGTTATTTTTATGAAGTTCCTTTAGACTCGAGAGAGCAGATAATAATTTTCAAGTTAATTAGTTATTAGCAAAGTTTACTCATTATTCTTGATTAGGGGTGCCTTTACGTTATTTCGCGTAAACACTTTATCTTTTCAAGAGAGAACAAATTAATAAATACAAATTACTTAATTCTGTTTCAGTTTGTGTCATTCAATTTTATACATTTAATTTAATATAATTTTTATGTTACGAGGGATCGAAAGACGTTATTTCTTTCTGAAACAAAAATTGTAGATTGCTTTTTAAAAGTTAAAATTCTAAATACTACAAATTATACACATTTTAAAATGAATACCACACAAATTTTAAGTAACAAATAATCAACAAAAATAAGGAAAAAAGTTGTAAAAATGAACAATGTTAACTTTTTCCAATATAAAGTTTATTTTTCGCAGATTCTCAGCATCCCACATCACGGGCACGAACAATGCAATGATCGAATTTACGTTCAAAGATCGAAAAATGCATAGTCATCGCTGTATTCAGCTCGCCTATACTTTTACTGGTCCGAAGTTTGCGCGAAAGTTTTCAACCCCCTGTAAATTGTTTGAAGATCTTCGATAATAAGTTTGTCAAATCGTTAGAGGCTTACGGCGCCCCCTTCCCTCCGGGGTAGCGCGGAGTCTTTGTTAGGGCCAATGTTAAAGTTTGGATTCATTAATTTCTTCAATACGGGGACGAGCCATTACGGCTGAAGGATGTAACGAAGACTTTGAGCCGGAGAGTAATTGACGTGTCAATATAAAATGTATTTTATTATTACGAAAATTACCGACCACTCAATTAATTATAACTTTAAGCATTAAATAATTTAATATAATGATAAACTTATACAATTTAAGGTTTTTCATTGTAGTAGTAAGATTTCTGCACCGCATTTCGCATAAAAGTTCACTGCATTAGCTTTCTATACATTATGAAAATATTCAATAGAAATGTGCTTCAAGTTTTATCGACTGTAGATAACAAACAATATTTTTCTGAATAAGCTTCAAACACAACATGGGCCATAAATATTGACTTTCGAGTTATGGGAAATGACGTTAGCAAAATTTGTATCCATCGGCTTTTGCTCGCAGGAAGAAACGTTTGAGACAAAGGGATGTCCGTCCGAGGAGTAATTCAATTCCGCCTTCATTCCAGATAAATCTATTGCTTATAAAGTAAAGTCCATGCAACGGAAATAAATTATAATACAACGGACATCACTGGAGATAACATCATTCCTTCTCGTTCCCTTCTTTCATGGCGAGGCCTTTGTTTTGTTGCTTTAGAAACTAGTAATATTATATACTACCCAGTAGACAGAGCGCTGTTCTCTATTTATCCGTTATGATTAGATACAAACTGAACGAGATATTTTATATTCCGCCGTTTTCTTTGCGTCTTTTTTTGTCTTATGATTTAGTAGCTTCATTTTAAATCCCTCTTTTGTTTGGGTACAAAAAATGTTTCGTTTTTTTCCAATATAAACTCAGCTGGAAATGTATTTTTTATCATTCTGAAATGATAAACCTTCACAATTTATACTAATTCAAATTTTTCCAGTAAAAGTGATATTTCTTGTGAAACATTTTCTTAAATCCACCTACTTTCAAGAGATTTCCTCCCCGGCAGAGCCTTTTGCTCCCTGGCGGAGGTCGCATCAACTTCTAAATTGAACTTTTATTGAATATAAATTGAATTTTCTTGTTACAATTGACGTAGAACAAAATTTCAGTGGGTCATATCCTTCTATGAAAACCTTTTCTACCCGATAGCTAGGATTTTATTTTATGAAAATAAATATAACCCTGAATAAACATTTTTCCACGAAGTTATTTAATTTCAGTGACATTATTGCATCAACAAATACTCAACATAACAACAAACAAAAGAGTAAAAAAACTTTTCCCGTGAAATATACTGTTAGGGTAGAGAAAATATTTCAGTTACAACGGTATGCGTATCCGGTAAAAAAATTACAGATTGTTTTTTTTTATACCCAAGTATTCTTATTCATTATAACTAATCCCATTTCCATTATCACTTTCTAATAAAGAAATAAACTGACTATATTAGCGGGGACCGAACGACCCGAATCACGCATGTTCCGGGTCATTTCCCAATTAAGGGGATTCCCTTTGTCAGCCGATTCACATTTTCTGTGACTCTCGCAGGCGTGACCGAATGCGAGAATTCCGACGCGAAATTCTAAATAATTATAGTGATCAAATGTGGAGCGAGAGTCTACACGCATGTGACATTACCAACGATTTTCGCATTTGTAATTATGAACCGCACGCAAGATGGCGGGTGACCAAACCGTGACAATTGAACCAACTATTTTATTCTAACGTTTTCATTTCCCTAACAATCGATTCATATTTTTTTTAAAACTATAAACGCAACTTTTAAATTCTTATAAAATTTCATTTTTATCGTTTTACCATAACCAATTAACGTACTTTCAAGGTGATTTTGAAATTTTTATCATCATATACAAATAATGAAAAAAAAGTATGTGTATAAAACTATGAATACGTTTCAAATATACAATGAGTATTTTTCACCCAACAGACACTCCTACTTGCAACGTAATTTAGAACTATCGTTGAGTCATCCCTGACAACAGTATATATTTATTTTATAAATACATAGTATTCATCCCACTCGTAGATTTAAAGTACAGTCACATACTTTAATGTATGAACCAAACGAAACTAGATTGCGTGAAGGCGATTTCAAGTTTCAGTTATTCGAACAGATTGAGTGATATAAGTTTTCGCTTTTTATTGGGTATCTTGAGTCGAGATCTGCAAATTGTATGGACTTAGTTATATCAACGGTTCGTATAAAAACCACTGAAATATTTTTATGGTGCTGTTGAATTACGACCGCACGAGGCTATTTATTAAATAATTGAATAAAAAAATCACTTTGGTATTTTGAGTGTACGTTTTTTCTTTAATTTTATTACTTGTTTTATTTTTTCATGAAAAGGTTAATATTTTTAAAAAAAATTGACATTTTGTTGCTATATTTTTTTTTTAATAAAAAAAAATACAATATAATCAATTTAATAAGAAAGAAAGAATTCAAGGACTCTGAAAATAACCCCTCTTCTATAAGTCATGTTCGCACTGATCGCATATGGTCTTCCGGCTCCCTTGGGAGAGCTATCGTTAACAGAGCTCCTCTGCTTCCATCAGGGCGGCAGGTTGCGCGGAGAAGTGACTGCGTGATGGCCGCTGGTGGCCGCTGGTGGCCGCTGGTGGCCCCTGCCGTGGCATTAGTAAGTGGGGGTGCGTACCTTCCCTTATGACGGATGAGCCCCTAGCGGACAAATAAAAAATCAGGGCTCCATTCGAATTACGACCTCGTTTCTTTTTTAAATTGGATATCTGCTGGGGGACTTTTGAATAACGGATGCGATTTCTGTGCCAAGTTCTCGTGGGCGGTCGGTGAATAAAATTAAGGCTGTAAAAAAATTTAAATACTATTATCTTAGAAAAAAATATATGACTTGTGTACTTTTGATCACGTAAAACGACATATTGTGTTTCTTTATAAGCACTTTAAAACACAATGAAGTGTGATTAAATTAAGGCATTGATTATTTGAGTAACCCAGAAGATTCAACAAAGCACTTGTCAATATTTAAGCATTGAAGAATATTTAGAATACAAAGCAATTTGATTGCAAAACCTTATAACCGTTATCACTAGTCACTTTAATCACGTTCAATTCATCAATACAATTGATCAGATTCATCACGTAAATTGTCTGATTGTCGGTGTACAATTCACCGAATTAGTATTAAGAGTAGTTTGTCATGCTAACAAACCGACAAGGACTCGCTCACGTTCTAATAAATACAATGATCGAATCTGCTTTATAATCAATATCCAGTCTATGGGAGCAAGTGCGGCATCCAAATCCAAACGGCCGCTTCTGACGTCATTACACCTCGCCACTTAGTATTCCGGGGCTCGGCGGACCCACGGGAGTCGGGGAGGATTTGTGACATCGGCTGGTCCGAGAAACACGCAGTAAATCTTGGATCTCAGCTCACAACCTGGATCGGGACGATATTTTTATTGCCTGCTTAGAAATACAAATCATTTAAAAGGTTGGATATTGAATTCAATATTCATGGTCAATCGGTTAAAGTATACCTTCCTGCGTAAGTACTTAAAAGCCGCCTACCGTGGCGAAAGTCCGAAAAACATATTACCTAATGGAAACATACTAAGGATTGTATGGATATACGGATCGGATAAAGTTCCTCGGGTGAACCACTTTTAGCATTATTTATTCTGTGAAGCCGGCTTGCGAAAAACTGGGTGGGGGCTAGTGTCAGTAATGAAATTCGTTGGATTTTTTAAATATGTAGTGTGATTTTTTTTCTTGGAAAATTAATTATTTTGTAGTAGCTGTGATTTTTTTTATTCCAATAACATTTCAGAGTAAAGTAAATTAATATCAGTGTTTTAATAAAACCTGATTTTATAATGTATTTAATGTTAAATATAAAATAAATAGACATTTTTATATAAAAAAATATTTGACTATTTGTGTTTATTATACATATATGTACAAAAACGTTTTGTGTGAACATCAGATATCATCAAATATCAACAAAAAACTTCTGTGTACATTTGAAGTTTGATATTTATTTACAAACAGAAAGGTTGAATTACAAAATTGTATTTATATATATATATATATATACAGTCATAATGTTCAAGTTTTTACTGAAAGCACCAATTTTTATCAAATATAAACAGAATAGTTCTGGCCTAGATTTTATCTAGAATATTATATAATTCTAAACACACATTAATACAAAACTTTTAAAAACTAAACATAAGTTGTATTAAAATTATTATTTGCTTTATTTTAAAACTTGTCAGGCAACATTAGATAACGCAATAATAATTTGATCAATATGTTCACAGGAATGTATCAATTCTCATATTTGTCTGTAAAACTTAAGCTTGCCAAGGTTGTACCTTCAATTGTCATTCGCAAGGTTCTCGTCGTAACCTTGTCCTAATTAATTCCGAATGACTAGATGTCGTAACCTGGAAATATTAACCTGTTCAAAACGACTACGATTGGGGATCAGTAGGTCTGGTTGTTAAGTGTAAACTCAACATCCCAGCGAGTGACAGCACTTAAGGCGGTGTCGTGTTGAAGGAGACTCACAATATTTGTGACATCATAAATTAGGTGTGCCGAATTCACCAGGCTAGTGAGATATTTAAATATCTAATTTTACTAAGACTTAAACGATGCTACTTAAATAAAAAAAATATTGTTGATGTTTTGAAATCTGTTCATCAAATATAATTCTCTTTAATTTATTTTCTGCTATTGATTTTTAACGTAAACAAAGAACAACACGTGAATGTATGGAAGTAGCGGCTTATCTTGATCAACTGTTCATGTTAGAACTGATGGGTGTTTTTATTCCTTTCACAAGGCAAGTTTTTTTACTGTGGAAATAGTTTTAATGTATTTCCAATCAGTTTATTCAATATAAGTGCAAACCACCCCAATACGGTTAATTACAAGATCATATAAGTTTTTCAATAAAAGGTCCGTTTTAAGTAACAAACACTTAAAAATAAATAATAAGAAAAATAAATGTTCGTTTTAAAATTTTACAACAGTTTAAATACTATGAATATGTATGAAGTTTGTTGATATATCAAAGCAATGTAAGTCTAATGGTACGCAATAATGTTCTCAGAATACAAGTATAAGTCGAAACATTCGCGTAACATTCATTCCCATATCACACCCTTTCTACCTGATCACAATGTTCAGGTATTCCATCATATCTAATTTACTTCAACACTTCATAGCGTCTTCCTTAAATACACATCCGAACCTCAAAACATCTCGAGAAGGTGGCGCGAGGGGGTGGGAATGGCGGCGAGGGGATGCTTATCTCGGGAATTTGGGCAGCTCCTCGCAAATTATGTATTCACGTAATTTTAATTGCTTTTAACTTGACGTTGTTTTGAACAAAAACAACTTGTGACGGGGACGTTTTGTGGAATCAATTACCTGCCTGAGCAAGTCCTCCCCCTCCTCTGCTCCTCTCCAGGTGAGCGCTTCCGGTGAGAACAAAATTCAATAGTCAGGGGGGTTGTTATTAATTATGAAAATTCCGCTGAAAGTTTGACTGACAATTCCCCACGTCGGAGACGCGACAGAGTGATTTCACTTTCGCCGTTTCTTCTTTTCTTGTAAGTTATTCGAAGTTATCCTTTCAATTTCAATTACGCTCTGACGTATTATTCTCTACATAAAGCATTCAATATAATTATATTATAACACAATCGAGTATCTTCAGAGCCGGATAATTACTAAGCTTCATAGCACTTAATTACTAAAAATTTACATTCGATCCTACTCCAAGCTTAATAGTTCTACATAAAGACTAACTCGTTTTTATCACAGTAATAAAGTTATAAATTTAAATAATTCATATTAAAACAAACAGTTTATAATAAAATTTTATAATATTTGATGTAATTATGATGCCAACAAATGTTTTGTTGTCGATTAAATACAAAAGGTAATTTTGATTTTTCCTTTATGTTAATGTATTAACATAAAATACAGTAATATAATAAAACCACCTGATCTAATGAAATATACCGATAACTCTTTTTTAATTTTCTACCTGTAAATATTTAAAAAAAATAATATGGTTATTTTATTTACATTTTCACTGCACCATATTTTAATATTGAAAATATGCTTAGTCTATTTTGCGGGCACGAATAAATAAATAATTTTTAAAATTATTTAATTGAAAACCTTGATAGCTAATTTTTAATCCTGTAAGCCCTAAGCATATAACAGTGTTCGTGTACGGTAGACGTACGGAGTAATTCCTCCAGAGGCTTCGCCGTTCAGCCACCGCCGCATAACTGAGTAGGCAGGGGACACACGTGGCCCTGCCCCAGCCCTGCCCCGGCCCTGCCCCAGCCCTGCCCCAGCCCTGCCCCAGCCCTGCCCCAGCCCTGCCCCAGCCCTGCCCCAGCCCTGCCCCAGCCCTGCCCCAGCCCTGCCCCAGCCCTGCCCCAGCCCTGCCCCAGCCCGGCCCCCGCCCACGTGGCCAGCACCCCAGGGGGCTGACACCTGGGGAACTCGTAACTCACAGATTATAGTGAGATTTTAACACTCCCTGTACCTCATGTTTCTACTACAAAGTCTCTACACCTGTCTATTGACATCGTAAATACATAATATATTCTATGTTAAATTATAAAACCCCTCAGCCCATATGTATTAATAAACTTTTCTTTTTATTATTATAACTTGTTTAATCTCACCATACATTTTATTAATAAAACTTCCTGCTTGATATTTATGTAGTTAGTCTCATAAACTATATTTTTATGTGAGAATGAATAACTAACAAAGTATATAAATAATATATATTTTTGATTAAATTTAAAAATTTTTATTTTTTCTCTGTGTTGTCTCTTTTTGATTTGTCAGTAAACTGAAAAAAATCTGATTTTTTACAATGACTATCCGTATTTAATTCACACAATTCAAGCAATGTACTGTTAAATAAATCGTGTATATATTTATAATAACAAATTGTTTTCATTGAATTATTAAAGAAGTATTTTAACAGATATTTAAAGACTATACATTTTTTACTTTCTTTTATGAGAAGATTTCTATAAAAATATTTAAGGGGTTAAATGAAACCCAGTATTATTGAATTCATAATAAAAGGCAAACAATACAGATAAATGAATACTCAAGTGTATAAGGTGGAATTTCAAGCAATTGTTGCCATATAAAAACACATGCATGGAGAGGAGAGTTTTTTTGTATTTCCTTCCACACAATGGCAGACACTATTCCAGTGTCCCGAGGGAACAGCTGAATCAGGAGAGCCAAACCCTCAAGGAATGCCAACCTAAACTTCTCAAAAAAAAAAATACATATTTATTTTTAGCACGGCGATGGAATATATTTCTGTCTCGCATATTCACATCGTACATCATGGTGTTACCAAGTATGGGAGAAATACAGCTTTACTATCTTATACAGCAGCACAAAACTATCAAGTATGAAATAAGATTAAGTTCGGCTTAATTTTTTATTGCAGTTAGACTTATTTTTATGGGAATCCATGACTTTCCGCTTGGTATAAAAATACTGTCTTAATATAGTGCAATATATTAAAAAATATCATTCAACATTCATCGTGTTATTTTAATTGCTCTCTTTATATAAATATTTTATTTTTATATAAAAATAATCAATTTTCAAATCAGTCAGAAACATTTTCAACAGGCGATTTTTTCAAAATACGCCTGAATTAAACGACTGAAATTGGTTCAGTTTATTATTTATTATTGAAAGTGTAATTGAACAGCGAGTGCACCATCAGTCATCGGGAAAAATTCAAAATTATAATACAAAGCGCAAATCGGCAATTTGGCATTCACGCCCCGCGGATGCTGGGGGAGGGGGAGGGAGAGCATTTTGCGGTGTAAATATTCCACGGGAGCCTTCGCCGGTACCCCAGGGGCCCAGGGGCCCGGGGGTCGGGGGAGCCCCCCTCCCAGGAGGCCCCGCTCGCCCCGCTTATCTCCATCTCATTACCCGCCCGTGAAAACGCCGCCGTGATATCTCGAATAGTCAATGATTTTTATTTTATTTGCATATTTCAATTTTTCATATCTGCGACTTGTATGTGCGACATGTACGTGGGCTAGGGGAAATTTCCCACATTTCAAAAATATCTGTCACATAGTTTCCAGCAGATACGCATCTTTCAAAAAATAATATCTATCTACGATTTACCGAAAACTTTACGAAATTGTTAAAAAATATATTTATTTATTATTATTGTTTCATCGACAATGTGAGAACTTACATTTTTTTTTTAATAAAATCTTCAATGTGTATTGAAACGTAAAATATAGAAGAAATAATCCCAGTTTATCTGAAAACCTGATTTGCATGTCTTTCATTTCAAGTGTAAACTAGAATTATACTATCTAAAGCAGGGGTCCCCAACTTTTTTGCACCTAAAAGCACATTCTAAAATGCCGGTCGGGCGGCGGGCACCATTTATTTTTTAAAGGTATATTTATAATTGGACATAGTCAATTATACATATAATGCACAAATATATTTATTTCCAAAAATATAATTATAAAAATTAAAAAAAAATCTTTATATTTTTATGTAAAATAGAAAATAAGTAGTAAATAATAGCATAAAACTTATGGTAATTGGATCGAGTTGGGGCAAATATGCAGCGAATAATTATTTTTAATAGCAACATTAAAATGGACATTTATGGCTAAACATTGCAAACAACAGGATAGAATACGAAAAAGATCAATTAGGGTTCGGACTAAGTTTATTAAGATTATAATTCACCAACAATATTTAATTTAAATTTTAATGTTTTTATTCGCTGATTTTTAAAAATATTATCAGAGTTGCCCAAAGGCGACTTAATTATCAAAATTCAATTAAAAAAAAGAGAAATATCAAAGGCAATGTGATCGTTGGCATTGCATTTCATTGACCATTGCTTCGTTATTAGGGGATTATGATGAAATTCCAGGTCGTAAGGAATCATCAAGATGTTCATCTTTAAATCAAAATCTGTACTTTGATTTTATGATATTCATTGTTGAAAACTATGAATGATTCACACAAGTATGTAGAACCGAAAAATTATTTAATTTTGTATGTTTCTCTTTTCAAGAATGGTAATTTGTTTATGTGTATTATATTCCAGAAGTCCTTATCTGATACATTGGATTAAAGAATAATTACTTTGAAAATTATAACGATATAATTATTTTCGCTTATATTTCGCAGTTTGATTATCGTCTAATCGCAAAAATATCAGAGAAACTTTCACATCGCTTTCACCTCACTTTTACCACCGTAAAAATATCAAATAGACTCTCACATAGCTCTCACCTCGCTTTTATCTATGCAAAAATATCAGAGACATTTTCACATCGCTTTCACTTCACTTTTACCACCGCAAAAATATCAGATAGACTTTCACATAGCTCTCACATCGCTTTCACCTTACTTTTACCACCGCAAGAATATCAGATAGACTCTCACATAGCTCTCACCTCACTTTTATCTATGCAAAAATATCAGAGACATTTTCACATCGCTTTCACTTCACTTTTACCACCGCAAAAATATCAGATAGACTTTCACATAGCTCTCACATCGCTTTCACCTTACTTTTACCACCGCAAAAATATCAGATAGACTCTCACATAGCTCTCACCTCACTTTTATCTATGCAAAAATATCAGAGACATTTTCACATCGCTTTCACTTCACTTTTACCACCGCAAAAATATCAGATAGACTTTCACATAGCTCTCACATCGCTTTCACCTTACTTTTACCACCGCAAAAATATCAGATAGACTCTCACATAGCTCTCACCTCACTTTTATCTATGCAAAAATATCAGAGACATTTTCACATCGCTTTCACTTCACTTTTACCACCGCAAAAATATCAGATAGACTTTCACATAGCTCTCACATCGCTTTCACCTTACTTTTACCACCGCAAAAATATCAGATAGACTCTCACATAGCTCTCACTTCACTTTTATCTACCCAAAAATATCAGATAGATGCTCACATCGCTTTCACCTCACTTTTATCAACGCAATTAATTGTACAAATATTAAGATTGCCATGTTTAGAGATAACTACCTTAACCACGAGGCAAAATGTTTCTATACCAGACGCCTTTCAAGGGCAGACAGTATAAGCCTCATAACCTCCTCTATATTTAACTATTATCGAATTTGCATTCTATTTGTAGCGGTGGAAATATTAATTATTATTTGCCTTAGTATGTAAAACACGTAAATTAAATCTATATGAGGGCTTTAAACATATAAATATTAGATGATAGGCTGGAGTGTATTTTAGTAGTTTTTCATCAAATAAAACAGTGTTAACATCACAAAAAATAATAAATTAAGCTAGCTCTTTTTGGATATTCAAAAATATATTTTTAAAAATAGTAAAATGCCACCATTAAGTATATTTGATGGAAATTTTCATTTAACCCATGTTATTTTCTTTATATTCTTTTATAAATTCAAAACTCCATCTGCTTTTGCTTTCATATTTATATCTTGAACTCACCTCTCAAGTTATTTGTCTTCAAACTAATTATTCACCTTCTTGGTTGAGATCTGATTTTATTTCCATTTCTTATTTTTCAAAGAACTAAATGACTTATAGAGTGAATCGGTGGTATAGTGGTCCCATTGTTTGGTTACTAAGCACAGAGCAATAACTCAAACATTAGCAGATATTAATATGGCATGCGGGGGTATGTCTGCGGGTAGCTTTGGGGTAATCTACCCTGGCCACTGCAGGCCGGCGGATGGCTAATGGATTAATATTTCACGTGGGGCCCATACCAAGCCGCGTCAATACTTTAAAACTTCTGCTCGGGGTTGATAGTGTATTGCGAATGTTTATTCTGCCCACAGTTTTGTTTGCGAATCTTTTCTGAAGGTTAGCATGTAATTCTTACAAAAATACTTCAGTCTTTCAGTTTGGTCTATATTTATACCAATAGGTATTAAACGATAGATCAAACATTTTAAAGGTTTTTATTCACTGCATTTATATTTTATGTTGTCTGACTAATTGAAAAATGTTTGGCAATAAGTAATAATATTTTAAAATACTACTTAAAGACGTAAATTACTATGTCTTAAATTACATTAGTATAAAACCGTGCTTCTTCTCAGACTTTACTAAAACATCGCAAGTATCTATAGTTCTAAAGTTACTTTATAATATGTTTACACACTATTGTATAGTGTGGCTTCGTTACAGCTACACAGCTAATAATGTAAAGATGTACTTTGTACAGGAATTGTAAATGCTTGTTTCTTAATTACATTATCTATAATAGTTATATTAAAGTTTCCAGACATGTTGTGTTTCTTATCTTCAATTCGTGGTTACTTTGCAACAAGACCAAAGTTTCACTTTATAAATCAAAAGATCTGAAGATTTGAACACATCTCTGAAATGTTTCCAATTTGGTAATCACGTGTGGTTTATTTACCCTGGTTGACTTTTGATCTATTTCTTTACAGAACTCATTGCTTTTATATTATCAAACGAATTGAAATTATATTCAATAATGATTATTTTATTTAGATTATTATAAAATGTATTATTTATTATTATTTTTTGGAAGTGAAATATTACTAAATTTTCGTTTATTTATTTTCTCTTAAAACCAATAATATCAATAGATTTATTATTTCTCAAATTTTACAAAACAGCAGAAGCAATGTTTTTTAAATTAAATTTTCTTGTAAAAATTTTTAACAAAATTATTTACTGCAAATATCAATGAATTATATGAAAAATAAAATCACACTTTATAAACTTAAACCTATATAAATGTATTATGTGATTAAAATAGTATGAGTTATCTTTATTAATTTTATAATTGGATCTACAAAAAATATAAACGATAAATCACATTAAATTTATTTGAATGATATTATATAGACCACCCCATATCTAAATTATTCCCGTTAAAATAATTTAACACTTTGCGGCCGGTAAAATTAAGGTTAGCTTTTTAATAATTTTATCAACTTCAGTGTACTTAAAAGAATTGCTACATTATATAAAATATCTTGTTAGATATTTTATATGATTTTGTAACATTAATAAAAAATAATTTAAATAAGCCTGAATTCACAGTTAATTGAATTCAAAAACTAACGCTGATTAATGCAGGTATCAACATCACTCACAAATTTATTAACATTCTCGCTTTATAGTTTATTCATAAATTATAAATTTGACGAAAGTGAATCGTCCCAAAGCAAAAGGCAAAACCTTTCAACCCCTCAGGTTGATATTTGCAATTTCATTTCATTTACATGCCACCCCTTACCCGGCTAACGAGTGCCTGCTAACTAAGGGCTGCGGTCATACAAAGCCAAACAAAACGAAATTCGTTGTTCAATTCGACGCACTTCCCCGGTCGCTCTGAACAAATATTTCCGCAATCTGTTTACCATTCTAATAATATTTAATGCATTCTAAAATTTGATAAGTATATAAGCTGTTTATTAAAAAAAAACGTCAATGAGCTAAGCGCTTTTAACGCAATATTCAAAATGCCACAATCTAGTGAATTTTTGATTCTAAATTATTTAAATGAGAGCGAAAACGTTTGTTGTTAAATGTGTTCTTTTATCTTCCAATATAACTATTAAAACAACTTTTTTGTTAAAAAAAATCGGTGTTTAGTAAAAAAAAAACTGGATATTACTACTGCTTGTTTCTGCGTTATTAAAAAAGTTTAAAAAAAACAAATTAAAACAGCGGGTCACAAGTATTTACTGCTTAATTTGCACTTGTTATTCTCCAGTTCTCTTATATTCAAGCTGTATTGCTAATTTTATTAGTTGAAAAAGAAACATCTTTTTAATAAAAGTAATTATCAAATACAGATTTTACAATTAATATCGTAAAACAATGTTAATGCATATATATTTATTGAAAAGTAAAGAGATTTTTATTTGCTTTTATTTTTATTCAATCGTTATACACACAACAAAGGTTGTATAAACATTGATTGATTTGATTAAAAAAAATCATTTTTTATTAATTAATTGTGAACATTTATCGTAATTCTACACAATGGTTAAAATTTTAGAAAAGCTGGTACGACCATTCGATGTTATTTCAATGATATGTCTAATTAACGAGGTAATAAATCTACCCTTTCACGTTAACACTGAGCGAGTAATGTCGAATGGTGGTTTGTTCTTTGATTTCCAATCCAGTTCTCTCAACCACGAATTCCAATCAAATCCCGAATCCGGTTTGGGTGGGTAGTTATAAAAATGTTAGGAGTAAGTCATTTCCATAAAGAACACGAGATGCGTATCACGGTTGGGCGCACTATATTGTTACTAGACATCTGTTAATCTTAATTCCTTTCCAGGCATCTTCAATCGTACAGTTGTGAAATATTTCTACTATCTGAGCCGTCTCTGAATTATTTTAATGGAGTCACGAATACAAATGTTATGCAATAAATTTTAAATAAATTGTAATGCTGCTTTGTTTAAAGACGTTTTTAATGTTATTTGGAAATTTATGATTATTTGTATGTGAGCACGTAAGTATGTATATTATCTTTATAATCAGACATTTTTTAAATTGATTTTACTTTTGATACCACATATTTTCATCTATTAAGTTTTTTTAATGCCTACGCTTCAAAAATATGACAAAAACATTTCATTGAATATCTTTATATAACATTTTATTTAAATTGATTGCATAATTATTGTAAATCTTTATATTTGGTTTCAAAGCAGTTTATTGTTTTAATCATTAACATAAGATAGGCACAGTACTAAAATTAAATATTCTTTATTACAAGCTCAGATAAACATTCCAACCGGTTAAGGAGACCATTTTTTTTTGGTCATTCAAAGGTCAAACTCAAAATTGCTGAAGATCTCTCATTACCAGAGTAAAATGAATTTAGTAGATTCTTTAACTGCTTTCTTTGTTATTATTTTTGAAATAGAATACGTCCTAATGAATATGAGAAAATATCAAGAAATAATAACAATTTAAATAAATATTTAACCATGATTATGTTTAGGTCCCCTTCTCCCACAGCCGCTCCCGTTCGGTCAATATCGATGCATTTTTTTTCTTGTTCCATTATTTCTGTCGGCCTTTGAAGGCGGCGCGCCTAACGACCGCGACACACCGGCAAGGCGTAATATGTGATACGTCCTGGATTCAGACCCTAATTATGTGAGAAATACCTTCTTAGTACAAGGCGGGATTGATTAAGATTAAAAATCAGAAATAAACAAAATCACAATTAAAATGGATAGCTATTGTTTTCTTTGACAATTTATACTCAATAAGTCTACAAAGATTATTTTAAAATAGCTGAGCTCAAAGTATTTTTTTAATACACTCTAATAAGAGAATTCACCTAATAGTTTTTACCGGAACAATTTAAATAAAATTTGAATAACTAAAATAAAAAGATTTTCTGATTAACCAAACAAATAAATGTAGAAAATAAAATTAAAAACGAAATATTCAAGGCTGTTGAACAAAACAAAAAAGTTCCCTCCAATGCATTAATTAAAACACAAAGAAGACGGCACACCAGACACGATCAATCATGTTTCATTTTTTACGCGGTAACGAACACATTCCGCTTTTTATAATGAATAACCTAAGAAAGCGCTAATAACCGACAATAAAAAATCTAGAGTTACCCGTTGTTAGCAATAGATACTTTACCCGGAGACTTTATAATGAACCCTTTCGTTAGCACGGCCCCTCTCCTCAGAGACTACCTTTTTTCCGATATAACTCACAGCTTCGTTCGTTTATCAAACGTATTTCCCTGCGGTGAGTAAGGCTTCTCTAATTAGACCCATAAATAAATGCCGGCTCTTATTGAATACCAAGCAAATCTACATTTTTGCGGGAAGCCTCTGTGCTTATGAGGACGCCTCTCGTTGCCGGTTATTGATAAGAATTTAAATTCCATTGAATCCGGATTCACGAGTAATAGACTTATTTGAATTCGTTTCAATCACAAAACGTTTTTTTCAATATAGATTAAAGTAAAAAAGATTATTAATTAAATAATAAAAAAATCAGATAAAGTAGATATTGTTCTCGCCTGAATGGATATTATTAAGAACCAATTTTATCTTTACGAGTGTAAAAAAACACTCAAGCAGCTAATATTTTAAAACCGCCATTATTTTTTGACGTGTCGACATTTAGAATTTAAGGATATATTTAAAGTTTAAACTAACAGTTTTCAGTTTTTAAATGTCATATAAAGGTGAGAATCGACTCGCTGACAAAAATGTCAGCTGTTTTTTCAGGCATTCTACTTATTTTATAAATTATGAATAATTTTTTTGAAAAATATATTTTTTTATAAATAAGAACAAGCTACTAACTACATGCTTATTGTCAGTTATAATGTTTGCTAAATAAAAAAAGAATTATAAAAATAAATAATCACGCCCTCTCCTCTCCTTGAAAATATATGCTTATATGTTATTTAGAGACAATAAGACATGACAGAACCCAACCTTGTAATTCACATACGAACGCTCTCACGACTACCAAATTAAGCATTTACTTGGTAATCATTCATTTTAAGTATTCAAAAACAATCGCACTACAACTACATTAGTGCCCATACCCTCTCACGTTCATTTGCGGAGTCTTCGATGCATAGCAAGTCAAAATAGAATCAAAATGTCTTTGAAAAGCCGTGGCTTCTCGTTATTATTTATCGAAGCACTTATCATATTTGTGCTCATTTGCATGCCGCGCAGAACTCCGCACACAAACGTCGCTAACTACGTCACACAAGAAATTAAGGTCATCAAAACGTAGCGGCAATATTGAAACACATCCTATTCATCCTTACAGACATGACGAGCACAATATCCGAACGAGTTGACTAATCTAATTTAGGGGATGTGCGTCGTGGGCCGGTATTGGAATACAGGATACATTACAAACAGCTCAAACCCATTTTAAATCCATAAAACAGAACTCCTGGAACTCGCCTTTAAGATTTTGGTTTATTTTTATTTTATTAAATTTTTTTATTAAATTTATACTTTTTTTGATTCCTAAAATATGTTTTTTCATTCAATATAAATAATAAAAAAAAACAGGTTTGGTGACAAAATTTGCTTAAAACATATCAAAAAGATGTAAATTAATTATCAGACCTTACTTACTACTAATTTATTTATCCTATTCTTTGAATTTCTTTATCCATGTGGTTTTTTTTAAATACCATCAATTAACTACCTTATGATTATATATTTAATCCTTAAGCACACAATGAGCTGTTCGTCACGGCCCAGGGACAGCCAGGCTGTACGTAAGTGTGCTGAAAAGATTACATCAGATCCCGCTGCCGAGCTGTTGTGGTTGTCTTGATTAGATTTACTACACCGAGATGCTGCAGTAATATTTGCGCCCACGCCCATACAAAGGAACGAGCTGCTATAATTGCGTTATGACAAACGGCACTTGCCTTTGACTGGCTGTGTTGATATTCACCTAATCAGACGGCGTGAGGCTCCAGAACTGTTTGCGCTTGAGTTAACATAGATTAAATGATGCTTATTTACGTTCTGATTTTCATTCATATTTATTCTCAAATTTATATTTACGATAAGTTTGTTTTCTTTCTCAGATGAAATTTTCTGTAAAAAATACAAAAAACTGAAATTTTGAACTAAAGACAACAAATAATTAAACTAAACCTTAAGCGACTAAATATTTTTTTCAGAAACTCACAATAGTACTTAATAAACGCAATTTTTTTTTACTATCTTATGTTATGTGTCGGGGAAGAAATCAGAAGCGGTGGGTACTGGTTAAGACACTTTTATTGTTCACTGGTATATTATAATGGTTACAGTGTTAAGTTATTATTTCAAAGACAGGAAGACTACCGCTCCTTCGGTGGTCTGTCGTGATCTGTCCTGGGCGAGCTATCTTCGGAGCTCTGCAAGACCATGTGTGCAAGGGTCAGAGTATCGCACAGGATACGAGAACAATGGCGTTTCATCCCTTGTTCTAATTCTTAGAACTATAGTCGTAAGACAAATGGCAGTGTTCACTTAAACAACAAAAGTATCGCACAGGATACTAGAACAATGGCGTTTCGTCCCTTGCAATCATAAGAACTATTGTCATGAAACAAATGTGTGCGGGGCGGGCCATAACACCTCCCCATCGAAAAAAAGATAGTACATCTAGATTTACTATCTTGTATTATTTTTTACAAGAAGAATATTTTTATATAAGTTTAAAGTTCAAATGACTTTTATACATTTTTATAAGTTTAGATGATTCTATATAAATTTTATACATTTTTATAAGTTTAGATGATTCTATATAAATTTTATACATTTTATAGGTTCAGATGATTTTTATACATTTTTATAATTCAGATGATTCTATATAATTCAAAAATTGATTTAACATTACAATGTAACTTAATTATAGGCTTTATTCAAGAGATTTACATGATTGAATAAATTTTCATTTTTATGCTACCTATCTGGTTATAATAAATTCTATGGGAAGATTGAATTTCGGTTCAATTAATATCATTTGAGTTGACAGTTGATACAATGCAGAGCTTTATGAAGAATCTGCAACTATTGCTTTCTTTAGTCTATTATAATGTACCTTAACTCTCTTATTTCTAATTAAAATAGTGCAATTAACATTTGAATCGATATCTACTATTTTAAATGGTCCAGCATAATTTTTAGTTAATTTCTTACAAGTTCTAACTTTAGACCCATCGTTTCTTAAATAAACCATATCTCCTATTTTAAACTTTTCATTTTTAACTACTTTTCTATCGTAAATTCCCTTAGATTTATGCTTACTCTCTAACAAATTATTTCTAGCAATTTCATGCGATTTATTTAATCTATATTTCAAATTATCTACATAATTATCGTAGGTATACTTAAACTCTGGTTCTTGTGTGATATTTGTTGGTAAATTTGGTTTTATACCAAACAATAATTCATGTGGTGTAAATTTTGTTGACGAGTGTGGAGTTGTATTAAATGAAAACATAGCAAAATCTAACCATCTATCCCAATCTGTTTGGTTTTCTGTTATGTAATGTTTTAGATAATCTGCTAATGTTGCATGAGTACGTTCGAGACTTCCGTTTGTCTGAGGTCTGTACGCTGTGCTCTGTAATTTTTTAATTTTGAACATTTTTGCTATCTCTTTAAATAAATTTGATGTAAAGTCAGCTCCTTGATCCGTTAAAATTTTCGAGGGTAAACCAAAACGACATATAAATTGTGTAACTAATTTAGTGGCTATGGTTGTTGACTCGTGATTTGGTATTGCGTAAGCTTGTGAATATTTGGTGAGATCGTCCTGAAGGGTCAATACATATTTATTCCCATTTTCTGTTAATGTTAAAGGTCCGACTATATCCATAGCAATTCTTTCAAACGGTTTACTAGATGTTGTTGTTATTTCCATTGGTTGGATGTAACGTTTTCTAGATATTTTATTTTTCTGACACGATTCGCATTTTGAAACATAATCGCTAATTTCCTTTTTCATACCTTTCCAAGAATATTTCATTTTAATTCTGTTGTATGTTCTATGAAATCCTGAATGTCCTGCTGTGGGACTATCGTGGTATTCTACTAAAATATCTTTAATTTGTTCCCTTGTTGGTCTTATTATTTTATTATTGCAAACTGTTACTTTTATATTATTATTCCGAAATATGAATTGAATTAATTGTCTTACTTTTTCCCATTTCAAATTGTCATTGACGCATCCTAATGTAGAGAATGATACTGAATTAATATTATCGTTTTCAAGTTTATTTTTTAAATTTCCTAATGCATAAAATAAATCTTTGTACGAAGTGTTGTCCCAATGATTTTGTTTAGTTACTAATTGATATATTTTATTATTGTTGTTGTTAATGCTAACTAAGATATCTCCAATATTATTTACTTTAGATTTGAGTTCTTCGTAATTGTTTATTATGTTTGTCATATTCGTTTCAGATAATTCATCGTTTTTTTCTAAGTCTGCTGATGTAGTAAAACAGATATTGTCTCGTCTAGTCAATAGATTATCATCTACTTCCTGATAGTCATAAATATTCGGCTCTAAATTGCTATTTGTAAATTTAAGAAAATCATCATATGTATCTTTATTTATATCGTTTAAATATAAAACTTTCGATTCTGGTATTCGTATCCGAGATAATCCATCTGCGTTAGATATCATTTTACCTGCTTTATATGTGATTTCGTAGTCGTATTCGTTTAGTTTTAATTTCCATCTTACTAATCTGGAACTAGGATCTTTTACGTTGAATAACCATTTTAATGGTTTGTGATCAGTTACAATTTTGAATTTTCTTCCGTAAAGATAAGGTCTATAATGTTTAACACCGTGTATTATCGCTAACAACTCTCGCTCCGTAGTCGAGTAATTTGATTCAGCTCTATTGAGAGTACGACTGCTGTAAGCTATAGGCAAATCATTACCATTCTTTTCTTGGCTAAGAATAGCACCGACAGCAAAATTGCTGCTATCTGTTGTCAAACAAAATGGTTGTGTAAAATCGGGATATTGTAAAATTGTTTTATCCGTTAATTTCTGTCTTAAAATATCATTATTTTTTATCATTATCGCTTCATTTTCATTAAAATTTTCTAGAAACAAATCACATGCCGTTATATCAACAGGTTTTTCCAATGTATTTAACACTGTTGCAAAAGCCTTTCCATTTTCATCAACTTTACTAATGCATTTACTCAAATACACTCCTTGAATGATTTTCTTTTCAGGTATTATTCCTTCTCCTATTTCTGGATTTAATACATTTATTTTAATTATGGTTTCTGAACGCGCCTGTACTAACATAGGTGCACACTTCTTGACGATATTCTCATCTTTGAAATGAAGTGGCAAACCATTATTCCCTATCCAAAGCATATTATTCTCGTAATCTATTTTGGCATTAGCGTTTTTTAAGAATTCTGATCCCAACAGTCCGTCAAGCGGAACTTCCGTATTGCATGGCAATAAGTGCATCTGATGAGAGACAGATTCGTTGCCGACTCCAAAGGTCAATTCAACGACTCCTAATGTTTGCGCTGTTCCCGATGTAATACCTCTTAATAAGATTTTCTGTGAATCATTGACTATTGATTTTCCGCAAATAGATGATGGTTTAACTAAGCTTATATCTGCAGCAGTATCGATTAATAATTTTAAAGATTTTTTCTCGTGTTTACAATTTCTAATTTCTATTATTATAAATGCGGTAATTACTTTTAAGTTTAAAATTTGACTTCTTTTAACTCTGCCGTTATATTCTCGACCCTCTTCACCTCGGCAGTTGGTGAAGGGCGTTGAGAGTTTAAATTCTTGTATTTTTGGCAATAATGTTTCGTGTGCCCAGTTTCCTTACAAAAGTAGCAAACTAAAGTGTTTCTATCTCGTGACGTATTAGACACGCGATTTTCCGTAAATTTTTTTCTATTGCATTCGGCTGTATTATGGTTATTCATTTTGCAAAATGTGCAAAATTTATCATGAGTTCTTTTTGGGACTATGCTGGTTTGTAAAACACGCGGTTCTCGCTTTCTATTAAACTCGTAACATTCATTAATCGTGTGACCGTTTCTTTTACAATATGAGCAATTTTTATTCTGAGATTCTCTGGGATTATTTTGCCTAGTGTATAAAGGTTGAAACTTTTCTTCGTACGTTGCGAATTGCGAAGCTTCCTCGAATGTTTTAGGTTCTTTAGATCTCAAAATTAAACCGAATTGTGGTTGTACGCCTGTCATAAACGCGTGAAGTGCTATGTCTTTAATTACAGCACTCCGACCGATTAATTCCTGTTGATTGATTGTTTCGGCTTTAGCTGCTCTTGATAAGTCTGCGTAACATTTTTCTATTTTCTGAGTAAACTGTAAGATAGTTTCTCCCCTATTTTGCCTACAGTTTTTAATGTCATTTAACAACTGCATAAACGTTTGTGTCTTAGAAAAGTTTTCTATTAAAAATTCTTTGCAACCTTTCCAGTCATTTATTTGTCTACATGATAAGATAGCGTCTGCTTTTCCTGTGATTCTAGTCTGAATAAATTTATATAAAATATCTACCTGCCAATCACTAGCTAAGCTCATAGCATAGTCGCAATCTTTTACAAATTTATTTAACTGGTCCGGTTTTCCGTCAAACCCTGTTATAAATGTTGTTAAAAAGTTAATTGTAACTAAATCTTGATTGTTTGTTTTGCTTTTTGCCATGATTAGAATTTTTTAGTTGATTTTTAACAATGCAAAATATATATAATAGATAATTGTCACTGTGAGAAAAAAAAATATAAATTACAATACACTTACAAAAATATCTTGTCCAGTTCCGTGTTGCTTTGATTTTCTTTTTTCTTTCCCCAACTGTCTCCCGATGGCACTTGATTTCGGCGACGTTGTCTCTCCGATGTTGCGCCTATCGATGACTTGAGTTTCTTGAAGATCTCTTCCTTGTGCTAGCGACGTAGTCAGCTGAATTAGCACTGTGATGAGGTACTTGAAGATCTCTTCCTCGTACTAGCGACGTAGTCAGCTGAATTAGTACTGTGATGAGGTTCTTGAAGACGATTTAGCTTTTTCTTCGAGCGTTGCTTTGGGATATTTCAAGGATATCCCGCTTCCTTCTGACACCAATTTGTTATGTGTCGGGGAAGAAATCAGAAGCGGTGGGTACTGGTTAAGACACTTTTATTGTTCACTGGTATATTATAATGGTTACAGTGTTAAGTTATTATTTCAAAGACAGGAAGACTACCGCTCCTTCGGTGGTCTGTCGTGATCTGTCCTGGGCGAGCTATCTTCGGAGCTCTGCAAGACCATGTGTGCAAGGGTCAGAGTATCGCACAGGATACGAGAACAATGGCGTTTCATCCCTTGTTCTAATTCTTAGAACTATAGTCGTAAGACAAATGGCAGTGTTCACTTAAACAACAAAAGTATCGCACAGGATACTAGAACAATGGCGTTTCGTCCCTTGCAATCATAAGAACTATTGTCATGAAACAAATGTGTGCGGGGCGGGCCATAACACTTACTTATTTTGAATATAATTATAAATGAAATCCAAAAAAACTTACTTTAAAAAAGTCGTATGATATGCTTGATATAAAATGTTATTTTATTATATATTTTTGTTATTAAAAAAATTCGCGAAAAATCTCAGAGTAGAGAATGAAATTGCAGTGTGAATTTCCCAGCTCAATAGAACTCCTGCGCCTTTTCTTCGTCTGCATGGAAGATAAGAAATTCTCACAGAATAGTGAAACATACTCTTACCGGCGAGAAATAGAGTGGAGAATAAGCAAGTCTTCATATAATATAACTGCAGAGCAAGCCTTTACAGCAGGTTTTAGGGGAGATATTAGCCGAGGACAGGGGCTAGAACAGCAGGGCTAGCAGCTTTGTAATTGAAAATCGTATTTTTAAATGTAAAACAATTAAACCCACCAACTGAAAAATTAACTCTAAATAGATAAAAATATATTGAAAATAAAAAAAATATTTTTATGTTAAATATTGTAAGGATGAGATATCATCTGTGCGTGATTTCGGTTGAAGATTTTCAAGTCGCGCCAGGGAGCGCCTCGCGATGCGGCAGCCCTGGTGCAGAGCGACATTGCGTAATCTCATCACGAAGGATTCGCCGCAGTCAGGACGCTTCAAGCGAATTGTGGTTCGTTTAGCAGCAGCCTTATAGCCCCCTACGTGGGCTGGCAGTCAATGCAGAATCATCTAAACTTGCTAAGTGTAGGCGAGGCAGGTCCCGGAGTTGCGGACCTGCTCCCCGCTAAATGTTTTATTAATTTTAGTAATAGATACGCTGAATATATTTTAATATTATTGATTTCAAACTATTCTATATATTTTCCGTTTTTTTTTATTTTAACCTCGAATCGATAAAATCCTTTAAACACCCATAAAAATCAAGCGTAAACAAATATTTTTTTATTCCAAATTATATTTCATAGTCCCAAAAACAACGTGTGTAAAACTTATAACTGAAAATACTTAAATACTATTTTTTTAAATTTCATTCAGAAAACATGCTAACACCTTTTAATAATATTTTTTTATTAATATGTTGACTTATTTAAAACGGATTATAATAGTCTGCAATAACAAGAAATAAAATTATATCTGTAAGAGTGACATTTAGAGTGTCTCCTTCGAGATGGATCTGATTAAAAAACAGAACATTTTTAATCAACATTAAAACACCGTTAAGCCCTGCCCCCTGGCTGTTGCAGAAAACTTTTAAAAGAACTTTTCAATTACGGTGTTTCTTTTCTTCAACACACTTTTTCTGTATTTTTTGTTCCCAGCGGGGGGACTCCGAAACTTCCAAAATTTTTAAGACACCGAAATACGCAACATCAGTCATTGACTGGCTGGGGTGACTTAATTAAAATCTATTTCATGAATAATATCAAGTAGCTGAAAAACACGATCATATCAATCGTGAATACTGTTTTACAATTTGAGACCTGTTTTCTTTATTTTTTTGCTGAACGAAGAGCGACGTAATTGTGTTAATAAACTATCAATTAATTAGTTTATTCCGTGTTTCAAAATTTGTGAATTTCAGTTGTTTTTATACCTCACCAAACAGGAAGATGCTAGAAGCAAACGACAAGTAATTAAATAGACTTTTTCAATACTTTTCAAAAGCTTTTTTTCTAAATTTCACGACACTGCAAAGGATACAATAGGAGAAGGAATTTGTAAAGACAAGTACAACTGGTATAAAAAATAAGTTCAGCAAACATTTATATAATTTTAAAAACCAGTTTTTTTTATTTTAAATAAGTCTTTATTTTTATTTGAAGTAAATGCAGATAGAATACCAGCAAACTTAAACAAAACTGTTAATTAAAAAATTCCTAATTGATGATGAGCAAGTAAATGCTGTGTTTTTAATTTGATCGCGTTGAAGATTGCTCCGCTCCGTCCGCTCGCGGGGCTCTCGCTGGACCGGCGCTACATTGGTAATCAGTTTATATACACAGCGAGCGATATGAAGCTGTAAGGCAACTTGAAGTTTGTGTATTTGCTTACGCGGTGCGGATAAATTAAAAAGTTTGAAGTGAAGTTTCCTCGGCCGCCGTGCTAGCTGCCGGGTTGGTTTCCCGACTAAACTTTTACGAGTGGAGCACGACTGGTTTATTAGTGTAATAAATGATTCAATAGAGAAAAAAAAACTATGAAAGAACGACGGCGAAGTTTATGAAAGCTTCAGAATAATCTCAATATGAACTGTGTGCATGTAGCTCTTAGCATACAAATATTAACAGGAAAACTTGCGTATTGATCCGTCATTATATAATGCACGCGTACTCAATGCGGAATCACACGAAAACGACAAATTTTGTTATACAACGCTACGGACACGACGCTTGATTTTCTATAAAACAAATATACTTAAGATTATACAAAACATTGGCATCATGGATAATAGGCATCACTAGGAAGAAATTTTGAAATGTTTTTCTCCAGAGTAGTCTTTACTGAACACATGTTTTACTAATTTGGCTGTACCCTCGAATTCCAGTCACTGGCATAAATTTCGTATTCACGTTAGTTTTCTCCTTCTAACGCCACTTTTTTATTAGATAACGAAATAAAAAAAAAAACAATTTGGCGGTATAAATTTCTCAATTCACACATAGCACGTAAACATTGTACGTTTTCATTATAATAAAGATAGATGTTTGCTTATTGTGAGACTCGTGTATTAGTCTCGTGTCGGCACAAATTAAAGAAATTATTTTGTTTTGCACGCTCCTACCAATGAATGCAAAATCACGTGCCGTGGACATTTTTGTCGAGTTACGCAAGTTTTAAAATGATTACAACGCGCCAAATAGTGCTTCGCCGCTCGCTTTGATAACCTAATTATTAAAACTACAGTCAAACGCTGTCGGACCGAAATCCGAATCTAAATCACACCCTCGCCCGCCGGTGAAGGTCGTAATTAATTTAAAACGTCGGTTTACTAACTAAAGGTGTCAAGCGGGGGTAGCAAAACCAACCCCGGAGAAATATTTGATTAGTCGGGCTCGGCAGCTGGATAAGTTGTGTCTCCATGCGTGAAAATACACGCTTGCTACGGGATTATACGATGAGCAAACATTGCGCTGAGCTCGGCGTAGCGTCGCTCTACGAGCTACGGCGAACTTTGCTACAGCGCGTCGCCGTGTCTGTGGGTGTTCGTGTTTAGCGAGTACATGAATATTTATTGTTGCTTATTATTATTATTTTTTTATTGATTCATATATTGCATTTAATTAGCAATCAGTTTGCGGTTTTATTTAAACTATTAACATGAACATTTTATTAATCACATCACAACGAAATATTGAACATTTCGGAATTATACTTTCGTAAATAATTATAACGCGTTAAACTTTATTGGAGTTGCATGTGTTTTAAACATGGTAATATAATGTCTATTTTACAAAAAAAAAAATAATTATCCGTATAATTAAAATAATTTTATAATGTACACGTAAAAATAAAAGTGTATTAATGAACTTAATAAAATTTATGAAAGATGATACGCACAAAGAGATAACAAAAACAAAGTTGATTGTTTGTTTTTGTATAAAGGCAGTATTATATTATTCTCATAATTACAACTTTTTTTAATTACAAGGATGGCACAGAATCCCCTAATTGAGAATTTGAGAAGATCGTTGTTTTTTTTACATTCATGAGTATTAATTTTTACAAAGAGTACTTTGTTCAAAGCCCTGACTAAATTTCCACAGATAAAGCAGTCGCCGCTTTGATGTGTATAGCGTTATAAGAAAACATTAATCTACGTTCAATTTTACCAAATTACCCGAGTTATACAACAATGAACTGAAAAAACTTTAATCAGTTAGATAATTTTAATCGCATTTAATGCGGTGTAATCTCTTTTGAACTGGTAATAAAATTTCTGTACAAAAGTTAATATTCATGATAAAAACATTTATCATTCTTTTTATGAGTAGTTAAATAAGTTTAAAATTTATTATTTTGTGGATATAATAAATGCTAGCATTAGCATTTATTAAACGCACGTTCATGCACATGTATAATAAAAAAAATATATTTTTTACGTAATTGAAAAAATCAATGTATAATTAAGCATATTATTATAATTTTTTTTTTTTTAGCATATGACTTTAAATGTCTATAAAATCGTCTCAATATTTTTTTGTCACTAAGTATATCGCTCATACAAATTGTTGAATCTAGAAAAAATGCAATGCAACGCTTAGTAAAAATATGAGATATTTTACATTAGAAAAATTTAAATCAATGGTAATATTCTGTTTATGCCAATAACGTCTGCCAAAAACACTTGATGGGGTATTTTTATGTGCTATGTTACTTTGGAGGTATATTTGTGTGATTAAGGTAATTGACGGGACTGTGTTTTGTTATAGGGCGCGGTCGCCTGTACGGGGCATATAGCGCGAGCGGATCGGAGGGCGAAGGCTCGTGCGGCTCGCGGCACCGCGGCCCCGGGGGCGGTTTGTCCGACACCCCTACCAGCGACAACGCCTCGGACGCCACCCTCACCGACTCTGAGCTGGCCCTGGCGAGGGACTCTACGCTACTCGTGCATAACGGTGAGTCCAATAAATTATTTTATTCATAACCTTTGTAACATTTAAAAGCCTTATATGTCTTTTTAAATCAACGTTATTGTACAGTACTCAGAGAAATATATGCCACTTTCATATTGTGTAATAAACTTTTTTTACTATCACAAAAAAATAAAAACGTACATAAAATTAACCAACCTTTAACACTGCCCTTATTCAAACAGTGAATATGAATGTCCAAATCAAAACCGAGTGTTAGTTGAAATAATAAAGCCTATCATAACACTAAAGTTGTTTGACTTGTAACAGATAGGCAAGCTTTAACTGTAAACATTTCTTAGGCTTGGGATGCCTTTCAAGTACTTCTCAAGAGTTTCGGGAAAAATATCAAATTTCATTCTCTTAAAGGAGGCAGCGAGAACTTCATTACTCCCTCGCCTGCTCTCCGCGCCAACTCAATGCTCGGCAGCTACACTTTGCAAGATTATATCTCGTCGTCGCATTTTGTGTCGAAAAAACAGTCTTTAAATATTTATAAAATACTCGGAAAAATTCATAGAATGTTATCTAGCACAAACACGTGGCCTTGCGTAAAAATAAACATTTTTCTTAAAAAAAAATATCCTGAAAGGTAACAAGACACCATCGTCACAATTCTTCGTGCCACGGTTCTCCTTTGATGTCATCGTCTGTTCTGCTTTCCCAGCGCGGAAGAGTCTTTGATTGGCTATACGCGTCTTAAACATTTCGATGTCTCTTTGCCTTTATAATTTTTATTATACTGCCTTATATCGAAGACAAACGTCCAAGGTAACCAATATATTACACTGATATTTTTGTATCATTGAACTGTAAAATGCCATATATTTCAGAAGTCATTATATTTTACATAATAGTCAATTCTTTATAAACAATTTTATATTTTTAATATCATAGGTTTTTTTGTGTTCCTTTCGTGGACATAAACTTGAATTGTAAAATTCTTATACAAAGGAGAAGTACGAAAAGTTTTTGTTCTTTAAAATCTTGCAAAAGTTTAGATGTAGTTTGAAAAGTATGTATCGCTGAAAATATATTTCTCTGATATATCCTCTCGTGGTGTTCATATTGTAATGAGGTATCACACATAGCGTCACCCCAAAAAGGCTATACCTCAAAAGACACAAATTTTCCAAATCTTTTACTGCACATTTTTCATGTCCAGGGCAAAACAGTCGCCATTTCAAATTCAGGTTCATACACTAAAGTTTCTCAGAAGTTCGCAACAACCGTGAAATCTGGACTAGAGACATCTTGTTGTGAACATATGAAATAGCGGAGAGCTAGAAACTCCAACTCAAGTTCGTAGGCGGTCTTAATCCCCGAGAAGCCGGCCGTAAAATGCCAGAAACGGTCTTACGTACTGGGCCTTAGGGGTCATTTTACAGCTGACACTTCCAGACGCCCAACTGTGAACTTTGAAACACATCAAGCATTGTTTACAAAATTTTGGGTCGCTGCATTAGGCTCTGGGGAATTTCTACATAATTTTTAATTTAAGGTTTTGATGAAACTAGCAGATCAAATATAAACCATCCTCGGTATGTGGGAGTTATGTAATCAAAAACCAAGATGGAATACTTTAATTCTATTTGAAGTTATCTGAAGCTATTTCTTAACTAATAGTCAAATTGAACAATTTGTGTTTAACCTTTTTATTTTTTTTACACTATTATCAAATGAAAAATCCTCTGTTCAGATAAAATAGAAAACAATGCTATTTTATAATTAAAACAAACTTTTATTTGAGTCTTGTTTAAAACCAGCCGTGAACCTAAATAAATTATTTCAACAACAAGAGATATAACGTTTATTTTAGCATACCAACATTCATTTTCATGATAATGTTATTTAAAAAACTCGTATTTTGAAGCTTTTACTGAACTTGAAAAGTACATCAACACATGTCAGTAACAGTTAAAAGTTAATTTTAATTTTTTTTTAACTGTCATTACAGTAGTAAATTGAGAATACTACATTGAAAGAGTTTAATTTTAGCCAATTGTGTCTAAGAATATTGGAAATATCTATCCTGTGAAATAAATGTGATATATTTTTGTAGAGATCTTGTACAGTAAAAATGTATTTCGAGTTTGATAGGAATGTCGCCATGTTGTTATTGTTACTGCACCAATCAGAACATCGCTTTCCTCTTCTTCTGCTTTGTCCAATTTACAGCCCATCAGCGTCTCTGCGAAGAACCAATTTCCAAGTTTAAATGCATGTCGCAGGAGGCAAGGCGCGAGACTACCTGTCGCCTTCGCGCTCGGTACACCGAGAAAAAGATAATAACAACTACTGCGGGAAAAACACACGGGATACCAATTTTCATAGACATAATGGTCTTCGCTTTTAGAAAATCTCTCCTCCCTCCTTCCGTGTGGCTTTTCTCTACATCGATTCTTTTGTTCGGCTGTAATATTTTTTTTAATAAATTCGCTTTGTGTTTTGTCGTAACTTTTATTTTTGGCGACGTAAACTTTCATTGTGTCTTGCTTTTATTATTCTTTAGGTATTTTTGACGCATATAATCTCAGAAGAAAGTATATTATATTTTATTCTGTCAACATCACTTTTCATTCATTTATTATAAATTCTGCCTTCTTATTATAAAATATTGAGACTGAGGCATTATTATCAAAGTCTTGACATAATGAATAAAAATATTCGCAGTCAAGTTTAGCTGTACTTTTTCACTCATAAAAAAGTTATTATTTATTGACTACGAAAACACTCCTTTATAAAGAGGCTGTAAACTTTGTCTCCATAGTTTTTTTATTGGTATAGTTGAAAAGAATAATCTAGTGGACTTCCTTTAAGCGAGCGGGGAATGTGTTTTGTGAATTTTGTGAACACAAGATTTTTAAGATCGAAACATTGTTTTCGTTATTAAAATAATTTTCTTATTAGAACATGCATAATAATATTATTTTCATTTTCATGAGCATTTTTTTATGATTGATGGTTATTTCATTTCAAACGGAAAACTCTTTTTGGATATATCGGCATTTGATGTGATATGGTTTCAAAGTTCATTTAAAATTAACTAGTAAAAGAGGCAAGAAAATCATTTGCTCCACGATCAAGTCTATCATCATAATAAAATACTGAATCAATTTCACTTATCGCCTACACACCCGAAAACTTTTAGATTTTTTGAGCAATTTCTATCACCCCAGTGCCAAAAGGCCAACAGGCAATTCCTTGAATTTGGAATATCTCCCCTCCCCTAGAGCGCCACCCCTTGCTGGCGCCACCCCCTCCCGCCGGGTGTTCGCTGCTGATAATTCAAACCACCGCAGGGTGGTGCCACCTTTATTTTGGCTTGGCTTTTCCCAAATAAACGTAGAATTTTCTCGATTTTTATTCCTGCGCGGCTTTAATTTCCAATCGCGCTTTAATTACGCCCCGTGCTTATGCGACGCTCCTTTTAATCAATCTCGCAAAGTGGATTTGTTGTCTCGTCTGCAAATTCGGTTTTTTTATTTGTTACGCCAGCCGTTTAAATTTTGAAATATTCATTTTAAATAAAAAAAATAGCCTTCCTACCTGATTCAACTCTTCGATGACGCTTTAAAATTAAACCATGGTTGATTTCAGTTAGCTAGCTCGTGGTGGTATTAAATCGATAATACCATGATTTAAACTTTAAGAAGTGAACGATTTCAATATATATTTATTTCATATTTAAAGTTACTAGCACCACTGTTATCACCACGTTTGTGAATTTTTATAATTTCACCTTTGAATAGATCGTTTCTTCCCTGCAGCTGTGTATATCCATAAGTAAGCACTCAACCCACCAAGCTATACAAGCACCGCCAACATGCACTGCTTCTTAATAAACTCCACTTATCAGCGGGCACATTTCAAAATCCACTTACACTTCCTACCTTCTTTCCCCTATTTATGTTTTTGCAGAAAGCTAGAGCAAACTCTCTGTGCATACAATATTAAAAACTCCACCTCACTTTAAGTGAATTCATTATTTTTGTTTGGTATTTCTACTTGCGTACAAGTTTGAAAGTATAATTTTGAAGAAATTCCTTTAAAATACAACCGATATTAGTTAGTGAGCTCATTGTACTCGATCTTGTTCATTTCTTATTTATAAACGAGTTCACTGCTACCCACCAGGTATTCCGGCAATCACAAACTATTCTTGATTATTCAAACGTCGGAATCGCTTTTGCACTACAATCCCACCAATACAAAATACTTCTTATCCTCCAACTTCCAGTAACATAAAACCGCCTCGCCCAGACCGAGCGAGGAATCGACTCTCGGCGTCTATTAGTTTCCTTAAACTTCCCTTTTCATATAAATCCACACAAAGAAGTTGTACGAGATCGCGCCCTCGCGACCTGCAAGCTTCGGGGCCTTTCATGCGCTAAAAATCGGGTAAACTTTTCCACTGTACGCCAACACTGTCGAAACTTAAATGAGCGATAAAGAACGAACAAATCTACCGATATCATAAAGGCTCAGAGTTGCCCTTTTTGCCCAGTTTTAAATTGAATTTCATTTTGTACCTCGCCCACTCTCTCGGCGTCTACTTTTTACTTTTCTTTTGTTACTTCTCCCATACACTTTGAGTGAGAATTTCCTCCGCATATCCAGATGGAGGATAGAATATCTTTAGCTCACCTTTTTTAAATTTTATTGCATCTTCATCTTTTATATTTGCGTTAGCCATTGAGTTGAACAACAAATATTTGAAATATCTTTGCATTTTACTACTTCTTACGCTTGTATGCATAACCTTTATTTTTATGATAGCGGTTATTTTTTCTTGTAATAGGCAACCATTGCATAGAAATAAAAGGGTTCTAAGCACAGGGCATGCCTAGAAACAGTAATAAGTGCCCGTAAATAAGAATTATTTTTATGAGCGAAGTGGCTAGACTGACTGTGTAGCCCCCAGGCCGTTAACGTTCCTATAACTAGCCACTTGTGATGGTTCATGTTGATTAGTAATTTACTCTGTCTGGTCTGCACTGATTTAAGATTTTCATAGCTTTCACGGAGATAGTGCCGTAAAACAACCCTCCAAGTAAACTTTCTCTTTATTACACATATATAAACAGTTCATTTTAATGATAACTAAAAATTTAACTCACATTTTTGATCCGATAAATAAAATGATAATAAAAATTATACCGAAATACTTCAGAAAATATTCGCTGCTTTACATCTGACTAAATCTCAGCTCCTAATTAAACTCGCATTAACATAGTTATCCTTAGAGTATATAGACTACTTTAAACATAATATACTTCACTTAATCCCATGCTACACGAATAACGATACAAGTAAATATAAACTTTACCCCAGCCGCTTTATATATCGTAAAGTTTCGAGAACTTTCCGTCAGTCTGTCATTATCTTTCAACTTGTACAATCAAAGCCCTAACGAGGCCGTTCAATAATTTGTGCAGAATTCGCCCAAACAGTATCAGGTTCAGCCTGCCCTATGATCATCGAATGCCGCTCACGGCCACCTCGTAAACTGGACTTTAGCGATTTTAATAAAATTATATCTCTACAAGCCTGCGGCGCTTTACAGGTAGCTATGCGAGTCTAGCAGACACCCCTCAGTCTAACGCGAGGGAAGAAATGCGAACCAATCGAAGGGGTTGAAGATTTATGTGAATAATTACAAATTAATGCCACCTCTAAGGAGTGAAGTGATTTATTGCTATCACTAAAGTTATAATGGCGGCAATCAGCTTGGCTTAAAAATATGAAATAAATAAGGAAGCGGCGAGCGGAGCTCTGTTTAGAATATTCATTAATATTTAACGTCTACAGTTTCATTTTAAAATCACGTCAGCTGAAAATGAATGAAATGCTTCTTGGGGTGGTGATTTATATTTTTTTTATTACAATATTCAACATTTTAATCGATTTTTACATAGTTTTTTTGTAATTTGTGTTATGCATAGTCAATGCTTTACAATTGAGCATAAATATTTATCAAAGCATTGGTAATATTTTGTAAACATTTGCGTATTTTCATGGAAGTACCATTCCGCATATTTTTTTTGTTTTATCTTTATATCCACGTACCCTTGGTATAGTATTATCATTTACAAATAATACATTACATTAATGACACGCTTATCACAAAAAGAATAAAAAATCATACAAAATACAAATCATTCAAATTTACTTTGTATATTCATTTATGTTGTGATAGGTAAATCCAGTTACACGTTAGTCAGTAAAATACTAAAAATATATCGATTCGATGCCAACGTCTACATTGGCGTTGTCTCATAGCGGCTTCACGTTTTATTTTCCTTCCTCACACGCCTGTAATTTCCAGCCGTCCGCGATCGGCCGCAAGCCAAGCTAAGTGGTGAACGGTGTTTTCATTTTGGTTTATTATGATTGGCCACCTGACACCGGCTCTTAGCCCCCACCTAATGTGGTGTCTACTTCTATTAGCGTTTAACGGACCGCCTTCTTCGCTTCATGTGGCCCTAAGACAATCGTCAGGCTAGGCGGGCCAGAAGGTGTTAAGCTGACGCGTCGACGCTTCTATTGACAAATTACCACCCCATGTATCCTGCAGATTAATAAATACGACGATAATAAATACCAATGTGTTATTCACATAACACGCGTTTATTAATCCAAAAACAATATATAATATTTACAGCTAAATATTAGGTTATTTCTCAGATGTATTCTTACTGCATTATATATATATTCTACTTTCTCTTTTTTATAACTTTTTAAGGGGTTCATAAAAATAGCTGTAGATGTATTTGTTTTTATGGCTATACTAACTTTCCCCGTAAAGGTTCCCCTTTTGAGCAATCAATAAGGACACTCCACACCGATTGCGGAGCCAACCTTCATCATTAAACACTAAGCGCTGCGAAATTCGACTTTAATTTGTGTCCGGTAGCATCCCATAATTCGACCTCCCCGCCACACTGTAAACTCTCTCTTTACGACATACGACGGCTAAGCGTCCGCCAAGTACTTAAGCCGAATATCATAGAGATTCGAAGGGATTTAATACCGACATTAGATTTTTACATTCGCGCTGCTCCAGGCGGACTCAATTTTATAATGGCTCGACCAATTACATTAGAGGGCGGTCCCGCCTCTCTTCGTTATCCTCGTTTCAGAGTTAGTTTCTTTCGCATTTCAAAGATTTATTTCTCTCCTAGAAAGGATTGTATCTATCAAATGAAAAGTCTCTACCCTCAAAACGGAATATAATGGTATTTCGGAAGGATAGTCGGGTTAATTCGGATAGTGATGCTCCGCAGGAGGGGAGGCGAGGAGCTTTTAATCACTTAACGCGTAGGATCGAAATTTAACGTAGAATCGAATAACACTTTTGCGGTCGGAGCTTCCTTAAGCAAATCTTATCGTTAATTTGGAAAATACTTAGAGTCTTGCTTCGGAAGTTTTACGGCTTACACAAATGAACAAAGCTTATGCTAATAGGATTGTAAATTTATTTTATTGTTAAATTTCATTTGAATATTTTTTACTCCGCAAATTAATTGTGTTTAATTACTTTTTTTATCGCATTGATTTTAATAAGACGCTGTTTGGAGGATGTGCACCCGCCGCTGTTCATGCTGCATAAACTTATTTGAAGGAACAACGTAAACATTCCGTTTGAATATTCGTCTGTACGGTTTTGTTTTTTCAATCTCCATGCGGACTTTCTGGGAAAATGTTAGCCAAGAAACCAGCCGAGCATAAGACGTTAGTGAACTAGAAGAAAATACTGATGTTGTACAACCTTATATCTGGAAGTAGTGCGCGTATTATATGGCAACATTAGGGGTGACATTTTTATGACTTATTTTGTAGTTATTTTGTATTTGACTTCCTAAACAAGTAATAAACATAATAAATTATTGTCAGTTTATTTTTTCTAGAAACGTTGTCATTTCCTTTTACTGAAATAAAATATATTTATTAAAAAAAAATGTTCTCTTACTTATTTGACTGGATAAATATAACGCAAATATTATTAAACGCAACACTTTAAGACTATTAATTTTACATAGTTTTCAGTTTTATACAATCAAAGTAAACACAACATTGCATTGTTTTTTTATGCGTCATTTTCTGATGTTAATCTTCATTTTTATTATTCATTATAAATTTTTAAAAAGGCACTAGAATTTTAAATATTCTTTCAACAAAATCCAATCGCAACTGAATGCAGCCTTGATCGCTTGTTGATCTCCCCCGGGCCTCCCGCGGGCCTCCCTGCGAGAGTCCCCGAGGCGCGGAGTCGCTATTGTTTATTTATCCTCTCCTGCATTATTTACCTAACAAAGTCTGCTGCAACCGAGTCCTAAAATAACAATCGTTTAAGCCCGGTGTTTTGTGGCTTAATTTATTGTGTTCGGATTCAAGTTCTGGCTTCTGCCACACTCTCGCCGTCTACTTTGTTTGCTAAGTTGAAAAACATACGAGAAGTGTCTCAAATTCACTGGAACTTTGCATCGCGTTGATTTATGATTGAAAACAACGGAATAGATGTTTCATTGGGAAATATATAGCATGTAAAGGTAAATTCAATAACTTCAAAAATATACACATCGTAAATTGTGTTTACAGAATACACGAGGAAATCATATCCAAACCTTCGAACTGAGCTTATAATACTCTCTCGCTTTAAGTAACAAGAAAATATATTTTACAAATTGTTACATAATAGAATTCTAGCTGTATTTTTCTTTTGTTATGAACATTAGATAATCAATTTAAAAAAAATCAAATTAAATCATTCAGAAGTATTAAAATAAGTCAACAATCCTAAATTAAATGTTTTTGAAATACGCCTTATCCTTCAAATATTGAAAAATTATTTAAATTACAATTAAAAGTTCTTTCTTACTCCATACTTAGTAAACACCTTTCAAAAGTTTGCAGTATATTTTGTTATGAGCCATAACTGCTCTATCTCTTGAAATATGGCAGCTACCGCCAATACTTCATGAATCATTTATTCATTTAACATTTTAAGCACCGCAATATAATCGATAGCTGATAAAACTTGGATAATAACACATTTTTACGGCGTCTCAATAATTCATACGCTTCCTCGGACGCTATTCATAGTCGGACGCGACTACACAGGTTAGTTATTTGTTATGTAAATTCGCATCGACGCCACTACCGGCTACCCCCTACTTGCTGAGTTTACACAGTGTATTGAAATTCAAATAAGAACGAAGCCTGCTGTTGATCATAAGCCCCCGCCCTCAGGTAGCTGCCTCCATTTTGTTACTCTACAAATAAACCAGCGTACGCCAGATAATGGCCTACGCAGGAGGTCTTCAGTCACACTGTACTAATATCATTACATTAGATATAAACTTGCGTACTGATAATAAAGGCCCCTCTATTATGGCTGTACTATAATGCCGTTAATCCTTCACTCCTCAGTCAAATATAAATTTAGCACACTGTGTGTCAGGTATATATAAATAATAACAATTAACGTTCCTTACAAAACGTGTTTCAGAAACAATACAGCAGAACAACTAAAACGTACATAAAGTATACCAACAAGTCAATTATTAGATATAGTATATAAAAAAGTAATTTAAATTATTTTTATATAAATCAGGTTAAATGCATATGAAGACATAGATTTTAAAAGGTAAAACTTTTCTGAGGTATTTACAATTTGATCGTACACTTTGATAACTTCGATGGCATCGATTGGATCTGTTTTTGGTTTCTAGGCCCATAAGTTTAAAATTACCAGAAATATGAAATATCACATGTTTTTATTGTTTTGATATATGTCTGCTATTATTTATAATGAAATAAAAACTGTGGAATGATTACCAATTTTTTTTTCTTTGTTATGCAAAGCACCCCATTTTTAAATCCAAGAAAACTTATAAGCGATTATTACGTGGCGCGTTGCTTATGTTACATTACGTGCTAAATAGAAGCAATGCAAAAACGGCCACAATTTTTTAATATAGTTTTGATGGCATAGCTTAGCACACGCAATACTGACTACACGCCATGGCTATAAATATTTTTAATAAGGATACAATAAAAAAATTATTATCCCCTTTCAAATAAACATAAGTAAATTCATATAAAATTTAAAAAATAACAGTTTTATTGAAAAAAAATTAATTATTCGAGGTTCCTAGCAATATGTAACTATTAATGAATATGATGTAGTATTTTTTCTCTTGCTGTGCATATATTTGTTTTCCATAACATGTAACTTTTGGTCTATAGTATTGTAACGCGCCGGGTCTCCAATAATTAAAACATGATTTATTTGCACTATTTATATTTAACTTATATTATACAGAGTCTTCACAACTATTTATATTAACACATATTTATATCAACGACACCCGAGGACTGTCTCGCGCTCACGGCTCCCGAGAACTGTCTATCGAGCACTACTCCCGAGTACTCTCTACCGAGCACTCCTTCCGAGGACTCTCTGTCAAGCACTGGCGCAGTCGCCTTGTCGCTCGTTCTCCAAGACCGCGTATTGTCGCCCCTAAACGACGGTCGCTTGATCATTACAGATGTTTCTGGACTATGGACTAGAAGTAGACTCTGGAGTAGAATCGCTTCGATCGATTCTACCGCTAACCCGTTACACTACCCCCTTCTCAGGCATTGTTTCGTCCCGGAACACTCGTTGCCTTATCTGCTGATCCTCCTTGCGCCCGTCATCGTTCTCACTGCAGCCACGCCGCGGGTCCTCACGCCGTTCTTTCCGGTGCCCGATGTCGCTTCCTTCGCGGCCACGCTGCCGATTCCCGCGCCGATCCATCCGACGCTCAATCTCGCTCCTGCACCGGCCATGCCATCGATTTACGCACCGATCCTCCAGGCTCCAAGGAAACCACAATTCTTCTATCCCGTTCCTTTGGTGTTTACATCTGCCACAGGATCGCTCGTTGCTAGCCGCGGCCGTCGGCGAGCGTAATTATCCCGAAATTTAAAACTTTCTTTAAAACTTAATTTAAAACTGTGGTGTAAAGTGTCGAGACGAATACATCTGTTCTGTACAGTGGTTATTAATAAACTGACTAAGTGCGAGAATGCAACATAGATTCCGTATTATTGTATCCTACCTACGTTACATCCTCGCACTTATCTTTAACCCTTTCATGCCCTAAGTACTTTACAAAAAAGATATTTTACTCAAAAATATAACTTTACAAAAACACAAAAATTACTACTATTTTAAAGAAAAAACACAACATCATACAATGTTTTACAGTCCTGTCTCCTCCTCACACATTTCTCGCTCGCAGAGTGTCACACTCCGCGACGACAGTCCTGTTGACTGACTCCTTGACACTTTGTCCAGCGCCTCTCGTCCGCGAAGCTCCATGCTTCGCAACGATGGACCTGCTGGCCTCCTCCGCGCTCTGCCCAGCGTAATCTGCCCGCGAAGTGCCATGCTCCGCGATGATGGACCTGTTGCACCTCCCTCGCGTTCTGTCTTACGCCACTCACTCGTGAAGCACCATGCTCCACGGCAACGGTCCCGATGCACTTCTCTCGCGATCTGCCCAGTGCCACTCGTCCGGGAAGCACCATGCTCCGCGACGATGGTCCTGTCGCACCTCCTCGCGCTCTGCTCAGCGCCACTCGCCTCTGAAGCACCATGCTCCGCGACGATGGTCCTGGTGCACTTCCTCGCGCTCTGCTCAGCGCCACTCGTCTCCGAAGTGCTATGCTCCGTGATGACGGTCCTGGTGCACCTCTTCGCGCTCTTTTTCCTGCGTCTGATCCCGCTCCGACCGAGGACCCGCCGTCGGTCTTCGCGCTAATCCTTCCGGCGCCTGACATCGCTCCGACCGCGGCCACGCCGACGGTCTTCGTGCCGATCTCACCAGTGCCCGAGGTGGCCCCCACCGCGGCCAGGCCGACGGTCTTCATGCCGATCTCACCAGTGCCCGAGATGGCCCCAACCGCGGCCACGCCGACGGTCTTCATGCCAATCTCAACAGTGCCCGAGATGGCCCCCACCGCGGCCACGCCGACGGTCTTCATGCCAATCTCAACAGTGCCCGAGATGGCCCCCACCGCGGCCACGCCGACGGTCTTCATGCCAATCTCAACAGTGCCCGAGATGGCCCCCACCGCGGCCACGCCGACGGTCTTCATGCCAATCTCAACAGTGCCCGAGATGGCCCCCACCGCGGCCACGCCGACGGTCTTCGCGCCAATCTCACTGGTGCCCGATTCCGCTCCGACCACGGACTGCTTGGCCCACTTTTCGTCCAGCATTCTGATTATTTCATTAATGGTGAGCGGCACTTCAAAGAGGAACTCTTCTGGGTTGTGGCCCTCTTGCACCAGGAATTCCTTCAATCTTTGCACAAGGGCTGACTTTAACCCTGTGGTTGACAGATCTCGTTCTTCGAGTTCGTTCTTCAGATCCACTACTTTGAGGTCACTCAACTTTACGAGCTTTACCATTTTTATTTTAACTTTGTTTATTTATTTTTTTATTTATTTATTAATTTTAGGTCTATTAAAGAGTTAACATTTAAATTTTAATTATTTATTTCATCCCACTTCTGACACCAATTGTAACGCGCCGGGTCTCCAATAATTAAAACATGATTTATTTGCACTATTTATATTTAACTTATATTATACAGAGTCTTCACAACTATTTATATTAACACATATTTATATCAACGACACCCGAGGACTGTCTCGCGCTCACGGCTCCCGAGAACTGTCTATCGAGCACTACTCCCGAGTACTCTCTACCGAGCACTCCTTCCGAGGACTCTCTGTCAAGCACTGGCGCAGTCGCCTTGTCGCTCGTTCTCCAAGACCGCGTATTGTCGCCCCTAAACGACGGTCGCTTGATCATTACAGATGTTTCTGGACTATGGACTAGAAGTAGACTCTGGAGTAGAATCGCTTCGATCGATTCTACCGCTAACCCGTTACAGTATATACACATATAATCAAGCACAATTCCACGCAGAATTATAACCTAACGTACAAACATGATTGTGAACAAATATTATAATGTGATCTTTTAAATCTTTTTAATTTATCCGCATTTTTTAAAAATCATATAGGATTATTAAGTACAAATTATTTATATAATTGATTGATATTTTACATGAGAGGACTATAGAAATAAACTTTATTTCAGGTATAATTACATGTTGTACCCAACTGTGCCATTAGATACAATTTAGGGGAATTTTTTTTAGTATTTCATAATTGTTGATTTATTTCTTAATTTTCAGCTGAAATTTAAAATATGGACTCTTTTCTGCGGAAATAATTAAATTTCTGTTTCCCATGATATTAGATCATTTTTATTTTACTGAAATTTGAATATTACTGTTTTTTTTCTAATTTACACTCATCCAACATAACAGCTCAATTTATAGGCACTAGCAGGTTTTAAACGGGCCTTGTAGCTTTTCTAGTTATTTTTAGATGTAAAGTAATGTATAATGGAAGAGCAAGGAGTTTTATCTGAAGCTGCAGAGGCCGAGCCGAATGCAGATGGGCCCGAGGACCGCGGGTGCAGCGTGCACTCGACCCGGGGGCCGTGAGCGACTTGCTAAGCTCCGACTTATGATAATCACTAACGCTATCCACCGCATGTTCAATCCTGCATTATCTCTGTTCAGATTCAAGAAGAGATAGCAATTAGTTACTCTAGAAAATGCGGTTGAACCTGATCGCTCTGTGCGTGCATGCCCACGCAGGAAGTGACCGAAAATTACTCACACAGTTCTTCCATATTTAATAAACTATCATTAACTCTATATCAACTAATTTAATATAAAATTTATGTTTTCACACAGCCTCGGACTACAATTATTTTCTTAGTGAATTATTATCAATGATTTTATATATTTGATAAAACACTTTAGTCAATAAAAAGAGAAGTCGTATAAAATTTCGAATTGTACACATACATAATCTTACAATTTTATCATATTTTTTTTATAAATCAGTATATGATGATCAATCCATATATTTGATATAAAATTATTATAAGAGGATTCAAAACATTTTTAAAAGTTTTTAGGTCAGTGCATAGGCATATGTCGAAAGCGTATGAAGTAACTTAGATAGTTTATTTTTAATAGAAGTGATTCTCTTGAATGCTTAATTTTACTTTGATACACACTTATATTTTTTATAAAATATAAGTATAGCTGGAAAGTTGTCACCGTAAAAGCATTAAATCCATACAAATAATCGCTTCTCACTAATTTTATTTTCCTATTTCAACAGGCTTTAAAATATTTCTTCGATATACAGTTTCAGTTAAAACCATTCTTCGGAGCAGCGGAAGAGTAGGCGCATTCTTTACACAAAGTCATCGATTTCCTGGAAACGTATTATTGTTTGCTATCTCTTTCTGACACTTGCCATAGCTCACGTATTCCAATATTTCCATCTCACTTGCGCGGTCTTGGGTCACATGTACTGAGGGCAGCCCATTTCGGGGAAAACGTCTCGCGAAAAATCCCAATAGACTGCACCTGATATTCCCAAATATCAAGTCTCGACCTATTTTCGACTATCCGGATTTTGAAACGGGTCATATGGATGCTTGACCAATAACAGTCAGTTTTGAAAGGCTTCAAACATCTTACCTAATCTTCTATAGTTCTATTGGTATTACATTTCAAATACTTTTGAAAAATTGTAACCACTAACATTTAAAATTTCAAAATGCCATTATATTCACACACAGGAGAATATATAATTAATCTTTTTATGTATTCGATTCATCATAATATAAACAATAAATAAGACAGGTTTAGCTGATTGCACCCCCTACTGTGTAAAACTACCCTTAGCGCGATTGTAGAACTAAAATTAATAGTCAGCGCATTGTAAGCGTCACATCAACCCTTGCTGGCCACCGGGGTGCGTGGACGCAACCCCCTCCCCGTGATTGTTTCGTAAGACCATTGTTAAGTGAATTATTGCATAATTACGACTCTCAAACCGAGGGACGTTTGGATTTGGCCTTAATTAGGGCGTTTCTTTTATTCTGAGTGAGAAAAATCACCTTTGTGTGTTTTGTACCATGCAATATTGGTAGCACGCATATTTTTACAATATCAAGTGATTAAAGATTTCTTACAGATTAGCGTATTAATGTAAAGGAATTTGTATATTTATAATTAAACATGTAAAAATGGTATTAATAAATCTTTTCCTTTTTAAATCTCTTCAATTTGTCCTTTTAATTTTTTTTTAATATACATATTTTAGCATTTGTTATTTTCAGTTCGGATATTTACGAATCGCAATTATTTAGTAAGCTAATTTTTAACTAATTTATTTTTAATCGATTTCTTAAGATAACACAACTTTTTATTTATTTTATTTATACTATAAATCAGCTATATCAATTAATTTTACGTTCTTATTTGAAAAATATCTATGAATCAGTAAAAAGTACGAGTATACATAACATATGGAGTTATAAACCTTATGTTTATAACCCTTTAAAGGTAATTTTTTTTTTAATCTTACACTTAAATAGGATCGTTTGGGATGTTTTTCTTTGTATACAAATTTAAAAAAAACCTATTTCTAGCTAAATTACAATGGCAGCTATAAAAAAACCGATTTAAAATAAATAAAAGTATAAAAACGTTATAAAAATTAATTCAGACCGGTTTAGTTCACAGGAATAAAACTTGCAGCATAATAATGCAACCGTCAAAGTGAGTCCATTTTGACTTATTAAGTTGTACAGCTTATCCATGTATATTTAAATATACGTCTTATTACGCAATTTGAGTGTCACAATAATTACGTTCGCCTAGTGACCATGATTTACTTCCCAGCTTGCATGCGCGTATGTCTGCTCCGAGTGCCGGGGTGCGTGTTTCTAGGGACGGGAAAAAAACACTCTCGTGATGTCTTGTAATTGTATTCCCCGTGGGCGGAGACGTGAATGTTAAATTTTAATTACCGAGTGCGATCCACACAATCGCTTTTCACTCTATTTGTGGGAGTCCGCATCTAAATCAGCAAGGCACTCACTCTGATATCTCTATCTATTTTCCGTTACAGTACACGCTCAGGTAAAGTATTCACAAATGCGTATTTATTAAAAGTTACCTGGAAACCAATCTTAACATACAAAAGGTGGATGAGATACATTTTTAAAGCTGGATACATATTTTTTGAATCAATATTTTTTTAGTTAGATATAGTTAGTGGATTAATATACTTCACATATAATGGTTTATTTTTTATTTGGAGTGTTTCTATTTTAACCAATGTTACCTGTAGATAGAGTAAAAAATATTAATGTTGTTCTTTGGTATATACAGTGTCTTTAACAAGAACGTGACCACTATAAAAAAATGTTTTCGGGATTTTTTTGCAAAAAAAAAAAAAAATAAGCAGGCAGCCCAACGTTTTGTCCTTAATGCATTGTATAAATTATTCAGTTTTCGTGTTTACTTCGCACAGAGTGCACATTTCCAGAGATGAGTGCCGCGTATGCTTCCCGCTATGAGGCAGTGTTCCTTTGTTTGCATCCTAAAGAACCAAAAATGTCACGCGTTCAGGCTGCAAAGTATATGAATAAGTCGAAGGAGTCTGTAATCAAGCGGATAAACCGATATTTAGAAACAAAACACGTCGATGACCTACCAGAAAGTGGTAAAACAAAAAAAACGTCGTCCGCCGAGGATAAGCGGATAACTAACCTATTTTTGAAAAACCCACATCTATCTTTGCAATTTGCATAAGAAAAACTCAAGCAAAAAGGACTAAATATATCTCTAGTTATAATAAGAAGACGTTTAATGTAGATTAAGTTAGAATACCGAAGCACATTGAAGAAACCGCTCCTTTCAGAAAATCACGTTAAAAAAAGAATGTCCTGGGCACATGAGAACAAAAACCGCGACTGGGACAAGATAATCTTTTCTGACGAAGCTTCGTTTTAGGCAACTAGTATCTCACCTTGTGCTTGGTCAATTGCCGATAACAGACTGGTCGAAAAAACTGTTAAACATCCGGTAAAGGTGCATGTTTGGGGATTCTTCTCAAAACGTGGTTTTGGCAATTTGAACTTGTTTACCGGAACTTTGAATGCTGCAAGGATAAAGCAAATATACCAGAAAGCATTATTACCATCTACCCAAAGACTGTTCCCAAGCCCAAGTGAATCATGGATATTATAAGAAGATAACGACCCAAACACCGAAGTCGCCTATGCAACGCATGGAAACAATATAAAGGCATCGAGGTCTTGGATTGGCTCTCACAATCTCCTGACGCAAACCCAATTAAAAATGTTTAAGCGTTGATAAAGCTTCTTAAACTTTGAGGAAAAAAAACGCTTACTGCCACCGAGCTTACTCGCAACTTAAAGGTCATATGGAGGTCATTATCCCGATAATATGCAGAAAAATTAGTTGAAAGAATGCCTCGAAGATTCCTGGCTATTATGAACAACGAAGGAGACTGGACACCTTATTGATAATTAAGCATCAAAGTATAACTACGTGTTTTATTATTTTAAAATGCTAGACTTAATTTTTTTTATAACTTATGCCGGTCACGCTCTTTTGTTACATACTGTACGTAAGTATCGAAACAGATTTAGACCAATCACTTTTTTTATCCAACATTATTAATTATAATATTTTTGATATTTAACTCCTTTAAAAACATGAAAAACCCCCTCGCCCTCCATGAAAAGTATGCAATAAAAATTCCAATATTTTTTTCAACCGTACTTGTTGTCTGGTGTCGCATTTGGGTTTAGTGAAACTTTTTGATTTATGGTACGTTTTAAAGACACGCCGCCTCGTGCAGTACGTCCTTCCTCCCCCACACGGGGCTGCCATTAAAGGGATTTTTGCCGTCCCTGTCTCTCGCACAACCCTTTGCCGACTACTCCTGCCTTGTCGTATATCATTACCCACTTACTTATTGACATTCCTGTCGTAGCGACTGGAACCCTTTGTTTAAGGGAACTCTTTGGATCTATAATGATAATACACCAATTTAGATTGCTTTTTGTAGTAATTTAATGAAATGAAACGTCATATTAAACTTGTAATTACATGGAGCATAACACTTAACATATATGAAGAACATGCTTTATGTATACATTGTGCGTTGGCGTTAATTTTATTTATAGATGAATACGCGGAAAACGCGGGTCTCCACAATATTTAATATTGCTCAATTATATAATATTAAAAATAGGTTTTCTCATTTATATAAAGATGTTTAGAAAAACATAATTGCATATCATCATCATTGAGCGCACTTCATTACATAAACAGTACAACAATGCTTGAAGAGTTCAAAATCACAAAAATCTTGTAATTAACTATTGAAATGCAAATCAAATATTCTTGTTTTCTTAAAAATAAAACAAATAATTATAAAAATATTGCAGTAAATGTATAAATAAAAATATTTTTTTATAAGTTATACTCAATTCTTCATAAATATACTCAAACGTATTTAAGTTTTAAAAAAATACGAGTATAGCCTTGTCTAAATCAACATAAATATTTTATTCATTTTTGAATATAATTTTTGCATTAATTTTATTTACATGCGATGAGACATAAAATTTGTCCGAGCATTATTGATGTTTGAACATGATACCAATTGTTCAGAATTCTCTGGCATATGAATTTATTTATTTCTTTTGATTATATTATTTTGTAAGTTATTTGAATAATTGCAAATTGTCTGAATCTCTGATTGGCTATTTCGCTTTCGTTTATCGTTTCTCTTCAGTTTTCTGAACAACAAACAAAAAGAAACAATTCGAAGATTCTAGAAATGGAATATTTTGTGTTCACGCTGACTAATCATTTTTAATATATTTTGAAACTTCTTTCAGCTTTAAATTAAAAAAAAATACGTTCATGAAATTTGAATCGTTTTTTTTTTCAAATAAAAAAGTGATCCTTATAATCCGTTAGTCATAATTAATTTTGGGCTTATCATTAATATTAGTTAAGGTTCATTTTTTTAATAACAGCGTAGATATCTAATTTACAGGGTAAAACGTTTTCTAATACGCCTTTAATCGAGGTAATTTTATGTAATTAAAAGGTAATGTTTCATGACCAAATTGTTTTGCGTTTTAAATATTATTATCATGTACAAAATAGATGAGTAATATGGATATTCGAGAATATTAAGTAAAGTCGTTTTTCAGAATTCAATGAACTGTGCCCAAAATTTCTGCAAACGTGAATTCACAATTTTCTTGGCAGAATTACGTTGATTTATGGAATTTTATTTGTTTGTTTTTGGTTTTCCTTTCTATATACACTACATCGAATCTGCTTAATTCGAAGCTGTTTATTTAACAAGCCAATTTGCTTCATAACGATGTCACGATTTTCAAATATTGCGATATGCAGGAGTTTTATAATAAAGCGAGATGGTGTTGGAGGCTTGAGCGGCACTCGCACTGTAGAGCCTGTGCCGGGTCATTTTATAAATCAGGGTTGGCAAAATACCACGCCAAGCTTATATATGCCAAGAATAATAGTTATTTTTAAAATATGTTTTTAAAACTATACCAATAATAACATTGATTGATAAGATTGATGACCATAGATTTATTCTATTGGCAAAAATCACTGATTTTTATTTTACGGAAATAATATTTTGCTATTGGTTGGCAACTTCTTTAAAAAGAGTACATTAATGTATCTACACCTAAAAAAATATTTTATTTCTATAATTTTTTTTATATTGATATATTCAATAGTATTAGATTATCAAACCGGTCGATCTGTCACAAGATGTAATTTAAATGAATATTAAATGTAATCTCCAAGTATTTAATGCATAACTATAAAAAAATATTGAAGATTGCATCTTTTAAGAATTCTCGTTGATGGGTATGTAATAACAAAATGACGTTGATCGATTGGAAGTGGCGCAGTTTTTGGCATCCCTGGTTGCCGCAGTAAGCTTGACAAATGCCCGGTCGAATGCCAATGGGCCCAAGGGGCGCGGAGGGGCGCAGAGGGGCGTGAAGGGGCGCGGAGGGGCAGGGGCAGATAAAGCGAGGGGGAGGCCACCTAGCGCTGTCCCTCTCTGCATATTCACTCCCAAATAAAGACAATATTTGTTCCAATTTACAATTATCGTAGTCTTGGCATTCTTTTGTAAAACGGCAAAAATTGTTATTTAGATTTTTCGCAATAAATTTTGGAATAGCAGGGCCGCCAATGTCATCAGTTTATTAGAAATTGTGATTTTGTTTTTACGTCTGAATTAAGTAAACCGTTACGTTATGAATACAAATTTAAAATTATCTTTTATTTCAAATAACGCTCGTGCTCTGAACATGCTGACATTTACTTCTTAGTACTTTTGCTGTAGAAATACAAAATAGTATACGAGTTGTACGTTTTATTGTAAGTCTACTCACATTTTTATTCCTCCAATTTCGTAACATCGCAGTTAATAATTTTAGCCTCTTTCTATAAATCATTTATTGAAAGAAATTGTTTAATATCCGTGAATTCAAGTGTACCTTATTAAATAAACAACAATTACATATCACATCCTTGCGTCAATAAACATACATTTTATATATGCTATATTGTATGTATAGTATGTATAATTGCTTTTTATATAATAAACAATAAAATATGTATAAATCCAATGATTTAACATAACACCGTAAATTTGTTTTATGTATTGCTATGTAACTTCAAATATATCCGTTATTTATTAAAAAAAAAACTCGATTAAGTACTCTAGACACTAGAGATACATTAAACGAAAAAATGGATTTTATTGAATAAGTAGTTAAATATTTTGTCTTAATTTATATTCTATTTTCATTTTAAGGAAGTTTGCATTAAAACGGTTTTATTAGTTTAACAGAAATATCTTGCTAAGGCATTTGACTTTAAGACTTAAAATAGTTTTGATCTGGAGATACGTTATATATAACATATTTTAAAATGAATATTCCCCGTTTAATCTTATTTTTTGCAGACGCAGATTTATCTTTAAATGGCCTTTTATTAATTACATTCATTATCTTAGGTCATTATCAAAAATGTTTGTAAAACTTTTTAAAGTTTTTAAAACTTTGAGACTAGATAAGATAGCTTTTACTCCGTTAGTTATCTCTCGCAGAATAACTAGGCATTCCGCGGTGTTTCATAAATCTATTCCCCTGTCCGAGGTATGGAGTTTGTTTGCAAAAACTTCAGCTGAATTTGCACATTCTTTATTGCAAAAGACTTTGAAAATTTATGTTCGACTGCTTATCATCCACAAAAAAGAAGTTTTTTAATGGTAGCCTAGATTTATATTCATACACTTTTTGCATTCTCCGTCCTGGAAGACTTTCGCTTTTTGGTACTTCGCTTGGGTTCGTTTGCTTCGGCCGTTTGTCATGTCCTTTGGTTTTTTGTATGACGCCCAATTTTGTACCGAAACCGGTACAAAATGCAAATTTAATGCACACACCCCGTATGCTCCGGGCCGGCGGCTTGTTTTTACAAAGCTACAAAAATTGTTTTACCTGCATTTTTTCTTTTGATTTTTGCAAAAGTTGTGAATTCTAACTATTCCGTTTGAGAGCAGACTCTTTTTGATAACTTTCAATTCACCTGATTCAATTTTGAATAAAATGTAATGAAAAAACTAGACAGTTGTTATCAATAAATTTATCCTGGTCGTACTGATTGAAATTATTAACTACAGTAAGTGCAGTAAGATTTAAAAGCAAAATTTGTTAAAAGTACCTCATGATTAGACATAGCCAGAAATGGTTTAATAAAATACGTTATTTAATTAAAACATGAAAGCAACTAATTCAAAAACACTTAGAGCAGAATCCCTACAACTTCACTCCACCCCTTACGCGGGATTGCGATTTAAGAGTTCTATTCCACTGGGACTCGAGCGGAGTTCATAGAAAACTGTCTATTGTAAGTAAAATCCGCGTCCATTATGAGGTTCGCGAGTGGCCGGGCTCGGGGACGTTTTTAGGCTTATAAATAATGCATGCGGAGATTTGCATAGACCGGCCCGGGCCAGCGCCCGCACGCTGGACGGCGCTAAATGAAACGGCCGCCTCTGTCCGCCCCTCCTTGCAGCCCCGCTCGACACCACGTGACACCACGCGACACCACGCGACACCACGTGACACCACGTGACACCACGTGACACCACGTGACACCACGCGCAACACCTCGTGAGACACCACTCGACACCACGCAACACCACGCGACTTCACGCGACACCACGTGCGCTCCGCCACACGCTCGCCGGCGCTTTTATTTCAATGCCAAGCACTTTCTGAACTCTATTGCAATAGCTGCAAAGAAATAAATTTACATTTAATCAAACATACAAACATCATTTTTATAATTAATAATGGCGTATATATAATTAAAAAAAATAAAATCACAAAATTGTTCAAAATGTAAATAAGTTTGAAATTAACATTATAATATGTCGTCATGCAGATATTTAATGATAACGAAGATAAACATAAAACCATGCAATGTACTTTCTATAGTCAAAATTTTATAAATAAGAATTAAATTGAATCTAATATTTGATACTCATACATTTATTTTTTTTCTTTCAGGTAAGAACTACCACTTCACCATAAACGTATTCTCCAACCAGTCTCTCGTAAGTAAAAATATATATAGATATACATAAAGTTCAAAAATTCTCAAAAAACTAAAAATTCAAGATTATAATCATTTTTACAGGACAATATTTGGTGGTTTGCTCTAAAAGGAGCTCCGAAACATGCAACTCTCATTACAATCTCACTAATTTAATAAGCAAATCGTGCTCACAATTCATATTGATGTGACTAAAATAAAAGCTTTCAAAAAAAAGAAACAATTACACGTGAGGTTTAAATTCCCCAGCAGCACCAAGTTTAATAGAAAAAGCCTTATTTCATTCGCTATCGTAAAATAATCAGCTGTAAGCAACGTAAATAACGTCAACGCCATGACTGATACCTAACATTGAAAAAAAACGTAACTTGAGTGGCTCTTAAACTGTACGTTGCCTAATGAACGCCGTTAATCATCGTTTACGTTGCAGGTAGTGCTTCTTTCTTGGAAGCTCATTCTCATTATGCTCTCATTTGTATATTAAATATGGTCAGTTAAAAATAATTGTTTTCAAAACCATTTTAACCTTTTATATATAACTTTATAGCGTTTAAGTCAAAGATTTAAAAAAATTAAGATTTTTTCATTTTTTGAAATAACTAAATTTTCCAATGTTGATGTGTAATACATAAATCTTTCTGTGGATGCACTGTTAATAATACAATTTTATTTTAAATTCAATAATATGTTATGATATACACATTATATCATTTATTCTATAAAGCACTTAAATGTAAAAGAAAAGTCATGTTTCCTGACAATAGTTTTGTAATTGAAAAAAAAAACATGGCACGTAGCGTTACTGAAAACTTGAAAACCTCTGTCTGGAATTAGCATCTTTGCGTTGCAGGCTTGTGTTTTGTATGCACCTGGCTTGCTGAACACGAAGCATTTCCTGCGGATGTCCTCACCCGCGAGGCCTGCCCCTCTCCCTGACCCCTGCCCTCACAACTAGACGTCGTAAATTTCAGTTTGCCTCCGTCTTTCACGGCAGATTTGTTTCATTTTACATTCCGCCATTTTTTGTGGTGATATTTCCTGGGCAGGTACTGCCGTCGTGTCGAGCCGTTTGTGTATTGTCTGTCTCTGTTTGTCATTTTTTTCGCTTTTGGAATTGTAACTTTTTCAGTTATCAGATGATGTTTTTTATTGTGTTATTTTAATGAAACCTTTTTAATTATGTCAAATCAGATAAGCTAGAGATATTTGAATTTTTGTTCTTTACATATAGTTTTTAATATTTGCATTTATATTGAAATCGGCGTTTCAAATCCAAAATATTGATTATTTATATGTAAAAGCGCACCCATTTAGAAATACTTACCATTAAAATTAAAAATCACTTTGTAAATCTTTTTTAAATTTTTTTTATATTATAAAATTATCTAGACATGATTTTTCATCAAAAATTTCCTTATTTTATTTTTACATATATTATTATATGAAGTCAATAATGATCAATTTATAAGACGTCGAAAATCATGGTTGAAGTTTATCAGATTCAGAAGGTTGTTTCTATAGTATTACAACGCTTTCTATTCAACAACAAACTCACGCCATGCACTCGCTAAACAAGCCAAGAATCCATTAATTGGAAGAATTATACTGAGCTGAAATAAGGCTTTTGCTTATTAATTTGATTTATTATCCTAAGACTTCAGCAATATTATCTTATCATGAAGCCGTAATCTAATGTCTACTGAACCTAACCCGTAGACTTTGACTTAACGAGCTCCTCTGGTGTCTTGTTATCAAAAGTTATTTTATTGAACGGCCGGTTGTGCGGGCTACATTTCCAGAGGTTATGTCGCCATTTTCATTAGTTGCTTGTAATCCTTTTGGCTCTTAATAACTCAGGCAGTGAGTCACTTGACGGTAGCGCCGAGGCAGGAATTGTAAACTTACAGGAAATGAATCATCACATAATTCAATTCCGGCTTGTTGGAACATGCAAAGCCTTCATACTCAAAGTAATCTACTAATAAATTGAATATTTATGACGTAAATAATAATTTATATTTTACTAAAAAAAATGTTTGGCCCTTGCAAATTTTTTTAATATAACAAAGGGGCACCAATTTTAAGACTCGATTATTCCGATTTGTAAATAAATAAAACAAGTGAATAAAAATTGTATTCATTTTGATTGAATTGAATCTCATCGCTTTGATTATTTTGTGTTATTAAATACGAAAATTATACGATCCCGACTTTGAGAATTTTGTTTGGTTTAGTTTTTTTTTTCCTCTATGTATTTTTGCACATTAAGGTCTCGTTTATTACTACAAACTGCGCCGAGGAGTGCAGTCGATATCGCAGCTTAACAAGCCGTGCTCGCGGGAACACATATATTAAACATTTTTCTACTATCAACAGCTCATTATTCGAAGTCCCCAGCGTATAATTTAAAGCCCTCACCTGCGGTATCTCGGTCCACTCCGCGCCGCCCCTGCCTACAATCACCGATAAGGGCGTTCATGTCACGAGGTCGTTAATCACCCGACTACATGCCTTTCCCTTCGCAAACTTCCCGAGTGACGTCATCATTTCGTAAACCCGGCAATATTTGCCGCTGTAGGCCCATTGATAAGCCCGTGATGGCTCGGTGACATCCTCGAAGACTAAAAGTTAAATACATCCGCCAGAGTATGGGGGCGTCATTAATTATATCACTGCTAACGTCCTGTCATCGCGCCGCGAATGTCCCAGAAGCTCCAAGATTCCGCCGGGCGTAATGAGGCGCCGCTTGTTTACCGTTGATCAATCACTCGCTTGTGGAAAAATATATGTTATTAATATTCAATACTACTGCTCGGCTCGTACGTGCGCCCTACTTTTCCTGCTGGTGACATAATGCCTCACTATTCATTAATACTTTAGTTATTGGCATGGTAGCCTTACATTCCTTTTGAAGCAAACCTATCGGTGCTAATGATTTATGACATATGCATAGTTTATTATATTATAGAAAGTATTTTAGATTATTTATTTTTTTATTATTTTTATAAAATTGTAAAGTTATTTTTATTATAATTTATCTACTTAATCCTCGAATGTTTTCAGGTTGATTTCTGGCTACTCACCTTAAACTTATTCAATGTGGTGTTTACCAATATAATCTGACTAATTACCGTCAATTTAAGTATGCAAGAAATATTTCATTGAAACACTATATGAATAAACCAACATTAGTAGTTGAACTACGAAATAGTTCCTGAGTTAGTATAAAATGCCCTCGAGATAAGAATGCGAGTGAGACTCAACTTTATCAGTTGAAAAACCAAACTCCCATACTAGTTATCCAGTGACTGAGCTTGCGATAATCTAAAATAGCAAAAGGTGGGCAAACAATGAAATAAGCGAAGAAATTACTAGCTTGTTCTATGTTGTGATTAAAATAACACATAAACTCGCAATAACAAAAACACTAGCTTGCCTCTATTGTATAGTTGGCTAAACAATAATTTTGGTTTTAAGAATATCGTAAATAATTATTGTACTATCGTAAGCGGTAATGTTGTGTGCGATATATTTATAGTATTAATTTATTCGTAAGATAAGGAAAGCTCCTAAAATCTAAGTAGGTTAATATTCGAAGTAACCTAAATAGCCAAGCGCTGTGTAAATCGTTGGGTCGGTAGCTTTTTGCTGAACCCCTTTTACTACTTAGATAACACAAAAATCTATTAAATTAAAGACGAATTCCTTGATTATAAGAATTGATTAAAATGAAATAAATACAGAAAAAATCACTACGCACACAGTGAACTATATTAAATTTATTTTAAAGTGATATGAATGCTTTATGCAGGCGGCTTTAATTTCCTATATAAAGCTGTGCATGAATCTGACTTCAGTGAGTTATTCCTTTGCATAATTTAGTAAATAGCGCAGCACCTTGGTTCCATTTGCAGATAATAACATGTCTCTCGCCTGGGAAGAGCACCTGGATTTTTCTCCGAATCTTCTCTATTCTCGCCGACTAGTCCCATTCAGACAGAAGCATGGTATTGTACAATTTATATCCTTTATACTTCAAGTGCACTGACTGAAATTAAAAATTAATCAAAATAAAACAGAGCTTTCAGACACTTACTTAGGAGAAAATACAGCAATTTAACTGTCATTCACATTCGATTAGTACTTTACTTTAAACTTTAAATACGTTTTTTTAGTGTCCTCAAAAATCTTGTGCTGAGTATTCTAATAAAAAGACGTTTCAATACACGTTTCGAAATTCGGGATGTTCTTTCCACACTCGCTTTTCTTGGGGGTATGTGCACGATTATTTCTTTTTCCGCGACTTCTCGTCGGTTCCTCCCTGCGCTTTTAAAATGTACAAAGAAGTTTGGTAACTCGTTTAATGTACTGCATTGTGTTTTGGCTTGCTGAGTGTGCCGCTATATAATTTTTACACCGCGGCCGGGAAAGTCCCCGTCTGCGAGAAAATTCGATCGGCGGCTTCGGGACAATTTAAAATTGAAAAAGTGTCTCCCTGGTAATTGTGCAAAATAACTTTTAGAGAATCCGAGAGTTTTGTGAATTGAAACAGCAGAAACTTGAGAAATTGCCTCAAACTATAATCGAAAACGGTTTATATGCATCCAACATTGTCTGTGAAAAGACGTTATTTTTAAATCGGGACACAATGCAGTTGTGCGAACAAATAAAAGAAAATACAACAATAAATATAAATTTACATTTATTTTAATAAAAGTATATTTAAAAAAAACCGTAAATATACTATAAGTTAATAGTAGGATAACACCAAAAGACATCATGCATTTTACATCACTGCCAAAAAAACATGCTTACATTTTTTAATTAATAAATAATTTAATATGTTTATTGACCTAATAACAAACAAGCTGTTTATATATTGTCATAAGCCTCTATGTTTTAACTCCGGGAAACAAAGTAAAGGATACTTCCGCAGGTAGATATGTAAGACAAGAAGCCGTACAATCTCTCTTATTCTTACTGAACCCACATGTAAGTTAATTATTATGAACTAGCGCTAACACTAACTTGAACCAAGATAAATGATCAATATTAAGGTAACCGATTCACATATGAAACGACGATCAACTTGTAAACACAGTAAACCTGTAATGTTAAAAAATATGAGTTTTAACTTACCACAATCAAAATGATTTCCTTTAAATTGGTTTATAAAATTCACGTTATGATCTCATCGTTGTTAATGTCATTTGATAATTTTCTGGTTTTAATACTTACTTTGCTTCATATTTTGTTTTCAAAACAACCATTTCTACTTACAAAGGGCATTTTAATCCCACAAAGTTGACGATTCCTTCTGCCCGCCCCTAAGCCGCTCGAACCTTTTTTTCTTTTTCTATTAATTCTCCAAACAACATTAAAAATTGATTTGCCTCAGCTTAAATTCAATCAATACTCAACTCTTCATTTGTGAACTATACTTATAACTCGTCACTTCTTATATAAATTTAATTATTAACCTTCTAGCCGTACTGTCAAATTGGGGGGAAATAATCACAAGCAACCCACGATATATATTTTTTTGAACGAGTCGAAGTTCAACAGAGCAAAAGAGCTCACATTTAAAATTGGTCATTCAAGGCAACTCGATATTCATATTGTTTATATATACAGGATGTATTATAAAGTCAACCAGTCTATCGCGTATATACTGAAAATATTAGTTATTTATGCGGGCGGTTTCAGTTCTCCCTGTTTCTTTTCATAATAAATCCGCTTCATTTGTTCTCTGTTTATTACGTAGAAAATTGTCTGTAATCTTTTTTGAATATTTCCCATCTCGTCCTTCTCGTCCGTCCTTTCTGCAGATCTTGCGGGATTACGGCGGCGGCGGGTCCGCTGCAATCACTCGCTTCGAAAGTACTCTCCCGCTTGTCTTTTCGGGCTCCACTTTTGTTTACCTACTTTATCGTTATGTAGTACTTTTTAATACATTTTTTAAATCTTTGTCTTCGAAAACCGACTGAATGAATATAAATCCAAATATATTTTGCATAGAAAAATATTATTACTTTTTTATATCGAATGCATTGTATTCATAATAAACGTTTTATTTTATTTTGCGGTAGAACCGCATAGTAATAACTATAGTCGAGCAATTCATTTTAATTTTATTAATTCCTTGAAAAAGCTGCAACGGCTGGAAAAAATTTAATGCTTATTAAAACTTTAAGAGAAACTAATAACAATGACTACGAAAACCTACTAAATTAATTATAATTAACTTAAGAATACTGATTTTTCCGAACGTAAGACTCCTCGGCAAAAAATTCCAACATCCATCTCACTCAAAGTCCAAGCAGTATTTAATTAAAACTTATTTCCAAAAATAGTATGATATTTAAATTGATATTATTTTAACTCCTAGTTTCTATAGATAGTTTGATTGATTGAAAACATTTTTGACGTGGATACCCTTCAAAATACCCTTAAAGAAATGGTATTGTTTTTTTTATGTAAAATGCATTTCAGTTTCACTTTATTCTTTTCGATAAAAAAAGCGTAGAACGTAAGTAGATAGTCTTCAAACGGTGGGACGCACCAGTGGCCACCCTCCCGCCCACGAACCATCGGGTCTTATCAGCGGAATTTCATCGGAACCTTCTGCCTCTCTCCCGTAGTTTATGCATCTTTTGGGCTTGTATTTACGGGAAAGAGAAACCAGCTTATAAATCACAAGATTATCCATAAACTCTATCCCAGAACTTACTACTCTACAAATGCTATTAATCAATGAAGGACTTCCTATTAAAGCATCCTTACTGATTTAGAACACAATCAAAAATAAATCTACTTCTGCTTAAACTATGTTCAAAGTATGTACAAAGAAACTTTTATATTTTTAATATCAATAACCAATTAGTTTTGAAGTCCCCAGGCGGGGTCAAAACCTTGCAGAATCGTCTATAATGAGAAATTAATACTGCAAGGTATATTTTAATATAAAATTTAAAAAAAACGTGATGGAAACAGTACAATTGTTGTCTTTTGAGTTTCGTGGAATTTGCGCATTGGTGCTATCTCACGTAACACTTTGTATGAATAACCAAGCGGTATTCTCGATCGAGGTAATCTCAGCCCGGCTCGTCTCCGCGCGGCCGCGATAAGGCGCGTTCACACCTCGCGAGGCACTCTCCACCCTGAAGATGTGCAGTGCTTGCAGCGGCGCAAGTGACTCCGCACCATATCCAATTTCGCCCAGGCCGGAACTTTGCTCATTTCTTTTTATGGGGCACCCACGCCTCGCCTCGTCGGGCACGCTTCACGCACCGACGCCCGCCGTCGCCGATTTCCGTCTTTTCAGCGAATCAATAACACCTCTCGCGGGCCCCGGTTTGTTTTCAGTAAACAATGGCCGCCGCTGGTGTGAGCGCCCCTCCTGCCGGATGACTCTGGGCGATGTTCTTTTATCAGGGAAATCAAGCCGCGACGTCGCCATCTTGAATGCTTTGTGATAAGATGAAAAAAGAGCGATGATGTTACACAATTTTTAGACTGCTCTTTCTTTTTCGTAAGAATAATGTTTTTTTTTTATCAAAACAATTTTTTTTTATTTTTCAGATTTAATTTATGTGATACTGTGGAAAAATTATATTAGTGCACAAGATAATGGTTTTTATTAAATTATATAAAAAAAATGTTTTAAATAAATTATATTACTTAATGAATAAGTAATTTATTGAAGTATCTAAATTACTTAATTATTCACCCACAAACTCTAATATGCTATTAGTTGTAATACATTAATATTACATTAAAATAAACTGAAAAATTTGGTTTAATAACCATATTTAACTATTCAAAGCAGAGGGATACTTCTCCCTGTATCTTTCAGAAGGCCTACTCAGTAAAAATGCAATATAAAATAAATAATGTGACATTACAAAAGTGTGTCTATAAGTACTTGTACCGTCGCAGATAGGCACCTAATATTTAAGGCAGAGCAGTGATGAGACATTCTGTATTCATGGTTACCGCCTATGAATATTTCCTAATATAACTTTGATGAAAGCCTAACAATAGCGTTTATCGCGTCGCCTCGGGATTCTCGCGGAGATATTTTATTACGCACTAAATAACGCCGCCATTTTGTCCCCGGCACACCGCTAATTGTCAGTTTATGAAATATGTAAATATCACCCCGTAATTTCGCTCGCTTTGAAATTTACCTTAATTACCCGCGACAAGTGAATACAATATCACAGGTAACCGAGGCGTCCCCGCAAGACGTCTGAGTCCTCCTCCGCAGCCACTGCGGTGGCTGGTAGGCGCTGGAGCTCGCTTCTCGCTCCGGACCCATCGCACTCCCATACGTTCATCATCCAAACCGATCCATGAAGTTCTTCCCCACATTGGCTTAATTTATTTGTATTACACTAAGTTACTTTAAATCATTCTATTTAATTGCAAATAATTCCATGCTTACAGTTTTATGTTTAGTCCAAAAGAAAGTTTACAGTATATTCAATAGTACGATTATTTGTTGATTTATAAGAGATTTATATCCGGTGTTTGCAATTTATATTATTTAAAAAAAACCCTCACCTTCATTTTATTATCTAGGAAAAAATCTAATAAAATGATTTAAACGGTTTATATTTTTAAAAAATCTGTCTAGCAAAAACTATACTTGAGTAGCTGTAAATTTTTTTTTCTATAGACTCAGTATCTTTCAAATATGAAGTGTCATCAATTTATTATTGAAACAAATTTTCCAAAAAAAAGTACCTTATCAGCGGGGTTTTTAAAGCTCTCTGGAGGACATTACAAGTGTCAAAAATCTCTGACTACTCCAGCTAAATGTGTGAAAGAACTGAATGAAAGGTCCAAAGGAAAGTTAATTATATCAAAATTAATTATTGCAAAATATGTAACAATGAATCAAATTATAGAAAGGACATTGTATTTCAATGTAATATCATGAAATGCTCTGTTTTTAGATTGTAATAAAATATTAATTGAAAAATGTATTGTATTACTTTTTTTTCGGAAAGAAACTCGATGAATAGAATTGATTTTATGAAAGATATTATTAATATTTGAACGTGCAAGCTGTTCTCGTTGATTATTTAATGAATATTTGGCGATGGATGAAGCGCAGAAGGCTGCGGGTGCCCTGCACCCCCGCGCGGTGCCCCCGCAGCCCCCATGCTGATTTATCAGTTAGTTAAACCCCGATAATGTTGCCATGCATAACGTTAAGAATTACTGCTGGATATTTAAATGAGCGCGAATCGGCGAGTTAAAAAAATAAATTATTCATCAGTTCGGAGTGCGGGCCGGTGGTAGAGGCTGTGTCTATATATCTGCTTGTATTCGCGGTTTCGAGCTTAAATTGATGAAATGGTAAATAAGACAGCCCCGCCTACCTTCGCCTCATTTTTGTGTTTCGTGAATACTTTCAATGTAAAAATTGTTTAATGGATTTCGAAAATTATTTTTACAACGTATTGAATACATTTGTATATTTATGGTATTAAGCTAATTGGGTGTAAATTGCATGAATCGCTGATTAAAGGAAATGCCAGTCATGGTTATATCATGAATATAAAAAAAACCCTAAATTGAACGTAGAAGCCTATATTTAATGTTTTTATACATTATGTTTAAAAAATTCGCTATAATTACAATGTTAAAATTTGTGTTCCACACACTGAAAACATAAATTATATCGACAATCGATATGAAAACAAATTGTTGCATTTATTTTCAACTTTTTATTGATTATTTGTTTCTATTTGAACTCAAATCTAGGATCTTGCAGTTTTTTAACGGATACACTTACTACTGAACTACAAATTTATACAAAAGTACATATATAAAATAATATTGTCAATCGGATATAATAATAAATACTGCTAGGTAAATAAACATACACTCACAAAAAAAAGTATTTTATCAATATAAATTTTGCGTCGTTATCATATTTATATACCTCTTTTGAATTTATGAATAATACGCAAAGCATTGAACTTGTCACTGAAAGTGTATTTCAGATATTTTCCGTTTCGATAATCCTTTTCTGAAGTCAGCCGAGGAATTCACTAGCGAGAGAGAAGTAAAAATTCATTTGAATATTAATTTTTAATTTTCCCTTTCGGATTTAAATATGCCCTCAAAGTGTCCAGGGGGGTTGCCAAGCAGGTCACCATGGCCGTGGATAAAGAAAGGGGGTGGGTAGGGAGAGGATTCGTACAATTAATAGGGATCCCCGGGTTTTTAATTTTCGCATAATTATGCGGCATTGTTCCACCCCGTGGATTATATTCCATCACAAGGAATCTTAATCTTTATGGGGATTTGCACAAAATTTGGCTTCCCAGCTTAAAAACGTTATCATCATATTGTTTTTTTTTCTTCCGTTTAAGTATTTTTCAACGAGCCATTTTTGACAAAAGAGCGTATTATGATATTTTTCGTTTGTGCTTTATTATTCCGGTTCATATCGCTCCTTATTTCTCCAAAAGAATTTGTAACCCCAAAATTAATTATCTTTCGGTATCTCAATTTAATGGTGTAATTATTTATAAACGTCATCAATTTTCATCTAAATTTACTCGTAGAGCATATAGACTGTTGGGCTTCTAGGCTTAGTTGGTCTTTAAACTAAAAAGAAATAACCATAGTACTACCTACTAAAGTAGCCTTTATCAACTGTATCTCGGTACGTACATGATATTTGCAAGTGTAAAACTCGCTTCCTGGATCGAAGCCTCTCGGTCTGCTAGCAAGCCTGCCCACCATTAGATCACGATGCGATTAACAAGGCAGTATGGAATTTACAATCGTCTACGGGACAGTTTCTTATTCTAGATCTTAAGTGATCCCACCTTTAAAAAGTTACAACGGCCGAACAATGCGCAACTTGATTTCGACACAGTCGCCCCACGCACGGTGCACGTACCCACGTCGAGGAGATCAAGAGCCTATCAGCGCTCGGACCCGAGTGGCCCCCGGCAGATGGCCGGAGAGGCGGACCTCGTCTTGTGTCACTGCCCGGCAATGCCTTACCAGGCCTCACTGATTTAACATCCGACTTTCCCATGTTCACTTTGTTCGGACTTCACTGAGCATTGATTTGCTCTTGACTTGTTCACTGATACGTCGGTCGGGTCGACACTTGCTGTGAAACCTGTTTTATAACTTACTATAAATATCTAAATAAATTAAAAACAAATAATAAAAAACTCATTTTTTTACTGTTTAAAAAATAATAATAAAAAATCATGTTTTATTGTACTTTAATGTACTTATAGGATATGATTGTTAAAAATTATTGCTTAGTACCAGTGATTCGTTGGTATAATTGGTAATGCACCGGCCGTGTAAGCTTGGGGATGTGGGTTCAAATCCTACACAAATCACGATGATATTTTTCTGAGAGTTTCTATAATCAATTTTCAATATTTGAAAAAATGTACTTAATCATTATCAACCAATAAAACCTGTATAGGCAAAATCGTACTTCCTGTGAAACGGTCTTCCCAAAAATCAATAATATATATATTTAATTTTAATATTATTTTAAATTTTTATTAATTATATAAAGTGTGTAAAATTTGAAGTTAAAGTTTACCTCAGATCGCGGTGTCCCTGCAGTGTCAAGCTGTCTTCTTTGTATTGACATCCAGTCGTTGCGGGGCATTCCCAAAGCGCAGAGCCGCGCCATTTAAAGGCGGTGGAGATGAATGCTCGTCAGGTCCTTATCTCCGCAGCGCACAGCTGATCTCGGGGAGGGCGGCCAGCTGACCCGCCGGCCGGGCCACTCGGGAGTAATCACGACTCTCCTCGCTTGCACAGATACGTGGGCGTCAGCTCGGGCTTGTGTCTTTCGTGGACTCCGTGCATTGATGTTCTTTTATGCAGATGCACTTCAATGTTTCACGAAGTTTTGTGTTTGCTTTGAACGTGTTATCTTTTTGTTTTAGTCGTAAACTTTTAGACATTATGATCAAAGCTGCTATTTTATTTATATCCGTAAATGTTTTGTATTTATATATCCAAGCTAAGAGAACTAAAGTTTGCTGCCTTTTTATTAAACTTACATGTAATATTTTTGAATAAAATACTTGAGTGATTTTCCACATTTTTGTTTTTATTAGTGACCGGTTAATGACCAGGTTATTTTCAATAAGTCTCCACTATTATTCCCTATTGCTAAAACACATCTTTAAAAAAACATTTACTGTGCAAAAACCTATTATTTACAGATAAACACACTACAGGACAAACCCCAACACAGGATAACTGCTGCTACACCCCAAAGCCACTATTTTAGATAATTACCCCATTAATATAAAATCATTTGTTCACAAAAATTTGCAATTATATAGAATCCTCCACTTGTCAGGTACATTAAAATCACATTACCCCTTACCACCTGACAATCATTCTCTCTCTTTCCAACAATCTCTCCCTCTTACAATTGTTTACCTAATTGCTTATTATTATATAAAATCTCACTCTGTTTGATAATGCCAACTTGAAAGGTTGGCGAAACTGGTCACTAATAAAAACAAAAATGTGGAAAATCACTCAAGTATTTTATTCAAATATATTAAAATGGAATTCCACCAAGTACTCTCTGTCAAAAATATTGATTTTCTAAACTTACATGTAGCGATTAATAACATAACAATATTATTACAATGCTTAGTAATTTAATTTTAAGCAAAAGTAAACAGTAATATAGCCTTAGATCTAATTTCTTTTTAAATTATAGCTCTTCAATTGAATCAACCTTATTCGAATGTTTATCTGTAAATATTGTGCTTTGCGAAGTACAGGCATGATGTCTATACCTAATTCTCGTAAAAAATCCATACAAATGAACATCTTAAATCTTCAAGGAGCGGCCCACGGCGATTAACTTTTTATCCCTAATTAATTCAGCCCGGATATATAATTTGTTCCCCGCCCTTGACGGGACGGCCAATCAGCGACTCCGATCAGACAGCCAAAAAAAGTGGATTAAAAGATTTGCCGCTGACCGTCCTCCCCCGAGGCGCACTTCTTTATACGGCTTTTGTAAAACAATTTATAAACCCGCTAATTAAAAGGTCTCTTACAATCAAACATTATTGTTTAATTCTAATTAAACCTTATTATGTACGCGGCCATCGCAAAACTTTGCCGATTTTAATCAGGAACGTCGAGAAACATTTCGCTTAATTTGTATACAAGTTTATAAATGTATTCAAAAACGTACCTGAAAAATAAATTAAATTGCTCGAATTCGATGTAAAATAATTACCAAAAGCTAATAAATCGTGTTGACAGGACCTTAAAAACAATATATGTATTATTAAGTTTAATTTTTAATCATGCATTGCTTCATGTAAATATATAATTATTATTTTCTTAACTTTGTGTTTAAGGAATTAATCAAAAATGCAACACTTTTTCCACACAATAAAACAATATATTTTAAAAATCTAATTTGGGGAAAATAATATAATTTTTTTTTTACTTGGGTTATCATTAAACTTAATAAATTGTATAGTTACGACTTTTGTAGTCCACACAAAGCTTTATTTTAAATTAACATTTAGTTTACTTTTCAAACTAGTAATTCAAAATACTGTATGCGATACCAAAGAAACAAATTTACAATATGTAACAGTATGGCCTCTCGTGCGATACCTGGACACGTTAAATAGGCTGTATCCCTTTTAGCCCTCGCGCCTTCCCCTAGGACCCCCATAAACTACCCCGGGGCGTCCTCTGTGTCGTCCCAAGACATTTTCAATCTCCCCGCTGACTAGAATGGTCAATAACCACATGTTGGGGTCCTCGGCCCTTTACTTCACCTTGCTCAAAGAGCATACATGACTTTTACTAAACAGAACATGTAGGTGTAAGAATTAAGTACATATTAGATAAAACATAAATACGATAAATTTTATATGTATTTTAAAAATTACAAAATCATTAACAAGGACTGCATATAATAAATATGGGTGCACATTTTCAATATGAATGTTGAAAATAACGCAACTTTTTTTGTAAAATGATAATCATAATTCCCAATCAATATAAATTAAAACTCTAATGGTATGAAACCAATCTGCAATGGATTCGCAAAAAAATCATCTTTTGATAAATATATTTTGAGAAAATAAATCTCATCGTTTTGAGCTGACAGTCTTTTAACCTTTCTGCTCTTTTCGCAGTGGTGGCGTTTTGTTATCCAAGCGGTTCAGTGGAGGCTGGACTCCGCGAACTCTTGCACCTGGTCCGTTCATCTTGTCGGCGCTTACCCTGTAACACCGCTTTTGCACTTCCCGTCTTCAATGAACCCTTTAATGCTCGTACATTCACCGTCACAGTGCAGTTGGTCAGTTAGTTCGTATTCTGACGTATCAGCTGAAAGCCCGGCTAATCTTGCTGGAGTTAAGTGTTTGCGTGTTTAAAAGATATTTTATTTATTTTGAAATAAAAACAAATTCTTCTATTTATCATAAAATTATTCATATTTAACTTATAGAAAACGAAAGTTAAAATTTACTTATAAATATTATATATTAAATTTATAGTTTGATCTACGAAATCACTTCATTCAAAATCGTGAATTTTCCCAATGTATGAAAGCCAACAAAGCCTTCGTTTTCAGCTGTAAGTGTGTGGTTTTTTCGTCCCATTTGGATGGTCCATATAATATAACGCACCTGGCTTATCAAAATCAATTTGACATTATTGCGCTAATGCATTTTGGTCACGCAACTTTGGTTATTAGTTAAATTGGACTGGAGATTGCTTGGCACAAATAAAGCTCATCAAATTTAGTACGGCCTGGTTAGCGGGGAGCGTGGGGTACGCTTTGATACAAATGTTAAATAAGGCGCTAAAAATACCGATACCTTACTTTTTATGGGTTAATATTATGTGTAGCATCTTATGTGTATTTTTTGTTGTTAATTTTCAAACTACCTACTAAAATTCTATCATATACTTAATGGATTATCGCCAGTTTTGATTTAATGTTTTATTTTTATTAAACATACATTTCTTATGATTGCAACTAAATGAGATAATCATCTTTAAATATTTTTAAAAAAAGAGACATATTCTTGACAAAAGAGATCAACATCAGAATCAACAAATAAAAACGTACACGAAATATGTTCTCTGCAAATTTATTAAATCTGTTTTTCAGTAGAATTTCAAATATAAGAGACGTTCTATTCTGCACGATAAATTATAATGATTTCATTTATGAATTTTCATTACCGCTTCAAACGTAATGTAAAATCCCTCTTCAGGCTTCATTGGTATTAAATTTATTGTATTTGAGATTTCCTCCGCTACGAAAGCATTCGGCATAAACAAATTCCAATATGACTCCCATTTCTGAGAACGAATAAACGACATCTGATAATTTGAAAGTTGTCATTGAAGCTTTTTCCCCTATGTTAATTAGTTTCCCGAGAGAGCCGCGTTAATTAATTACATTGAAACTTTCCATTTATTTCCTCATTTCCACTCTCCGCTTTTGCTTTCTTTGTTGAAAATTTCCAATTTGTTTTAATTGTGATTGAGGCGCCCGTCATACGAATGAGAGACTCTTTCTTTGCAGCGCGATGATTAAATTTCTGTTAATATTTTTTCGGTCAATCTCTCATTACCATAAATTTCAGAACTTTGGCTAATTGAATTTGCGCTAACCGAATTTTTCATACGATCGGCAATTTTAACTTTACCCCTAAAAGGGATAACATAAATTTATACACTGAAAATTTTTGACTATAACTTGTAAAATATGCCTCTCCTAGTAATTTCTAAAAAAAAAAAAATATCATATCAATTGGTATAAACACCTAATATTTACCACAACTGAAAATTTTGTATTTTCAACAAGTAAATAGTATTTATTAAATTAGTGTATCATTATCCGCTATCAAATTACGTTGTGATAGCTAATATTAGCAATGCAATTAATATCAATAATACATAATTAAATTAGTTTTACTATAATTAATTATTTTAATAGTAAATAGTTAGTCTGAAAGCTGTTCCGTTCACGGAAGCCGCATTCGATCTGCAACCCAATCATCCGCTATTCAAAAATTCCCTGAACGAGTTCATCGCAGCTGCGTTGGCACAAATCGCCAGAATCGCTTCCCTCGCTTCTCTTTGTAAGCTTTCATCAATTACACTATTGTCTTTCTCGGTCGTCCCATTCAGAGCGAAATCCATTTTCAAACATTGAAGCTCTCAATTTTTTTCCAATTAGTCATTCATTGCGACCGTTGTTTCGGAATCCGAAATGCGTCCTACGCTCCTGCATTTAAATCTCGTCCCCGTGGTAAATGCAAATCCACCAGACATTACTCACTTCAACATTCTGCACGAAAATTCTTTTAATCTTACGTGTTACAAATATGTTTTTTAATCAACATTACTTCTGCATTAAAAATGGCGTAGTTACTTATAAAAGAAATTGCCCTGCTCTATTTTTAATTATTTTTTTAAACATAGCACACTATTTTATATAAAAAATTGTTAAAATATATTAACAGGCAAATCACTTAATAAACCATGATCAATTTCATATGAGCATTTATTCCTGAAAAATATCGCACTTATCAACTAATACAAAAAGTTTTTGTATTATGGTCAAATTACAAGTTTTATTTTTGTATGCTTATATTTTTTTTACTGAAAGGTTGATTTTTAGTGCGAGAAGTAGATCAGAATATTTTTCACTCCCAAATCCAATCCAAAAACAAATCTCGCTCTTCGCCGAACCCGTAGTTTGTCCTTGATGAAAATATCAATTAATCAAGCGCCTCCCAGCGAGCGTCTAGCGCATCGTATGATTTTTCTCAATTAAAACTTTGGAACCGTTTCCGGGCCGAGTCGGATTTGACTTGCCGCCGATTGCCGGGGCGGCGGGGCGGAGGGGCGGCGGGGTCTGGGGCGGGGGTGGAGGGGGTGGAGGTCTCCCCAACCCTCCCCCACCCTCCCCCACCCTCCCCCATCCTCCCCCACCCTCCCCCACACTCCCCCACCCTCCCCCACCCTCCCCCGCCACCCCGCCGCTGCCTGCGCTGTCGTCGCAGGCCGCCATGTTGGTGTGACGTATCGCGTGCACGCCGTTCTTTTGTTTTTTTCTTTTGTGAGTTTTTAATTAAGAAGTAAAAACGTGACACCAACTCCAACGTTAATAAAATATTCACGGATCAAATTCAAAACATGCTTTTACGCCACATTGATTCGATAATTGTTTTACACCCAGTGCAATAAACATCATGTGAAAATGCACAAATTAATTTAAAAACATATAATTTTACTTATAGATAAACTAACAACAATTAGATTTGTATATATACATGAGACGAACGGAATTCGTATATCACTACGATATTACAATTATTTATTATTATTTCCGAATTTGAAAATATTTATATTCAAAATAAACTAAGAAAGGTGTTTTACATTATTAGATACGACAGGCTATTAATAATAACGTTAATTAAAGCCTTACAATTCTGATTCAATGTCCATTATCCCGGATAATAAATACCAAACAGTTTCATAATGAGTCCTCCGCAGTGAATGGCTCGTGCTGCGGTCAGGCCTCAGGTAGCCTCCAGGTAAACACATCACTACCGCCCCACATCAACCGCATTACCGATCCGACCATCTGAACCGTCAGACACGAACCTACAACTTCTCTCAAATCTCAAGACTAAATTTATAAACCATGTCGAAACATATGTCTGCTTATTCGGGATTAATTTCATATGTACTATTGTGTACTTCAATATTTATTTATGGTAAATTGTTATTGCTTGATTCCTCCGAAAATCTATATGGTCCAAAGAGACATAATATTTAAAATATACTATTATACATACCGCTACTTAAATGAAAGAAACTTACAATATCTATATTTAAAGACAAGTATTTTGGACATGAGAGATTGTGATTTGATGATATAAAAAAATATTTTGTTCATATATCGCAAACTGTCTCTTAAATCTGTCAAATAGTCTAAATGTAGCAATTTGTGTATGTTTTTAAATTAAGTTATTAGCATTTTTATAAAATCTTGATAATCGAACCATCGACTATAAAGAAATTTAAATTTATAATCGGCCGTAGATTCTGACGGATAATATCGACAGTTTATCATTTACCGTCGATGTTCCGTTTGCAAATTTTATTAAATCATTTCCAAAATGCGGGATTTCAGATATATTTATCTAAAGCCCTGTATTCTAAGAAATCAGTAATAGCACCTTTAACGGGTCGAAAGTAACACCCGAACACCTCTAATCACCATAGTCTGTAGGAGCGATCTTCTCAAAGTGCGCCCGCGGGCGCCGTACCACGGGTTAAGGCCCATTATTTTTTGTATCCTAAATTACCATAAACTTAAAAATTCCAACACCTTTCTTCCACAAAGTTTTTAGTGCGTAAATATGCGTTCAAGAGGGAAGAACCTTACCTGCGGCGAATTCTTTACGTGTGCCGCGCGGGACAGGTGTTAACATGACGTATCGATCCGCGTTTTTTTATGATCGACTCGACTAATGGTCACCCTTATTTTAACCACATTGTCAGAGTCAATATTTTGAACATATTTATGAAACACATAAACTTGAAGCATAAATGCTTTTAATTTTTTTTTAAGAAAAATAATATATATGCATTCCCATAATCTACATATTACTTTAAATTAAATATTAACTTATCATTACAAATTAATATTTCCAGTTTTTCTACAATTAATACTCGTTCCTTTTTGTATTATAAAATATTCAATATACAACAGGAATATTATACGTTTTGTTAATCCGTATTAAAATCAATAATTTTAAACTTTATTTACACTTTAATGAAATATTTATGTACGTGAAAAACTTTATATATTTAATAAAATATATGTATTTTTTCACTGCCTTAAAGAATATAATATAATCGTTTGTTTGTATTCATATCGTACAACACTAACATATCCACTTCTTCTTTCTCGATTTATTCATATTCTATCAAATTATTGTCAGTATCAATAACATTGTTAAGAGTTCGATGCACTTTTTAAGTAAATCCACTTACATTTCAATATCCTGCACGTTCCACGGAGCACAAGACCGATGAAAAATGATTAAAAGTGTAAAATCTCATGGTACGCGAGAGGAATGCCGCCGGTGTTCATCGCTCAGCAGTTCGCCCCGCGCCGCACCTCTGCACTTCCTTTGATCCTCGTATTTCTGCCGGAGCACATTTTATCATCATATTTTATAATAAAATCCGAGAGCGCGAGCTCCCCCCGTCGATATTTTTCGATATTTTTTCGCTCGGCGCCCATACATCCCATTGTGCTATTTGGTTAGCTGATTACTCCCCCGCCTGCGCGTCACGCCGGGCGGGCTCGGGCCTGCGAGCGTCTCAATTTATGGACTAACACGTCTTATTCCGCACCTACAGCGTATGCCACTCCGCGTGCCTCTATACAGAGTGCTCGCTTATGGTTGCTATTGCATTACATACTAAATTTACAATCCATTCATAATTTTATTTCCCTATTCAATAAATACTGCATGCTAAACAATGTGCTCTCTATTTGATACATGTATAAACAAAAATAATTGTTGCTCTTTATCATTTATCCAATTGCCATATAAGTCAATTCCCACAAATTTAATAAAAAATATTCATCTTTATTTTAAAAAATATCATGATATAAAAATAATCAATAAAATAGAGCATAGTTCTGGTGTTTGTATGGAAGATTACAATGTAAAGCGTTATTTGTAAACTATACTATGATTGCTGACTGGAATAATTCAAATAAATTGAAAACCATTTTAAGCCTGTGGTATATTCTCACTTAACGCTCTTTCACAACATTCTATGGGTAAACTTAGATCTATTGGATCTCCTGTAACGCTAAAGCGGTCCCTTTAAATTTGATACCGACATCTTACCGGGGCACTTCATCATCTCGGCCTCCGCGAGAGCCTCTCGCTTCGACTGGCAACTGCTCTGATCCGATTAAAGTAGCGACTCCCAAAAATTCTCGGCTTGATAAAACGTCTGATAACTTATACGGTAAAAGCCCAACGGCACACTTATAAATTTAACGTAAAATATATTCATAAGGTTATAATTTAATTCCGTACGGTGCCCGCTGGAGGGTGGTATCCGCAGGATCATATCTAGGGAGGATCTTCAACCCTACGCTTTAACGAGTGCGAGTTCTCCTGAGATGGTAATGCGGAGTACTGTTTACGTCTAACCGGTAAAAATGCGCACGTCGCGAGGTGTCTGAAGTACCAGACAAATTGTGAGATATTACAATTTCAAGACAACTTTCATCACGGCTCCGCCTTATTCCTTTATTTTCCCTACACAAAGTATATTTATGCATACATTTTTGCATATTTCATCTCTTCTTCAGTTTTACGACTTTTTTAAGTTTATTATTTCATTCTTAACTTCCCTACGTTCTCATCCCGGTTGATTCTTTTTTTAGTACTTTTGTTATCGGATCTACTGGGTGACGCATTCATTACACTACTCTAAGATGGTGTACAGGAGGACGCCGCGTTTATAGATGCACACACTTCGCGTAACACGTTTTATTACGCACTCTGCAGTCCGCGATCCCTTTCATCGTCAGTAGTACGCCCAGTCAGACGCACCCCGAGCGCCGAGCTTACACTGTGTAAAGCCTCCCCCCGTAGCTCATTCGACAGAGTGATTCAAGTCTCCAAACTTTTCCTTTCTGCTTATTTTTGTTTCTCGTCTATTTTTACGTTCCTCGACGCCCCGGGCTTCCCCCTCCCTCATAATCCCGGCGATAGTCGCTCGAAGCTCTTATTTGCATATCACATTGTCTGGCAATATTTCTTGTACCATTTCAACACCCCACCGTTTCCAGGTAAATGCCTTCTCGCTATTATGGTGTAATGAGATCTGGAAAATTTGACGGCGGCTCCCTGCATGGGGCGAAATTGCAAAAACTGATGAGAATCTGCGAATAGAGCGCTTTTTATAATTGTGACTTTTTGAAAGAGTGTTATTATCGTAGACAACCGCGCGACCAAAATTTTCGTAAAATTTAAATTACAATGATGTTAAATTAAAAATCTCAGAAAGGGGTGGCAGTAAAAACACCCAAAATGAAAATTAATTATTTTATTTTTCTCATTATTAAAATGCCTTGTAGTTAAAAAATTAAATACAATAATCCTTATAGTTCATATTTTTTCGTGAAGCCAAGAATCTGGTGTTTTACTTTTTTCTCCAACTTTTCACTTTGCTTTTTGCTAATCCGCATGACTCCCACCTCAGCCCTGGGATTATCTTTTCAGTTTTCGCGAGGTCTGAAGTCCTTCCGGTCGCGGCGCGCACTGCGCCCAATTCAAATTATTCTCCGCCTCCGTCAAAAGGAGGCTTTTGACAAACCGAGCATACTGCCTTGTCTCCTGCCTGCGACTCGTATTCACCTCTTTTCCCGTAAGGTCCGCCCCGCTCCGCTACCCCAGGGACACTTTACGTTGCCGGCTGGAGGGACAAAAGTTCACGTTGCGTAGATTTACGTGGTAACTTGAAGGATGATGCCTGAAATTTTAATGCTGCCGTCAGACGAACCGGATAAAAACAAAACGTCAGATATCATCTTCATTTGACGTCTTGACGGAGAGGATAGCTCGCTTATTTACGTTTTTATTTTTCTAACGTGTGATCATTTTTCATATACGATACATAATCTTGTGTGTTTTTTTATTCATTTAAGATAAGATTCTTTGCAGAAAATAATATACGCTTTAACTGTGCTTGGTATCTAAAGGATTTGTAATACGTTTTTCGAAGGCACGAGATATATTTTTATGTAAAATCATACAGGATTAGGATTTGCTGGGTATCATGTAATATTTTTAAATAATTTTTAAATTTTTTTAATATTTACCTCACATAAAAATTAAATTAATTAATACAAATATTTTTGAATTTAATATATTATAATTTACTTACATATTATTAAAATAATTCTATTTTTTATTTCATACTTTGGAATAGTATTTAAATCTTTTGACACGAACAAGTATCATGAAAACGTCTTGCCGTATTTATTTTTCATATTTTTTTAATGGTGTACACATTTGTCTCATTAATTTAACCCTCTTTAGTTCCATTGAAAAGATAGCAGCATTCAGAATCCTTTGGCTGAAATTTTAATGAGATGTTCTTTCACACATCGTCACAAAAGGATGTCTACCCCACCCAGCGCCTCCGCCCACCCCCACAATCTCGCTTTAACCATTACGTTTTTGGGTTGACAAATTACAATTTTCATGCACTATAGTTTCACATCTTTTGAAGAATTCTGTAGTAAAACATATATTAGTTACATAAATTAATCATATGCCATAGTTAAATTCGTTAAAACAATTTTAATACAAACTTAAACCGTAAAAAAGAAAGAAGTTAATGTTCAATATTAAGGCATTTCTGGTATTTCATTTTTTATTTTAAAATAATCTTCTATTATGTGAGTTTTCTGTAAAATATAAGATATTTTATTTTTTATTATTCGGACAATAATACTTTCGAATTGAAAATCATGTATAAAAAGTTATTTTTGTTATATTAATAAAACTTTAGACCGGTGGATCATATTATGAACTTTGTAAAAGCAATATTTTCTATAACAAACTACCTAGAAATGCACTTCACTTGTGGGTCTCTTCTACTTTGCTGCATTCTGCGTTTTTCATTTAGATCGAATCTTTCATTTCTCACCTAGCACAAACCGAGTATCAATAAATCTGCGAATCCCTTATCGAACACTTTTTTAATCTGAGAGCAATAAAATAAAGAAAAACTGCTTCCTTCTCGGTTTCCCCTCCTTCCTGTAGCCGTGATTCTCATAAATATTTTTCATAAACGTTGTTTTCAAACATTTGTCAACGCAATAAAACAGTCTGGCCCGCTATCGTCAGACCTCGTGCGCCCTGCCAGATGTCGCCGGGGATCCTTCGCTTCTGCTGGGGATGCTGATTATGCACCGACCAAGAAATATTATTTATTCCACCCCAGCTCCTCCGATATCTATTGCAGTTTTGTGGGGAATTGGGATTATGAGTCTCATTCCAATACGTCGAGGTACTAAAACGAAACGTTTTGCATTCTGAATAATTCCAGGGATGTAAAATGAACGCTGGCTCTTACTGTAAATAATAAGATTCATTTTAATTTATTTCAAAAGAACGACTTTTGGGGAAATAAAACATTAGTTTCCACTTCAAATACACAAATATTTCTTTAGTATTTTACAAATTTTTGTAAATTTTTGTTAAACGTTTATATTTGTGTTTTTGTTAGTTGTTTGTGAATTGAAATTTATGTTTTTTTGACATAAAAAAATCTATTTTTTTCCATAATTTGACAAATTCGAAAAATCTATATTTTTTCATAATTCATACTATCAACTGACCGCTGACATATATTATTATAAATATGTATAATAAGCAAACGATAACTTTTTAGAAAAAAGAATACTTAGCACATTCTCGACAAAAAAATAAAATTGAACTAGCTTTTAATTTTAAACGTATCACAAAAATAGCTGAAAACTATTGCAACAATTTGTTTTTAATAATTTCAAAGTAAATTCACGAAAATCTTATGTTTAATAATACTTGTTTGTTACCTTCGTGTCCGTTGTAGAGAGATTACCTCATTAGGTATGCATGTCTATAACATAAAATTTAAATCTCAATAAAGATATTTATTATTATTTTATATGCATATTTTATATCCGCATTGGAATGCTGGGGTGCAACAGCTGTCCCGCCGCAACGCCGTGCCTCACGCAATCGTCTTCTACCCTCCGCAAATGCCTTCTTCCTTGAGCCGGATCCCCTAACTGTAGCCAACGACGATTTGCAGTAACCCTCGCGACATTATAGACTTTATACTGCCACAGGAAATATCCCGGTACTTTATTATCTGCAGAATGCCACATTAATAACACCACGAACAATATGTTGAACGTAAGGTAAGGTTCACCTACGAGTATTATATCATCTATCTTTTGTATCCAGTTCAAGGATTTTAGACATCCATTTTTCATGCAGTTTTATGACAAAATAAAAATAAATCTATTTTTAAATATTTTCTAATAAGCTATTATGATTATTTGTTTTACTATGTGTGCTTAAAATTTGAAAATAATGTAGTACGCGTATTCTCACTATAATCTGTTTCTTAATAATTAAATTGCCACATTGACAAAATTCAGCACTGTCTTCATTGCCTCTTACAGGTTTATGTTTGCAAGAGCTGTAGCACCAAATTTATTTACTCCCTCGTGTGAAGCTAATGAAAAAATGATGAGTTAGTACTTTTCTCCACTTTTATTTTGATTTATCAGTTCTTTTTTTCGTTTTTGCTATCCACATAATGATATTATAAAACATTCAAATATGGCAGGTTTAATTAATATAGATTAATTGTTTATATATTATTTAAAACTAAAAATATCTTACGGTTATTTTTCTATTGTACAGAACACTGCCTAATTTGTTATTAAATTTTACTTCCGGCCTCTGAGGTATTTGGGTCAGTTTAAACAAAGCATCCTTATCAAAGAAAATAAGGGATGATCTCTCCACAGCCCTCGGATTTACGCCCCGACCCGAGATATTTCATACACTCAAACATAACTTCACGGTTATATTACATTATTCTCCTTTGCCGCCATAAAACCGGCAAGAAAGAGAAATAAAAGAAAAATGCGTAAACCTCCGTTAGCGCGGAATACTATTTTTTTATTTATACGAGTATCGACGGCGCTGGGGTAGAAATAAAATCCCTCGCGAAATTTCAGCGCATAAAGCCAGCGCAGAACTAACGTTTTCAAATTTGATTATGCAGTTCAAAGGCCTTATTTTACGATACGTTCCCATGAAAGTGAGCCGTGGGCGCTTCAATTGCAACGCCGACCTTTTTTGATATCGCTAAAAGAATACTATAAAACGGCGATGCCACTTAAAACATTCGCGGCCCTTACTTCATTTCACAAGAGATTTACGGTTATCTCTATTCTATAACTGAGGAGAGTAATATTTACCAAATGCCTTTGTAGCAAACATATTTGGTGCCTCAATCACTTCTGGACTTCAAGTTTTTTGAGTTAATAAAAGGAGTTTTGATTTATTCCGTATCATGTTTTATATTTGTTTTCGAATAATCAAGTATTCAAATACATTAAATTAAAATAGAATATTTAGTTTTCTTCATAAGTTTTGCAATATAACTCTATGAAATATCGAATCCAGAGAAAGCAGAAATACATATTAAAAACATATATAGTATAGTCAACCACAAATGTTCAGTTTTGTTTGTTGATGTTGTTTATGTGCTATTTTTAATCTTTATTTAATTAGTGGCAAAAGTATTAAAATGCGAAGTGTAAAATTGAAATACGTTCATTAGCCAGAGGGAGAAAAATATGGCTAAACTTGGAGAAATGTTTGCGTGTAAATTTCATTCTCCTTTTCACCTTCATCCCATCAAAGATGTAAGAACATATAATACGAAAATTAATTTGAACGAGAAACACAAATCACGCTTTTAAAGTCTTGATAAAGGAGGCTTTACGGCGAGAACCTCCTCGGCTCTAACTTTATTAAGAGCTTTAAAATGTGCTACTCGCCTACGTGTCTTGGTACATAATCAGGCCTAAAATAAGTTATTTCTCCGGTAAAGGGTTTTATTGCTGGCACAAGCGTTCTGGACTTTTTCCAGATATTTAGCTTCCGGCCGGCGCTTCTTAAATTAGGTGTGTATATTTTATGTGATAAGCAACCCCGACTCTGAGAGGAAATATTTACATCTTGCAGGTACCTCTTCTTGGCAAGAGAACAATGGTGCGCCAGACCCGCCAGAGACTTATTTTATAAATATAAAATTCTTTTCCGCACGCTCATTTTGGGCACTGCTTACACAAAATTGGACAGAGATACATAATTGATAAAAATATATTTTCATGTATATATATTTACTAATAAATTCTTCTTTTTTTTCAGGTAAGTTCTCGGTGCAAGAAGTGCTCGCATTTTCATTTATTTGTAAGTCATCATTTTCTTATTAAATTTTACGTAAAACCGTTAATTTTACTTCGTCGTCGATATTACATTTATCTCTTTACTTTATTTTCGTGTATCTTTCACCACAAAAGAGATCTCTTGGTAGGTGGTTTCTCTTCAGATTCTTATCGAAAAAAAAACCGTGAAGATTTTGGCACTTTACCGAAAAAATCATTTTTACTTGAAAATGATTGATAAAGGCAAAGTGTTTTATCGAAAATGCGGACAGTGAAAAATAGCCCCCGGCTTGGGCCGCTTTAAATGTTTAGTTATGCCCTCCCTGTGCGGTATTCTGGACTTTAGAGCTGGGCAACTTTTCTATTATCTTTCTTTTAAAATGTTTAACTAAGTTCTCAGTCTTTCTTTTATTATGTGCACCGAATGAAATATATATCTCGCTCGAGGAGAAAACTTGTGGTTACTTAAAAAATGTATTACTTGAAAGCTTTTAAAAAATAAGTAATGATTTATAGCAGCTTCGCACCGAGCGTGCGAGATTTTAAAGCGCGATCTTTCCGCAAGGTCCATTTGAATAAAATGAAGCATTCAATTTGGTTTTAAAATGTTTGGAATAAAATATAATAAACTGTGAACTCAAAATGCGTTGAACTGGGAAATCTTTGCGAGTTTTAAAGCGGTTTTCTGCGCCCAGTCCTGACAGCTGATTACCCTTTGTAAAAAATATTTCAATGCATATCAAGTAAGTAAAGGGGTCCGTCCACCCCCGCCCCCGGGAACGGGTGATGGATGACCCTTGCAGCCACTTACATATTTCTTTAGATTTTCTTCCCAAACGGGTCTGAGGGCTATTTGAAATTTGAATTGATACCCGCAAATAATACTCTGATGAAACATCGCTCATCCGGGCTTTTTAATAACATCTTGAAAACATATTCTATAGATAAGCAATATTAGATCTCGGGACGTTATGTTTATTTACGACCCAAAAAAGGTTTTCATGGAAACTATCTAAAAATGTATTGCCCGGCTATTGGTCATTACTTATTATTTATCTAACGATTGAACATTATTGTAAGTAACGAGTTTACTGATTTTATAAAACCAAAGATAATTTCTTATTTACGATGCTTATTTTTATAAATAATTGCAGAAATAAACAGTTAACATTATAAGCTTTGCGTTTTCAGTGTATCGAATATACAATATACTTGTAAAAAAAACTCTGTCACAAAAAAAGGACAAATGTTTCCAATATCGAATAAAATCATTCACTGAAGAAAATTGCGTAGAGATGATCTCTTTCCCTCTTGAAAGATATATCTTATTTGGCTTGCGAGCAGATTCTTCTAGCAAGTTTCTTTGTGGAAGTCGTATATACTCGATACTTGACATTGCCTTTCCTATCCTTTTCCAATCGATTTTGCATCGAATGTTAAAGAGGCCGACCTTTTAAAGGGTTCCCTCCGTGGTCTGTAGCCCTATAGTCTGGACTTCTATTTACTTCTTTGGACCCTTTGTATCGACAGTATTTCATTTACTTATCTAAAATAGCATCTCTGCTTCTGTATACTCCATTCGAATCTAAATGAATCCCTTGATTGCAAAAATATATCCACCCTACAATCCTAATCGAAATTATTTACGTGATTGGTAATTTTCTCTTTGATCCAGATAAATCTTTTCAAATAATTTTCTACTAAAATGGTTTTATTTTATCCTAACGCGTCTAGAAAACTCATTTCTTATTGTATACAAATTGAAAGATAATCTTTTATTATTACGCCTTTGTTAAAATAAAAATATATTGAATATAACTAATACAAATTTATATTAAAACAAAAAAAAAAATATATATATATATAACATAAATAATGATTTTATTGCAATCCAGGTTAGCCGACCATTGCAAGCGCACCTCTCTGAGCACCATTTCCACTTTCGTGAACATTTCCAGGCGACCGACAAGCGAGAGTCTCCAGATTACGACCCCACATTCCGTGAATTCACTTTGTCGGTCGGAAGGTTCTAACTTCAATTCTTTAAAATGTAGATTTTACGAGTATTGCGCCAAGATTCTCCGCCATGGAGAAAGCTTTAAGGATTCGAAGCTCTTCACTACAATCGATAGACGGTGATACGTTATACTACTCATATGAATAAAATCTTCTAATCCATAGACCATAGTACACACTTCATGGTAATTTTTATTTAAATAATCTATCCATGACATCGGGTATTTTTTCAATGAGTGCATTGTAGTATTTGTTAAATATTTTTAGCCTTGGTTTTTAACTTCATCGGTACAATAACCAGACAAACTCTTTGTTTAATCAAAAGCCGAGGAATCACACGTATCTAAAAATTAGCCCTGTGAAAAAGTACCCATAGAGTTCCGTACTTTTTGGCGAGTCCCGAAACTCGCAATCAAGCGGTAGTGGCGGGATATTTGCAATACAAATGGCTGGCGCCGTGCGCCCCTCGCAGCCGAATTATTCAGATTTCTTGGCCGGATTGCGGGCCGAGCTTACCTCGGCGGGGCGGTTAGTTGACTCAGCCTCGGATACACATAAATGCTAATTCAATTCTCACCAGCTGGATATCCTGCCGAATTATGATAATTACCTGGGGTTTGTTTTTAGTTCGGTCTCCCCTTACTTGCCGCCGGAGTTTTAATCCCGAGTTCCTCCTCGCGGCACAGCGCGGCCGCCGCGCGACACCTGACTGGGGACCTTCTTCACAAAGTACGAAGAATAAAATTGCTTAGTTTAGACTTGGCTGTTTGCAGCCACATAAAGCAAACGTGAGCTCACTGGATAATTGTTTACTTCATAGCACAATCATGTTGAATATATTTACTACGAAACACAAAAAAAAAAAACAAATAACTTAAGTTTACGTTTAAAAGTCGTATATAAAAGATTGCTATACTAACTCAAAAATAATCATTTATTATTTGTTTTTTCTTTTTTCAAGTGTTAAACCGCTTATGAATGTTTGTATATAAATTTTAAAAAATTTAATTTTTGAAGGTGATTGAAAGCAGTTATTAATTCGAATATCAATTCTGACTAGCATAGATGATAAAAATAAACCCTTTATTTCTGAAAGTAAAACCTACCTACACATTAATTTTAGAAATCAAGTCGGTGCTGTCAAAAGTGTATTGAAATTTTGGATATAATATGAAAGTATATTTCTTAGAAGGTGAGTTTTGGAAATATAATATTGTTGTTAAGCAAGACATTGAGGAGTCACCCTGTGCATATGTAATACGGAGTGCTATATAAAATACATATATTACGTCGTCATCACTCGACGTGGTCATTTGAAATTTAAATCAGCTGCGGCCGCGGCATGGTTGGCTTCGACTGTTTCAATTAATGTACGTACGAGCCTTCCGGGATGTTACAATAAACGGATTCAATTTCGTTTTTCGCTCGCGGTGTTGTATATTTGTAAAATCATTTTATTAAATATGAAACACAAACTACTTTTTTATCTACTCATACGTAACTGAAAAGGCGCACGTTTGTAACGAATGCTAATTCTGTGGGAGAGAAATAGGCTTAAAATTCAAAACTAAATTGCGCTGTGTGAATGGTCCGATTTTTAAATTTTTAAATGTGCATATATGCTTTACATGTTATTCAAATCAACCATCAATATATATATATATCAAAACTAGTAAGAAGTTTTAAAAAGTAACGAAAGTTATGTATGCAAAATAGATAAGCTGAGAAGAGTGGTTGTCCTCCTTATCGTTGTCTTCTGCTAACACTTGCCCAAAGCAGTCGAATATTTAGGTTTTAAATAATCATGAACACGATTAAAAAAAAAGTTTAAAAATTTCACAAAAGAAAAGTGTGTTGTTATATTTCTATCTAAAATCCAAGGCAAATCTTTAAAAGCTTTTTAACATAAATAAACTTAGTAAGTAATATTGAAAGTTTTGAAAATTCACTGTTTACTTCATTTCGTATTTTTTCATTTTTTTTTTTTTTACAATGTGAGTTTATCGTTCTTTGATCCGCATTTGTATAGTTATTTTTCAAAAGTTTTCGTTGCCTCGCTTATCAAATTCGAGTTAAGATGGCGGAACTTTCCGAGCGCGAGAGCCGCGGAGTACAAAACAATATATCATCTTTCTTCTTTTCTCGTCTTAATTACGAACTGAAATAAAAGTTTTCCAGTTAGCGGACGAATGCGCACACTCGGGTGTTTTTTGCACGCCTTTCTTAATAATTAACCGTCACGGGCCTCCACTGTCCGCACCGTCTCGCGAGCGCACCTCGCCGGCGCCTCAATTAGCGGCTCCTTCGCCGGCTCGCGAGAAAAATTAGCAAAAAAATGTAAACGACGCCACTCGGCGCGGAATCGCCCCATTATGCGCCCCCGCTCGCTAATATACCCGATGTATGCCAACTTTTGTAGCTGGCAGGGCGGTTTGCAATTCGGGCTACAATTCGGTGGGAGATATTTGTTTGAACGATTGTGGTATTTAGCGGCCGGCGAACATTGGCAAATAATTATTTTAGGCAAACTAAAATAATTATTTGCCGATGTTTCTGTAAATATTTTATCCGCTTGTTGACACAGTGACATAAATTTTTACTCACCCGCGTATTAATATGGAAAATGCGAAATCGCACGTAGCGTAATTTTATTACAATGTTGACTCGCATTAATGCGTCGGTATTGACTATTTCGTTTATTAAAAAATATATATATATTCATAAGTTATTGGCGTATTTTCTTGATGACAAGCACAAGGCGAGCGCGCTTGATATCTTTATCGCTGTAGCTCTAATTTCGAATCGCATACATCATGCGGATATTTGTTATTTTTCTCTCTAATACTGTCGAGGCATATAACGTTTTCGTGCTTCCTTCGGCAGATAACAACCGCGAACCTTAGTCATAAATTTATTAAACGCTGTCCAAAATACGAAGCGTAGCGGAACATTTATTTTCGGCATTTCGCAGCGATACTAAATAAAACTCGAATTAAAATTTCCGCATTAAGAATCGTGAATTTCACTCCAAAATACACAAAACGGAGGCCTCGCTTCGAGGCTCAACCTAAACCTGTTAAAATTTTACGCTGTGCACAATTTCTTTAGCGCAGCGAACGGTTGAATTATGGCATACTGGTTGGAGGGAATCATACAAAAGTTATGTGAAATACGCAGGCCAGCTACAGAGAGCTGAAGTTGAGGAAAGTGTTCGCCAACTTGCACGTGGATGAATTCCGCGTCCGCCGTAACCCGAATTCTAAATAACGTATTTACAAAATTTCGTAAAAACATTGCGTTTAATTTAAAAGCCTTTTATGTTTAGAATGAGCACGGTAGAGTATTTTAATTTAGCTACGTAGTTCACTCAAAGGATTTATTTATTACTGCGCGTAAAAAGGCGAAACATTTTGCCGGAGTTTAGGCTCGATGCGTGAGCTTTTGTCTTTAAAGTGTATTCACTTGCTAGACATTTTGTTAAAAAATCGATTTTCCAAGAAAAAAACTACCTTAGTATTTGTCTAATTCACTATTATTATTCAATTTTTATTAAATTTATTTTTATTTTATTCTCTCAGTTGTTTTTGACTGTTTTATGGATTTTGAGTTTAGAGAAATTAAAGGCTCTTGAATTTGCTTGACCAAACCTGGTTGTCTCCCATTAAGCATTCTTAAACTTTGAACTTTGAAATATGAGCTTACAGGAGATTCCTTAAAATACCATGAGTTGACCGCGTTGCAAATGACGGAGTCTTGCACAAAAAGACCCGATGATGGTCAAAAAGCATGAGGTCTCCTATTTTGGCTATATTTTTTGAAACAATAAATATAGCATTCTACAGCCAATCGTTCAAGGAAAAAATCGATGGAAAAGGGAGTACCGAAAGAAGGAAACTCACGTGGATGCGGAATTCATGCCAGTGGCTGGAAGTCGGAATAACAGCCGAATTAGTTAATTATGACTCGAAGGAGTAGGCACGTTGAACTTTCTATTAACCTTTTAAAGTAAATCTCTCGGTAGTTTTGTTACAATTAGTATAATATTCAACAGTTTCTACAAAGGTTAGAATGTAATTACGTATCAATTCAAAATAACGTGTATTGTTGTTATTTCCTAGTACTATCGCAGTATTGTTATTTAGCTGCAGTTTTACAAATAGGTTAATCCCCGCGCGATCGCTTGCACACGCAGATAGCCCGAGCTTGTATAACTCACAGGGCGTGCGAATTCGAAATCGCAGACCCGCGCAGTGTTGGCAGCGTTATAAATTAAAATTTACGGCATAATATTCCTGCCATAACGGCGGGCGCTATCGGCGACGCTTCCCGTGCCTAGTCGCCTCGGCCGCGCGATAACCTGATTGCTCCGCGGCGCACCCCGCGCCCCGCACCCCCCACCCCGCGCCTCTTCCCCGCGCCCCGCACCCCTCACCCCGCGCCCCTTCCCCGCGCCCCTTCCCCGAGCCTCTTCCTCGCGCCCCTCGCCCCTCGCCCCTCACCCCGCGCCCCGCGCCCCTCGTCACCACGTGTCGCCTCGCGGTCCCGAGTCGTTTGTCGATATAAAGCACATTACGCGTGATGACATGTGTAAAATGTTCCGTCCGTAATGCTTCAAGGACTGCTGTCGTGTTCTATTTCCGTGAGATGATTTCTCTCGACGTGTGTTTATTCAGTTTTTTTTATTCTGAATACATTAGAATTTTCAGTGCAAGCATCAAATCGTGCTGAAAATCAACGCCGAAGAAAACAAATTCTCAAACGAACATCAAAACTAGACTTCTACGTGTTTGTCAAATAGTCATGGGTGTTTCTTTTTCTTTAACTGCATGTATTATTTCATGAATAAACATGTAAAACTTTCATGTAGTATATAAATTTAAAAAATTATGTACAGCTTTCAAAATAGAAAATTTAATTTATATCTTCAAATTATTAACGCTGGATTCATATCTTGAAAAAATTTGTAGATAAATATAACCTTTGCTAATGATTAATGTTCAAACAATTTTTTTTAAATACTGCTTAAACTTTATTTAGTTTTGGTTACATTACTTAAATTTTATTACAATACAAGCAGATATCAAACATCGATAGCCTTAATTTGAAGTTTTATTTATTTATGAATGGTCACGGTTCATTATTGATTAATGGAATTCACTTCTTAATTACAAGGAAAACTTTTCGTTTTATGTCATACACCTAAATAATAAAAACGCTCTTTATTCGCGCTCACCTGCTCCGGGGGCCTTTATTATTTCAAAATTTAATATTCTCGCAAACAAAGCGACCGTAAAAAATGTCGGATCCTTCTTATCCGAAAACTCTCAAGACTCCCCACCCCCCGGCAGCTTTAATTAAAAGGTTCCCCCCTCCCCCCTGCGAAAGGGAAAACAAAAGATCGCAAATCTCCGCAAACTTCGCACACAAGTAGGCACTCGCATTAGGCATCGCTCCTTCCCGGCGGGCTTGTTCCGCCCGAGGCCTTCCGAAATAATTGTGACCGGACCGGGCGTACTTATGTGGGAAGGCCCTAGCGAGGGCTTTTAGGGTTAGCCCCGCACTCCCGCTAACCTTTAAGTTCTTTCTTTTACGGCAGATAACCCTGCCTCTCCGTTTTCTGTAACTTTCTTTTAATAAACATCCAGGTCAAGATATAACTTTTTTTATCAGCCCCGCTAACAAAGCTGCCCCCGCGTTTGCATTCGTTACTCTCCCGGCTTGAAGAGATACAAGCGATGAATTATCGATAAAATATCGCGGCCCTGCCGTGTAATCCCGGGATAGCGCGAATTTTTATTGCGCCTTTAAATGGTGTTGTTTCCCTGGCTCGGTTTTTATTTCCTATTTTCGGGAAGGCGAAACAAACATCTTCATTCCTGCTTTTATGTTTGATTCCAATTTTGTGATTGGTTGTTTTATTGTGTGTACTGTGTGTGTGTGTGTGTGTATGCTTGCAAATAAATCAGAAATTACAAACCATGCGACAGATGAGCTCCGCACGAAGAAATATACCAATGAATAAATATTCAATTCTGACTGATCGATAACATACCACATAAAATAATTTGCGCACATTTTTTATTTTCGATACGCGTTAGCTCTATTTTTCGTAAATACTCTGTTTCTCCTCGATAAATTTCCATCAAACGTATTCCTTTTATTTCACAGACCCGACCTTTCCGAATAAGGTAAAAACGAAAATGCAATTTAGATTCTTCCTCGTTTGCAGTTTTCTTAGCCGACTTGTAAATTACGGAAGACTTCCTCCGGTCTCGAGCGCTCGCATCCTCTTTGGCATTTTTCTGTGCTCTGATTACATTTGCCGTACCTTTCGCATTGTCTGTTTTGTGTTCGATCTCTTTTTGTGCGACATATCCAGGCACAGTCTCCAGCGCAAACAACAAATAAAAAAACGACAATAATGTCTATTCACTATTCGTTCTATCGGTATGTGAAAGAAGATTACGTGTAAAGAAAACTACACGAAATGCAAGTATATATTTTCTACCCCAAAATAACGAGTAAGTTCAAATAGTACTTTTGTAATAAAATTTAATTTAATGAAACTTTCGTTCAACAGAATACTTTTAAAAAATATCAGATTTTTATTTCCCCACTTTGTATTTAGCGATAACAATGAATGATCTTTATACCCACAAAATTATACTGCAACTATGAAACAACATAAATATTTTTAAGCTCGAATTGTTTTATTTTAAAATAACTAAAGGTCGCGTACATATTCAGAGTGACGCAGTAATTTTAAAACACAACAGCAGAGGAAACAAAACGAGAATACCGACTCCAAACTATACGCCCGTCCCAGTTAAAAGCGTTGCTTTGGCATTCAGTGCTCTGCGCTAAAACCCTCAACGCAAATGCGGAAAAGGTAGAAGTTTTTCTGGCAGAACTACCTATGAAGGCCGCAGCTATACACTTATTGGGGTGCATTAACAACGGCCTACGATGGGGGCGGCGGCCCGGCCGAGGGGCCCAGCCGATGCCGGCTTACCCCAAAGTGGCCCCCGCCTGGGAGCTCTAAAATGCATATTCTTCGCACCTTCTTCACTCTCGAGAACTTTCTTCGTGAAGTTGTTCTCTCGCCAGACCTAGCGCCCGAGTTTCTGAGTTATTATTTTTTTTTTAAGATTAATGTATTTTTAATATTTTTGTACTGAGTTTTTGCTTGATTAAGTTCAGCTTTTTAACGGTATAAATGTGAGAGTTTCCGTACATTTAACTTTTAAAATGTCCAGCTATTTGTGACTTTACTACTTTGCTCTAATTATACAGCTGCAGAAATATTTCGTTGTTAAATTAAATTAGTATATTCTTGAATTGCTTGAAGAACACAGCTCCTCTTTCACTTGCAGCAATATTAAAAACGTGTGGATAATCACAAAAAGAGGATTTTTTTATGTTTTAAGCATTATTTTTCATTTAATGAACTCGAGTAGCAAATATAACATGTTTATTTCGCTTCCTATGATTTAGTGCACATTGGCTGAAGCAATTAAATATATGTGAATTTTATACGTCTAATGCGCTCTGAAATGCACACATTTGGTCGCCGGCTTGCGACGTTCGCCTGCCGCGCTCGCTTCTCACTTTCCACATCAGTCATACATTATTCAAACGTAATGAACGCTTTTCCCTTTAATCGGCCGCCAGCTCCGGGCGCGCGACTGAAACACCGACTCCTCTGAAAACGCATTACAAAAGAGCTCATTAGTCGCTCGGAAGGCGGGCCGCGCGGCGAGCACCCCCGGGACAATATTCGTCTGAACGCCTTTTCTGCAGTCATGAATGACAAATTCTTGGCGCACTGAATGGAACTCAATAAGATTTTTTATTAATACATATCTATGGACGACATTGTCGGGTGGATTCTTCCGCGCGACTCCCGGCCAGACAATAGCGCGCCGGGCGATCCGCCGTGGATTCGCAGCTCCTTGTTTTTGTTCAATTAGAATTTAAATTGCTTTGTAAATTATTATTTGATTTGCATAATTCGGTTTTAAATTTTTAGATTAACGAAAGTAAATGTACCAAACTAAGATAATAAATAATTCCTATGGAAAACATCATAAAAGACATAACAGATTTTTTTTTAATGCAGCATAATTATTATATATCTATTCCATTCTTAGTATATGCATCGGCATACACATTGTACATTGGTTTAAAAAATTGAATTAATATAAAATTTTAGCTCAGCTTTTACATAATATACAAAACAATTCAATTGTTATGTATATGGAAAACTAGTTTGGTCATTAACATTAATATTTATTATTGTATTCTTAGTAAATATTTGAGTAATGCAGCATTTTTTAAACTGTTATAAGTTTTAAATAAATGCAAAAGTAAAAAGTAAGCCACCAATTTTGGTCAACTTGGATTTTTTTATTTATTGACTGTCATAATCACTAATTAAATCTGATATTTTTAGTTCTATCCGCGGCGCACCAGCACAGCCCGGGCCTCCGGTAATATTAAAAAGCCTCTAAAACTTTTCATCCGTATCGGCCTCTGCCCGTGTTCCGATCTCATATCATTACAACTTTTTGTGCAAAGAAAACGCTGCGTTGTAAAGTTTTTAATTTGATATGAGAGGATGCTGCGGGAAGAGGCGCGAGTACTATATTTGTTTTCAGGCAGCCTGCGCTTTTAGCGTCTTGCAAACGATCCCCATTTACGTTGAAATGCCGAGCTTTTTTTTTTATTACTGACTATGTTCTTTTGAATGATATTTCAGCGTCACCTTATAATCGTTAGAAGCCTTTGGGGCAGGTCTTGCGTACAATAAATTTCGTTGTTCGTGCATGTCCCCATAGCGCGCCGGTCCTCGGGGCGAACGACACTCCGGTTGCCTGTCGCCAGGCGCTCGAGAGCTTTTGTCTAGCCCTGATGAAAGAAAATATTTTTTAACTTGGCTTTCCCACAAAAGAGTTTTTCATCTTAGACATTCCCACTATACAAGCTGCTATAATACGGTTTTCAGTAAAATTACGTCTCGTTACCTTTTATGCCGTGGTTGAAGAAGCGAATATTACTTTTGAGGCCCACATAATTGTGCAAATAACCATAAATTAACTATGAGACAAATTTTTCTTTTTCAATATTATATTCAATATTATATAATTATGTAAACATAAACTGAATATTCAATTACTTGTGGTTGGTTAATTGTAAAATTAATACCGTATAAATGAATTGTTACATGCTAATAAAAAGCAAAGAAACGTTAATAAAAAAATTGTATAATATTATTTAATGTAGTAGAGATACTTTTTGCTAATGTAATTTTTTATGTTTTTCATAAATGGTTTTTTTACTATTTTATCAACGTTTTAAAAACCAAAAATCTTTCAAACATACTGTGCTTTTTACCGATCAATGATTGCCAAAGTTTTCACTTCACCAAAAATAAAATGGACGTATTTTGAATGTGCTCGGCTGCCTGAATTGCTTTTTTATATCATCAGCGCGTCATGCGCCCCTGCCGCGCCGCTCGCCCCGTTTATAGACAGCTCTCATTCGAACACAGAGCTGTTGGTATTCTCGCCTTCCTTCATTAAAACCGAATCGTCAATCTAACCTCACCCCAGTGTTTACCGCCGCCCAATATCTGCAGATAGCTCCGCTTTTAGGTCGAGTCGATCCGAAGCGAATTTATTACGGTGCTTTGAGAGACTTTGGAGACCGATTTTTTCACCGACGAAACTTTGCAAATTCTATCGCTCTCTCTAAAAAAATAGCGCTTTGAGCATATAAAACGAAAAGAATCACTTAAATGATTTATCGCAAATCTTTTATTTTATTTTCAAGGGTAATTCAAAAACGGAGTCTACTCTCCATCGGAAACGATTTCGCAACCTGTTCCTCCCAAAGCTCCATATTGATAGCAGGATCTCACCGTGGTGCTGCTGATATTTTCTCATCAAACAAAATTTAATTTTATCATTCTGGAATGAATGCTGAAATCCCACCGCATAATAAATTATCCGCAAACAAACACACCGGCATCGCTCGGTGGAGACTGCCGATGCGAGCGTCCTTCATTATGAAAATCAGCCGCTCGCTTTCCTCCGGCCGGTCCATTAATTTTTCCTGGTGGAAATAAAGTTTCATTCATGCGGCCCGCTTTACGGCGCGCCGTTGAGCGGCCGCCATTAATCCGGGGACTTTACGGGGCCCGTTGTCATTTCCCGAAGATCTATCGGAAGGCTGCGTAAACAGGCATACGCTCGCGTAAATATATTATGCAGATGTGCGGATTTTTAGGGCGCCCGGTGGCCCGCGGTGGCGCGTTGTTCCCGGCCTGTTTTTTTTGGATGTTTTTGCTCGCGATGCCGTCGAAGAGTAGAGCTTGTCAAAGGGAGCGCTCAGTAAACAACGTCAAACATTTTCACAAACACCGATCGTCCTCCCCGCGCCCCGCGCCGCCCCGCACGCCGACAATTTCCGAAAAGTTTTTTGACAAGTTTGTTGAAACACGAAAATGCTCGCCCTTTGTAATTGTTTTTTTTATTATTATTTGTTTTGGCCATTAAAAAAGCAATATATTATCCGTTTGACAACGACCTACTTCCAGCAATTGAACAATGGGACTTTATTATATCTAAAGCAATTTCGTTTCAACGACATTAAAAGTTTTTAATTTCAAAGCGTGTGCTGACAAAAAATCTTTTGACAATTTGAATATCATATTAAAATTTAGGAAAAATATTTTTATTTTAGATCCAAAATTAGGTGAGGCATGTTAGTCAACCAAACATTACATGATTTACAAATTACAATGGTGTATAATTTTTAGAACTTATCTACGAAATACAACGAATAGAATGGAAAAAAAATCGGCTTTTTTGTATTCATGGCTGAAAATGGCATTGTCCAGGTGTGGATTATGGGTTGGAAATAATTGCCACGTAGGAAGGTGTTATATTTAATTAATCAGTTCAAAGATTGGTTGCAGTTTCATTTGGCTTTGTTATCTTCCGCATCGTATAACACATCACATAACATTTGCTTGCCTAACTTTTCGTAAGCAATTTAATTCATACATTATTATAAAATGTGTAAATTGTATTATTCTAACTGAGGTCCAGCCTATAATTCCATAGTAGATATTTAATCATCGTGTTATTTTTTTGTATGTACAAACACAGGCTTCGTGATCTGATATTGTTATTATTATTGTTATATTTTTAATAGCTTTTTTCTAAGAATACATTGAACTCTTGATTAATCAATTTTGATCAGAAATTATCGTCAATGACGAATATATGAAATGAATATAACGTCACAGTGTTGATATATCGGGGTACATCATCACGGAGCACACACGTCATGTTTAAGCTTGTAGAAGGGCTAATTTATAAAAAGAAACACCGGTAATAGTTAATTTTTAACAGATATTTTTTTAATTAATCAAGGTAAATGGCAGATTTAAAGGTCGGCAACAAGTTAAGAATATTTTTCTATATTTCAAGTTGATCTGAAAATGATTCCACTTCTCAATTTATCTCTGTCCGAACATCAAATCAAAAGTATCGCAAAAAAATAATACGGAGACATTTAATTTCTCGCTACACAGCCGGTTATTGGCTTACAGGATATCGCACGGAATTCAATCAAGCTTTAAAAATAGTTCAGTCGATCCCCTATCACAGAAAATAAATAAAGAACACATCTCTGTACCTAGAGGCACGTAAGCCGACCCTGCCATAACTTCTGATCACGTTCCCTAACTAAAGATAACCTCAGTTCAATACTGTGCATGCTACGGCTCCATGTTACTCTTGAAAAGTATTTTTGTTGCTTATCAAATCTTTTAGTGCAGTTTCACGAATCGCAGTCGCGTGATTGAGAAATTCAACTTTAAAAATTAAACTGAAAATGAATTTTTAAATAGTTTTATACAGATGATATATGGTTAAGATGAAAATACTACACTTAAAATTTTAATTCTATAAAATACACAACACATTACTTTCTACCTAAAAACATCAAATGGCTGTTAATCTTTTCAACCTAATATAAGTATTTTATCATGTTAATAATTACAATATTATTGAAAAAATCTAAACAATGGTCTATGTATTCGTGTTATATTTCTCTACTTGGCGTGTTAAATCTATAAGGCTCTTTGATGAACAAGGGTACACAATAGGGGAGGGCACGGAAAAAGCTTGTAGTCTTGCTTCTTACAAACAATAGTAATTGCGTTTTCATTTGTGTCATACAATCAGTGTCAATCAAGAAGTCCGATAGCAACGACCAGACCCGACACGATACGTTTGTCGCCTGAGGGGTGCATACCCTCCACCCTTCTGTCTACGCCTTAATTTTGATATCCCATAACATAATTAATAGATTTTATTAATACTCTTATTTTTACATAAAATTTTTATTTTTATTGGTGTAAGATTAATGTATTATTAAAAATGGTCCATAAAAAAGTTGAGTATTATTTGAATAATAAAAATTACAATATCGTTGAGTGTCTATGATTCTACGCCGCTTTATAAAATTTTAAATAGGTTTCAAATTTTTATTTTCAATTATTGAATTATTGTTTATGCTTAAATCTTAAAATAAGGGTACAAAAAATAATAAATCCTGCCTAATTTTTATTTATAATTTCGATGAAAATTTGTAATACAATATATCTAAATGTAAATTTTGAAAACTTTTAAACTTGAAAGAGATATCAGAATACAATATTTCATTAATTATAAAGTCTGTAAATTTATCAAAAATATTTTCGTGCGGTGCAATAATCGATCAATCATTTTTGAAATTAATAATATTTAATCAACACAAATTACACTGAAGGGGAGACCCGCATCCAGGGGTGCCGACTGCAGGTACCACAATTACATCCCCGACTAAATGTCTATCAATCACTGCGTACGCGTGGCGGGTTTGCCCACCCCTGGTTTATTCGATTTCGAAGACATCAGGGCTGTCAAAAAAATGCACGCACAAAAAATACAACTCTTGAATGACAGAAACAATTTTAAGATAGACCTTTTTTTAGTTTTTTTATTGAAATCTTGTGCAAAGTTAATCTTTTTTGATCAGTAAAATGGAAAAGAAAACGCTTTACTATATTCGTAACAAGTTTTTTCGCTTAATCAGTTTCTTATGAGAAAACTGCTTTGAATAAATTGAAATATTTTCAATGACTAGATTTCCAATGTCTACAAATGTTTATTTTTTATTTTTAAATTGTTAAAGTAATTTAAAGTTAAATGTAGTTTGAAATAAAATACGAAACGCATTCAAACAACACTATAAAAGTGTAGATTGGCTTCTATTGATAAGATCCAATGTCTCAAAACTTTTATATGGAAATTGAAATAACTTTTGTGTATTTATTAAAACTGGAAGATTATTTTTTTTGTTTTTTTACAAATACAGTATTTTTTATCAGTATTTTATATTTTTACTAAAATTGTACAATTTATAAAGATCCTTTCGTAAAAGTTAGTATTTTTCGTCACAACTTGAGCAGACTCTTTTAGTACCCCAATTGAAACTTTTTTACAAGCCGCACGTGCACCTGTTAAAAAAACATGCGTAAAAACTCACCTCAGCCGGGAGGAATCTCGAGCAACTTATTATTCAAAAAATCTGTAAAAAGTGACTCTCCCACGAAACCCACAATCATCGCAGTCAGAATTGGATGAGATAAAAAACTTTTCAAATAAACGGGAGCTTCGCAGCCTCCAGCCCCTGGAGGAGGCGCGCTGCAGATCTCGCCAGCCGGAGATTGACAGGTGTTTTATTGCGGTCCAATCGATCGTGTCTGCCCTCCGCTCCGAGGCCTCACGTGGGAAACCTCGCCCCACCCGCGAACAAATCGGGAACACCTTAGATCAGTGACTCCCGAGGAAACTTCTCCAAGACTTTATTTATATGAGAAAACTTACTTCGAGTCCTCTAAAATGCCATGAAACCGCTTCTCGTGCGGGTGCCATCATGTACTTTACTTACTTATGCAACTATATATTCTGAAAAAAGCTTTTTATATTATAACATAAAAATAAATAATTCTCGTAACATATGAAATTTTGAAATTCATATAAGGAGTATTTTTGATTCCTTTTTTCCAAGCTTAACAAGTCATTTGCCTTGTGTCAATTGACAGCTTTAAATTAATTTATTAAATCATTATTAACTTTTTATTATGTTTTCAAATTGATATTTTTGTATTTCGTAATAAATAGATTTTGATAAATGGTTAATTCATAATAACCGTAATATATATTTTAAATATAAATATAAATACTTATTCGTATAAATCAAGCATTACTGTACATATCTCAAAGATTTTTATCAGGCTTCTGTGTTCGGCTTCGATTTGTACTATCAAACGAAGGTTGTTACAGCCCTTGCCTAAATTTCGTCGCAAAAGCTCGCCTCGCGGCCTGGCGAATGCTCTTCGTTCGCGTCAAAAAGTTCCCTACAATTGAATCTGCATAGATATACCGCCATTGTCCCGGGATAGTTGAAGTGCGACGCGCCCAGGTGGGCTTTTTATGATAAATCCCTTACCGCCACGTCGGGACCGACTCGCATGTATTCACGCCCCGGGAATTTCCAAGTCAATACTTCCAATTTGATAAAAGTTCACTGGATAAAATAAATTTGGTTCGTCCCCGAGAGAAAGTGGTCCTTTAAGGTGCGAATATATTGTCTTTTTAGTGGCGCATTTAGAATTTAAGAAAATAAAAATAGCTACAATACCCTTTTTTATCTGCGGCGGACAAAAAGATGAAAAGAAATACCTTTTTTTTTACACAGTGTGTCAACAACCGCTTGGAAAACAATCTTTGATTGATAATTTTGAGAGCAGGTAAACTCAGCTATATTACGAATAAGCCATTAAGGTTCTTTCTTGATATTATATCAAAAACTTTTTAAACCATACATAAAGCTCTATTTTTTTTATTTTATATGCAGATATATTTCGATATTAAAAAGTTTAAAAAAAAAATTAAGAAACATAAATACTCGCACTCATTTATTAATATAAATAAAACAACACGGTTAACGTAACTATAAAAAAAAATGTTCAGGCGTTTAGCTTACTGTTTTAAATATTTTTAATTGAGCAAAAAAAATAAACCTCCTTTTCCAAAACATTTGACGATGCCCTTGAAATCTCGTTAATTTATAAGATTTTAAATTTATAACTTCATATCAAATATTTAATCAAACTGCGAAAGATTTTTAACATTTCTGAAATAGTCGGTTGCAAACGTCGCTGCGACGTCGATAAATGTACAACAAAGATATTCTGTTACGAAATAGCCAAAGTATATTTTACAAAAACATTTGTAAGCTGTGGGTCTATACATTTCTTCAAAGATTGTTTAAAATCCAACCACGTAGCCGCAATCACATTCAACAAAGAATCCACGTTATGCAGATGTGTCAGAATCCCCTCTGCGCCGCAAGAGGCCTGCCCGCAGATCCTCGTTGCACTCCTCTCCCCAATTTATTTCAATCTCTCCAAAAACCGTCTCAATCAATACCCACATTTCTTTTCTCGCTTTCATCTTATTCCATTGAGCACCGACATGTTAATCTTTAACCGGGCTGCAGACAAAACGAGCCCTTATAGCACCTCCCCGAGAGCTCGCTTCGCTCTCGCGAGCGGAGGGTTACTTACGACCTTCGGAAGGATTTTGTTTTTCGATACAGGAGGTTCAAACAAATTCGAGTGTATGAGGGCTGTAACCCGGATAATCCGATTCCAACTAGCATCTGAATGAAGCGCTCTATTGAACTCAGTAATGAGGTGTTCTCGGGCGCCAGTATCCCGCTAATACAATCAAATTTCTATCATGGCTGCCAATATTACAATCTCTTACTTTTACCCGGATTGCGTAGATGAAAGCCTTGCAAATCTGTTTTAATTATCAATAAGATAATGCATTTATCAGACTGTATAACATTATATCAATAGTAAATTGCGCCCTTTTCATTCACAAACCATCACACTGAATTATATTTTATTGTTATTTTTTTTATAATTATGCCTTTGTTCAATAAACATCCATATATAATGACTTTAAACGCAAGCAAACACGAAATTTTGTCGTAAAATCCATTCCAGTATTAATTTGAAATTTTCCTCCATTTCGAATTTACATAAATATTTGTCGCACACTATTTCCTTTAGGAAAATCGCATGGCGTGAAGTAATTACCTAGACACCCTCGTACCATCTGATATTTTAAACACACCCCTAAGTTGGCTCGCTGGGAACAATACAACTAAATATCTGTTAATTCATCTCGGTCGCCGCTCTGTCACTTTGCATCTTAATAAGACATTACAACTCGGGACGCTGTTCTGAATCAACATGCATATAAAGCAATATCTGTGTTGGGAAAAGTTTAGCTTATTATGCGACTTCTGTTTTTGTAAATATTTTCATTCCTCTCTAATAATCTTAAAACATACGTTTTATTTCTAATTATCACCAAATATATTGAAAATATACTGAAAAAATACTAAGTACAAATATCGTTTTATTATTTATCAATATTCGAAAAGCAATTAAATAAATATTATCTGGAATATTTGCCAAATTCACCATAAGATTTATTACTTTTGCATTAACAATAAATTTACCAAAAAACTTTAATTATACTTTTTTGTGGATTCATTTTTATATCTGTAAAATTATATTTTAAAAAACTCTATCAAATATAATCTCTACTCTTAGTTTTATTTAATTTTTTTTTCTTCTAAAGACAAGAACAAATTTATTCATCTTAATAGTGGACATAAACTATTTTATACGAAAGTTTACTACAAGCGATGTGTGCTTTGTGACATTATTGATATTACACTTAACATTCAAAAATGTTCAATCCGTAAATCTGTTAAAACAAATTCCAGATTTCAAGTTTTAGATATGAATCGTTGATTCACCTTCTGCCGCTATTGTCCCAGAAATTTGCCGTCAACCTCCAAACTAGCGGAGCTCGGCCTAACAATCCTGGGCGGCTTGCGGAGCCGGTCCTATTGCGGCACTCCACGTACTCGCCCGCGCCGAGTCGATCGCTTTCATCTCAGCAGCACGAAGTTTAGGCGACACGCTTTGTTAACGATGTTTTCATACAATTTTTAACAACTCAACAGAAACTATTTGTAAATTCTGTTCAGGGCACAAATACACGTTTATGCTTATATTTTAATGCTATCCATATTGATATAATGATTTCATAAGATGAACTCATGATAAATAAATTATTCCTTTATTTTTCAAGTTATAACATTGCTAATTCTTTTGATCGAAAAAAATACGTATTTGTTCTAAAATTACTTGCAGGTATAGAATATTTTTTCTATGATTTACGATAGTCATATTTTATTTTAATTTGTTACATATTTATGTTAATACATTTAAGCAGAAATTATTGTTTTATGAAGTAAAATAAAAAAAATACCTTTGATGATTGATAAATCAGCAGTTCAGATTTGACTCTAATTTTAATTTAATACTTGTGAGTATTTAATTTAATTTATAATATTACAAAAAGACATAAACGTAACATACTTGAAAATACTATCAGTTTTATTTGATGGCGTAGATATTTCTTTTTCAAAAATATTACAAGTGCTTTAAGGTCCCTATTGTTTGAATTTAAATTTTATTTAGAAGCTATTGAAAAAGTTATTAAGCTCCCGATTCCCAACTTAGCGGCGAAGATTAGCAAGCATCAGTTGTAGAAATATAATATAAAACTTGAGTGATAATTAAAATGCAAATGCGGCGAGCCACAACAAGCGCCCACTGTACATCATTCCCGGCTGCAGCGGCGCGGGCTTATTCTCTCGTTATTTATAAGCATTAGCATATCAACTGAAAGTTCAGGGTGTTCTTCGCTTTTTCTTGAAGCGAGTCTCTCCAGCCGAGGGGCACTCTCCGGCACCGGAGACGGAGCCTCTCTGGCGACTGAAAGGTGGTTAATTACTCCCATTCATAACGGAGGCTGACTATAAATTCTGTTCGAACCGAGTGATTATTAAGGCTAATTTACATCTCTATGACCTTATAAGCTTACCTGCGAACGTCGAGTTCTACTGATTTATATTTTTGATTCATAAATTGAATTCATTTAAGCTTTTTAAAATAAATTATGATATAATTAAATAGATGAAAATTCTTAAAATATCAGTATTAGATATGAGCTATTTTAGGTTTAGAAGTTTATGTTATTATAATCTTTATTGAAATATTATTTTGTATATTGAAATGAATATTTATTTATTCTGTTCAATATTAATTAAAGTTCATTCAATCCAAAGCATGTTGAGCTATGAATCGTCATTGTCAAATCAAGGAGTCTGCCCTGTTGTCCGGGATTCCTCGCAGTGAATTCCCCTCCTTGGACAACCACAGGACGGCTGGACGAGACCCCTCATTCCCCATGCAGAGAACAAAGACGTTTAATTTTGCAGCAAGCGCCTGCATTGTAAGGAGCGGCTGCAGACGGGAATACTTTCCCCGTAATACCCCCATGACTTTCTTATGAGGACACTCCTCAATCTTTCAGTGTTGCGAGAAATTCCAATACAGCTTTTAAAAGCTTTTCGTCGGATTTTTAAAGACTTTTCAGCGCTGAATAATCCTGAACTTTTTTAAAACCTAACGAATCGAAATGAGCCGGGAAAGTTTAAAATAACGCGTAGCGTTTTTATCGTGGCGTTCGGTTTGAATTGTACATGAATAAATGTGCATATACTAAGTTATTGAAATTATAAGAGTGGATTACAACTGCAAATATCTGACAAATTTAACGGTTATTTCCGTGATATATTTCATTTGAACTTTGCCGTTTTGCAAATCGCCCAGCGGCCATTTTACATATTTGAATATTCATCTCGTCACAAACACGGGGCTCTTTTGGCTCAGATCACGATGTGACCGTAACAGCTCAGGACTCACAATGGCCACAAATCAGTCGCCGTCTGCGCAGTGCGGAGGGCCGAGTCGCCCGGTCGTGCAGTCCTGCTTACGAAATGCTCTCATGACTTATACTCGGACCTGCGAGCTAGCACACGATATCGGCACAGCGCCTTCTAAGGAGGTCTTCATTTATATATATACTGTGTTATGGAATTCAATAAATATTTTGTTTATATTCTAAACAATATTGCAAGGTTGTTTAGAATTGAACCCATATTTTTATTATTGTTTCTCGCACTTTCATGCACGTGGGATGGAATGTTTCTCTAAAAGTAGATTGTTATGTCCCTTCATGTGTCAATAAAAATGTATTTCTGTCGAATAAATACGTTTGCATTATATCAAACGAACTTAATGTCATAAATATTATATAAAGATCACGTCCCAGGCGATAACTTTGTGTCGATGGGACATTCGCCGTGCAGTTTAGTGTTATGTCTCTCCTTTTATTTTCCCGTGTTTACCTTTCCTCGTACACCGTTTTGTTTGAGAGACTTTTGTGTTTTATGTCCGCCTGTATTACAAAATGATAGTGTAAATTACACAGCTCAATAAAGATCGACCGTAAACTGCGGAGACCCATCCTTGTTTATGACAAACGTCAACAGAGAGATGGTTTATTGTAAAATGTTTCCATTTCGTCTAGCCGACGAAATGTGACCTTCCGCGCTACGGGCACGTCATTCTTTATTTATTGCCCGACTGCTTCATATTTATAACATTCAATAAAGTATTTACAATAAGGCGTGAGTTTTTTTTTAAATATATTTGCCATTAGATGCTCGATCTAGAACAGAGGTTCTCAACCTTTTATTGACCACCGCCCCCTTGACAAGAAAAAAAATTCAAAACGCCCCCTTTGACATAATAGTTATAATTACACCAATTTTATTTCTGTAAATTATTTATTAACACATTGTTTGCGGGTCGCATGTTAAGTCGTCTTTGGTCGACTAGTACTAGAGCGCGGGTCGCATATAAATATGTTCGCGCGAAATGTCACGAAAAAAGCCCCCCCCCCCCCCACGCACAATTCCGCGCCTGCATATAATTTGTTATATTATATCTATTTCTGAGGACGCCAATCCGTAAGCGTTGTTGGATGAAGATGATACGCAAACACAACATCAATTTGCGGAAGGGCCTAGTCCACATAATCGAGTTTTTTTGATCATTTTCTAGTCCGTTTTGCGAAAAATCCAAAGCACTAATCGAAAAAATTTAAATGCAAAAGTTTGATACATTCCTTCTTCCTAATAAAATATATTTTTATTTACCTAACCGCCATTTGAGGGGGCGGCAAGTTCTCCTCCTTGATCACCACCATTGAATTAGGCTGCAAATCCTTGCTTGAAACCTTCCATTTTGTTCTTTGCTGCAATTCCGCGACGTATTCCTTTGACCACCTCTTCCAGAAGTGAGACCTTATCTGTTCGAATCGCTGATAAGGCCATAGCTAGATAAGGCCGGCCGCTTAGGATCCAGAATGTAAGGCTCTGCAGGTGCTGTGAGTGGTCGTCCCAGTATAAAATGCGCCGGGGTGAGAGGTTGTAGATCATTTGGGTCTGTTGATAATGGATGAATGGGACGGGAATTCAGGACAGCTTCTATTTGAGCCAAAACCGTACTGAATTCCTGGTACGTTAAATTTGATTTGCCTAGTACTCGAGTGAGATGGTTCTTGCAGGACTTGACCCCAGCCTCTTGTAAACCGCCAAAATGAGGAGCGTATGGTGGTATAAATTTAAATTCAATGGAATTCTCTGGCTGCTCCTACAAAGTTTTTGCCATGGTCAGAAATTATTTGAATGGGTTTTCCCCTGCGAGCAATAAATCTTTTTAAGGCTAAAATGTAGCCTTCGGATGTGAGACTTGTGACAAGCTCTAAATGTACAGCTCGCGTGGAAAAACAAATAAATAAGCAAAGATAGCATTTCTCTAACTGGGCTCTTCTGCCTTTTTTGTTTAACATAAACAGAGGTCCGGCGTAATCTACCCCACAATACAGAAAAGGGAAACCAGGTTCCAACCTTTCCCTTGGTAAATTTCCCATAATGGGCTGTAATGTTCTACCTGACATACGACTACAGGTTACACATTGATGGACAGTTTTTCTAGCTAAGTTTCTGCCATCAAGAGTCCACCAATTTTCACGTGTATTAGCCAACAACAATTGGGACCCCGCATGTAAAAGCTTGAGGTGCTCCTGTCGAAACAAAAGGTGGGTAAAGTGATGCTTGCTACATAATAAAAAGTCTGCCGCCAACTCTGATAATTTGATCATTATCCATGAATAAACTTAGCATTGACAAGTTACGAGCTGGTCTTATAGACGATTTGTTGATACAGGCGTTATATTCCTCGGGAAAAGATTGTTTTTGTACTATTTTAACTAATACTTTTAAACAATTGTTAAGCTCATTTAAAGATAGACCGGGAGTCTATCTAGCTTTGTACGTCTGTCAGCTTGCACCCCTCTTTGTCACGAATTGTGTATGAACCGCAATACATAACTGTATACGCATTGAAGTTTCTTGAACGAAGAAAATTTGGCAAAGTCGACCGTCGATTCATTTGTGATATTAGAGAAGAGGGACGTGAACAAAACATTGCTTGTAATTGAAGTGGATTTGATCTCGGGTAACTCTAGCGGAATTTTCAGAGCCTCCGTTGTCGTAGTTAAAAACGTTCAACCACCCTAACACAATGGTGGAATCCGTCCAGATCATTGTTCTAGTGAAAGAAGTACGCAAGGACTTTTTAATTTTATTTAATAACCGAGCGCCCACAAGCACTCCGCAGAGCTCTAATCGCGGAATGGTAAGTGGTTTGATTGGTGCCACGCGAGTTTTTGAGCATAATAGGTTTATCGTTATTACTTGTGGTTATGGTTGTGTTTACTGTGCGTACATACGCACATGATCCGTACGCCTTTTCACTGTCGTCGGTGAAAATATGCAATTCTATTTGCTTTGGATCTTGGCCGATCACGTGTCTGGGAATGAAGATATTTGATAAAACAGTAAGAGAATTCACAAATTTTTCCCAACTTCAGACAAGGTCTTGAGGCAATGGATCGTCCCAATCCAATTTTCAGAGCCAAAGTGTTTGTAACAGTATTTTGGCTGAAATAACGGCTGGACTTAGCAGTCCTAAAGGATCATAAATTTAAGAAGTGATTGATAAGATTTCGCGCTTCGTAGCACTCGTTGTACAAATATTTTTCAATTCTGATGTGAAATGTAGTTTGTCCTCCTTATTCCTCCATCCTAACCCGAGAGTCTTGCTAGAGTACTGTTCATCTAGCGAGAGATGCTTGGTTGTCTCTGTAGTGCTTAGTACGGTTGGAGCAATATCTGGTGAATTGAAAATCCATTTTCTTAATGGAAAACATCCCGACATACATGTGTCAGAGACTTCTTCACGTTTTTGTTAAATTATCTTTGCAATCATCGCCGGTAGTTAGGTCGTCGACATAGAAATCATGTAGTATTGTTCTAGCTGCCATTTCATTTTGGCATTTGAGACCTAGTTCGCGTAGGCAACGCATGCTGAGATAAGGTGCTGACGCGGTTCCGTACGTCACCGTATTAAGTTGATAAGTTCTCATTGGTGCCGAAGAAGTTTCTCGCCATAGAATCGGTTGTAAGTTTCGTTGGTCGGTTTGTATTAGAGACTGTCTGAAGAACTTCTCTATATCTGCGCAGGCCACGAATTTATATTGACGGAATCTTAACAGTATTGCGAACGAGTCATTTTGTAATGGCGGACCTGCCATCTGAATGTCATTTAATGACTTCCCTGACGTAGTTACTTGGCTCGCATCGAAAACTACGCGTAATTTGGTGGTAAGACTGTTTTCTCGTAATACTCCATGGTGAGGTAGAGAATAATGAGGTGAATTGTACTCCTTTACTTTAGTCATGTGGCCTAGTGCCAGATACTCCTGCATAAAATTGCAATATAGTTGTTTGTATACCGGTGACTTATCTAGTTTTCTCTCATGACAAAAAACGACTTCGTGCTATGTTATAGCTTTCTCCTAAGTCCGATGTGGATTCTTTAAACGGAATTTGAACCGTAAAATGACCGTTTGTTGATCTCTGATGTGTGGATACGAAAATGTGTTCACATGCACGATCTTCGCATGTGAGTGTTGAGTTAAAAGGGTGTAATTCTTCTATCTCCCAAAATTTTTTTAATTGTTCATCTATTGTAATGGATTGAATAAGATTGCATTGCGTTTCAGTTGTATTTTTACTGAAGTGATTGTGAATGGGTCCAGATATGATCCAGCCCAACTTGGTTTCCTGTAAATAAGGACCGTTTGTTAAGCGAATACTTCTGGTTAGCAACAAATCCCAGAAGTAATCTGCTCCTATTATTATGTCCGCCTGCGATGGCGAATGGAAAGTAGGATCTGCGAGTTTGATCTGTTGCGGTATGTTCAAACTATTTTTGTTGATACCAACCGGAGGTATTGTTGATGTTAGCTTTGGTAAAACTATGCACATAATTTGTTGAGAAAAGTTCCCATTTAGAGCTTTCACAAATTTGAGTAGCCGTTTGGGTTGAATGACCTACTCCTGTAATCGATAATATTGTGGACTGTATTGATTTTACTTTTAATTTCTTGCATAAGAATGCCGATATAAGGCAGTGTTGACTGCCACTGTCTAGTAGTGCCCTAGCCTTGCAATATTCATTATCTTCACCACGCACATATATTAGAGCAGTGGATAATATTACTTGACTCAGCGTGCTAAAGTTTGAGAAGCTTGGGGTTTCATTAATTTTTGAGATTGAATTGAGTGTGGTTGAGACGTCAGTCTTTACGACCGATCGATCTTCCGGAGACTTGTTAGTGTTCTCTCGTTCTTTCGCAGAATGAAGTAAAGTGTTGTGTCTTTTGTTGATTTGAAGTAACATAGAATCTATAACTGACAATTACCTCATGCACATAAGATTACTAACTTCCGTTAAATCGCTTGTTTTGGCAATTATAATATAAAATTTTCTAGAAAAACAAAGCAGTGTGAGAACATTTCTTGCCTCAATACATAAAACGCACAATTGAATCGTACAAAAATTGATTTTGAAATTATATATAATCACGTTCGCGATCCACCAAATGATGTGTTGTCTCGGTTCTTCTTTAGGGAATTGAGACCGTTGCGAAAAATTGAGGCATTTGAAATGTGGCTTTATAGGAGAACCCTTAAAATACAACAGGATGCCTGCCATACAAACGAGAGAGTCATGCACAGAATGTGTAAAGAAAGTGAACCCCTGACGATGGTAAAAAATCGTAAGGTGATATGGCTATATTTAAAAATAATAATTGTAGCCTATTGCAGCTAATTTCCCTTGGTAGAATCAAAAGAAAATAAAAGGAGAACACTTAAGTGGGTACGTATTTTATGGCAGTGGCTGGTAATCGAGGTTACAGCCAAATGAGTAAGAAAATACATATGTTCATTGAAATGGTCACCAACTTCCTCTGAGGAGAAGCACTCGGAGCAGAGGATACAATTACGTAAGAAGAGGTCATCGGTGTCTTGAAAACTGCTATCGAAAGGGAAATCTCTCCGAATAGAATCCTTTCTTAATACTGAAAAGTATGTAATGTGTTGTTTTTTTTAAATTATTTTTGGGGTGTGGATGTGTGGGATTTTTTAAATTATTTTTATTCTTAGGTGTTTATTTCGCTTTCAAACAAACGGAGCGCAAATATTTATTTATTATAAAAATTAAAATTATATTTAATGATATTTTTCATAATAAAAGTAACAATAATTAATCACACTCTTCAAAATAGTAATTCTGCGTTTTGTATTCCCATAACGTGACATGATTAGCCCAAATGGTTTCGAGAACTATAATTACTTATTGAATTATCTTTAAAATGTCTGATGTGCTATTATTAAAAAATAATGAATGACTATGACACCATTTTAAATAAAAATCAATGCAAACACGTCTTGTCCTGAACAAGTATTATGCTTTATTTAATAAAATATCATTATTCAAGAAATAATACCACCAGGATTCTAAAGTATTGGCAATGATGAAAAAAAATTGTTTTTTGAAATTACAATTATATATCTCCCGTCCAAAAACACTGATCATTTTAATAGTTACTTTAAAGGTAATATAAAATGCATTTTAATTGATTTACTCCAATGAGTTCTTTGAAAGTTTGCGAGTCATGCCCGCGCGGTGTTAATTTCGAAATATTTATTTATTATCTGATTGACTTTAAAACCTTTAGGAATAAAACTAGAATTATAATTATATTTAAGATTAAAATAAAAAGAAAGAATAATAGTTTATAACTAAAATTAATAAATAAAAAACACGAAATTAGCATGATAGAACAATTTATTAATAAATAGTAGGTTGAAGAATTAAAAAATACACTATTTACTATAACACGTAAAATGAAAATTTTTAACAATTACAACTATCACATTTTATTGGAAATATGGGCAGCAAGAGCAGACAACCGTAAAGATGCGATGTGGGATGGCGCCATGGTCAGGAATCCTGAAGTTGAGTCGTGAGGAGGCAGCAAGGGCAGGCGTCCTGGAGTAGGATAGGCTGGAAAAAGATATGGCAGTGAAAATGCGACGCAACTATAACGGAACGGAACGAAACGGAAAGCATCGAAACAAAATAAAAACGAATGAAACGAAATAAAAAAAATTTATAAAAAAAATATTTAATTAAAAATACCTGAAGTAGAGACGTCAGACATCCTGAAATAAAAGGTTTTATAAACAGCAAGGGCAGGCAACCGTAAAGATGCGAAGTGGGATGGCGGCATGGACAGGCAGCCTGAAGTTGAGACGTCAGGTGGCGGCAAGGGCAGGCGTCCTGGAGTAGGCAGTCTGGATGCGGCAATTGCCATCGCAATCGCAAATTGGCAATCGGCGGCTCCCAGGGTTGCGCGGCGCCTTTGAAGGGCTGCCTGCGCGGCCAGCAGAGGCGCAATCGGCAGCTCCCTGGGTTGCGCGGCGCCTTTGAAGGGCGCGTCCCGATCCGCCAGTCCAATAGGCGGCGGGACGTCGCGGGCTGCCTGCGCGGCCAGCAGAGGCGCAATCGGCAGCTCCCTGGGTTGCGCGGCGCCTTTGAAGGGCTGCCTGCGCGGCCAGCAGAGGCGCAATCGGCAGCTCCCAGGGTTGCGCGGCGCCTTTGAAGGGCGCGTCCCGATCCGCCAGTCCAATAGGCGGCAGGACGTCGCGGGCTGCCTGCGCGGCCAGCAGAGGCGCAATCGGCGGCTCCCAGGGTTCCGCGGCGCCTTTGAAGGGCTGCCTGCGCGGCCAGCAGAGGCGCAATCGGCGGCTCCCTGGGTTGCGCGGCGCCTTTGAAGGGCGCGTCCCGATCCGCCAGTCCAATAGGCGGCAGGACGTCGCGGGCTGCCTGCGCGGCCAGCAGAGGCGCAATCGGCGGCTCCCAGGGTTCCGCGGCGCCTTTGAAGGGCTGCCTGCGCGGCCAGCAGAGGCGCAATCGGCAGCTCCCAGGGTTGCGCGGCGCCTTTGAAGGGCGCGTCCCGATCCGCCAGTCCAATAGGCGGCAGGACGTCGCGGGCTGCCTGCGCGGCCAGCAGAGGCGCAATCGGCGGCTCCCAGGGTTCCGCGGCGCCTTTGAAGGGCTGCCTGCGCGGCCAGCAGAGGCGCAATCGGCGGCTCCCTGGGTTGCGCGGCGCCTTTGAAGGGCGCGTCCCGATCCGCCAGTCCAATAGGCGGCAGGACGTCGCGGGCTGCCTGCGCGGCCAGCAGAGGCGCAATCGGCGGCTCCCAGGGTTCCGCGGCGCCTTTGAAGGGCTGCCTGCGCGGCCAGCAGAGGCGCAATCGGCGGCTCCCTGGGTTGCGCGGCGCCTTTGAAGGGCGCGTCCCGATCCGCCAGTCCAATAGGCGGCAGGACGTCGCGGGCTGCCTGCGCGGCCAGCAGAGGCGCAATCGGCGGCTCCCAGGGTTCCGCGGCGCCTTTGAAGGGCTGCCTGCGCGGCCAGCAGAGGCGCAATCGGCGGCTCCCTGGGTTGCGCGGCGCCTTTGAAGGGCGCGTCCCGATCCGCCAGTCCAATAGGCGGCAGGACGTCGCGGGCTGCCTGCGCGGCCAGCAGAGGCGCAATCGGCGGCTCCCAGGGTTCCGCGGCGCCTTTGAAGGGCTGCCTGCGCGGCCAGCAGAGGCGCAATCGGCGGCTCCCTGGGTTGCGCGGCGCCTTTGAAGGGCGCGTCCCGATCCGCCAGTCCAATAGGCGGCAGGACGTCGCGGGCTGCCTGCGCGGCCAGCAGAGGCGCAATCGGCGGCTCCCAGGGTTCCGCGGCGCCTTTGAAGGGCTGCCTGCGCGGCCAGCAGAGGCGCAATCGGCGGCTCCCTGGGTTGCGCGGCGCCTTTGAAGGGCGCGTCCCGATCCGACACAACATGTAAGATGGACTGCGAGGACTGGCACCCGATGTTTGCAAACTGGAAATATAAATATCAATCGATTAAAAAAGCTTACACATGCAATATATGAGCTTAGATATTAAATATTTGATTCTGACCGCGATGTATATTAACTTGAAGTCGAAACGGATGATAAAAACGTCTAGCGGCCGCGCTGGCAGGCGCCGAACTGCTTACTGAACTGAAAATCAACATTCATTTGTTATATTCTTACAATTCAAATATGCATGAAAGACCTATTACCTAGTAAGTATTTAAATTTCTAGGTTTAAATTAATTCTTTTATTTAATGTAGATATTTTATATTTATTAATAAATGAGATATATGTACAAAAAGTTACAAATTCATCTGATTTTTTTAAAACATATTCATGTATTATAATAATTTTTAATATTTATCCATTTGTTATTTTTGTTTTTTCCGTCGGGACTCCTTGCTCGGTGAAGCAATTTCGGCATATATACCGATTACTCATTTCTCTTTGCCGGTTTGACCTTCTGTTGTATTTATTGTTGAAACACAAAAGACATTAGCGTCAGAAGTCTTACTGACCACCATTGACACAGGCGGTCCCGGGTTCAAATCCATGTGGAGTATTATTTTCAAGTTATAAATTCTCCAGGTTCAATGAAAATAATTATGCTTCATTTGTGAGTTTCACCTATGAAATGGCAATTGATGGATTTGGAAATGGATTTTAAAGGGCTACGTATATTTTATATAAAATTAAAACGCACACAATGCGCGGTTACTTAGCCTCATGTGACCAGCTAATCCTGAAGTCCCCTGAAGTTAATTTTTAAGTTAGTGTAGCTTTCGCAATCAGTCTTTATGGAGTTTCATCGAATAACTTCATACATTGTCCAACCACGTGAACTATTCAGTTTAAGAGCAGAGAGCGTCAGTGGAGGAACCCCCGTGTCTTCCGTGAAGAGCGGCTCGTTCACTTATGATGCCAACACGAAGTCTCCTAGCTTCAGGCCGACGATGCGATCTTTGGGATGACGGCACCGGGATAACACCGGAGTAGAATTTGTCACCATTGTAAAAAAAAGCGTCCTCAAAATTACGCTTCTTCTGGAGTTTTTCATGATCTCCATAACGCTGAAGTGCTTCTCCAGGTCGCGTTAATTTACACTTCAAAATTAACGAACAATTGACGGTTATCACGTACCGGTCGGCGGCAAGCGGACCAAAGTATTCCCAATGTAAAAAATAGCTTCAGAGGTCTATTATTTATTGCAATCAAAATAAAATTGTGGTAATAAATTAAACAAGTACTAGTTTTATTATAATATGTATGTATTTTGATAAATTTTTATATAATTTATTTTTTTGGAGATTTTAGTTGCTCGTGTAAAAGCAGCTTTACAACCATGGCTTGCAATATTCATTTATGGAACAATATTGTGGATAAATTTACAGAATCTGACAGTTCGTTTTGTAGGTTATAATAGAGATAGTTGTTAAATGATGAATGCCGTTTTGTTATGTTCATGTTTTGTAAAACCGTACTATTCTCTTTACCTTTTTTTTACTACAAACCGTACCCATGTACTTAGATATTCGGGGCTATTCTATTGGAATATGCTCTAGTATGGCGTTGTAAATAATGCACGCGATCCCGATAAATATCCCGAACATAGCAATCGTGATATTAATTTTGAGTAATGCTGAAATTCAGGGGTACGGCTGTAATTCTGTAATTTTCAAGTGCTTATAAGAAAAGAAAAAAGAGAACCAACATATCTAAATAGCTAGATTTAATAATTATATTATGGTCACATAAATGTCATTAAAAAATACTTTTGCACATGATACCGAGAGATTTAAAACAAATTGTAAAATTTTAAAGAAAACAACTAGTGATAAGTATTATTATAATTGAATTTAGGATTAGCTGCGGCAGGTGGGCCATTGTTTTGAGCGTTTCTGCCGGTTGCTGATGCACTCGTAGTGGAACAAATGGTCACCCTTGAGGTACACTGCATTGTAACACTGTAAAGACTTTCGCCACAAGGAACATATAATTTTTTTTGACTCATTTCGTCCCTTTTTCACCACAGATCTGAAAAGTTAAAGTAGCTATTAACACACTTCGAACCTATGTTGAAAGATGTGAAAATCTTCTAATTCTTTAGGGACGATTGAAATAAACAACCACCGAAAACGACTCAGCAAGCAAACCAGGTTTTTTCATGCAAAAAATATTCATTAAAACATCACAGGAATATAATGACAGCCATGATTTGTGTCGGAAGGTTTTTTATTTATAAGACAGTTCGCATTGAAACAATACTCCGAGTATACGATTTTTTTTAAATATTACTCTTTCACAGATATAATCTTTAATTTAGATTTAAGGCTGACATTATTCAAGTCGTATAAAAACATCTGATCCTCACGTTTCTCCTCAGACTCACATACAAATAGAGTTTAATTATTGATGTATGTGTATAATAAATATTTTTCAGGCACGAGATTATTGATATTTATAATATTACTAGAAATGTTGCCCGTCACAGTATGACGTATTCGATGAACGATGCAATAGTGTTTAAACATATGTTTGGCTGACAATAAGATACATATTTGCTTTCATTTTGTGCCATCAGTTGGATGAAGGTGCGAAGTTCTGTGATATATTTGGCCTTGAACTTTGAAGCAGAATGGCCCGATCCTACCACTGGACCTGCTAATTTAGCTCCCATTGATGCAAAATATATACTGTTATTGTATGATCTTATTTTTCTTTTGAAGTTGTTGTTTCACTTTACCTTTGTGACAGCAATCGTTGAACTTTCCATCTGATGGTTTTTCTGCTTGAAAATGTAAAGCATTGCAGAATCGATAGGTCACATTCATTAATCCGCAATTGTTCTTTTTGTCTCGTTATCGATGCACGCACTCTCATCGAAGACAAACGCAGCGTTCGCTGTGCATCAGTTTCTTTTAGTCCACATAATCGAGTTTTTTTGATCATTTTCTAGTCCACTCCAAATCTCCACTCCAAAAAATCCACTGCACCAATCGAAAAAATTTAAACGCAAAAAGTTTGATACATTCCTTCTTCCGAATAAAATATATTTTTATTTCTTATAAATTTACTATTAATATGATAAATATGTGTTTTTCCGATTGAAGTGTAGGAATTTGGAGATTCATCTGGTCCATTTTACAAGAGTCCTAAACATTTAAAAGTTTTTTTTTCAATTGAAATTACAAGATTAAATATAAACCATATGCGCCTTATTATTTAAAAAATTGAAAAAAAAAAACTTAAGCAAACTTTGGTTTTGAAAAGTCGTCATTTTATCCAATTTTTCAACATCTTCAAGATTTTATTTTACCCTAAAATGGACGTTAATTAAATAATAAAAAATAGATAAATATAATTTATAGTTTTTTTAATACTCTGTAAAAAAAAATCAACTTTCGATATAGCAAAATAAAGTGACAATTAAATTAATTAAATTAAAAGTTAGATAAAAAATTAGATAAAAAAAGTTAGAAGTATATTTCTCCTCCTATCAAATAAAGTTCTAAGATAAATCTGAATATATTACTACGAAGTAATGACTATATATATATATATATATAAGATATATATATATATATATATATATATATATATATATATATATATATATATATATATATATATTTATATAGACTGTTGATTGATGTCTATCAAATACCAGATATCTCAAATAAGGTCGTAGGTTTAAAAGTCCTTTCAAAAGGCCGTACAAATCACCAACCACCAGGAAAAACGGTCTATATCAGAGGTTCTCAACCTTTTATTGACCACTTGACAAGAAAAAAAGTTCAAAACGCCCCCTTTGACATAATAGTTATAATTATACCAATTTTATTTCTGTATATTATTTATTAACACATTGTTTGCGGGTCGCATGTTAAGTAGTCTTTGGTCGACTAGTACTAGAGCGCGGGTCGCATATAAATATGTTCGCGCGAAATGTCACGAAAAACGCCCCCCCCACGCACAATTCCACGCCTGCATACAATTTGTTAAATTATATCTATTTCTGAGGACGCCAATCTGTAAGCGTTGTTGGATGAAGATGATACGCAAACACAACATCAATTTGCCTAGTCCACATAATCGAGTTTTTTTGATCATTTTCTTGTCCGTTTTGCGAAAAATCCAAAGCACTAATCGAAAAAATTTAAATGCAAAAGTTTGATACATTCCTTCTTCCTAATAAAAAATATTTTTATTTCTTATAAATTTACTATTAATGTGATACAAAAAAAAAAATTCCGATTGAAGTGTAGGAATTTGGAGATTCATCTGGCCCATTTTACAAGAGTCCTAAACATTTAAAAGTTTTTTTTTTTAATTTAAATTAAAAGATCAAATATAAACCACGTGCGCCATATTATTTAAAAAAAAAAAAATCTTTAACAAACTTTGGTTTTGAAAAGTCGTCATTTTATCCAATTTTTCAACATCTTCACGATTTTATTTTACCCTTAAAATGGACGTTAATTAAATAATAAAAAATAGATAAATATAATTTATATTTTTTTAATACTCTGTTAAAAAATCCACTTTCGATATAGCAAAATAAAGTGACAATTAAATTAATTAAATGACACGATTGGACTGTCTCTGGTGTCTGGTTGGCAAACAGAGGGCAGTCCATTACCTGGCGAAATCGTGTCATTTAATTAATTTAATTGTTATTTTTTTATATGATAAATATGTGTTTTCCCAATTGATGTTTAGCAATTTGGAGATTATTATGACCGATGGATTTAGAACACTAAGCATTTAGGTGTCCTTTATTAAATTGGAAATAAAAGATTACAAATAAACCTATGGTAAAGAGATTAGTTTAAAAATTAAAACAATTAATTTAACAAACTTTTTAATAATCTCCAAATTCCTAAACTTTAATCGGGAAAACACATATTTATCATATTAAGTGTCAATTTACAAGAGATAAACAGTCTTGTCTTTAGAAAAAAGAACGTATTTAACTTTAAGCATTAAAAATTTTCTATTGATACAGTAGATTTTTCGCAAAAAATTATCAAAAAACATGAAAATTGACCCATCAAAGGCCACCATAAGATGCTATTTCAACTAGCTTTTATATGATTTTCTGGAAAGAATTATTTTTTGGAAAACTATAACGATGTAATTATTTTCGCTTACTGTTTAATTATTAAATATACTTTTTTTTAATTACTATTTTTTTTTTGATTACTAAATTTTTTTTTTTTGTCGAAACGTGCTTGATTGCGTAAATCACGTCTTTGCTTACCAACTGTTTGATTTGTTTTCGACAGCCCTAAACGCTGCTGGCACTCTTCTAATCTGGAACGAAGATTGCAAGTTGTTGAATTGCCGCAGCAGTTTGTTCGCAAAATTCAAGTGATTTGCGTAGTCCGTATCCTTCAATTCTTGCACCAATTGAATTTTATACGCTTTTAAATGCAAATCTTTCTTTAAAATCGAATGCAAAGACGATTTTTTAATGTTCGACGCTTGGCTTCGCTTTCGGATGGATAAAGTCCTGGTCGCGGACTGATGAGGGCGACCAGAGGTTTTAATTTTTACCATCGCACCTGTATTTTCGAACATCCGGATCCATTTTCTAATGCTATCGTCACTTGGTGCATTGCGATACTCCGCACGATACAAACGTTGAGCAGTCACTATTTAATCACCGTTACGATAATTCGCTCGTACGCAAAAAGCGCTATGCGTCCCCGGGTACTGCTCCACAGCAACTAAAACTCCACAAAATGTTGGACTCCGCGACGCTCTCTCCGCGCCCCTCAGCCACTTCGAATCAACTTCAACGCAAAAACAAATACCCGATGCACTTTTTGGACACCCTGTTAGCGTGTTATCAACAATTTTCGTTCCAGATTAGAAGAGTATCAGCAGAGTAACGGTCACCGTTTGGATAACATCATTATTTTGAAATAGTTTTCCATTTTGTATACTTATAATCAACAATAAAATAAATACTTGATTACTAGTAGTTTTTGTTTTGCTGAACTAACAAATACCCGATACTCTTTTTGGACACACTGTACTTGTTTATTTGCGGCATCTAAAGCGATATCTGTGCAGGCTTTAATTAAAGCTAATAAATATGATTGAAAAACATTCTAGATCCCTATACTGTTAATTATAAAACTAGGTTGAGATTTTAACAGTTGAAATTTAGGCCATAATAATACGATCTATTCGCCCCCCGTAAACCTCAGAACGCCCCCCATTTTCTCTTGGACTCGCCACCGCCCCCTTGGAAAGCTCCAGCGCCCACAGGGGGGCGGTACCGCCCCCGTTGAGAACCTATGATCTAGAAGGTATTTGTTTTAAATTAATCTATACGAATTTATTTCGAAGTATAAGATTGATATATCTGGACCATTTTCTAATTGAAAAATCTCATTTAAATACACTTAAATTGTTCTAGTATTATAGATAGTATACCTGTGTGGCTACCTGTCTTCCTAACAAAGCTAAACAAATACAAATCACACAGTAGCGCAGAGCTCTATCCGGCCTGGCCCTGCTGTGCGCTGTTCGCGCTGGTGTCTCGCTCGTGCGCCGGCGGCTCCCTAGAGAGAAGCGCTCCCCGGCCGATGCGATCGCTCGAGATATGTTATTTAAAGATTTTCTGCTACGATATCGAAGATAAAGTACCATACTAATACACGAGACATACATCGGATCTGTCACGTTTTTCCATGGAACACGCTGCAGCCCGACGTCTCCTGCTGCATTTTAAAGCATCGTCATGCTCGAGAGATACTAAACATGTATTTTAAAAGCAATGCGACAGAGAAACTATCACTGTTGGGTTTTATTTGCAGTGAAAGCTTAAATTTATTTAAAATATATATTACACATCAATTTCTCATCTAAAACGTCTCATTTATTTTAATATCAATTGGTATATTTATTTTACAATGAATACTACCAAACTTTACACATTTATACCTAGAAAATCGAAATAGTAAATTATTTAATAGAACAGTATCATTGAAAACAGAGCGTCCCAAAAAAGAATCAGTGAGTGTCCGGTATCTCCTGAATAATCTAATGTAATTTCAAATGTAATATTTAACCAAATTATTTAACTCTACATTATCTTTTACACTTGGCTTTATCTTATCACAACATTTGATGCAATTTAAACGCAGAATTTCGTTTCTCTGTTTTAAACAATTTGAACATCTCAGATATCTGTAAGACATTAATCAAAACTAAGTAACGAACCCGGAGTTTTATTCCCCATAAATAACGTTTAATTCGACGTATCTCTAATAAATTCGAATTGGGGTGTCGGTCCGGGCCTGCGCCGTGGGTGGCTGGATAATTACTGCCGCGGGCGGGGACCGGGGCGAGCCCACTCCGCCTCACTCCGGCCAGGCCCATTGCTTCTCAAGAAATGTACTAACTACTTCCACTGATAACAATATGCTTAGAAATAGATGGTGCATGCACAAAAGGTCGAGACACAGGTGGAACACGAACCCACCCATCTCAACCATCGCATTTTAGTCTTTTCAACATACATAGCCACTATACATTTTAATCGTCACGTGCTTGTTTACGAGCGTTTTAATGACTTGCAAATATTTTAAGTCGAAATTGGTGTATTTTTATATTTAAATTAACTTAAGTCCACAAAACATATTTATCATGCGTGAACCGTTTATCAATAAATAGATTGTAAACGCAATTAACCTGTGTGGATAAAAAAAAATGTGAAGCTATCAAAATTTGTAAATTGCATATAAAAAAATTGTTCAACGGTATGTAATAAAACTCCCACTTTTTAATAACGGTATAATATTTTCATTTGTCTTAGGATATTAGAAATCGTATAAATACTTGTATGATTAATTCAATTTTTTTTAAATACCATTGATATTTCTTGTTGCAGGTATGTTGAGGTCAGCTTTAGACAGCGGGGAATGGTCCAGATCTAAGGAACGTGAGTGAAACATTATTTTCCTGGAGTAGACCTAGTAAAACACACTAGCTGCAAATTCATCTACATCCAATGAGTTGGTTAAAAAATTTCATATCGAATATTTACAACCACGATTTTTAAAATCGGGTCTTCAAGCGCGATGCATTTTCACTAGAATTTATATTCGAAATCCGTTCATGGAAAAATGTCATCGTTAGTTTATTGAAAGCATGAAAAATTCTGTTAACGAACTGCGTACCAAAAGTCATGAAATGATGTTTGCTGCAGACACCAGCATCCGGTTCCGGTGTCGCCTGTATTGAATGAGTTTTCCCCTCTCGCTCGGGGCTAATTTAAGGATCTGTCGGGAAACGGATTGGCTGTCTGCGGTGTCATTGTATCACAAAATACGTCTTGAAATTTAAATTTTTTTAAAGCTGTATTTTTTTAATTCTAAGAATTATACTTAATCAACATTGTGGTGTCAAAACTTGGTGTTTAAAATCAAATTAAACGTTTGGTTATTTCAAATTTTTTTTTTTCATTTCTCAACTACCATGAATGTTTAGCCCTTCTGTTATTTCAGCGCAGTCATCTAAGAACGGCAGAGTTCTCAGCACGCCATTAAACATCGGCATTATTTTTTGAAGTGTCGATCATTATATTGCTAATTGTAGCCGGAGAATGCTTGAAAAATGGGTCTATTCATCATGCTTTTCATAAGAAATGATTTGTCCGTCCTCGGGTCCGTATTTTCAATAAAGCCGCCGCCCGGCCCAGCGATACATTATTCATTTTGACTTGAAAAACTTTTTCAGAATGACTCGGCCGTTTTCGAAGACATTTGTATTTTTCGGAACTTTGTTTCGCGCTCCGGCCGCGCCGATGGCATCGACATTTTTTCATTACCCGCCACGAGCCTCCCTCCGCGCGGAAAGTGCGTATTTGGCCTAATTTATTTTTATTGTGACATTGCAAATCCCCTTTGCCTCGTTTTTGGTTGTTGATTTTGGGCTGAATAAAATTTGCACAAATTAAAAAAGCAATAATATTAATTTCTCCCGGGAATCCTTTATCGATACGACGGCAACATATTTTACGCTGACCCATTTGATACTTTTCAACAAGCGCTCATTACTAATTTATTTTTAAATAACACAATTTTTTTATAAATACCTGAAAACAATTAAGCAATCTCACCTTGTTTCATCAAATTGAAAAAAAAAAAAACGCTGATAAAAATTCTTTTACTGCAATTAAATATATTTTCGTGGAAGCGAATATTTAAGACTTTATTCTCTAAGACCCTACCTCTGGCTTTCAAGGTGGTAAAATCCATCGCTAATTTGAGGGTGGAAAAAAATCTTACGCTATGAAAAAATCCCAAGGCATTTGCGGGCAAATTGGGGCAGTGTAATGTGACGCGGATTTTTCGCAATTGACTGGGGAGTTGAAAGTCTCTACGATAACGAAAGCCGTTTCTATAACGAAAGCCTCCTTGGCTTCAGCAATTATTCGAACGTTAATGGTAGATTTTGCTACCTCTCAAAACTGATTCAATCCAGCTAGAATTTCTGCCGTTTTTAAGATATTTTTTTGTAAATTGTATTTATTAATTGAATACAGACTGTTTAATGAATTTAATAACTGTAATGACTGTTGCCATTGATTTTTTTTATATTGTTGATATTATCAATACTTGTGGACATAGACAATATTCAAAAGTTATATTTATGATAGTCATTTTTATAATAGTAATATTTACATATCTACATTTAAACTGTGAAAATATTAATCTTTGTTTTACATATAAACAATGAGTTATTTCAAACTCAATTGTACAATATAACCATTGAAAATTATACTCTCATTAAAATATTTTATACAAAAATTTCAGCAACAGAAAGCACACAATAATAATGCTGCTCTAAAAAAAGCACTTCAAAAAAAACATCGACCTGAATGCGCAATTTCCCGTTTATTCTCAAATCTCATTGAGCACATAAAATTTTATTTACACATAAAAATAAACATGGAAATTTCTCACCGCGGGTGCCGCAGTTATGCCGCTAATTATTTTTTACGACCCTCGAAGCCTCAAGACACCCCCGGTGACCAATCAGCCGTGAGTGGAACCTCCGCGGATACAGCCTGCGGACGCTGCAGTTTAGATTGGCAGATAACTTTCGGTAATATCCGTTTCCGTTCGCCCCGCCGATGGTCGAGACGTCTGCGATATTAATTTCTACGTGAGCGCAGTTTTATATGCATTAAGGGTGGATTATTATCACTACTGTCTCTTTCATACTACCCCTATATCAGCCCATGTTAGGACTTATTTATATTTATAAAACTTTTCAAGGGAATGTATAAAAATTGGTTTTATCGATAAATATGTTTTACATGGTAAAATAGTTCATACATTACACCATTAACTATTTTGTGAATAGTGTTATGTAATGCTCGTTTATTTGTAGCGTGAATTAGCACTTTTATATTTATGTTCTCTTCAAAAGAAATTTACAATTATAATGAATAGAACTCCATCAATATTACTTGAATACCTGTATTGTGCCTTCGACATAAATTATACTAGAATATGTGAATGCTACAAAGCAGTCTAAATACATATTTAGACAGTTCATTCGCGACTTATAGTATTAGAAATATCGATCAACATATGAATAAGTGGAAAAAAATCAGTTACTTGCATGTTGGTGAGAAATTTTATTCATGATATTTAATCATAATTTTGGAGATTATTTTCAAATTTAATCTTCTCTCAACGTTCTTATCTTTTGCTTATTATCTCAGGCAAATGAGGGGGATATCTCACTTATACCTACAAATAATAATACTGCCGTTCACTTAATTGGATATTTTTATGCTTACGAATGAACGAATTTTGAGGGGCCATCGAGACTGAAGATCATCAAATCACTTCTGATAGCCTTCTTTAATTGCAATTTTAATCTTAAGAACTTACTAAATACGACGTTATTATTTTTAATATTCTACTTAAAAACAGATCAATAAGCAAAAGAAGATTATGCTCACTCAAGTTGAAATAACCACTTAAATATTTATATTTTTACTTTTGTTTGTAATAATTGGTAAAATGTATGACATTTATAATTAATATAAAATATTTTACTATGTAATGTGACAAAATTGCAAAAATTTAATAAATTGAAGCATTTATTACCTGTGAACAACTTTTAATCTATTTTTACTACTTGCGCCGATAGTGATTCTGTTGTCTTTTTCTCGATAGTGAAATATATATTTTCTTATAATACTAAATAAATTAGGCATCAGTGCTAACCCTACCTCGATAAGTACGTGTTTCTACTTATTAAACTCTAAACAGTTGCAATACAAATCCAGCAATTTACTGACCTTGTTTGTTTATGTTACTTATAAATTATTTTCTTTATTATACTGAGTTAATGCCACAGAGAATTATTTCTACCGCATTTATGGATTACACGTACCTGTTTATTGCAATTGAATGTTATATTAGTAAAAATATAAATGAGTTTATTTCGTAAATTAAATATTATATTATAAAAGAATAAATAGAGCAAGGTTTATGAAAGATTGAACCAGGTTGGCTTCTCCATATCCAAACAATATCTTTCAAGTGACAAAGTTTACCATTAAATTTGATTAAAAATTGCCCGACTACTCTTACACGATTCGCTTATTCCATTTATTCGTTGCAGCTATCAAAGCTCTCGAAGCCTTCACCCCAGCCTCTTCAACAATCCTCAGTTATAAAGTTTTGCCTAATTAAGTTCTGTTCCTCCCCCGGCCAACGTTAGCAGAGAAAACTTACCCCGGGGGCAAAGAGGCTCCAGCGCCCCCCATTCAAACAAATCTGTATCTGGAAAACTGATAATAACCCCAGAAATAAATACTAAATTGAGCAAAAACCTCAGCCGAACGGCTAACGGCTGTTATTTCAGCAAAAATCGACGGTGAGATAGTGAGTTAATTTCGAGTCGATTTCAACTTTAGCGAGGACCTCGCGGCGGAAACTCCGAGATGGTTTTATCATTGCCTCCGTCGACCCGGAGAAGGGAGCATGATAAATGGCCAAATTTGAACGTTTGTCAAACCGTGTTTGTTCCCGGCGGTTTATCTGATCGCGACTCATTTGAATCCAGTTATTCCGAACCGACTAATTTCTCGCCCCTCGCGACAGGTATTGCGTAGTTTAACTCTTCCGAAGATAACGCAAAGTTACAAATTTATTGATAGGAATAGAATATAATATGCTTATCTTCGATTCGCCATTACAAAAATTTCGTGGAAAGTTTTGTATCCCGCCGGAAACCGAGATAAAGTTGCAGATGACTAATTGCTTCTGCCGCAGGGAAGGTTTATAAATATAAAAGTCGTTTAAATACGCAATTCAATGAAACGTATTCATATTCATCTTCACATACGATGCGGTATCTTAGGCTTGGATGTAGTCGACGGGAATAATTTACGGAGCTGAATAAAAGTAACGGTCGGTATTAAAACCATCGCTTAATTCACCTCAAGGCTAACCCCGCCACGTGAAGGCTTCCGCGGATTTATTTCCATGCTCACGTGTAACACGGGGTTCAGAAATAGTCGGCGCGTGTGACATGCCACCCCGCACTTGCAGCTCACCATGCACGCTGTCTTCAGTGCCTTTGCGGGGCTCGGGTTGCCTGAAGGCGAAACATGGTTGTATAGTGATGCCTGTAATGAATGTGTTATACTTCCACTGCTTACAATCAACACACCAAAACTTAAAACAAACTATCATTCCTTACTTTTCACACAACGTGTTAAGCATAAATGTATACATTGAAAAAAAAACATATTACACACATACAAGATTCACATCAACGAATTATTAACCCATTATAAAGAAATTGTATAACAGGACTTAAAATATTATGAAATCATTTTACTTTATTTTGTTCGTTAAATATAAGCACAATAACTTGTTATTGATATCAAAAATAATTAAATTCGAAATTTCTATAATAATGACATTCTTTCTATAACATGAATATTTTATATTATTATAATCATCCAATCCATTGAATAAATTAAAACAACAACGCCTCAATTTTTCAAGAAAGTTCAAATATTTCAAGGCGAATTATGTAATTATTTTAGGTAATATTTAATTTATTTGATATAAATTGGGTTTAAATGTACAGGTTTATTAAAATAAAAATTTGATTATTTTTATGCTTGTTAGAATTCACAAGTTTACATTTGAAAGAGCACGAGCGACGCTTTTTTTAGTTCAGTAAGAAAATTATTCTCAGAACTCCTATACCTGGGCACTGGGAATAAATGGCCGGTTTATCTGCAAAGTGATCTTAATTGTGTTACTCCAGATTATTTTTAACCTTTCTTTTTGTACTCTCTAGAAACATGCTCCTAAGCCAACAATAAATTTGAAAAACCCATTAAAGCGACGAGTGTGAAATAAATTACAATATTCATACGTATATAATTTTTTGCTACGTTGCCGGCGAATCCATTTATTTTACGTTTTCCCCATTAGTATGAAATTCATTCTTATGGGAATATTATTTTTCTGTGCGGAGTAAAAAGTGAACGGTCTCTTTCTGTGTCGTCATCGGTTTCACTCTTTGTTGATTTTTTTTCCCTCGAATATTGCTTGAGTACATAAAATACACGAACACAAACGAATTCAGAAACCGATTTTGTAAATCACGATAACCACCCTTTTAAGATACTGTATTTTTAAGATATTATATACTATATTTGCTAAGATATGAAATTATATATTTTTTTCATTAAATATATATTTACTTTCAATCAAAACAATAACAATTATGAAACGAAATAGTACGTGTTTGTATGATTTATAAGTTTTTAATTCATTTCTCAGGTGAGCTTTTTATATCTAACAAATTCCATCGTACTCGAGCATGTATTGCCAGAGATAACAAAGTGAAGCCGTTTGCAACATCCCTCACTTTTTCTTTCATTAAACTTGCTCTTCTCTAAAATTATTCTTGAGTGCTTTTAGTGATTTCTTGCGTTGATTTTTGTTACTATATTAATGTGAATATATCACAGTATTCTTTTTATGCATTTTAATATTTTGGGTAAACATAGAAATAACGTAAACAAAGCAATACAGTTGAAGCATGACTTCGTGCGTACGTGAGCTTTCTGAACGATGTTACAATCGAAGTTACTTATATGAAAATAACTAAATTTACATATCTTGCACGCATGTTGTATTATTGCATTGTTTCATTATTTTTAGAAAAAAATATATATTTAATGCTTATATGTGATATTTTTATTCCACTACACGCTCCATTACGGCGATCCGTCAACTTCCGACCGATCCCTTGTTCCACGTCGCCTCGCTAGATAAAGCTCACCTTGCTGGAAGCTGTCCGACTTATCGACGGTGTTCCTACTAACTGTGTCATATTATTTTCCAACGCTATCGCTTATTTCCCGCTAAGTGAATTATTATGTTAGATAAGACTGTTTAATAGTGTATAGTTTTATTATCGGGATCCTGGTTCCCGCGGTTAACGATGTAAGTAATTAAAATTTGGTTTTAATATCTCGTCTTGGCTTCCAGACCTTTGTATCTTTAACGGCTGTGTTGATTGATGAATCGTTCTTGATAATGAAGTAGCTGACTTTAAGACACAAAAACGTATTGAATATTCTATAGTACTTAAAAATAAATTAACATTGTAAACAAAATATCTCACATCCATATTTCAAATATTTATATTACGGTGTTTTTTTTATGGAAGCAATTTAAAAGTTTACTTTTTAACTTTTTACTATAATTTCACTGACAACTATGTTAAATATTTTGTCAGAATACTTTATGAAATTTTAGCGTACAATAATACAAAGCACCTTCTATTTAAAAAAGATAAACAAGCTAAACCTTTTCATTATTATTTAACATTTTTTCTTCAGTATTTTTTTGTAATTCGATAAAATCAATTATAATATTATATAATATATGCCACAGTTGATTGCAAACGTGTGTATTATACAACGTTATGGAAACTGGTGATGATTTATTGAAGCATATTTTACTAAAACAATTATAAAAATGACACATACAAATTACTATGGAGCTCCAGGCATGGTTTGAGACGTTCTACCGAGACAACCTCGTCTAGTGTTCTATTTAAGCACTCACCGTTTATTCTGGTGAGTGTGTGCGTGTACTTGGAGCTTATTATACAACCTGCATGCATGTTTTTATTTGACACTTTTTTCACAAAACAGTGTCCCCTGATATGTCCTCTGGCGCTCTTACCGAACAACCCCTAGAAGAAAGTAAAAGTAATCTGAGTGGAGTGGCCGGGGAAGCCTTGCGCCAGATAAGGCCTCCAGCGCGCCGCCCTGGAACGGCGCGGCAGAACACTTGCAAGATAAAAACTTTTAAAATTTAATAGCGACTACTTTTAAAACACTGAAAAAATTTAACGGAAATTCGATCTTTCGGTTTTTACAAGTTTTGCAAGTAAAAACTAATAAACTTACATTGAACATCTTTACGTAGTAGTTTAATAGATGATAGGTTAGAACGGTTTTTGGATTTTATATATCAGCATATATAAAGTAAACAAAGTTCTTGGTTTGTTTTGAATCGTAACTTTGACAAATATAAATATGTTTTTTGAAACACGTTTATTTAATCTTACTGTATTATTTGCTCTTTTTAAGGCAGAAATTAATTCAAAATATAGTTAATAGGGAGGGAAGCTAAAAATATTTTCAAATTCACATAATACAACGGAGTTTCAAGGTGGATGTAGCGTATTAAGTATATTTGTATGAAATTATCTATCTCTTAATTAAAGTATCAAATTTGCACTTAGAAACACTATCCTAGCCGTTAGAAATCACATTTTCAAACAAATTAGGCACCAGCTCCACGTTGCTGCATCCCTTGCATGCTCCAACCCCTGTAAAGCTACCCCTTCACTCACCCTCCGTGATGGATTGCCAGCAGCCTTATGATCCGAAGTTCCCTCACAAAAACTGCTATTTACCTTCTAAGCCCCAAACTTCAGCTCGATACAACAGACGCCCGTGTAAAGCAAAAGTAAACGTAACATCGTCAGATCATTGGCTTCTCTTCATACTTCGTATTGATTTTACTACCATTTATTGTACAAAATCATTATTGAACAAAAATACTTATTATATTTTATGCTATCATACAGATAATATAATATTGGGTAATTTTTGAAATAATGAGTTTATCAATTATTATAAATCAAGTTTTATTTACAAATATTTTAAAGCTATATATATATACAAAGCAGAGTTTTATTTATTTTTGTAGTTGATAGCGTGTTTAAGTGTAATATAAATAATGTTATGCATTTTTTTTAAAACCGGATAAATTTGTTGAAAATCAACTCGCTATTTATTTAAAAAAATATATCCAATAGCAAAAAAACATATTGCCTATTCTATCGTTTGAGATTTAGTTTCTGTTTTTTGACAGCCTTATTTTCCCTCCGATATCAATTGGGAGTGCTCTGAAAACTTCTACGCCGGAGCCGCACGATCCGAAGGAGTTTCCCGTAGATATAAAATTTCGTGTCTCTCTCCCCCTCCCGCCCCCCGAGACGAGCAAAACTGGGCATAATACATCATCAGCCCTCACAAATTACATTACCACTTGGAATTTGGCCGGATCTAGACAAAGCGATCGCGCCGCTCTGTGAAGTGACTCCCGGAGCCCCGCAGTATGTGCGAAATAAGAATATAACTCGGTTCATGAACATTAGGTGTGCTTTTTTTAATATTATAAAATAATCAGCATGTATTAAAGTTTGTTTGCAGACATTAGATTATAAATGAATAATTATATTACATTATTTGATAATTTACCTAATACATAAATATATGTACATTCTCAATTAGTGCAACATGAATCTCAATATATGGGTATGAAAATATTTATTTTAAAATTAAAATATCTGATAGTATCATAATAATTTTGAAATGTATTTAACCTGTTAATACTCTCTAAATATAAATAGTTGATCAGTGCATTTAAAATTACCAAATTACTTGATAGGACTAGACAAAAATGGAATTACTTGTTTTTTTTAATTTATGTATTTGATTTTGATATTTACCGCTTTCGTACGTAGAGTTTATACATAGATTTTTTAAGCTTAAAAATAATATTAGTAACTGTGGGTAGGTATCCATCCACACACAAACGACATCTTATTACTGCAAGCCCAGGAGTAAACACTACTGCAGCGCTCCCGGCTAAAGCGTCCCTCGACTTTAATCAAGATCCTACAAAATGTACGGCTAAATGATGCCATCAAACTCAAGCCGGGAATAACTATTTAATCTTCTTCCACGCGCACTATGACGGCACTAGTGCTCTCCCACAGTGACAGGCGAGCATCCCATCGCCTGTCGGGAGACCGTCTCAGACGGGTAGCGTACGCGCCTATCTCCAGGCACCCCCGAACCACGTGTTATTGCCCCATCTATTTCAATTCTGACATTATTATGAAGCCAGCGCCGCGGTACTAATCAAATTAGATCCCCGGTAGGTTCATATGAAACCGGTAGGTAAAACAATTTAAGCAGTTAATTCGGTGCGCCCCATCGGCTCCTGGGCTGCGGATAATAGTCTCTTATCTGGACGCGCTGTACCTGCTTTGTGACTGGCGTGTTAATAAAATTACCCTAGCTACATTGATAGCGACACTTGCCCCTATTACCCCATTAATAATTTGTCTACACTAAAACAATTAGGGAGAAGCACTATGCATTGTCAGACTTCATTTTCCTTTTCCGGTTCCATAAAGACGCTCGTGAAAATCTATTTATACACTAATTCAATCAATTCTCAAACATACTCGGACGGGAAAATTTTGTGGAGCATCATCTACAACGAAATATTGAACTTTGTTATTGTGAGTATTTTCTCAAATAATAGTAACCGTTTTATTTTATAAAACATGTATACAGTTATTTTAAATATCTCTCTAGTTGTATAATACATTGGTAAAACCATTCTGCAATGCGTAATTCGATAACTGCAGTACGGGCAGGGCGTTGTACACGACGCGGTCGCAAATGTTAATAACGGCCTACAAGAATATGGCCGTCGACCGCCATTTTGTCGTGCCCGCTGCGCACTTCGCGGCAATCTTTCCTCGTTGCAGTTATGCTAAATTTATGACCAGCTGTTGAATTTGTATATTATTTATTACACCTATAACACCGTACTTGATTAAAACGAGAACCGAAAATATAAATTAATACTGTAATCGGACAGCTTTAATATTTCACTTTGTTTTTAGTACTGAAATATTTTTTTTTATACCATATTTTCTTTCTTCAAATGTGAATTGTATTTTATAAAAATATTTGTGTTCTTTGCCGGTAAATATTATTTATAAAATTATTTAGCCTTCGTTTTGTTTAAACCTCTGTACCCGAAACAAAGTATAAAATCCAGTGTCTCCTCACATTTGTTACACCGAATATCATAAACACAGCGATCGCATAATTTACAAATTAATATTCCAAACTGCTAGCGCAACTAGCAAACTTTCAGCTCAGATCGCTATCTCAAAATTACCAACCAAAGCATTCTCATAGCAACTGCACGGCCAAGTCTGAAGTCAAACAGTCATTGCAAGTGACATTCCTGTCCCATGCCAAGATAACCTCTCGCAAACTGTCCCACCACGTGGTCAAGTAAACAAGCAACCCTCGCAGCCCCGTTGACTTCAGTTGACTCCAGCGCACACATCGTTAGGGTAGATCTTGGGAACTTGGGGTTGTAACATCGATATTAGGCGATTCGGAGCTTCTTGAGGGTACGAAATTACGGACTACCTGTCACCCTACACCTTGATGAGATAAGACATCTTAATTGGAAATTTATGATACTATTTATACATATATAAAGCGATGTTATATTTATCACCAAGAAATTTGCCTTCGATAAACAGCTATGGATAATTAATTATAATTACATATCTGTATTTTATCATATACTAGTAAAAAAGAAAATAAACTCATGCCTTATATCCATTTTTTAGAATTTCAATGCACGTGAAAGGTGTTTTCAATTATTATTTATTTTTATTAAAAATTACAGAAAAATTAGTTGTATTTATTTTTAATTTCTCAATCTTATGGGTAGCACAAGTACTTCACTTGGTAATTACTTTATAAAATAAAATAAAAGTATTTTTTAAAACAAATTTCTTATTTTTTCGTGCTTCTCTTGTTTATATTTTTCAGTTGTTGTGCGCAATTGAGCTTCAAGTAAAGGTCACCATAAAACTGCCTTTAATTAAACAGAAATACTCCGGAAAGTGGCATTACACAAAATGTGTTTATTTAGCATCAGGCCGAAGTCTCCCCTATCAGGAGATGTTCCAAGCCGGGAAGCAAACTGAAGGCCCATACTTGTAATTGCAGCCAATCAACTCCCCCGTCTCCAACCCTGAAAGTAAAGCCTTATAAACGAACCCATTTTGTTTTACTTGTAATCACAATCTATACCGGTGAATCTTTGCCTGCTAGCTAGAACTCAACGTTAATAAATCAACCTGCTCTTTAGTACCCCTCGGAAGAACATATATCTACGAAAACAATATTTTTTAAGCATTAACGAGGTTTCTTTACATTATCATCAGCAATATACACATCAGTATCTAGAATAACCTCTTCATTCGGTCCCATAGCAAATGACAATTTCTTTTTTAGATATTTTTTTAAAGATGAAAATATTGGCTTTGGCATATATTAAAAAAAACTTGTTAGCTATATTGCTTAATCAAAACATTACTTACCAAAAAAAAATTGTATTGTCATTTTCTTTTAAAATATTAAATGAAATAACGGATTTTTGACTAACAATGAATATTTCTGAATATTGACTGACTTTTCTTAATCTTTTTTGGGCTATTCCATTTAGTTGAAAAAAAGTAATGATTTGCTTTCCTTTATTGCCTAAGTATCTATCCCCGCCAAGATGTGAACTCATAGTAATTCAATAGACTCGATTCTTAGTATTTTAATTTTTCTCGCATATTATTTGTAGCTTATTTAATAAAACAAAGTAAGCGGTGCGTGTGCAGTCACAACCTATCGCTCTGATTTCCTCGGATCTGTAACAATCCGGAATGAAACTTCACCCCTGGGACCCGAGCCGTAGGGCCTATTCTCCCCTAAACCTAACAACCCCGCACTCAATAATGTTTGCACACCCTAAGGGTTCGATACTATTTTAACTCTATGTTATCGTAAATTACCAAGTAAAACTTTGGCTTTGCGGGGCGATAATTTCAAATAAAGTCACACATCAACGGAAAATGCTCTCTTTACCTTCCTACAGCGGAGTTAAGGACTGCCGATGTGGTTTTCCTCTTAATAAATATATTGTTCCGGTCTCTCGATATTGCCGAGTCAGTACTACGCAGTAACGTAGCAAAATCGTCAAAAGGCGGTAGATTAAATTAAAGATTATATTAAATTGTAGACTTAAAAATTTAAGAAAGATATTTTATTTTATATCAAGGAAACAAATTTAAATATATTTGAAGTAACAGTTTATTGTAGCTTAAACATATTATTTTATATGCTAAATATAAATCAATTTTACCCCTTGTTAAACCATCAGATAAGAGTATTTTTTATTATTAGTTTTATTGGTACACTAATGCAAATTTATTTTTATGGGAAGAATAACAAGGGTCAAAGTTTAGACGTTTTCCCCGTATAAAAGTTGACGTTTTTATTCCCCGGCTATAGTCTCGAAACATTTTTCCTTCCATTAGCGTTTGAAGGCTCTACTTCCAACCCCCGAGTCATGCAAGCATTCATACCTCTACAGGAACTCGAAAATGTTATTTGATTTAATTGCCAGTACTTTGCTTAAGTATAAATATGTATTTCACGATTTGTGCATATAATACCGAAGCTCTAAACACAACCCGACACACAGGCTGCTTTAATTAATGAAATACATCTGTTGCGAATCAATAACATTTGGAAAAGAATTTTCATAAAAAATATATTTTACCTTAGTTCTATTTGAGTTTTTGATCAAAAAAATATTTTTATTACTTACATTTCTCGTTTCGATCCAGCCCGGCAATCCCAAAAGAGAATGAGGGTTTCTGATTGCCGCTTAGCCTTCAGCGATTTTGCATAAATTTCCAAGTATGAACTCAATTATGTACACTCGGCATTGGGTTGAATTTCCAATAACTCCGGCCCGGACGGAGCCATCGGTTGACCGTCCGAAAAACTTATCACCCGCACGTACCTTTGCGGAGGAACTTTCTCAATATGTTTCCAAAGTGCCCGGCGGACATTGTTTATCTTGCTGATAATGAAAATCAAAAGGTAAATACATACCTATATTTGACTTTGACGATCACTTTGAAAAGGCAACAATAAATAAATAAATGTAAGGGTAGTTAAATTAAACACGAACTGAGTTTCAATGAGTTTAATGAAATATGTAGACAACTGTACTTTCATTGATACTCCTAAAGCACAGCTGTTGTCTTATAAACAATATGATACATTTTATTTTTATCGGAAGGTCGCGTATTGGATAATACTTTGAGTAATATTTTATTAATATCAAAATTATTTTATTATTTATATTATGATAATTGGATATATTTAAAAGGTATTAAAATGTTCTGACTTCTTTATTTCTTTTTATAATTTATTTTTACTTCTGGTGATACCATGATCATTATGAATTATTAATGCATATAACTTGAATTGTATCAAGCATTTCGACACATCAGACAAATTTATTTTAGAGCATATTTAAAATCTATTAAAAACTGTCGAATACGTTTGATACGAATAAAAAAGCTCACATTGAATATGTATATGATTTGATATGCTATAACACAAAACACCCCATTCAATACTGGGAGATCATGTGGAACAATTGCCTCGTGCGGGGAGATGTATTTCCGAATGCCGCGGTGGCATGTGTATTATTAATCGTTGTCTGTAATATATTCAAGCAGTTGACATTCGAGCTGAGGAATTAGCATTAATTTCTACATGGCGGGCTCCTCGAGTGCAGCGGCGCTTCGTGATAAGGCGGCTGTAGCGTGCGCCCCTGGCCAGGGCGGCCCGCCCCTCGCACCCTCGCACCTCGCACCCTCTCACCTGCTCCGCCTCGCCAGGAAATCGCCTGCCTAATGGATGTTTTCTTGAAACGGAAACACCAAAATTGCAGTTCTTTAAAGTCGCAAAACTGTTTCATACCGAAACGTCTCAACCACGCAATTATAAACAAACGCGTTACATTTTCTTTGACGACTTATTCAAAGCACACATCATTATTATATTTTTGAATATATCAAAATATTAAATGTAAAATACTTTTTGGGTTAAATTTTATTACGTTGGATAAAATTTCAGAAAAACGGGTGTATCAATATCAAATATAACCAAATATACGAATAAATATATATGTAATAAAATGTTTATAAATAAATTGTAACCAGAATGACATAACTTTTTTTTGCATTTTATGTCAAAACGGTGAGAGTTGTTTGCTGTAAAAAAAAATTATCCCAAAGTGCGGCATTGATAGCTGCCCGCGCCGGCGCCCGCAGCATCAATATCCATTCCTGGCGGAAGGGGCCGACACTTCGGCTAATGAAAGAATCTCCCGCAGTCCGCCTATTTCTTTTGAATATTAGATACCGCAGTCGATATTCCCGGGCGCTTCGTGATTTCTTCATTTAGCTTCCGATTCCCTCACCTGTGGAGGCTCCTCCCCGCGCCTAATCCGGTTTGATGGCTCTCCTGAGCGCGATAAGCCCCGCGCCCCCGCGCCGCGCCCCGCCCGCTCCGACGTCTGGAGTTTTAGGGCTCCATAAAGAAGACTCCGAAGACGCGAGACTACGCACTAATCTACGACTGCGCTCTTGTCAGTGCGAATCGTAACATTTTACTACTGTTTTGAAATTATAATTAAAAAGCAAAAGTTCGCCAAATGACTGCTGCGAAATGCGCCAGTTCGGAATCAACGCACCTCACTCCGGAATAATTTTCGCATTCTCGCTTTAATCAAGCATATAAATCTAAATATAATACCTTAAAATTGATTATTTTTCATAAACTTTTACGGTTTCTCTCTGGCTAATTTTTCCGAGCCGAGTCTCGCGTTTTACCTTCTCTCGGCGTTATTAAAATCCGGCATTAAGACAAAAAAAAAAAAAACGCTGGCGATTAGTTCCGCACGCGTGGCTTCAATGAATCAAAAAACTTCTCCAACAATCTAAATTCGATTAATGAAGCTCGTATTTCTGATTGCGGTATCGTTATTGCGTTTCTTTTCCGAAACTACGATGGGCTGTTACGCACTTTTTCCGCGATCTCCCCTAACAGTCCGATACAATCAAGAAAGTACGGAATACGCGTCCGCACAAAAACCGGCACAATTTAATAAGAGCGGAAGATCCGCGTTAGCGTACAAAAAGTCACCGTTTTAAGAATATACTTCTCCGCGCTCTCTCTCTTCAATATCCACTGCGCAGTTTTTTCCAATCTCCAAAAGTTTTAACTCGTATAATTTTAAAACAGCAGGAGAGCAAATTTGATTTTAGCGCTGACGTCATCTCTCTGGGTTTCCCATTCAAAGACGGGGCTGGCGGTCGACTGCTTTCCGCCTCACTCTCTCCGAACCAAAGCCACATTTTCAGACTAAAATGATAGTTTACGCTCATTTCTTTTTTTAGAAAACAATTAAGTTAATATTCTAGAAACGGAATCCACGTTTGAGATCATTTATATTCTTTTAAATTCAATAAAAATAATGGAAGTGTTGTATTGTATAATATCACGCTTCAGTGGATTTTGAAACGTTTTATTTTAATTAAGCAACATAAAATATTCTCTATTGATTTGGAACTTTAGATAACTTGGTGGTAAGTTATACTGATTGTACACATTAACAGCTATAACACAAATTGAACATTTAAAAGTCGATTTCGCGACATTCGTTTCTCACGATTTTCCACCTCGGTAACCAAACATAGTTTTTTGGAAACATAATAAAGTTTCACCATCAATCATTTTATGCCAAGGCCCATTTTATCATGAAGCCAATCACTTTATGTGATATTTTACCTTGTAATACCTTCTTTGACACTTTTCCCACTCCGCCATACATTGACGTCATTGTTAAAGAAAAGTCCTTAATGATTTTCACCGTCCCTAGCAAAATTATTTACACTTTTATGTCCCGAAGATATTACTAGGTCAGTATTATATTAAACTTTCTAAGAGAAAAAAATATGGTCATTGGATATTTAATTTTTCTAAATCAATACATTTTTATTAAACTCAATAAGGCCAATTTATATGGAATTGTAAATATTACTTTTACTTAAAACTAATTTATCAATAAAATAGACTATCGTTACATTAAGAATTCTATTAAAATTGTTGATTTATTCAAAAGAGAACGACTCGCTTATTTTATTTTGCAAGTTTCTTTTTTACCATCTGAGATGTTTTATCTTTTCCTAGTTCAATTTTTCACGATGCCGTCAATCCTCTAGCGAACAAACGCAGAGGCCCAAAGTTAAATTAGTGTCCTTGTAACACTTTTCCTTGGGACTAAAGCGATTTTCCAAAGCAAACACCAACTATTCGCATCGTTTCAAGGGGGACTCTCAAGACTTTTTCTTAGATAACAACTCAGATATATTTTTACACCTTAAAATACATAATAATTTATTCATCCTTTTTTTAATTTTGAAATAAAAAAAAATAAAAAATGTGAATATTTCTTTGCCCTACAACGCAAGCTAGAAATATTTTTTCCTCATTTTCGCGTCGTTGTTAGCCCCGAAGTGGGGCCGCATTTACGTGCTCTGTGGAGGGTAGGAACCCCTGTCTCCCCCACGGTCGCACCTTAGCGGACCAGACCGCTGGCTTGCTGGCACACATATTTATTATTTTAATTGGAAACTGAAGTGGACGCCTCGGGACCATCCCATATCGGCGCGATTATTGGATCCGCCTGCGGAATGAATTCGTTATGAAAACCACATTTTTTTGTTCAATCGAGCTGGGAGATTCCTTTAAAGTGACTTTAGAATATAAATATAGTGTTTACGTGGTAAAAAACCGGAATATCGCTTTGAAAACAATAATTTACAAAACCTACAAAATTTTTAGATAAAAATAACCCTTGAGTTGTGTGAGCACTTATACAATAATATAAATAAAAAAATATTTAATTTTTATTTTAAAATAAAAAAAAATAGGAAAGCATTCTCTCGTGACTTTCTTTTCCACGCAGCCGTTAAAAACTCTCACCGAAATAGCAGTAGCATGTTACGTGCAAATTGCATTGTTTTATTCCTCCATCTTGGTTTTCGCACGTGTCTGCACTACCAAGTCGCGGGGCAGGGGGGGAGGGCGCCCCCATCTCAACTATTTATTTAAGTTTCCATTCTTGAAGCTGCAGATTTGCCCAACACATGTCCTTTATTGTTTTGCAGCGATACAATCGCGCCTGAGCCGAGCGAGATGTGTCGGATGCGATGTTACGCTTATCGATTCGTTATAAAAAGCTGCAATCGAAGCAGTGCACTGCGGAATTTTCAATCAGAGTTAATAATACGAAATCGATGCTATAGTTTATTTGTACTGAGTTCAATATATAGAAATTCTTTCGTTTTCTGTTCAATAACGCGTTTAATTAATTTAAAAATTTGTTGACAATTTGGTAGATAACTTAGAACCAACTAATATTGAACTATTCAATAAGTAAGACACATGATTTAATTAGAAAATTTATTTACAGTTATTAATTTTGAATTTTTCACCTAAGTGTTTCATATGTCACAGGTACCGTGTTTAAGATTTCACTTATATTTAAAGGAGTTTTAATTATATACAATCATAAAATAAAATAATCAATGTTTATGCTTGTATTTGTTAAAAATATAATAAAATATGTTGCAACAGCAATACGAGTAGAGATGCAATACAAATAATCTTTTCAATATAACAGTATCCCAAATTATAGAAAAATTATATGTGAATATAATTATTTAGTGTCTACTCCAGCTCCTTTTCCAATCTAGATATATCTACACAGGTTTTTTGGGTTGCAAAAATCAACAGTCTACCGGTTATAAATTAGTATAAGGTCTCTAGATAAGAAGAGAGTTTGCTAGACATACCTCTATATAAAATATAGTTGGTTGTGTTATACCACATCGCCATATTTCAAAGATCATTAATATTTAACAGGTCTTCGTAAAACGTGTACTCTCTCGCATCCAGTACCAATTTTCAATATTTAAGTACATTTGCATATCGAGTCTCGGTATATACGAGTACCACGGAAGCCAGTCACTTTTCGATAGCTCCTCGCCCCTATTGGCACAGAGAGACTCTAGTGAAAGGTTTGAGCTTCGACCGTCCCATTAAACGGAAAATGAAAACAGACAAAGCTTATTAATGTCGCTAGAAGGGTGGCGGGAGGCTGTTGATACCTTCCCCCGCCATTCTTTACACCCCCAATTGCCAGGGGTTCATACCCTTCAACAACAATGCAGATCCTTTCTTATTTTTTTATAAAAAAAATCATTCAACATGTACGATATTTACGATAATAATGTAGATTATAAAGAATATTTAGATTGAAAAAATATTATTAGACAAAAATTTATGATCGTTAAATAGTATAAAAATAATGTTACGTTGTTGTTGAATTGTTTTTAAACTATTTATTTAAACAGGATTCTTTGATAACTTAATAATAAGCATAGCATGTCATTAAACAAAAAAGCTTTGGGTCATATTTAATTTGGGTTTTTTTTATCTGAGTGGTTACTTTTTATGCTAAAATTGTACGACAAATCTAGAAATCAAGCTAAAATTTCAAATGCTCAAAAAAATTATTTTAAACATTACTAATTAAAAATAATTCCTTAATTTTATTCTCGATTATCTGATCTTATAATAATTCCACGAAAATTTATTTTATAGTGAAGATCATAAAAGAAAAAAACCAGGCTGAGTAATAGATGGTGTGGGCACGGCATAGTTTGCCAACACCTGGCGCCCGGGTGCTCTCAGAGGTGTTCGCCAATATTTGAAAAGGAACCTTTGTGGACGGGCAGGCTTAGAAATTAGTGCGGTTTGGTATTTATTGCATTATACCTGCAAGGGTTAGACTCCGCTCTGGTGAGAATAACCTTAGTTTTGCCGCTCGTTATTTTCAGTAGTTTTTGCATTAATTTTGGGGCTGAGTTAATGAAACATCGTATTTTATTATTGCGTTATTAAATTCTGTATGCACAGGTCAAAACAGTAAATTCTAGCTTTGTAACGGTATGCTTACAATCTCTTTACAATCAGTTTCAATTCAATCTTGATTCCGGTCTACATTTTTATTATTTGTCGTTTGATTCGTTATTCAATGAATTCATTGTACCCTAAGCATTCGAGAAAACTAACATTGCCTTTTTTGTAAGTTTTGTGAAAAATTACATTGAAATTGTTGAAGCATTTTAAATGTTTATTATTTTTAAAAATTCAATGCGACATAAATATTTTTTACTGGTCATTTAATATTTATATACTCATTCAAATATTTTTTTGAAATCATCAGTGAATATTTATTACGTCAAAACGTGAATCGATATTTTCGTTTGATATTTTTGACGATATAAATTAACTAATTGCTGTAACAATACCACTGTTGCATTAATAACAAACAACAGATAAATAACTGTACAAACTAATACCTAGCGTTTCTCGTAATGTGACATTGGATCAACATCTAAGTAAGACAAAGACTCTTTTAGATGTGCTGACTTATCTAAAAAATCAAACTTTTGATTACAAGGCTACATCGATATCAATTCTTAAGTCTGACAGCAAAAATTTTGCAGGTAGGAAAATTATCAAATGAATCTTATCTCGGTTTAACTGTTGAGAGTTATAATAGGTATTAACATAACTGAGCATGGGCGGTTTAGCCATGTGAATAGAGCGCTGTGTTCCACTTACATTTTAGTCCTTCTAATTATTGTTGTACCTTTGCTCCCGTTCCTCCAATTTAAGTCTAATATAAAACTTCGGTCGGTCAGAGTCCCTCGGCGTTCCGTTTATGTTTATAAATGGATGCTACAAAAACAGTTAGGCTTTCGCGGGCGTCCCGCGCGCCGGAATCCTCCGCTGAAAAGAAATGCTTCAGGCCTTCGTGATTTCAGGTTCGTGTAAAATAAACGAGCGCCGCAAGGAAAAGAAAATAATAAATGTATTACACTCGCGGATTTTGCCTCGTGTTGGATTTATAATATTTGAATTCACCTTTTGAATGATTTAGTATGTTTGAGATGAGATTAAGAAATTATGTTTTTATGAGGCTTCTCCGCGTTTAGAAATTATTTTTAAAAAACACGCAATGCTTTTTTTTGTACATCAAATGGGCGCATTGAATAAATCAAATCTGATAAGAAAAGTTTAGACTTTTCATTTTTCTTTGATTTTCTTTTAAGTCAGTTTTTTGATAGCATTTTTCAACAGCATTATATGTCATAGTACAAAATTTAATATAACTTATATTACTTAATGGCACATATATTTAACAATTTTCGGTAACTTTAGGAATCGTGGTAAGTTTATATGGAGCCTGGCTCATCCATTACTTCGCAAAGGTCTCCAATTAAGGCCGCTCCGAACCTCCACCCCGGTACAACGCCGCCAACGCTACCCTTAAAAATGACTTCCCTTGCAGGGAAATTAATTTTTAGCGGGAGCAGTTCGTATGCGCCGAGAACAGAAGGCTTCGCAGTCAAAGGGGCTCGGGGGTGGAACTCTGGCAGGGTTAATCCAGGCTTTTTACCTCCCCCCAGCTTAAACCCGCGCTATTTTTACGGTATTTAGTTTTTGTACTGTGTAGTAATAATTATTACTGGGTAAACGACCCCGCTATAACCTAATATTTTAATTCTGTTATTACATAATATTATTAATTATTAGGATCAGATTGAACTTTGACATTGTATATGGTTCGTTGGAAACTATTAATTTCAGAACTACGCACGGAAACTCCTTGTTAACCTCATTGAACCTACTTATTGTTCGGCAAGTAGTTGTTTACTAATACTTTACGTGGAGCATTCCCATTTAAATATAATATTAACAGTTTCTTAATAACATTTGCTGCATACCCTTAAATTGTATATTTAAGGGTATATAAAATAATCAAACATAAATAACTAATTTTACGTGAAGGGTAAAATCCAGATTTAATTTTTAATAGATTATAAAATGCATAAAAACCATTTATTTACGTCCGAGCCGAAAACCTAAAATATTAAATCTGCATTTTCATTTACAATTGTTCATAATTTCCAAATCGTTGAATTTAATATTTCAAATTTTACAAACACACAAGACACGCTGTATATAAGTTAGTAGTATTTTCATTTACGAAACACAGCCAAAGTTTGTATTAATTTGAAGTAATATATTCATAAATATTTATGAAAAGTTGACAGAGTATCACGGGTGGAAGAATTTTCTTTGTCAAAATTCTTATGCCCTATAAAGGGATTCGTAAGAGGGTAAACTGTCAATTTAAAGCCAAGGTGATCGTTGTAAACCGTGTCCAAACAATGCCATAGTGTAATGCCGCCCCTAACTGGGGACTCCCTTTCACAACGCAAGTCTTTTGGCGTCCTGGGGAGACAACTCTTCCGGATTAGAGCTGGACGGACGGCCTAGTAGAATTTCAATTATAATGGTTGCCCTGACCGACGCCCATGCTTAGTCGCAGAGCCATAGGGCGCAAGTGGACTGGTGTGCTTATTTAATTTAGTGCGCCCTGCCACATTTGATATTCACAAGAGTGTAAATACACATTTTTCAACCGGACCGCCGCATTATTCAAATGTTTTAAATTGCGTTATCGCGCCCGAAACAATTAAATTATTATTGTTTAATATTAACATTATTTAGTTTTAACAAAGCTGCCTCTCTCTGCTGGTTTGTTTTGGTATTTTTTAATTTACAAAACCCACAGTGTAAAATGAGGTATTTAATAACATGCATAAACGCATATACTTTCATGTGTTTTTTTTTTTTATTAGTAATAAAGTTGCTTTTAAAATCCACACGAAAGCTTAGTTCAAACATGTGATTCTACTTTACAAAGTATAATTTCACTAATGAAACACATTATATAAACTACCAAACTATAAAATTTTAAAGACTTAATGGATATGGTTTCAGCATATATATGTATGTATATCAAAACTGTATTGATTACATATTTTTTTATCGTTTTATTTTCCATTTACTAAATAACTTTTATTTAATTAATTATTTGTATATTTATTTTTACTTTTACTTCAAAAAATTCAGACGTTTTATACTTCTTTATTTTAAGTAAAAATGCTTAGAAATATCTCGCCTAATTGCACAAGGAGAAGTTTTCGGTACTCACTGCTCAAAATTACATTCCAGCTAAAATTCTCAAAAAATCTAAATCGTTTAAGCAATGTACACACAGACAAATCTTTCCGAGCCAAAAAGCAGGGGTTCAACTATCATCCCATCCCCTGGACTCTCCGCTCATTAGACACGTCCGTCAAATAACGTCCAATCGGTTCTGGTGTGAGAAAATGGCGGCGGGCAAGGGGTCGGGGCGGCTTGTCACCCGCCGTAATCCGCACATAAATAACAGCACATTTGTTGTACTACTACACCCGCACCTTGTATCGCACCTGGGGGTGCAGCACGGTTCGAATCTGCAAAGGGATGAAAAGCAGGACCTATCATATATAATGCTTTGAATTCAATAGACACAATCAACGAATTGAGAGCTGATATATTCATTCAACCCCACGGGGAAAATTTAATTTACAACAGCCGGATGTATTTCAATTACTAATCTAAAATATTTTTACACATTAAAAAAATTATGACTATCATTTAAGCTAAACATTTTACTATTGCAAGACTAATAGCTACTTCAAAGTGAAAATGAAGTAATTTTTTTTTGCTCCCTTTTTTTGCTTTCATAAAAATGATGCATTACTATTGGGGTATGTTTTTTCAGTCACTCCTATCCAACAATCCAGATGTATCTTTAGAAGTTTTAAGCGATGTGCAGCAAAGCATGTAGCGAGTGAAGGCCTCAAATTTCGCAACATCCGGTTAAACAGCATCCCCGCTGGAGGCCAGATCCCTTCGCGTGATAGACGAATGCATCAATCAAGCCAGGCTTTGGGCACAATCGCTAGGGGGAGGGTTATCAAGGGCTACCATCCCTTGCGGAGGTGTGAGGTCAAAGGACCTCGATATCTGCTCACATAGAATCCGGATTCAAAGTTTTTTTTTTTTAATAAAAATACAGTGAAAAAATCTCGTCGATGCTTTCAAAGTAATGACTTGATTCTCATTATTTTGTATTTTAATTAACTTACGCTGCATTATTTTCATTCGAAACCTTTATATTAAATATTTTTAAATTATTTCACATTTCAATATATTAAATAAGATTTTAATGAAAGAGATTTGTAATATATTTTATTTGGTGTGTTTGTTATTTTTGAAAAAAATAATTATAAAAAAAGTTGAACGAATATCGTCTTCAGCTCTTCCATATGAAAAGTCTTCATTTGTATAAAAATATTCTCTCACAAGTATTTGACGGAATTCTTATTACTTTTACTCAACATAAAAATAGATTTTTTAATATAGTAGCCGGTACGTTTTTTTCAATTCCGTAACATGTCGCAGTTAAATGCTAAAATCTATTGTTAAAAATAACAATGCAAAAATCCTAATTGTGCTTAGGACCTCTACCATATTTCGCACACATTTTCACAATAATATATTACACCAGTCTGTATTTGTTCTGCAAAATATGTCATAACTCAAGTCATGCCAAAAGCATCATACATTAATTTTCGCGAAAAAGAAATACAAAAACGTAGAAACAAAAGGACTAGCACACATTTGAAAAAGCTGCAGCGAGGTGATTTTTTTACGTATCTTTATAAAAATCATCGCAAATGAGGAAGGCAAATGAGCTTGCGAGTGAGTCAACATTTTTTTGTCATTGGAAGGGTAAGTATCTCCCCTGATATTGTTATGACGTACAAGGGTGCGGGCGACATTCGCAGTCCATTTTTCAAGAGTTTTTCTTTCGGAACTTTTCCAACTTTTTACACGCTCATATCAGAAAACTCCGGTACAAAAATCGTTCTGACTGAATATCGAGAACATCGCTGTAAAAACTTTTATAATTATTAAAAACTATTCAATAAAACTTAGTGTAGGTAACGTAAGCTTGATCAAAAATTCACACATTGAAGTAAATTATATTTTATTTAGTAATCTCATAAGTTTAATATAAAATATATATATTCTCTGTCATTATTTAAAAACACCTTATAAAAAAAATAATTCATTTACATCTTTATCCTTCCATTGTATTATTTTATTTATTTTTTATATAAAGGAAATTTATTATTTTATACAAGTTTTCGGTCTTACGTGTATATTCAAAATGACAATAATCATAAAGTGCACTTTTTACGCATATAGCGTAAAAAATATGACCAAGGCATATCTACCTTTCACATCTGAATGCATTACGAGCCACTCTGTGCGGAATCCCATAAGATCATATCATTACAAAGAGTAGTGGTGGGGTTCGGGTTTTAGGCCTTCCCTCTTCTCCCCCGACTGAGGACTGGGCGCCCCTACAGCCTCCGCCCCCAGACGCGGACATCCGGTGGCGGCGCGCCGGAAGCGGCGTGCACCGCGAATAGCCCCAAGGTCTCCGGCAGACTTCTTCAACCTTTTGAAGTAGCCAATGTTATTCAAATACGACTTTTTATACAGTCAAAAACTATGTTTTTTTTTAAAACATGGTGAGCTTAAAATAAATTCACGTTCTCTGGTTTCGTTAGTTTTTTTTTATATTCTTAAAATGATTTATTATTGTAACAATCAAATGAGATTTTCAATTCATCTTTATTTTCGTGTCATCACTTAGCTGTATGCCGTCTATTCACATTGATACAATTAAACTAAAGAAAAGTAAATACGGATATACATAGCTTGTACTACATAAACATTACTCTAACAGATTTATCCATCACATGTTAAAATGAACGCATTACGAACAAAACCATTCCCAGTTGTATTGGAGCACATATATTAGAAATTATTAATTATTAATTGATATTGAAAATCACAGGAAGACTATCCGCAATGCGATTATAAAACATGGCATTTTAATTGTATCTGTATTATTTAAAATAAAAATATTTGTCATTTTTCAGATAATAATATTTAAATAAACCTGATGATTTAATATTCTCTGCGCTAGCCCAGTAATTGACCTTTCCTGCAAAAGGGTATGCTGCTGAATACTTATGTGTAGTTAAGCTTTTAGAGAGTGAATCTTGGATATACCTGGAGTACCTGGGTTCAATTCCGTTTACTCTGTTATTAATACTTAAAAATATTTCAACTCAACTTGCCAGTGACCCAAATTACTAAATATTGCTACGTACCATAAATACGTATACATTGTTACAGTTGAGTTCAATATTTTATTTTTTATATTTTATTTTATTATATCACACTTTTATTTAAGAATTATCATAGAAACTATTTAATAATACTGCACTTGCACAAAGCAGAATTGGTCTGCCGTCTGTGATTCACGCGGCTCTCTCCTGCGCCTGACAGGAGTGAGTGGAGGCTATTTTTAGGGGTTGAAGATTCTGGTGTCCTCCTTTCTCCCTCCTACCACTTCCTTTAGCAAATTTCTATCATTACGACTAATGTAAATAACGATCCTTCGTATGTCTCTGTCAACCTCCTGCGGCTAAACACCTGTTATTTTCACAAATCTGTATTTGTCACGTGATTACATTGTCATTTAATAAAAATATTTTTTAAACCTTTCAAGGTGATAATTAATGAATTACAAACTACAAAAAACTCTTTTTTTTAAAATAACATATATTGAATCAATATACCGTGTGACTTAGCTAAATAAAAACAAAATATTTGTCAATGTCCAAGAAATCTAAGGTTTGGGCCGGAGCAGACTATATCTGGACAAACGGATTACGGCGAAAAGTAACATTGATACTGCTATCCACATTTTTTTATCGCAAAGTCAAACACTATATTTCTTCAATAAAAATATCACCAATATTGTTAACATAATATTTTTGTATTTATCTGCGCCTCACGCTGGCCGGTGATTATTTGGATTTCTCGGGCTTAGTCTACAGTAAAACACGGCGAACCATCCTAACTCATGCTTGTAAAAACTCTACATAAACTATACATTTGATGTTGGTTTACTTTGTGTGCTAAAACTAGTATAAAACCGTAAGCTGGGGCATAAATAAACTCGGCTTAGTGGTACAAATTGGCACATGTAGGAGCCCGGGTATCTACCTCGCCGCACAATATTTTTAACACGCCAGATACGCGGGCCAGTATTTTTAACTATTTATTTATCGAATCGATATCCTATCCATACGTGAAGTGCCAACCGCGGAGGTTTAAATTCCCGGTGGACGTATAAACGTTTTTCATGCCCTTACAAAAGTGTTGTTTATAAAACCAGTCGATACACAAAAAGCTCGCGATATTTATTCGAATGCGTGTTTTATTTTTTGCTATGGCTCCGTGGGGAGATGTGTTTTGGAATTTTGGCGATGCCATGTTTCAAAAATTTTATTCAAGGAAATAAATATGAGAGATTTGCCATTCAACCTTCGAATATATTAAAAAAATCAGTATCTATGTTGAATCTAACATAAACAAATAAAATAATTAATACTTTTTTTTCTTCATTTATAGCTAAATATTTTTGCACGATGAAGGAATATTATGACGCCTAAAATAAATAAATATTGAATTTAATTTTTTTTAATTTTAATTGATGTCTCATTGGTTTTTAAGTCCAACAAAGTTTTCAATGTTCGATTTTCAATCATTATAAAAATTCATTGATAAGTAAATTTTTAATTTAATGCACTAATTCTAACAACGACATGACAAATTAAATCACAGTCATTAATCTCCGTTAATAATAAGAGTGTTTGAATAATGATTTAAGAATAATATTTACACTTTACAGACTAAAAACAGGATTTTATAACAAGCTTACAAGTTGATTGTTAAAAAGTGAAGTTCACCTTCAACACGAACGAATGATCTTGAAACATCCGCAGCGGTAATGCTCCTCAAGTTTAAACGCGTCAATCATAAAACGGCAATAAAACATTTGAGAATTCGACGCGTCAAAATTTGATACCGTCGAGTCACGGGGATGGAAAATATACGACGCTTCCGGAACATTCCGGTCGAGTCCATATCTCTGGTGGCACTCCTGGCGGCAATTCACACCGCGGCAGTCTGCGAGTTTATTACTTTCAGAACATACATTCATTATCCCCTCGCGAGCCGACCATAAAATACTTAAAAGCGATTTATACACAGAGCCGTCGATTTCGGTAGTGTGCGGTGCATAAACTCATTAATGCATTGCTTTCCCTAGAATTCACATTTAAAATACTGAAAATTTTATGTACGCTAATTAATATTCACAGTTCTATTGAACAAACAACATTATTTTAAATGTGATTACAATGAAGGGATCACTGAGCTTTTATGCCAGAAAGCAAGGGTTTAAAACTATTGGAAATACAAATACAAATAAAAACCACAGTGTTAATTTCCATGTAGTAGCATTAGTAATCATATATAATGAAGGAATTCACTTGCTATGTATTAAAAAATCATACGATGTTTTAAAAGAAATATGCTAGTGCTCGGGTACGTTTCTCTAAAAGCCTACATAAAATATCGATACATTTGAATTCAAAATCAACAAACGGCCGTTTTCACCAACTGGGTCAGTCAGATGAGCGCGAAATGCGAAAAAGTGGCAAAAGGAAAACCCGGAAAGGCGGAGTGCGGTCGGCGGATGCACGCGCGGGCCGCCGGCCTGGCGGGGATTAAAGGGGATTATGTATGAAATATGGATGATAAAACACAATACGGCCCGTGCCCGCAGGGATCCTCTGCGCAAACACGCCGCCGGCCTCGCCTGCTCCACCGCCTACCGAATATTATACGCGAATATATTAAATGACAACACTGCCCGCCCCAGTGCATAAACTGCATTTCCGTAACTACCCCCTATCTTTATCAATAACCTTCATGTTAAAAAAATATATATACAAAAACACTTACATCCATATATAAATTACATCAGCATAATTTTCTTCTTCTTCTGGTTGGTGACCATTTCACTGTGCATATATTTATGCTAAGCCAGAGCTCATGGTTTTCTTAGGGAAAATAGTGTAGTGGGTTCTCGGTCCTTCTACGAAAAGTCTGCGTATTGCTGCTGCCCAATAGCATTATTATATAATCCTTTCCTTAAAAAACTCTACCATTTAGATCTGATACTAGGAGCCTCCCACCTCGACAAGGTAATTCCAGAGCACATCCTTTGCATACGCTCAGGGTGCAGAATGGCCGCCATGCAAAAGCAACAGAATGGGGAGAACGGGGATAATCACAGCACCTTATTATATTATATTTTAATATATACTTAACGTGACTCCAAAGGCTTCAATCGTGTATTTCGTTTTGAATAGTAGATCCTAATGGGTTAGTGATGTACAGTAGTTAACATAGATATGAATATATATAATAACTTAATAAAAATTAATTTACTACATTGGAATATATTTTTTTAAAGAACACCGAAAGTTAAAATACATCTTTTATTAATAAAATTATGTTGAATTAGATGACTTTGTAATGCAAATCTTACGTGTTAAATCGTATATAAGAAAGAATATTATGATTCTATTTATTTTTTTAATTAGAGAAAAGATATCACAAGTCTTTACTTTAATTATTTATATCGCATATATCTTTATATTACTTTCGTGTTTAAAAAATATTTTATTTATTTCTTTATATTAAAATTATTATTTTTATATGAAAATTAAACCGGCACGTCATCTCGAGTCAGCCTCTCGCGCGATAGGTCCCCCGGGTGTATCGAGCCTCCTGTGAAATAACCTGCACCCAAATACACCGAAAAAAGGCAGCGGCCAGAGTTTCTCTTCCATTATGTCTTGGGGCATGCACCCGGGGTTATCGTCAATCATATTTCACACGCATTTTTTATCAGCCGCCCCAAATTGCGGCGATAAATCAAAATGACATGCATTCGCCGCGGCCCGCCCTCGCCCAGCTCTTGCGCCCGCTGCAGTGATCTTCTTGCTTCTCGCTGCGGTGCAAGTGACACAAGCTGCAATTTGGCCGTGCAGCCCGGAATAAAAATAATTTACGTCCCGGCAATTAATAATGCCGGAGGGTCGCCCTACGTCGGGAGAAACAAATAAATTTGCGCGCGTAAACAACGCGGGGGAAAAACCCCAACCCTTCGTTTGAATGAAATTAACCGTGATTTTTACGAGCGCTTTTTTGCCTTTTTGTTCGCTTATCTCTACCTTTAAAAAATTATGTACATTTTTTTTTTCGTAATGCTACATGAAGCTTTTTTGCATTACAGCAATTTACAAATATTGCAATCGTGTACAGTGAAATGAAGCGCATGATCAAATGTATCTATATCATTTTTAAATATTGATTATATATTCAAATTAAATTTCGGTGAATGCTTAATTCAATTTAGTCTTCTTTTACTCGTATAATGGAATTGACAAATGACATACATCAAAATTACTAAGACAGCAGAAAAACTACATAAAACATATCCAAGGTTCATTTGGTTACATAATAAAGGATTATGGAACACAAAGCTGATGTAAACAGAAGGAGTGCAATCATCAAAATTATTTACTCTCATTGGGTGCATTTCATTGAAAGCATCGCAAGATAAATACAATTAAACCAATATGTTTGTCTAAACTCAATACGATCCTAAACTATTCGATCTAAACACGGATGTGAGCTGGCAGCGAGCGCTCCTGGTCTACGCACACTTAATCCCATCAACATAATATTTCGCTCATGACTGAACGTTTATTGTATATTGGTGAGAGCTTACAAAAAGCAGTTTGTCGGTGGCTCGGTACTATCCGACATTTAATTGAAATCCGCTGCACCGGCCGAGGTGACAATGATATTCGCAGTTCACTCATTTTAGCATACATTTACACTACCGGTACTTACCAAATCCAATAATAAACCCGACGAGTCATTTGACTATTCACTTTATGAAAAGGAATAAATTACATTATCGTGTGGCGATAAATGGAAACCATAAATAAAAACCTATTCAATAGCGGATCATTCACTTTTATTTATGTGAATGCATATCTATTTTCCAAGTTTCATTTTTATTAAAATTATTAATATTCATCACTTTTCAAAATAAATACTGAACTTATCTCAAATTTAGTTAATTTGTGATCAAAACATTTCATACGTGCAGATTTTTAAATAAAGAGATTGATTAGAAACGTGAAATATTTACGCAAACTTTCATTCTAACTGGATATATTACCAGAGTTCACTAAATGAATCCGGAAACCGTAACACTCTCGGCCAACTCTATATTCTTCAACTAAGTAATTCTGGAAAGTAATATATTTTCGCTCTTCGCCCGCTTTTTTTACATTTTCTATTTAAAGCTAATACTTAACGTCCGCTTTATTACACGAGCAAACGTCCAAATGACATCACCTCACACACACGAGCACGGGCGCACCCGCACCAGCGAACACCGACACGTGGGGATCCATCAATCTCCATCAGGTCCAAGGCGCTAGTGGCTAGAGCAACGAGGGTGGAACCACGTGTGATTTCCTCCACGAGCTTCATACAAAAAAACTGAAAAAAAAGCCCGCGGCGCACCTCCCGGGCTAGCCCAGTGATCGGTTTTCATTTGAATCCTGTCAGAAAGAAGGAAGACGTTATACTTTATCCTTCCGAGCCTCGCCCTATCGGTAAATGAGGGCTGCGTTCATCAATCTTTCTTATGTAAATAGTAGTGCAATAAATATTGGTGATTTCATAATATCTCCTGATGCTCTGCAAACACCGGGGTCGTCATTGCCGAGGGTGTAATCCCCGGAATTCTCCTCATTTCTATCATATGTATCAATGCGTTTGGGTGCGGATTATTAATATACTACGATAACACCTACGCAAGCAACATAAAAAGGCTGCAATTTATTATATATATTTGACAAGGCATTATGATTTCAAGTGTTTTTATCGTGGTTATTTTATATTTAAATAATTAAATTCATATTAAGCAATCCCATTACCTGTTATAAACACTGGATCTTAAATCATTTATATGCAAAGACAATACACCATTAGTATTAATACGAATCCCAATAAAGTGAAATTCTCGTATATTGTTACTTTATTCGAATGTATCGGAAAAATTTGTTGTATTATAGATTTGAAATAACTTCATCGCATCAAATATTGCTAGCAAGGTAAAGCTTTACTAGCGTTCACAGTCGGAACTGGATCAGAGCCCACCGGGGATCCGTTCCTGTTGACATCGAGTAGTCAGGTGCTTCTGGATATGACTTTCTATAGTGTCAAATGCCGGTGACAGTGTTATTTTGTTGAAATTACAAATATCATAAACAGCGTAAAATATTCTTGTTACCCAGTTTTTTTTTATTGTATTATTCAAATAATTGTAATATATTCAATATCCAAAATATTCTGGGTGCCTGTGTAAAAAAAATCAATCACCATTATAATCTCGCAATAAAAATGTAAAGCACACATCAAAGCCAGCGCACTATCCACGAGCGATCCAATACATTCCAAAAATCCTCACGCGGAGCGCAGGCCTCCTTTCTGTGAACACTTTGCCCAAATTTAAATAAATTTCAATAGAAAACGGGCGTTACATACTAAATATGGCTTTTTCCACACAGGGCTGTGCTTCCCCCGCTCGGCCACTGCCGCTGCTCCTCGTGACGGATCACCCCCTCCCGCTATCAATGGCCCGCCCCTCCGCTATCAATGGCGTTGTTTATTTATTTTTTCACTATCGGTTATGTTGTTGCTGAAAGCGCAAACTAGACCGAAAGGCGTGCTGTTGACACCGTTTGTCACCAGCTCTTCTGTGTGCTTATTGCTTGACACAGTTGCGTTGTTGTTGAGCGTACTCGCAATAAATGAAAGTGCTTTTATGAACAAGAAAGATTCAAAACAACAAAAAAAATTCAGTCCAAAAAAATTATATTTTTTAATGTTTTCTTTCAATAAAACATACATCAACTTAGATACACATATCTAAATTATACTTTGATTAAAAATTATTACAGCTACTCTCTTTCATATTTACGAAGTGCTTTGGAAAGATAAAGCTTTCAAAACGCAAAAAATATTGTATTAAAATAGATGTCATATGCGTGACTAGATTTTTTGTTAAGCTTTTTTTATCATCTCAATATTTTGAGTGATGATTTTTATGCATTATACAAGATCATTAATCATCAATTATTTACGACCCACAGCTCGATGCGATGACTCCAAAGTCTCTATGATTCATTTACCCCTTTGGGTCACATTTTTTTTTTAATATCAACTTACTCCCTTTCACAACTATCTGATTTTTGTAATTATATTTAACCATTGACATGCAACCGTTTATAAATAAAAAAAACAAGATGTTTATAAAATGATTATACAGGACTTGAAAATTCGCTTAAAATATGTTTTAAATTTTGATATTTGTATTTTTTAATATTTTTGTATTGAAATGACAAAAATACCGCATGCGATAAAATATTTGCCACAGTAAAAATGTATCGGAAAATACAGCGTAAAATACGAAAAAAATATTATATAAAAACCATTTCCAAAAAAGGATTATGGCTCCATGGCATTTAAAAAAAAACCTGTACAAGAGTTTGAACATTTGAATATTTATCAAAATTTTAGATGACTTAAAAATAAATACTAAGCTTTTTAGCTTTATTCAAAATCTCTCAATTTATGGTCACTCTCCTGATGTTTAGTTTTAAAAATGTATTAGTAATGCATTTATAATATTACACTCTAACTAGACACATCAAAATCATTAAAAAAATTACCTAAAATAACAACAAAACAAACGCCTGCAGTTAGAGAGAAGATTAATTTTGATGAATCTATTGCGCTTAAAAAACATCAGTCGCGTTAATAAAAGCTCGATATATTCATGAGGCGTTATCTCACTTGAAATATGATTTACGGACAGAGCTTTTGTTCTCTCTGCGCCATTTAAAATTTTTAATTTATTTGGCACGCAAGGACACCATATCCGCCAGCTGACCCGGATCTACCCTAATCCCTGTGCATCACAAATACAAACCCACATTTATAAAGGCTATGTCATTGCGTCCAACTACCGAGCTTACTACGCTCACAAACAAAACTGGCATTGCTAAACGTACCACTGCTTATTTTCTATTAAATCAATTCATATTGATCTATTTATCTATATCTAGTTTAGGCTATTTTTAATATATAAAAAATATTAAAAGTACTAATATATATATAAGTGTACATATATTAGTACTTTTGGCGGGGCATTGTATGGTTTGTGGATTTGTATTGCATATGATACATGCAGTTACCTTAACAAATGCACCGGTCGGTTAATACATTACCCATCGGAGCTCTGTGGCTGGCAAATTAAAGTTGTTTTTTACATTCGGCAAATTGATGGATCTGTTAGGGCTTCTGCGCCACCGGATAATTAAACTACATAAATGGATTTGTTCAATGGATCCGTTTTAATGTTATAAAACTAAGTGAATAACGATGCTTTGTATCATTTTTAACTAATTGAAAATGGGAGCACTAAGCCGCAATCTAATTTATGTATCGAATCATTTTATATTGACTTTTATGTGTGTTTGTTCTATAAACATTGCCATGATTTAATAAATTGTGTTTTTTATTCGACAAAGCTTTTGTGACCGATTAATTAATTAACAAATTCAGTCTGTAATTATATTACTATTTAACTCGAACTGGCAATTAATCTCGATCTATTATATATATATGTGTGAATAAATTAATTATTCCAATATAATTCTAAAGAAACTTTCTACGATTCACTACCTACCTCGTTCCTTTAATTAAAATGGCCATTAAGACTTAAAAGACGTCATAGATGTCGGGTTTACGCTTAAGATGCATTGATGTTCTTACTTAGGAAAAATACCTTCGAATCAGCTGTGTATCGGTTCGTTGAAGACATTTGCATAAATTTAAACCGATCTCTTGTGTATGTAGTGATATTTATTTAATTTTATTATAAATAAACACAAAACAATATTCCATTCATTCCAAGACTTTCATTAATTCTGCTGGAGCAACATCAAAATGTTTGTGTAAAACAAAACGCATTTAGTAGAAGCGAGACGCACCACTACGTGCTGATTTCCATAAGACCCGGAATACTTGGAAGCAATATTAACGTAAGGAGGTGATTCATTTGCCGGCGTTGCTTTCGCGGCGTGAATAATTATTAGGTGCTTAGGACAGGGGTGGCCAACGATCGCGATCGACCGGCCAATTCTGGCCAATGTCATTAGACTACATGATAAATAGAGCTTGTTTCCGAACTACACACCTGTATAAATTGGAATTTTCACACTTGGAAAAGGTAGATATACGTATGATTGAACATATATTTCGCTTATCTACCCATAGCTCGCGAGAGTGCACCGCGTACTGAAAAACACAGTGCATATACATAGTATGTATTTCACACCTCTCTCTCTCTATGATTACGCCTATGAAAGCAAGTGGATGGCAACACATTTTTAAGATAAAATTCTTATGTACACAATAGTTGGGCACCCCTGGCCCAGAGCTGGACAGGCGCGAGCGCGGCCTCCATCGTTTGTTCCGCCGTCGATATTTCCCTTGCCAATTTAGCGAAACGGTTCTCCTCGGAGTGAAGTAAACGCCTCGGAACGCCTGGGATTGTATTGCGCCCCGTAATTGGTGTTATGGCGAAACAAACACGGTTATTCGCCGCTTACTCCGGCTACAGTTGTGCGTGATGACTTATTTCGTTCCTAATTCATTTGCTTATGGCCGAACAAAGGCAGATCGTGTTTCGCAATGTCGCAGGAATAATTAACATTATTCAAGCTTCTCACGTTGAATGAAAGTTTTCTTTATATTTACTGACGCAGTTTATAGCTAATTTCTTTCTTAGCAGCAATGCCAGTTGAATATTGGCTTCCTTTAAAAAATTAAAAAACTCCAGAAATCTCTGATTCCAAATAAATAAAACATTAAATTATTTTTATATAAATATATATAAGGACTTTATTTATCTATTGCTTAGCAAATCAATACATATAACAAAATCATTTTATTTAGACCATTATTCTTTTAAATCAAGATTATTTTTTGTCACTTTAACAATACATAATCAGATGATAGATTTTACGTAAATTTATGAAAACGGACACATGATTGTGTGATTTAAAATATACTTCATAATATCAATAAATAAAAATATTTCTCGTGATTGCTGATTATTAATCTGTGGCTATTGATAATTTTAAAGCATATGAAGTCACAGTGGTCTTCCAACAGCTTCTCCCAAACAAGTTCTTAATAATTTTTGCCACCACATTTTATCATGTTTTAATAATAGTTCAAGTATACATCAGTATCCATCAATCTTAATTCTGGTATCCCTTCAACATCTTCAGCAAAATATGACTGAGGTGTTTCCCTACAACCTTCTCATAATTTAATTATACCACACATTAGGTGTAGTCAACAACTTTTTTGAACTCCGTCCTTAGTCGGGGCTGAAGTCTTGGTTGTTTCCTGCAAAAGCTCGGCGTGGCTAGAGCGAGACAGCACTAGCCGGCAGCTTGTTGGCCGCGGGCGAGGCGATGGTATCGCCGTCCCCCTCCCTCCGAGTGTCACGCCACGCGAGCGAAGGGCTGATAAGGCTATGGGGGGCACGGAACTTCCCAAAGGTTTCGGAAATCTTCGGAAATTCAGTTTGATTTTACTAAATCATATCTTTAAATATTACAAATTCGTATAAAATTATTTTAATTGATCACGGGAGTAATATGGATATTTCAATAAAATTTTTAAATAATATATTAAAAAGTCTATATAATTTACAAAATCATCTCATCAAAATTTATATCAATGTAAAAAAACATACATTATTTTATTACGAACTTTTTTTTGCTTTTAGCTTTTTTTATTTACACAGTATTTACCTCACTGTAGACCATAAATAACAAGCGTAGTTTTATATAACCATGTATTATTTTGTCTTTCAGTAAATTAACCACCACGATCTTAGCCAAATATATTATTCCATAAAATTTATTATCATACTTTGCTAGTAAAACTATTCACTATTTCAAGAAGATTCATTACTTGTGTTAATGTAATTGACCTTTATCTTCTACCAACCGTCCAATTTGCAAAGAGCAAACACAAAAAACTATACAATGCCTGCTGTCTTTACGGACTGAAAATATCTTGTAGATAATTAACACAACTTTCCTTATCCAGCCACAAAGCCACTCGGATTCAACCTCTACAATTTTACTGTCAAACTTTAAAAATATCTTATACACTCTAGCTTAATTGTAAAGTAAGCAAACTTACAAAGATTAAGTGGAATAACAATGGTTGGAAACTAAAGTGGAACATTATCTTATGCATAAACCAACCGTCTTATTTTAAGAACATCGAGAAATTCACATAAATCGTAGAGCTGTGATTAATTACACTAATTGATTTGTTTCTTATTTTATAACTGTTTATAAATTTCTGAAATACCTACTAAAATACATATTTATAACATGTAATAAACTGCATTTTGTATTTTGCAGCACTTTATCAATATTTTTAATTCTTATGATTATTCTCGTCCAAACACAGTGACTTTAATTTTATTATTGTAAAATTCTTGTTATTTTTTTTTATCATAGATAAAAGTAACATTTGGTGTAATTGTATATTTTTTTATCAGGACAGTACGTAAATTCGCTTGCTCATAATAAAATCCATTTGGACAGTTTGATAGCTAATATAAAAATAGTGTTTTTTTTATTTTATGAGACTAGAGTGCTTGTAAAAAAATACAATGTAATATATAATTCAAACAGAAAATTTAATGAAATTCTATAATTATTGCAACATATACAGTGAAAGTCCTTAAAGTTTCGTCACGACCTCGATAATCTCTAGAGTGTTTACAATGGTATAAATAACTCAGTCAAAAAAATACTGTCCAAAGTTAGACTCCAAAATTTGAAGAGTATTTACTCCGCGACCCAGTCGGGTCCATTCACTCCTCTCCTCTCGAGCCTCTGTACGTTCTGGAGTCTAATTAAAGACCGGCGACAACAATGCCTCTCGGAAGGTTGGGACTCCAAACTTTCAATTTCCGCTTTTTATTTTTACTTCGAATGAAAAATCGTTTTAATTGGAAGCAGATCTGAAGCCGCTTCGAGTGGGTTTTTAAAGAAAAACTTTGAGATGAGTAATAAAGGCTCGGCGGAGGGGCGGTACCTTTAATCTTTGTTATTTATTGCGGTCTATGAAAAGTTCCACGTCGTGTTTGGCTCTCGGGAAACTTTTATTAATGCACATTTACAGTCAAAGTACAACATCAGTCATTATGTCATAATACTTGGGCATTTTATGACTCGTTTTGTATAAAAAAGTCGTTACTGTAGTGTGCAGGCTTTGTTCGCAAAAAAACTCTAATGATCAATAAGCGCAGAATATTTATTTTTGCCTTGCTATTTTATATTTTAAAAAGCACTTGATTTTCTTTTAAACAATAACTGTGTCATTATAATACAAAATGGTACTTATTCACTTGTTAGAATTGAAGTCAAAATATACTTATTTGTAGACTTTTTGCTGTAACGTAATACTTATAAAATGTATGTGTAACCTAAGAAGACAGAGTATTATATCCATATATATATATAAAAAAAACTAATTCATTATTTTCGGGCAGATCAAATGTTGTTTTGCCGTCGTCTCTCGATGATGGACCGTGTCAACATATTTATATGAATAAATAATGTGAGAGTTATAGGAGCTTTCGCGTTAATATATACGAAAGCAAAATTGGTTCGTTGTTGTAGTAAATCTTCTGGCTTCTATTTAATATTATATACAATTAATTTATATAATGTACTTTACCGAGGGTTCAACTAAAGACTAAATGAAACTCTAACTGAATGTAAGTAACGATTAATTAGTAAGCTTTATTTGCTTGAAAGTTTCGTATTGTTTCAGAAATACGTAAACCTTAGTTTGACATTTAATATGTATTCCAAGAATAAGATAGGAATTTTCAGGATAGTTATTTGTACAAAACCGAAATGTGTTTTATTATTATTTTAGTAGCGAAGTCTGGAATATTTCCATCCACGTAAAGCCGTCTTGCTCGCACGAGTGCGTTCTTAAAGCATAAATTTTATATGCGCTTTCCTACCCTCCACGCACAGTTTCTACTCTCCGTTCCGATAATTCACTTGGATAAATATATTTTTTAATCAGTGTAAAAAGCAAAATCCAATTTCTGAAATAAACACGAGATCAATTTCGCTGAATAATCTCGACCGGTTGAATTATCTTCCAAGGCCGACCAGGACGGGACATCTTATTTTATTTTTATCAGATCCACCGATAAATCTGCTACAATAGCGGCATTCGTCCCGAAATTGGGAGAGCTCCACTACAAATCCGCGGAAATATCCGTGAGAGATAGCGCAGAAGGCTGACTCGGGGCAATGTATCACTCGTATCTCATAAGCCGGCCTTATCTTGTATTTATACAAATTTACTTTTTCATTGACGTCACGCCCTCCCCGGCCCTCCCCGGCCCTCATCGGTCCCTCGGGGGGCGCAGGGCTCTCGCGAACTTTGCTTTGCGATTTATTGTTTGAAACGAAAGTTTATCTCCATTCGCCGATTTCCAAACCCAGCTTCATTTTAATTGGAAACCATTCATTTCTCGGCCGCGGCTCCGCGCTCTGTTTTTCCCTGAACTTCCATCATTCGGCGGTATTAGATTTATTTATTTTTTGTGTTTCGCGTAACTGTGCCCGTAACATGTGAATTATCTACGATACTCGACACCAAAATTTGGCTTTGATGTGACAAAATTCATTTCACAGCGTGCACTGCATCTCCACCTGTATAAAAAGCTTTTTTTTGCTGTGCAATGCCGTTTTCCGGCAGCTCTAAAGATGCCCTACTTTTTTTCTTTTTACATTAACTTTTGAGTATCCACGCTCAAAGCTTTTTACTCACAAAAACTTTATTATTTTTACAGTACGAAAATTGATTGCTTGCATACGATACGTTGTAGTAAGATGACTTATACATTAACCCACAAATTTAGATAGATCAAGTATATCCAAAGAATAATAATAAAAATAATGAGCATGTCGGGCGGGGGGCGGGAGATTAGATCTAACCCGGCTAATCCTTTAAATGATTCAAGTTGAGCGCAGAGCTAATTCTTTTATCTAATTGATTGCCTTACTTTTAATCCGGCCCGGCCCGGCCGCCCCGGCAAGCGGCCTAAGTTATTCGGGGGTTATTTGTCTCGGCCGGCGACAAACTATTCGCCCTCGAGCCGTTTGATTATCAGCTTGACTAATGTCCTCCCGGAGAGTATTAAAATTCCTGCTGCCTTTTGTTACGAACACCTCTGCGACGAGCCGGAGCGCGCGGAACTGAGTACATCTTGTGGATATTTTATCCCAGAATGCGTACAATGAGTGTGCAAAATGAATTGCTTTGAGTTTACTTTGCTTTCAATCTATAAAAATTAATTTAAATTATATTAGTTACCAAATCTACTTTCATACGTTGTTTTCGATATGTGCACTGATAACTTTATCTGTGTTGTCTAATTATTGGTGAAGTCATTATTTCAAGTCTTTATTAATAATTTAATTTATTACCTCTTCTACTATCTTACATAATATGAGCAAAAAGTATCGTTTTACCTATCCCAAGTCTATTTATTCATACAAGAGCTTTTAAAGCTTAAGTGTGAGTTTAAGAAAAGCTCACAAAATATACATTGAAATATTGTGAAGAAAATTTTGTTTATTTTTAAAACAGAGCTTTTGGGTTTGGTAATCATGTTAAATAGGGGTATGTAAAAGTAAAAAGCTGACGTTTGATTGCCGGAGGCGTCGGCGGGCGGTTGCTCGGCGACCAGGCAGTGATAAAACAGCGGGTATTCTAATGAAGCCCGCGACGCCTAATGACTATCGATTATTCCAGAAGAAGCGGGGAAATTGGTGCAAACTCGCCTCGCAAAGCCCCTGCGATACCGCTACGTGTCTTTCTAATTAATGTAACGAACCGGAATAAATGGCTCGGTTAAGGCGACATTATTACGTCGCGTCCTCGGTGAAGAATTACGCTACAATTCGGAATACCTCGCTCATTAAAATACTGAATTTATTATATAAAACCGAAACTCGGGAGAAACGGTTTTGTATTTCTCAGACATACGAGAGAAAAATGGTCTTCAATATTTTATGCAATATTACAAAATGGACTTACATTATTCATTCTATTTTATTCTATTCTTTGATATTTGCACAAACTTTTTAAGCGGTATTTATTTATGATTCATGGTCTTAATAGCAATCACCTTAAGTCTTAAGTAGTTTCAAAAGTAAAATTCATACAAGCAATGTATAGCAGCTTAATTAAATTTCATATGTAATCATTTTCATTCGCATAGCTCGCTTCAGTTGAAAGCGCCCACTCGCTATTGCAAATGGCCATAGTTAGTCTGAAAAACTGAGCTTTTGTTCACCAGCCGTGCCATAAAGACTATTTTACTAAATCAGGTCTACGTAAATCATGGATTACTGGCGTCTTAGCCTAGTAATACCCCGCTTTTTATATTATAGTTATATAAGTGTTCAGACGTTAAGCTTGTATAAAATATAGGGCCGACGATGACGCTTTTGAACCGTGGACTTAGTAGACCTGGCTTAGCTGAGGCATAACGCGATGAGGAATGCGGCGGAGTCTCGTGAGCTCTCGCCCGACAGCAGCCAGCGAATGCCGAGCCCCGTCTGTAATCTGGATGCCTTGTTGCAGGTTGCCTGCTTGAAGGCGGCCGTGGCCCCCCCGATGTGCCGCCCCGCAACAACACCATGAGTCGCCTCAACGGCCGCATCACCGGCAACCCTGCCGACCTGGCGGACTTCGAGCCGTCCTGCCTCGTCAGGACGCCATCAGGGAACGTCTACATTCCCAGCGGTGAGACATTAGATTGCACATATCTTGAAACCACCCCGCGGTCTAACGGCGTCCACTGAATCCCAACCGTCATCGGTCATTGTCATTTAATAACACGACTGATGAATACGCTGAAATTGATTTTTTGTGTTATAATAATGTTGTTGACATAGAGAGAAATCTAGTAACATTACTAAAATAACATTGGTTTATGTTGCGTTGACTTTGATTGAAACCCACATTAGTAGAAAGCGATTTTTATTACACCAGGTGTATTAATATCGACTTTTCTCAAACTTGTATGTGGAACATTTCCAGGCGATATACAAAAAAACTCATCAATGGACTACAAGTCCAACTCATCGTGCAGCAGCCCGTCCAAGGACAAGAGCATGGGCGGGCTGGGCCTGGGAGGGGCGGAGGGTCGCTGCGGGGGCATGGGCATGGGCATGGGCTATGGAGCGCCCGTCCTGCCGCTCCGCAACAACCTGCGCCGACCTCCGTCCAGCCATTTCCCCCCCGCTGGCCGCTTCCACTTCCGCAAGGGGCTGGCCTCCAAGTGCTCTTGGCGCTGCACGGCCATCGTGTTCATCATGCTCTGCGTTGTCCTCACCGCCGTGCTCTCATATATCTCAGGTAACTTGGGCAAGTAACATTTTTTCATAAGTAGTGACCCCCATTAGTTATAGTCGAATCCTGAAAATCTACAAATATTCCTTTTCAGACAGAGGCGATATCCAAATGCGATTCTGCATACCCAAAAACTTCTTTGAGTTCATCGCGTAAAAATTAATTTTTAGAAGAGCAGCTCGCTTGAAACTAAAAAAATAACCCATACATTTATAAGTATAACACTGAAAGCGAAAAGATCAATTTAAAAATGAATCAAGAAACTTATTGGTATTGTGATTTGTGTTACAGCATCGAATCTTCTAAACTGGTCTTACCAGAATACGAAGGCTTGTACGGTGCTGGTGGGTGAGAACCCCGACATGTTCCCGGCGTCCAAAGCCACCACTCTGGAGACTAACCGCTCCCTGAGCAGCCGCCCCCGGCCCGCCCAGGCCGCCGGCGCCGCCCCCGGAGGTAACGGCCGCCCGCCCCCGGGCCGCTCTCGTAGACACGCTAACTTAGAGCATGCTCACTCTTCTTCCGCCCCCCCGGGCCTCTCACTCTTGGGTGTCTTTGATTCCTCTCCACCGATAGTAGACGTTGTGCATGATGAAACCACCACTCTTATGGAAAGTAGCCCGTACGACTTTGAAATTCCCGTTGAACTGCATGATACTAATGGCACAGGGAGTGTTTCCGATCGCGATCCACTCGAGTTTTCCGCTCCGCCTGCTGCATCTGCTTCTACTGAAGAGTCTTCCTTGCCTGCGGTCGATTCAGCCCCCCCGGTGACCACCGACCCGCCTGACCTCCCGACTCTCCGCTCCTCCAGGGGACCGGAGGAATCGCCTCTTCCTCCGGAAAAATCAAATACTTCTCCACCCGGAGATCCGGACGAGCGAGCTTTTTCTCCGACTGCACTGCATACGACGCTTTCTTCCCTGCAAACGAATACAGTGACACCGCAATTAGAGTTTATAACCGCTTTAACAAAATATAAAACCGACGACACGTCCCTTCTTATAGTCAAACCCACCGAATCAGATTATTTAGATTTACCGGAAGCTCCAAAAGAAATAATGTCATCTGAAGACTCAAAAAAATCTGATGTTGATGACTCGGAATTGATGCAACACGATGATCTTTCGGTATTTTCTTACTATGATATGGAAAGTAAATTTGCTTCAAAGGATAGAACCCTCACAAATGAACATGCACCTAAAGAAAATAAAAATACCACAAAACTTGTCACTAGCCCTGATAAAAATCTTTTGAAAAATGATTTACTTAGTGAGAAAAATCGAGTAAATATAAAAGATAATAGCGATCATCCCGGAGATCTTAGTAAACACATCTTTGAAAAAGTACACGTGATTAACAATACTGTGAACCCACATTCCTCTAATGACTTACTGACCAAGCATGGAAGTGATTCAAAAGAGAAGCAAAATAACTTTACTAATAATAATCTGAAGAGTGCTAACCAAAGCTTTAGTAGTACAACAGAAAATGTGAAAAATCCCAAGGATATTAATCATCATTTTTTGCCTTTAAATTCAAGTGATATTTCAAATCATGTTTTTGTTAATGTTACGATTTCTTCTGAAAGAAATGGATCCAACGAACCAAAACCGTTGTATGTTTTGTCAATATCTGTTCCAACTAATGGTGCTTCTGATACTTTGCCTCAAATCAACCTAACGCCTTACAAGAATACTGCCAATTCCATCTCGGTTCAACCGTCTAATGAAATCCCAGAAAATCTAAGGCTCCCTTCAAAACCAGTTTCTCCAACTACAACGAGTACGACCACGACAACAGAAAAATCTTTCGCCACTACGACTATTAGTAGTGAAACATTTTATGGAGGACAATGCTCTTGCATGTGTCCAGTTTGTTCGAATAACGGCGACTCCGATGATATTACAGACCCCTTCTTTGACGACTATGCTGAACTCGAGAACGAAACAGATCTATTTGACGATGAGGAGAACATTGTACAAGTAAATGTGCAAAAATCGCAGCAAATAAGACTCACAAGTCTTCCTACTGAAAAAAATGATTTTTCGACGACAAGTGAAATTCCACTTGCTTCAGAAACTAGTTCATCTTCAACGCTGGATGAAAAAATTGGTACTGCAAGCCCTCTTGAAAGTATTTCTGAAACTACCCCTGAGAGTACTTCTGAGAGTACTCCCTCTACTTATGATACAACTACTGATGAGAGCTTCTCCACCTCTCCATCATGCCCTGTAGTGACCACCCCTCTACCCCCACCACCTACCATTCTGATTCTTGAAGGTAAGACAGTTTATATGTTTTTGATTTGGAGCTTTCTCGATTGACAAATCACTACTCGATCATTCCAATGCATGGAATATTTCCTTTTCAGACATTCGTCACTAATGAAGAACCAACCTTTCCTATCATATTTCAATTGGATAATTGTTTTCCTGTATTTGGGTAGAATGTAGATAACTAATCAGCTTCTGTATGACTTTTTCTTTATTCACTTCTGTGCGATGAGCTTATGTACTTCCTCTGCCCTTGTTATAATAGTGCCATCTTGAATGCTATGCTTAATAATACATTTATTAAATGACTTGACCTTTATATGTGGATTTACTCTTATGGGTAAAATTAAACGTTTTTATCTAACTAAAACAATGTAAAATGCATGAAATTGTTTAATTTAGATAACCAAAAGTAAGTACCTACCTACAGACACATAAAATTTCCCAAATTTTTTTTATTTCAAAAATATAATTCCCCATTTATATAAAAACTCACAATTGATTTAAACCGTCATATTTAGGAAAGTATAAATAGTCACTAACAAATTTATTTGTACCTAACAAAATCTAAAAAATATTAAAAAATCTCACCTTCAGATATAACTTTAATAATCATTATTTATTGACTTAATTTATAGATACTGATATAATTTGTTTGAATTCCTAGGAGCACGAACATTTCCAGCTCGGTCGTTCCCCCCAGATGGGACGACATTTTCACAAATATCTCTCGGGCAAAGATTAGCCAAAGAAATTCCACCGTATAGTTACTGGAATATGCAGTTTTATCAATCAGAAGCTGCATATGTTAAGTTTGACTATAACATTCCTCGTGGAGCTTCTATTGGAGTGTACGCCCGGAGAAACGCCCTGCCTACCCATACTCAGTACCATATCCTAGAAGTTCTCAGTGGGTTCAAAGCTAGAACCACCAGAGCTTCACATGTAAGTTTTTTTTTACAATCTTTAATAAATGTAATAATTACATACATTTAAATGTATATAATTATATAATTAACTAGTTTAAACTAGTCTTCTTACAATGTACGATCTACATTTTAGTTATCAATGAAAAAGGAAGTCACTCATTACATGGAGCAAGGACACTGGTTCTTGTCATTGTATAATGATGATGGAGATCCACAAGAAGTAGCATTTGTAGCCATGGTGGCAGATGATATGACACATAACTGCCCTAACGGTTGTTCAGGCAAAGGAGAATGCTTGATGGGGCACTGCCAATGTAACCCTGGATTTGGAGGCGATGATTGCAGTGAAAGTGAGCTTATTTTATTTATTATATCTTCTATAACTTATCAGCTAATCTTTTATACACTATTTAATATTATACACATCTTTTACAGGTGTATGTCCAGTACTGTGCAGCCAAAAGGGTGAATACATAAATGGAGAGTGTCAGTGCAACCCAGGATGGAAAGGCAAAGAATGTTCTCTACGTCATGATGAATGTGAAGTTCCCGATTGCAATGGTCACGGTCATTGTGTCAACGGAAAATGCGCCTGCATTCGGGGCTACAAGGGAAAATTCTGTGCTGACGCTGACTGTCCTCATCCAACTTGCTCCGGTCATGGATTCTGTATTGGCGGATCTTGTTTCTGCAAGAAAGGTTGGATGGGGGCGGACTGCGCTGCCATGGATAAAGACGCTTTGCAGTGTCTTCCAGACTGCTCTGGGCATGGAGAGTTTGATCTGCACACGCAGTCATGCAAATGCGAAACTGGTTGGTCTGGAGAGGATTGTTCTAAAGGTACATACAATTTATGCATTTGTAACAATAATCATTTTAAATTTATTGAAATTTTTAGAGGATGAATATATTTTCTATTTTAATATAATTTGTATCAATATATTTTTTTATTGCAGAGGTCTGCGATTTGGACTGTGGCACAAACGGGTTCTGTGTAGGAGAAACATGCGAATGCAACCCAGGCTGGTCAGGCGACGCTTGCACTCTTAAGATGTGCGATTCTCGCTGTGGAGAGCATGGCCAGTGCAAAAATGGCACTTGTCTGTGTGTATCTGGCTGGAATGGTCGGCACTGCACCATGGAAGGTTGTCCCGGTGGCTGTGGAGGTCACGGATCTTGTCGAGTTAACACAGATGGCCTTTGGGAGTGTCGCTGTTTTGATGGCTGGGATGGACCTGATTGTATGACGCTTAAGGAACAGAACTGCAATGACGGAAAAGACAATGATAAAGGTACACTTACAAAATATAAAAAGACTTCACAAAACGATAATTGTACAAAAGCATGGTAACCTAATACAATTTTTTTTTCCACATTAATTATTTTATACGTTTTAAATTTCAGATGGCCTTGTGGATTGTGAAGATCCAGAATGCTGTACTAACTTCCAATGCTCTAGTAGCCAGCTGTGCGTGTCGGCTCCGACTCCCATTGAAATACTTCTTAGGAAACAGCCGCCCGCCATCACTGCATCGTTTTTTGAGAGAATGAAGTTCCTCATTGATGAAGATAGCCTTCAGAACTATGCACGACAAGAATCATTCAACGAAAGGTGGGTGGAGATTTTGGTTTCTACTCTCGCTTCAACACTGACTTGGAATCACGTGTGAAGATCTTATTTCACTGTTTTTCTCTATTACTGTTGAAATCGACAACAAATACTATTATGGATATCTGTTACAATGCATTGTTGTGCCCCAGTCTTCAATCCTGATGTTATCCACTTTAATATGTGTGCGGGTATGAAAATGTTTGTCATTATTTTCTGTTTCCATGTTGATAATTATCACAGTGTTCATTTAACTGTCTTAAGTGTGTGTGTCTGTCTAATTCATCAAGTGGTACAAATTACCAATGAATTTTTATTTAACCTACGGCACATTGCATGATGTTTATAACTAGATGTTAATCGGGTTGTGCTTTCAATATTTAATGCTTATTAATTAACTAAAACGTAACTACTCCACCGATATTATGACTAACCTAAATCAAAATTCCAAATTTATTACTGTATTATGAGTAATAATAAATTGATATGTTTTTAAACAGTATTTGAAATAGCATCGATGCAAAATTATTTGAGATTATGAATCTTAACCAAATTCAAAATTAAAACAACACTTTTGGAAAACATAATTGGTTAAAATTTTAAGCGAAAAGGTTTTAATTTTATATTTTTGTCACTATTTCTATGCTGCTCAGTGTCTTTTGGAATCAGTTCAACTCAAGGTAAGAACTTCGGCCGATATGTAATATAATCAAAGAGTAGATTGTCAATATATCTGTTGGCAGTGTGGTTCACCTGTTGTCACTGTGTGTTGCATGAGTGTCCGTGTGTCTCGTTCATTTTTTATTAACCCTTTGTTTACGTGTCCTGTGAGTTTTTGTTTTGCTTATTCATCAAGTAAATATATTATAACCTTTATAAAATAATACCGTATTCCTCATAATGAAATATTATAATTATGTATATTCTTTCAATATAATGCACACAAATGTACTATATTAAATACAAGCTCTTTATAAATAATGTAGATATACATATAGATATACTTGTAGATAATGTTTTAGATATATTAAAAGATGGGTGTATATCTATACATAATAAAAAAAAAATTCATCTAAAATAATAGCCCCACAAATTTACACACACTACTCATTTATACACCAAAAGGTAATATTTATTGTGAAATGTACTATTACTAGTATTCACTGTAATTTGATTATATTTTATAATATGATATAACAAACATTTTTTTCTTATTCACTTAGCTATAAAAAAAAGCTTAATGTTATTGATACTATTTAAAGTTTTGTGTTTTATAAACAAATGTTTACAGTTTTATTCGGGTATTCAGTTTGCTCAGTGATCATTAACAGTTTGAGTGCTGTGCATAAATGCCAAAGTTGTGTACTGATATAAAATTAAAATTTTAGGATGCTACGATAACATACCCAAATAATGATCACTTTTATAACATTTTCCAATTTTTTTATGCACACCTCTTCTTGGTGTTGTGCAAGACACAAAACAGTAATTGCTATAATTCTAAAATAATAACAAATAAAAAATATAACATTTTTACCGAGACAAAAACCTAACTGTTCTCTCTTCTACTTGTTTTAATTAGAATTGCTCTATTTGCTATTACATGAAAACATGTAATAGCAAATAGAGCATAATTCAAATCAACAAAACGTGTATTATCCACGACACTCTTCATGACCAAACATGAGATATTGACTCTGCATTTTAAGGATAAATAGGAGAAACAAAATATCAATTTCCAGCACTCTAACTGTTAAAGTTTCACAAATGATTAATTATATAAGTACATATCATATAGTAATAAGTACCATATTCACATGTATACTCACCTATAGAATATTATAAAATATGTAGTAAAATAATTCCCATCGATTACTTTAGAAAAAAAAAATAGTAAAATAGTTTAATTTTCTTTGAAACTTGGAGAGATAATATGTATTAACTTTTTTAAAATAATAAAAATCAATATTCTTTAATAATAATTATAATATAGTTATTACATTTTGGTTTGGATTCATTGATGCTCATAATAGTATTTATGCTCTAGCCGATCTGGAGTAGTCAGGGGACGAGTGGTGACCTCGATGGGGTCTGGTCTGGTGGGTGTTAGAGTTAGCACAACCAAGTCTCTGGAAGGATTCACACTAACACGAGAAAACGGATGGTTTGAACTTCTTGTTAATGGAGGAGGAGCAGTAACCCTTCAGTTTGGAAGAGCTCCATTTAAACACACTTCGTACATAGTTTTTGTGCCATGGAATGAGGTCAGTTTATCATTTCCGAATACCTGTAAACAAAATAAATAATATGATATCAAATTGACAAATAATAATAATGCTAAACATTGTTTATCTTACAATCATTTCAATAATATGATTTCAAATGTTTTAGGTGGTCATAATCGACAAAGTAGTCATGGCATTTAATGAAGATAAGGGAATAGCTGGTCCACCTCAAGCTTGTACTGCCCACGACTACGATTTAATGAAGCCAGTTGTCCTAGCGACCTGGAAACATGGATTTCAGGGAGGCTGCCCTGATAAGAGTGCAATTTTAGCTGAATCACAAGTACTGATACTTTTTAGTTGAACCTCGATATATAAGAGCTATTCAAGTTCTGTTTAACATAATTGAACTTTTCAGGTGGTTCAAGAGAGCTTGCAGATCCCGGGAACTGGCCTCAATTTGGTTTATCACAGTTCCCGAGCAGCCGGTTATCTATCCACAATACAACTACAGCTCACACCTGACAGCATTCCTCCAACCTTGAATCGTATTCATCTGCGCATTACGATTGAAGGCATTCTATTTGAGAAGGTGTTTGAAGCAGATCCAGTCATCAAGTTTACATATGCATGGAACAGGTTCAATGTTTACCGACAGAGGATATACGGAGTCACCACCGCTATGGTCAAAGTTGGATATCAATACACAGATTGCAAAGATATTATATGGAATTATCAAACTACAAAATTGAGTGGACATGACATGAGCATATCGGAAGTTGGAGGATGGAATTTGGATATCCACCACAGATATAATTTCCATGAAGGTAAGCTCACTATAAGCATTTCATTTTCAATATTTTAGCTGAAGTATTATTTTGATATACTCAAACAAATAAATATTTTATAATTGTGTTCAACTTTTAATAGGTATTCTTCAAAAGGGAGATGGTTCAAATATTTATCTTAAGCATAAGCCACGTGTCATCTTAACTACCATGGGAGATAGTCATCAACGACCCTTAGAATGTTCTGGAACCTGTGAAGGTCCTGCTACAAAGCAGCGTCTTTTGGCTCCGGTGGCCCTCGCTGCTTCTCCTGACGGCTCTATCTTTGTTGGTGATTTCAATCTGGTTAGGAAAATCCTTACAGATGGAACAGTCAAGACTGTCGTAAAGCTTAAGTAAGTTCTTATTATTATATATGATATTTTTTCTCTTAAATAAAATATTTACTTAATTAATGGTTTTATCTATTGATTTATATTTTAGTGCTACAAAAGTCTCATACAGATACCACATGGCTTTGAGTCCATTTGATGATATGCTCTTCATATCCGATCCAGAATCACACCAAATTTTGGTTGTAAGGAACCCAGATGATTATTCGAACCCTGAACACAGCTGGGAAGTCATCGTAGGTTCCGGTGAGAGATGTCTTCCGGGAGATGAAGCTCACTGTGGTGATGGTGCTCTTGCTAGAGATGCTAAGTTAGCATACCCCAAAGGTATGGCCGTGTCTACTGATAACATTCTTTACTTTGCTGATGGCACCAACATAAGAATGGTAGATAGAGACGGAATAGTTACAACAGTTATCGGAAATCACATGCACAAATCTCATTGGAATCCGATCCCGTGTGAAGGTACTCTCAACGTAGAGGAAGTTCATTTGAGGTGGCCCACTGAACTAGCTATTAATCCACTTGATAATACCCTACACATCATCGATGATCACATGATACTACAACTGACTCCAGATGGAAGAGTTAAGGTTGTCGCTGGCCGGCCTCTTCACTGTCCTAGCCCATCCACAGGCTTTGATATGGAGCTCGCCACCCATGCTACACTGATAATGCCTCAGAGCATAGCGTTTGGTCCAGCCGGTGATCTCTACGTAGCAGAAAGTGACTCCCAGCGCATCAACAGAGTCCGAGTCATCGGTACAGATGGAAAAATATCGTTGTATGCTGGTGCAGAGTCCAAATGCAACTGTCTTGATAGAGGATGTGACTGTGTTGAAGCCGATCATTACCTGGCATCCAGCTCCAAATTCAATACCATATCTGCTGTAGTCGTGAGCCCTGATGGAGTAGTTCATATCGGAGACCAAGCCAACTATCGAATACGATCAGTGATGGCGAGTATACCAGATGCCAGTGTTTCAAGAGAATATGAAATATTTTCACCCGAAACTCAAGAAATTTACATATTCAATAGGTTTGGACAACACATTGCTACCAAAAATATTCTTACAGGAGAATCAGTTTACGTATTTACTTACACTGTAAATACAAATAATGGAAAACTCAATACAGTCACAGACGCGGCAGGAAACAAAGTATTCTTACTTAGAGATTACACAACCCAAGTGAACTCTATTGAAAATACCAAAGGACAAAAATGCAGACTCAGAATGTCACGAATGAAGTTGCTGCATGAGTTGAGTACTCCTGACAATTACAATACCACATTCGATTACCACGGCTCTACTGGCCTTCTAAAGACTAAGCTCGATAGCACCGGTAGGAGCTATGTCTACAACTATGATGAATTTGGTAGACTCACCAGTGCTGTCACTCCTACTGGAAAAATAATAAGTTTGACGTTTGATCTGAGCCTTAAAGGAGCGACTGTTCAAGTGAGCGAAAATAACCGTAAACCAGTATCCATGCTAATAAAGGGCTCATCTGTTATTACCAAGACAGGAGAATCTGAACACCGCACAATAGTACTCACAGACGGCAGTATTTCAACAGTATTACCATGGGGCCACTCTGTCTCAACAGATACCATCCCTTACAGTATCTTAGCAGAAACCGATCCATTACTCGGAGAAAGCTATCCCGTCCCAGCCAAACAAAGAACTGAAGTTGGAGGAGATTTGGCCAATAGATTCGAATGGCGATATTTCTTGAGAAAACAATCTGGAAAAGCAAAGAAATCCATTGGTCAAATAGGTAGAAAACTACGAGTCAACGGAGAAAACCTCCTCACTCTTGAATATGACCGAGAAACAGCTACTGTTGCCGTATTCATGGATGATCGAGTTGAATTAATCAATGTTACATATGACAGAACCGCCAGGCCTATCAAGTGGGTTCCTCGCAATGGAATATTTGCAGGAGTTGAACTAGATTATGATAGATTCACTAGATTGATCGGTTGGAGATGGGGAGATTTGAGCGAAACTTATGGATTTGATAGAGCTGGAAGACTTTTTGAAATCAAGTATGGTGATGGTTCCTCAATGATTTATGCCTTTAAAGACATGTTCAGCACCTTGCCATTGAAAGTGACTACTCCTCGGGGTAGTGACTACCTTCTTCAATATGATGATGCTGGTGCCCTTCAATCTTTGACCACTCCTAGAGGACATATTCATTCTTTCAATCTTCAAACCTCTCTTGGCTTTTTCAAATACCAATACTATTCACCTATGGCCCGCCATCCTTATGAAATACTTTACAACGATGATGGTCAAATACTTTCTAAAATATATCCTCATCAGTCTGGTAAGATGGCTTACATTTATGACAATTCAGGAAAACTACAAACCTCTCTAGCAGGATTGTCATCAATTCACTACACTTACGTTGAATCTTCTCAATTAGTGAAGACCATTGAAGTTATTGAACCCAATTATGAATTAAAAGAAGATTTCAAGTACCACGCAGGCCTTCTCAAGGATGAAAAGTTGAAATTCAATGCCAAGAGTGGATTAAATAATGGTCATTACAAGTACCAGTATGATGGAAATGCGAGGTTGTCAAGCATCGAAGTGAATATTAATGGGAAAGAAATGCCAATTCAGCGTTTAAAATATAATCCAAACTTGGGAATGCTAGAAGGCATCAGCGACCTAAGAATCTATAGAAACACTTTCAACCGATCAGTTATGCAAGACACCAGCAAACAATTCTTTACCATTACTGATTACGATGACCACGGCAGAATCAAGACAATCCTTATCAACATAAAGTCTTACGATGTGTTCCGACTAGAATTGGAATATGATCTTAGGAATAGAGTAAAAACTCAAAAGATGATGGTGGGACGAGCATCTTCCACAGATCGTGTTACTTACAATAATGATGGCCATGTACTAGAAGTAGTCGGAAGTAATGATTGGAAATATGTTTATGATGAAAATGGCAATGTAATTGGAGTCATACAGCAAGGCGAAAAGACATCTCTAGGCTATGACAGTGGGGATAGAGTAATCAAATATGGAGATGTAGAATTCAACAGTTATGATGGCCGTGGCTTTGTTGTGCGACGTGGAGAACAAAAGTATCGATACAATTCTCGGGGACAGTTGATTCACGCCTTCGAAAGAGAGAAGTTCCAATCTTGGTACTTCTATGATGATAGAGGTAGACTCGTCTCTTGGAAGGATGATAAAGAAAATGTTACTCAATATTTCTATTCCAACCCAACAACTCCCAACTTACCTACTCATGTGCACTATCCCAAGACTGGAAAAACTTTCAGATTCTTGTATGACCAGAGAAATGTCATCATAACTGTCGAGACAAGTGAACAGAGATTTTATGTAGCATGTGACCAAAACGGATCTCCCATGGCATTGTTTGATACAAATGGAAACATTATCAAAGAAATTAAGAGATCTCCATTTGGAAAGATAGTTACCGACTCCAACCCTGACTTCATTTTACCAATTGATTTCCATGGAGGAATAATTGATCCCCACACAAAACTTGTACACATAGACAAGAGGCTGTATGATCCTAGTATAGGACAGTGGATGACACCTTCTTGGGAGCACCTCGCCACCAAATTGAGTACACCAACAGATATATTTGTGTACCGCTTCCAAAACAATGATCCTATCAACAAGCAACAGAACTTTACCTACATGACAGACTTAGCAAGCTGGCTCAAGCTGTACGGATATGATTTGGACAAGATGATTGGTTCCAAGTATACAGCCAATATGATATACCAACCTATGGCTACTGTCACATCCCCACAATTAGCGCCAGACTTCGGAATTATGTCAGGATTGCAATGCATAAATGATAAGGTAAGCCAAATCTATACATAGCAGGCAGATTTATAAATATCGAAAATATACTATGGAACATATATGTAAAAAATTGTTTTATTTCTGTTTCAGATAAATGATAAATTCTCTGATCTGAGCTTTGTACCTGTTCCACTTCTAAAAATGGAACCAAAGACTCGCAATCTCTTGCCGAGAGTGGCATATAGAAGAGCCGTCTTTGGGGAGGGTCTTTTGATCTCTCGAATGGATGGACGGGCTCTAGTGAGCATCGTGGAAGGAGTCAATAGCGTAGTGCAAGATGTGGTCACCTCAGTCTTTAATAACACATTCTTCCTGGACCTTCACTTCAGCATACATGACCAGGATGTATTTTATTTCGTGAAAGATAATGTTCTGAAAGTAAGAGATGACATTGAGGAACTACGAAGACTGGGAGGAATGTTCAATGTTTCACAACGGGAGGAAGGCGAGCAAGGTGTAGAGGTACGCCTACACGGACTAGAGGCAGCCGTGGTTCTGAAGTATGGTGTGGAGCCGGCTCAGGAGCGAGCACGCCTCATCAAACACGCTCACAAGCGCGCTGTTGAACGTGCCTGGGAGCATGAGAAGGCCCTGGTAGGCGCAGGCTGGGAAGGTCGTGCGCAATGGACAGAAGAAGAAAAAGAGGACCTCATTGCTCATGGCGTAGTGGATGGCTGGACAGCACAGGATATCCATTCCGTATCTCTTTACCCTCAACTAGCTGACGACCCGGGAAATGTAGCCTTTGTACGTGAGGGCCGGCGTAAACGCCGAAAGAGCGGGCGCACGCATCGCCGCCGTTCCTGATCACCCGGTCTCCCAGGGAGTCAGCCCCCCATGGCCCGGAATAGGTAAACGATACAAGTCAAGCGATGTCCCTCTGTGGGCTGAGAGGAAGCTCGCCCACAGCCATAATCAAGTGCACCAAACTTCAGTGACGCTTTCAGAATCTGCATACTATAGTGATTACGTATAATTTGAGCCGCGAGAGACTTACATAGTGACTATTTTTTTCCCTCGTGTACCCTATTTTATCTATATGAGTTTTCTATAAATTGTACGTTAAGGATATGCGCGAACGCTTGTGACAATTTTCGCATTGACTAAGTATAGATGTGAGATATAAATCAGATGAACTGAAACACAGGGTATCAAATGAAATACCGATCAATGTGGCGACAGATTCAGTGCCATAAAGCAAATCACCCGACCTGTATATACTTACCGAGGTTCTTTTGTCATACATTTTCATGTGGCATGATATTTACCTAACTGCAGGAAGTTAGCTATTCGTATTAACTCTTATCATTTTATTTCTCGTAATGTGTAGAAAGAACGATGCCAGCTAGTCAAAAGACAAAAATACTAGGACTGTTTTATCGATTGAAATATATATATTTATAGGCATATTTTTTATATACTCAGCGTCTAAGGTTTATTTTATATTTTCTACTATGGTTTTATCCCTATGAAATACTCTTTTAATGTAACGCATATTTGAATAATGGATTGACTCCTTCGAGTCGACAACATTGCTTTTCATGTTAGGTTCCCAATGTATATTCCCGATTATCGCAGTAAGGTTGCGTGCAATAATGATGTAATTGCTGAATTCTGAGAATATTTGTTTAGTCGTATTTACTCCGAAACTGACTGCTATCACAATAGAGCTCTCTGGGTGTACCAGTCACCTCTCACAACACACTCTTCTATAGTCTCATGATATCCACATAGCCAAATGTACCGTTTAGTGAAATATTTTAATGGAAGTGCTGTAAATAGTTTATACTAAAACACAGTAGGAGCTTATAATTTGTTAAGATTTTTAATTTCTACAATAAAATCTACAAATATTTTGTTAACATATGCATGTGATGTGCAATAAAGAATAAAGTTCATGTAGCCTAGACATCAAGCTAGATTTAGTCTAGATTATCCAAATTACGGTGTTTCGTCTGAAGATATCTGTTTTTATTTGAAATGTGGTGTCAGAATATAATTTAGATGTATTGTATGTTCGTCCGTGATGAGGAAAGAATCTGAAAGATATTTCTATTACACCATTTACGATAGAGATTACGGCAGGAACCTGCCTTATGGTTAAGTGATATATTTTGCAAAATGTGACTAAACAGAGCAATACTTTGTAACTTTTACGTCTAATTCATTATTTAAGGTAAGTGATGTCTCTATGTTGTTTGTAAGAGTTGCTTTAGAATCTCTCCGGGAGATAGTATCGCAGCTTTTGACAACAAATTCCAAAAATGGACTAGATTCGTTTTCATGTTGTAAAAATTTATTGTACATAGGTACTTAATCTTAATTGTATAAATTACGATTACTTCTTTTGTACATATCTTTGTGTTGAAGATTATTTAAAGATGAAATTGAATAATATAAATCGATCGGGCCCGGAATGCGGAGAGCCGGAGGAGGCTTCCCGGACGGGCCCCGGCCATGCAGATAATCCTGAGGTGTATAGCTAGCCTACCTACTAGCCTACTGTATCCATAGACAATGACTATAGAATGACTCTATGATGAGATATGATCGAATGCACGGAGATATGAATGATATAGGAATTATTCTAATGGAATATGTAATAAAACAATAAATTTACTTACTTATAACTATTGTGTATTTATTTCTCCATAATATCAAAATCTTCCAGAGTTAAATAGACCAAACTAAAACTTTATTATAGTATTTTTAATGTACAACATGAATAAAGATCTCAATACGTTATTACTAGATTTTAGTCTCGAGAAACTTTGGAGATAATCAGTGTATAATTGGTATAAACTTAACCACTACAAAATACAAATTATAGAAATTTATCAATGTAAAGAATAATTACAATAAGTACAATGAAACGTAATACATAGTTTACAAAACACAACAACTAGGCGGAATCAACCATGGCTTTAAAATGTTATAAAATGTCGTTTGTAGTGCATTATGATAAAAAATTATATTAAAATGGAATCAATTCATGCCTATCGCCCTAGAAATAAATAATTCATAACAATCAGGTTGAATTCTAATGCGATACAACCAACGAGAAGACTTACCATACTACGTTATCAAGCTAACACGTATGGACAACAAATCATACAATCACACGCTAAGCAATAAATTTGTGCCTAATCACATGTACATATTGGTTATTTCATATTATGATTATCAAAAACAGTAAGCAAAATTGACTAAATGAATCTGCAATCTAATGTTGTAAATACATGATCTGACTTGAGAAAACACTGACATGGGAATTGAATGTCAAAGACTAGAAATTGATACTCGTAAAACATTCACCACATGTGTGTCTCGCGAACTTCACTGATGATCTGCCCAGCTCTCTGCAACGCCTGGAAAAATTATCACTCTTAGCAACACAAAAAGGTAAACCAAATATTAGAATCAATTAACTATATACATTTTGGTTAGCTTCATAAATAAAAAAACCTCATCTTTTATAGATAGTAAATATGACATGCAACCTTTGAAATAAAAACAATTTCTTAATTTCAGTGGGGTATGAGTATTCATATAATAGTAAGGGTGACTGTACCTTTAGCATATCAGCTGCCTCCTTGCGCCTCTGGGCAATGTGTTCAGACTCATTGAGTAGTGACTCCGCTTGATCAGACTTATAGAGGTGTGTCACAAGCTCAGACTGTAGGTTGTCCTTGACATAATTTACGAGAAAATGCATAACAGCTTTTGGCACAGAGTCCTGAATGGACTTTCGAACAATGTAGAAGTAAGATTTAATAAGTCGCTCTGAAATTGAATTAATTCATTAATATACCATCCACAAGAAATCTTCATGTATAAATTAAAAAGAATTAGAAAAACAAAGCTAGTTTATAAAAAGAGGTTTAAAAATTAATTAAAGAAATGACAGTTCTGTTAAGGATTAAAAAAAATATTGACATTCTGCCAAAAACTACTGACAAATTATTTCTTCTGAGATCACATACACTAGACTTTTTACTGTCAGAATTATTTTTGAATAGAGCAAATTGGGCTCACCAATGACATCACAGTCGTGCTGCTCTCTGTCGGAGAGTTTTCGTGAAGTAATTGTTGGGACTTCAGGTAACAGGTTCACGGGCTTCATAGGACTGAGGACCCTGTTGGGGTCCATCATTCCATTGGTCAAAGCCTCATTCGAGTGACTTCGACTGCTGCTGTTTGAGTTCATAACCCCTTCAAACAGGCTTGGTAACTAAAAACAGATTATAAAAAAAGTATTATAATCCATATTAAAATCTGCACACAAGATAGCTAGTCCCATTTCCATAACATGTCACTTGCAAAATAGCCTGTTTGCATCTAAGCTTAAAAGTAATTGCATTCGCAGATCAGAGACATGGCCTACAACTTGTTATACCAATTCAAAATTAAAACATCAAAGATGCCGCTTTTGAGTTTCAAAGTGCGCGCATCAAAAGGTTGACATCTCTATTAATAGTTCATTAGTATTTTAAAAAATTCATAAAAAAACCTGATTATATTTTAGTTAATTTGTCTCCAAGATATTTACATGAATAATTTATTCTTACGGTATTCGGTGGAGTTCTGCCAGTCTTAGTTCTGTAAACAGGGCTGCCGTGTTCATCAACTAATGGATTGGAATCAGTACCCTTCAGAAGTCCCGACACCAGAGCAGCATCTCTGTGGAAATCAGGATGCTTGGTATTTATGTACGCCAACTCAATGGCCACTATGTTCTCCACCTATAAAACAAACAATACATTATTCACCCATCAGAACAAAAAACCTAATAATTAAATAATGATTTGAGGAATACATGCTTTATAATCCCACTAAAATCAGTAACAAGGTAGTTTTTGGTGCAGTATTTTTTTGTTTAATATTTTATTGGTATAAAACAAATAAACAAATCTAATTTTGGTATACAAAAATGGAAATATCTTATTATTTTAATCTTTCCTTATACTTCTATATATAAGATACAACAAACCTAACCAGAAAACTAATGCTAAACTGTAATGCTGGGTTACAAAGAGAGAAAAATAGCACAGAATAGAGTAATAATAATATTATTTTTATGAGGAAATATCAACGTTTGGTCTCATTTGACGACACGTACAAGTAACAATTTACTACTTTACTACTTAAAAAAGAAGAATAATGGTTTCTAACCATAGCATTTGTGAATGGCAATCTTGTCCTTAGAAGTTGAGTTACCACGTCGACAATGTGTTGATGGAGGCGAGGAAAGCGTAGCATCTCCTGCTGAACTTCTGTCCCACAATGCTGCACAATACGCTGCATTTCTTCATGGACCTGATAAAACACACAGATTACAAACAGATGCAAACATATAGCAGAAAATTATATTAGTATACTACATAAAAATAATTTACCAGTTCAACACATCGCAATGATGGGTCTTCGAGACGGCGAATCTGTCTCTTAACAAGCAATTCAAAGGAAATTTCAGGTACAAACAAGGCCGGCCTCGGTCCGGTCGCATTTCTTATGGCTGTCAAAATATCCATCTTGGTCAATCCTAAAAAATAAAAAAATTGTTATTTAAAATAATGGATTATACTAAAAATATTCAAAGAATAATATCAATGCATATTTACCAACAAGCGGATGAATGGAATCGAGAGTTCTTCCAAAGGTCTCGTGAAAAATATAACAAATCCTCGCTCCTCCGCAAAGCTCCGTGGTTTCAATGTTTCTGGCAGTGCCTTCAATGGTAGCGCAGTAAGCACTGGCAAACTTTGTGATGATCTGCAGAAGGGTCTGAGACTTGTCAGATACATCTTCTCCGTAAGAGTTTAGCAGAGATTGGAATTGTGATATCATTACATTAACCCTAACCTATAAAAGTAAAAATTCATGTTTAAGGACATTAAAATTAATTATATAATTATAGAAATATACTAGAATTTAGACAGCGGATAGTTGATAGCTTATTAAAAAATTCAAAATGGATTGGATACATTTTTTTGATTTTACAGGAACTACAAAGAGTCATAGTAAAATATATTTGTTTTGTAATCATAGAACAGAAAATATTCTAAATAACTTGTCGAGTTATTACATAGTTCCAATTATCTTTAAATATTATAGCGATTTGCGATACATACAGAATTCAATGAAAATGTTTAAATGATGAATTCAATCCACTTGACATGTATATAGAAAACGTTACGATTGATTAATTGATAAGAAGAATGTCAAGTCATTCACATATTGTTTAAGTACAGGTGGCTTACATTCCACAGAAAAGCATTACATGCCTTGTGGTCTTTTACTGAGCCGATTCTCATCTTTATATTATTTTGTGTGACATAACCCTTATCAGTGTCTAAATTTCTTAATTTAGGTAGTAGATGAATTTGATAAATTGTTCATAACTTTATTATAAAAATATGTTCAAAATTTATCTAACGTCACATTGACAATATTGTAGGAAAAATACAAACCTAACTGAATGAGAAAATTAAAGTTCAAATCGAAGGACAATCTTTTTTCATACTGGAGCGCTCTACATTTCTAAACTCTTAACAATATCATTTAATTAGGACTGATGATGTGTCAAATATTATAGTAACAAAGCAGATACAATTAAAAACAATGCAAACCTTCAGATCTGGTAAACAATCACGAATATGATGCATTAATAATCTATTGAGTGTTTTTGAGAGGTAAGGAGTTCCATTTTTGCTGGCAATAGTTGGGTATTTCCTCTGTAGAAAACTTGCCTCATCTTTCAAAGAATCCTAGTGAGTGAAGAAAATTGTAAATATATAGGAAATAGAATATATAATATAAACACATATTATGAATGTAATTTTAATATTATTACCTTAATGGTTTTATTATCTATAATATCTTGTTGAGACCGATTGACCACTCCCACTATACCGAGCTTAACAGGAATGACTCGTCCACAAAGTATGTCAATGGCATCAGTTCCTAGAACAATAATTATCACATTTGTGAAAAATAAGTAATGAACCATAATAGATATATTATCATGAATTGGTCGAGATCATTAGAACTATATTTGTCATTTTCTGTATTAACATTATAATATTATCTGAAGATGAATTATGGTAGGCATTTATACCGACATAAAAAATAGCATATAAATCTTTAAATAAAATTATGAAACTATTTCAATGAGAATCACTAAATACTTCATGACTCCTGAAGTTGTTGAAGAAAATATAGGGTGCCTCAGGAACTAGTGATGCTTCTTACAGATGCAAAAAGAAAAATACCAACTTCAATCCTAAATCAAATTTTGAGCCCTGTTAATGATGTACACTACATTTAATATTTTCTTTCTCTCAAGAAAAACTTTAAAATTTATTAAAATTAACGTAGCAGTTGTTAGACTGTAAACACTTCTTAACTCAGATTTTACCTATTTTTCATTGACATGTGAAACGATTGAAGATAATATGTATTGACATTCCAGTCAATGTATATTTTTAAAAATATCATACCGGCATCCATAAGATCAAGCTTGGTAACCACGGCCAGGGTCCGCCTGCCATCAGGGTCTACTTCTTTAGACATCTTGATGCTCTCACTAGTAGCCATATCAGTATTAGCAGAGGTGACAGCTAATATAATGGAATTGGGGTTGGAGATGTACTTGATAATTAAATTTCGAATTTGCATTTCAATATCCTCCGGTTGATCTCCGACTGGCACCTAAAATCAGGAAAATTTATGAAATTACCTCAACAAAACAATAAAGAATGGATGTAGAAATACTTATCTAAAAGTAATGATGAAATATAAAGATGACCAAGGCCTGAGTATGAATAATTTTAGGCCAATCAAAAAATACTATAAAACTGCTTATTATACTCTGGAAACTTTGTGAATATTGAAAACAAATGCAATACAAGGGATATTCTCTGGATCTGGAAATCCACATTTTTACATCCATAAGTCTTGTAACTAAATGCATCACATGCATATTAATGACTCATTTCAGTGGAGTGCAATAAATTTTTCTAACCTTAATTTTCATAATGTTAGTATCTACCCCATGGGTGGCTAACCTTTTTCAGCTGCCGGGCCAAATTAAGGAAATTAAATTTCCTACTGAGCCGTACAACAAAAATTTGTTTAATACAATAGGTATATAACTTAAAAACCGGAATTTGACACTAGATACCAACATGTGTATGCGCTGTAGCAAATCATTGATATACATGTCATTTTGAAGCTCTATTCATAAGCTGTTAAAATCAGTCAACAGTGTTTGATTTGCTTGTGCGCATCATATTTTTTTCAATCGTGGAAAATTTCGAAATATGACGAAAAAAACTTTTTTCACTCTTGTCACTTTTTTGCTAAGAAAACTACAGCTGAAAGTCATCGTTTGCTCATGAGATTGTATGGTAAACATGCCTGGACAGCCGAAAAGGTTTGAAGATGAAGAATTGGAAGCGTTATTCGATCAAGACTCGTGTCAAACACAAGAAGAGCTTGCGGAATCATTGGGCCTGACTCAAGTAGCTATTTTCAAGCGCCTTAAAGCATCATCCAGAAGCAAGGATGGGTGCCATACGAGTTAAACCCGAAAGATGAAAAAAGGCGATTTTGCATGTCTGAAATGCTGCTCGAGCATCATAAAAACAAGTCGTTTTTGCATCGAATTGTTACTGGCGACGAATAATGGATTAAGACAACCCAAAGAACAAAAAATCGTATTTGAAGCCCGTCCAACCAGCCAAATCGACACCGAAGAAGAATATTCACGCTGCCAAGATAATGCTCTGTATTTGGTGGGATCAGAAGGGAGTTGTGTACTGTGAGCTTTTAAAACCGAGTGAAACCATTACTGAAGAGGTGTACTGATTTGTTACTGATTCATTAAAAGAGAGCATTGAAGGAAAAACGGCCTGAATGGGAAGACCATACACGAGAAATTTGTTTTTCCAGCATGACAATGCTCGGCCACATGTTGCTCAACCCGTTCATAACTATTTGGAAAATAGCGGATGGGAAGTTCTACCCCACCCGCCATATAGTCCAGACTTAGCACCTTCTAACTACCTTTTGATTCGGTCGATGCAGAATGCACTTTCCGGAATACGCTTCACTTCAGTCTACGGCATCAAAAATCATGCATTCACACGCACGACAATCCACACAAGATCGACGTGCTTGCTTTTTAAAATTATCTTAAGTTGTGATTGTTCGTCAAAGATGTCAAAGAAATTGTCACAATAGTTGAATCAATGTACTGAGATACTTCCATATATATGATATGGTACGAACTACGCTCAATGGAATGTTCTTTTGGTGGTTTTATGTACTGTAAAAGAAAAAATGTTTACATATGCTCCGCGGGCCAAAAATAAACATCCGCGGGCCGCATACGGCTCGCGGTTTGGCCACTCATGATCTACCCACTAATAAAAATAACTGCAAAATATTTTTCAATATACATTAACTAACAGTAAATCTCTTCATCATTTATATTATCATATTGTGCTATGGATGTTCAAAATGACCACATTTTAATGATCATGACACATGCTCACCTTAGTGATTCCTGGCAAGTCAACTAAAGTGAGATTGACCACACGGGTTGAGAATATTTTGAGACTGATGGGGTCAGGAGAGATTCCCTTATTACTGCCGGCCATCCTTTCAGTTTCCCTTTCGATTTCCTGACGAATGGCCGAGAAGTCTGAGTAAACTTTTTCTTTTGTGTGAAGAAACTTTCCCCATTCTTCTGTGTCCAAGGTGCCTAAAAACAAAATAAAGAATCAATGTACCTATTAGATGCATAAACTGAGGTTAGACATTTTTATTTGAACAAAGGAAACAGACTATTCAATAGAAAAAAACCAATGTTTTGGGTTTTGAATAAAGCAAAAAAAAAACAATGTTCATCCTTTATCAGTGCCTTAATAAAATGAACTTCTGAAGTTGCACAATGGTACAAGACACTCAATTATGTACTGAACCAAAAGGTACAATAAACTCCTTAGTTAAAATGTAAAAAATACTGTGTGCATGCATTGATTTTTAGAATTTTTTTTACCTTACAGACTTTTAAAAAAAGTATTTAAATTTTCAAAGTTTTAAAAAGAAATTTAAAAAAAAACTGATTTCATTCAGAGGTAGAAATTATTTACTTTTACCAGAATTTGTAAATCAAATTACTATCATGTTAAGTGAATCCCAAGCCGTTCTTACAGAGCCTGTGTCAGTTTACTTAGAAAACTTAGATGACAATATCAGAGATATGTTCAGAATGAAAATAAATGTATAATATATATACAACAGTACAAATGTACAGATTAAAATGAACTTTAGAATATATATACAGGTGATACCACAGGTAAGTTATTAACTATCGAAGGAAATAAAAAAATTACATAAATTCCATTTTTTTAATGAAATAATGCTATGTGAATACCCAATACTAACGTGATTATCTTAGTCTGGTTAAGTTTAGTAAGACACTGATGGGTTTTATTTCAAAAGAGCACACCAAACCTAAGAAGATATTGTACCTGGTTTTGGAGGAATAATACCATTTAAGAGTCGTTGTGGTAAAGACACATCTAAAAGAAGAAAACACACAAAATTCAGTGTTTTCAGAAAGTAGATGCATGAAAGAAAAAATCGTTTGAGAACTAACCATCATCACAAACCGAAATCATGTCACACAAAATGACTATTTTACAGACTTGACATATTTGGGCATATTTATATATATATATATATATAAAGTGTAAAGCGAAAGCTTAAAATTTATCAAAAAACAGATGTACAAAAAGACAGTGAAAATATGAAGAGTTGGGGATGAGAGATAATGGTCTTGATGGTGAAACATGACAGGAAAATGAAAATAGTGACTGATTATATTTTAAAACTAGTTAATGCAAAATTTTTACAAATTATTTTTCACTTTAATAGATACCTTTGTCGTCAAACAAAGTATATTTTGGAAACTAGCAATCAGAATTTCAAGATGATAAAATTAAAAACACCTTTGATAATTTATGTAATAAATATTGGAAATTTTATGTGTATGATTAATATAAAGTAGCATTAAAATCATCATCACACATACATTCAATTTCAAAGCCTAGAAAAATATCTTATTTGCAGTTTTTACTACATTATACTTGTCAAAGAGGTCAAAAACTTTACATTTTCATGATGAAAATGTAAAGTTGAATTTTAATCAATATATTTTCACAAAATATTATAAGCAATTTTAAAAAACATTGATTTCATAAATATCTATCACCAATTATTAATTATGGCAAAATAAAATGAAATGATATCTGTTGAAACACAAAGTAATACATGAGTAATTTATTTATTTATCATTTAATACTCAATCCTTGAAAATAGTATTTTTTTTTTTACTTTGAGTGATGATAATTAATAATAACTATCGAATATATGAACTATTAAATTACAAATTGAGAGATATCAATCAACATACAAAGGCATTGTAAGTGTTAAAACTCTGAAGAAAAATCTCTACAACTAAAAACTGCCTAGTTTCGCATACAATTAAAAATGATTTTAATTGAATTGAATATTTTTGAATAAAATACTTGAGTGATTTTCCACATTTTCGTTTTTATTAGTGACCGGTTTCGCCAACGTGTAAGATTGGCGAAAATGTGGAAAATCACTCAAGTATTTTATTCAAAAATATTAAAATGGAATTCCACCAAGTACTCTCTGTCAAAAATATTGAATTTCTTAATTGAATTGATTAAAATAACTTTAAGCTGATTTTAAAATGGAAAATATTTAATATTTTAGTTGTATATTGCCAACTCTTTCTTTATCTTTACAGTGAAATGTAAATCCTAATTGCAAATGCTACTAATATGCTCCAGCGCATCTAGGCCAGACATTCACATTAGCAATACATCCATAATAATAAAGTATTTGGCCTACATAACCTTCACTGAAGAAGGAGGGTCAATTGATTGTAAGCTTCAAAAAATAAATCATTAGAGGGTTTAATAAAAACGTAACCAATAAAATAAGCAATGCTTTATTTTGTTACATGACACTCACTTAACTTTCGTTAAAAATCTATAAAAATAACACATTAGTCTTCAGTGACATTACAATTGAACAACCTGATCACAGTGATAAATTTAGTTTTGGTTTAAAAAATTTCTTACGTTACAGCAATTCAATATTGTTTTATAATAGATTAATGATCTCACCATCCTCTATTGATCTGTGTTCTTTGCTTTCTTTTGGAGCATAAACTAACTGCAATACCAAAGGTCTTCTAGTGACAATGCCAGTTCCTCTTGGCAAAAATGATCGGCCCACTAAGCTTTCTATCACGGAACTCTTTCCCGAACTCTGAAAAGTAATAAACAATCATCAGTGAAATGCTGGCTGACTGACCTTAGCCCTGGACAAGATCACAACAAAGGGAGTACTCTTACGACCAATAAAATCACTATCGATGTTCAATTCGTCACAAATGAAAAACAAAAAAGAATGTACCATATATTTAATGATTTACGATAATTATAAATAAGGACGAATGTAAATGTTATGCAATGTGTCAAATTTTAATTACCTGGGTCCCAAGAACGACAATTTGGGGGAGTTGAATAGCATCGGCTCCAACCGTATTAAATACATCTTGTAGCTTGTTAATAACAGGAATCAGGGCTTCCATTATTTTTTTAAACAAAATATCATACAAATGGTAACAATGAACAAATTATCACTCAATACCGCAAGATTAAATAAAAATTATTTCAAATGACCACTCTCAACGGACACACGGCGGCCATGTTAAAAATCTATGGACAGTGTGGCCACTCTAAGAAAACATTATTTCAACCTACCGACATGCTTTATGGTACGCTCTAAGCTATATTTCTACCATAAACACCCTGTTTCTTGGTACTACAAAGGGGCCTATACACGTAGTGACACAATTTACAACCAACTTGCAATTAACCAATAGAAATAGGCTGGTGAATGCCTTCAACGAGATTATCTATTTCACTAAGGTGCTTCAACAGTTAGTGCCGAAAATGGTTTTAAATATCATATTTTAACAATCAAACAAATAAAATAAAAACATTTTAATGAAAAATAAAAAAAAAATTGGTTTTAATTTTAAAAAAGTTATTTAAATGATAACAATAACATGAAAAGAATACTTAAAAATAATTATACTTGCATTTTGGTGTGATACAGAAAAAAATATATTTTAACATAGCGTAAATTTTGTAAAATATAAGATATACTTAAATATTATTTACTGCTTTTAAGTCCAGCTTATTTTTTTAAAGAATAAAATGCCACGTACATATTTTTAACTATAATAATTTAACTGCAAATTAGTTTGATGTGAAAATTTACCTAACAGCTGAATTTCTAATAACTTTTTTCAATCCATAAGATACAAATATTTTTCACAACGAAATACATTTCATTTAAAATTGGATTTTATCAAGTACAAGGAAAAGAGTACTTTTGATTTTTACTTTAGTTATTTGTATTACAATGCCACAATTTGATTAGCCTAATGATAAATTAAAAGATATATTTTTTTTATTGGTAGCATTTCACAACTTATTTTAGTAATCAAGGTATAAATACAACGTCACTTCATTTTAAAAACACTGATATCTTTTTCATGTTAAAAAAAAACTATCAAGGCATGAATGCATTTTAAAACAAAACATAAAAAAACACATGTCCATTAAAAAAAATCGTTTTGAGACTTTGTATTTAAGTCTAGGCCACAAATAGTTAAATATTAAAATTGTCTTCAATCCACGTGAAAGTGATATGCCCCGCAGAGCAGGCGGTGCAGTGCTCCTCGTGCAGCAGCAGCAGCCGCAGCCTCCTCGGCATCACCAGCTGACGCTCGCAATGCAACGGTCCTCGCTGAGCGCCGCAACTGCGCTGGGACAGGGCCGCATCGGGCTATAAAGAATACAATAAAATTATTCTTAGTTAATTATAATAATTAAGTATTTATGTCAAAGAAAGTACTAGACACAGCAATAAAAGCAAATGGCTTTCGTAACACAACTGTCTCAGTCATCGTAAGTATTTATTTTTTATTGATATAATATTAATAAGAGGTAAAGACACCCTCACGTATTAAAACATAAATCGCTAGATTTCCTTACAATATAGTGTGTGGCGGTCGATTGGTCTTGCGCGTAGGTTATGTGTGGTTGTATTTTCGTTATTGAGTTTTTGTAGGGAAAATATGTGTAAATAACCATTATCACACTTTTTTAAAATTAACTATCTCGAAATAACAGTCAGGCACTACATAATGTCACCAGACAGAAAGTATGGTTCAGTTCTAATTGATATTTTTTGTCATTACAATGTCTTATTTAGTTAGTAAGAGCAGTGTTTTTTTTTATTACAAAACAAATGCTAATTTTCTGTTTTGTAAGTGTTAATAAAAAAATATTAATTAAAGTAGACTGAAAAATTTCGAAGAAGTTAGATATGAGTACAATATTTTTAAATTGATCCGCATACACTCATACTAAATTGATGTAAGTTTTTAAGTAGCAAGTTTTCTCAGAGATTTCTTGAAAGTCCTATGAAATAAAATATTTTCCAGCGACTTTTTAATTCTTCTAAAACTGTCATTGGATCATTGCGTGACATGGCGCGCCACATTTTAAGTGTATGGTTCATCGAATTATCAGCAACTCGTCCTCATGATATTCTTGTTATTAGTAATAAATTAACGTTTTAATAAATACGCTTTTAATAATTAATGAAGAGTTGAAGAGTTCGGCCCTGTGCCGCACATGGCAAAGGAAGTAGAGATTTCATCACGACTCCAGACTTACGTAATGACCGGCCTAACCGCTATACCGTAGGACTGTTTGTTACCTGATATTGTTTATATAGTTCGATTCAAATGCAATAAAACAACACTATCTAATTTAAACTTTTCAAGATGCGGATATCTCCTTCTGCTACACTGCAGCGAAACGGAAAGCGGTTTCTTAAATAATTAATATTAGTGCCAAATACAAATAACCACTAGGACAAAGTTGTTTGATTATTATGTCGTCACTATTATCATTTAATCATAGCCTGAGCTGGACGAAGGCTGGAGCAATGAGAAGCACTCAAAGATAGCAAAGGGTTTGCGATCTAATTCAATTTTAACTGTTATTTTCTAAGAAGCAGAATAAATGGAGAATAAACCAAACGAGAAGTAAAGTAAACCACGAAAAACAAAGCATCATATCATTATCAATTTTGTTGCTGGGAACTAAACATGGATATCATAACTGCTATAGATACAATAAACTAGCCATGCTTGATAAGGCTCAGTGGTTATAAGGTTTCTTAGCATCTGTTGTTTAGAGTAAATTCCAAATTGTGAGAGATTGTCATGTGGTTTAATATTATGGCATTTTTATTCATCAATTATTATTTGTAATAATAAACAATATTCTAGTGGATATGTTCAATTTGATTGTAGTTTTGTATGTTTGTTTTACATAATGCACAAAAATATTCAAGATGTGTACATGCAAATTTTATTATTATTTACGGACGTTTGTCTATAATTATAATAAAAAAATATTTTATTAAAAATATTAATCTTTTTCTAACATTTTTTAATAAATTTTAATAAATGCACATTGTGATAATTGTGATAATTCGTGGATTGTTAAAATACTAATCACACATCAAATGAGACGTAAAAAGCATTTACGGAAATAATAATAATTTCATATAAATAAAATTGAATGCATTGGTAAATGATCAAGCTATTTTATTATAAAGTAATCAATGTTGTACCGTGGTCAAAGTAAAAGTCGAAAACAAAATAGCTGTAGGCAATGAACTTCACCTTGAAATAAATAATTAACAATAGGTCTTTAACTCGAGTGCCAATTATGATTACTTTAATTTGTAAAAAAGAGATACACTATACAAAGCAATATCAACTGTTAAGAGAGATTTATATACGTTGCGTACAAGTGATATTGCATATTGATCCATTAAATTAAAACAAGGTGTTATTAAAAATATATATTAGAAGTCTCAGACAAACAGAACCGGAAGTCTAAGCATTTCAGCCTAGAAAAGTCGGAGCAACAATAGAAGAAAGTGTTTCAAGTAAAAGATACTATAATATTATTCTGGTTAAGGTCTAACCCATCAGTCAAGGAAGACTGTTATAGAGCTTATAAAATAGTTTTTAGACACGAGTTAGTATGTAACTCAAACCCGAAAATTTATGTTTTAGTTACTCCACGGTCAAAAGACAAAACTGTTTGACGAAAGAGAATAGAAAATTTGCTATCCATTATATCTAATTTTATAGGATCAATAGCTGACTGTGAGGTTGTCGTTATTAACCATATAAATGATACCTATGGATTCGTAAATACAAAGTATTCACGTAGCTAAAGGTTTTCTATATAAATGCATTTACATATTTCGTGGTTCAAAGTGTATGTTACGAGACCTGAGGTCAAGTTTCTCATGACCCGGCATTTAAATAAATAAACACAGGTTTATCTGATAACTTAATACTACGATGCGTATTGTAATGAATCCCAACAAAAAAATAAATACTTTTACCGTCTATGTATCAATTATTATTTGAAACGCGTGTCTCTCTTGTTGCCTGCTCGTATATGGTTACATCATGTAAAAAGTAGCACAAATGACTTAAGAATCGATTGCAGCCAATAAGTAGGTTACAGGTATATATTTATAAATCATTTTGTACCATACTAAGGTATGCCGGTACTGCATTGATGTGTGTATCTTTACATAATAAAAATAAACGAATACAAAATGTCTGCAGTCTATGCTTTATGTAATAACTCTAACATCTTTTTAGCAACAATGATTATCGATATGGCGATAATTTATTCCAAGTCTTATTTTGGTTTCTACCTACGTTTATTCAACATGATTAATCGCTCGTACCAAAATAAGATTCAATAAACTGTCGAAGTAAACCTTATGCCCCATAAATTTTAGAATTTTTGATAATTTAGTATTAAAGAATTCCTCTAAACAATCTATTTTTCTTGCAATATTATTTTCCATAAGTAAAAAATGGGAACAATGTAAAACCAAGCCAATTTTAATTCAGAAAAACTTTTACACTTGAGCTGAAAGATTTCAGTGTTACAATTGTATTGCTTGCGGATATTTCCAAAAACTCGTGAATTACTTCTTTTTTCATGCAAATCGAATTTTAATTGGCATTGTTTTAATTAATTTATAAATATGCAACATTAATGAACAATTTCACCGAATTGAAATCGCTTGAAAATAATATCCCCGAATGACAATGAATACTAAAAAAATAATTCCCAAGAAAAGTGTCGAAACGGAGTTTGGTAACTTGCACATCCGATCGCGCAACGGCTACACCCGCCGCTGAAAAAAAATACTTTAAAGGCGGAGATTCAGTTTCATAACCGTTATTCTGATATAATGTTACGTTCTACCGTGTACCTTGAAACTGTACGGCGGCTGACAGGTTAGCAGTTAAGTAATTATCTCGGGTACACTTTGGATGTGACTAGGAGTTTGGCTTGAACAAAATCACATAACACGCCCAAACTAAACATGCCGGCTGCTGAGCAGTTCAAATCTGACGGTCGACCGGACCTGACGTTGAATTGCTTGATTGGCCGCGGCACCTCACCTGTGCGGGAACGCTGAACAAACGGCTTTGTTTTGAAAATATAATATAAATGATCAAATAATAAGTTTTAAAATTATAAAAAAAATTGTGATGTTAGTGTAATTTTTTTGGTGTCAATTTTTTACTGTTTGCGAGTGAAATATATATTTAAAGTTATATACTGTTAGCATTGAAGTGAGGTGCTGAATTAAATTAATATAGTGAGCATCAAAATTACTGGGTATCTTATCAAACTTATCAAACCGAATAAACTGCAGGGAAACGATGTGTTGTGTAAAAATTTTAATATGATGTTCTCTACTGCCAACTAAAGGGTCGATAGAGTAAAAAAAAATATCTTCTTAAATCTGCTAGAGAGTAGAAAAAAAAACACAATGAAACCTAGAGCTTAAAATTGTGTGCTTGCTGAAAAGTAGCAGTGCATTCTAGTAAAATAATAATCATCTTCTGCAAATTATTATCAATGAATAGCAAGTGTTCCAGATCATCATTGTGTACCACGATGGAAGTAGTATTTTGGGTGTCGTTTTTGGGGAGTCTGATGACCTCAAGGGCAGCCGTGGTGGCACCCCCCTGGGCAGACCCACTCATCAACCCCTGCGCTAAATTACCCAGGGGGTGGCAAATGCTTTACTGGCCGTCTGACGGGAAATGCTACAAAATATTCAAGGTAATATATTTGAAATGCGTCAAAAATAATAATAAAGCTTTATCGATTAGCCTATAAAAAGATTGGCGACTATCTTTACCCCATTGAGGACTTAATGCCTTTGCTATTTCTACTTCTCCATGAATATTATTCTAAGGATTTTTCTCTAATGCAGTGATTTCTTCATTGACCTATGTACTGGAAGTAATTGGGAATATGTTAGATTTTTTAGTAAAACATTTTTGGATTTTACTTTGTCATATGTAAGGAAATTATCAGCGGATGGTCTTTAATGTCGTAGGTTTTTCTTTGTTAATTAATATGTTTAAAAAACTATTAAACAAAGCTTTAATTATGCATTGATGTTTCTAAAACTTTAACTAGCAACTTCAAAAAGTTTGCTTACTCAAGTGTTTGATAAATAAAATTGTTTATCAAACTTATATTTCTATGCAATACTGCGTTTCAATTATGTAGTTTTTTACTTTTCTTGCGTCAGTGTAGGATGTCTACTGCCTGTTATTTTATTTTGAGACAGTCAGTTAACATCAAGTGACTACCCACCTAGTCGTGACTAAGATTTAAACCAACGGTATATATATTTGAAATTTAAATTAGTATCAATAATCACTTCAGCTCGATCTTCCATAATAACTTTGTTTCCATTGTATTAATAATCAGTTAGCTCACATGCCAATAAAAAAACATTAAAATCAATGCATTATATTTTTATGAATAACTAATGTAAATTTTTACTCATTTATCACAGGTAAATTTATTTTTATAAGCGTTCAAATAATTTTAAGAGAGATACAATCGGAATCTTAAATAACTGAGCCGACCAACCCATAAGGCGCTATCTGCAGAGACAAAAGGCAAAAAATAACTTTTATCTTATGGCCGCTCGACATTGAAATATTTCAGGTCAGTTCTGAAGAAAACATTCCACGACAACGGATTCGGTTACAGAAATATGCCTTTACCGAGAAAGCTTATATTATTTGCCTTTTACCTCCGCCAGGTATACTGAGATACTGCATTAGTGCCTACCCGTGTAAAAGAATTTTACTATTTTACCCTTTACTAACTATAGTTATTATTTATTCATTACAACCTCTAAAGTAAAGGATAGCTGACTATTATATTTAAATATAAAAACAATAAGTATATTAGTTTTGATAATCATTGTATAAATATAATAATACGTAAATAAAACTATAGTACTAGATAATCTTTATTAAATTATCGATATTCTTAAATTTCGACACGTACTTATCATTATTCATTATTTCTTATTTATTTTCATATATATAATAAAAAATATCTTAAAACTTCCCTTCAGAAATACACTGTGTCTTGTTCATGAACAAGTAGAGGCACTTGTAGCACGAAACATTGTAATATAAAAAGTTTAAATATATATGTATTATTAAATATAAGCAATAATATTAAAATGATATATAGCATTTATTGACTGCAACTTACTATAATTTTTTTTCGGCAAAATACATTCTTTTTTAAATCTGTAGTTGAATAAGACTTGCTGTTATAGCAGCTTTATTTATGTGATAATTATTCTAGCTTCAGCAATATTTAGATCTGTCTAATACAACTACTATCGTTTTCTATTCGGAAGGATGAATATTCAATTTTTTTCACATTTAAATCCGCTTTATAGGCACATCTCTAAAACCGACTTGTTGAAATTTGGCAAATTTAAATGAATTTGTATTATTAAAAATGTACATAAATTTTATTGCTTAAATAGACTCGTATGTGTCAATATTTTTTTCCAATATTTAAATGACTTCAAACATAAATATAAACAGAAAAATACTAAAAATGAAAATTATGAGGCATGAAGTGAAAGTAAAAACCAAATAAATGGATTAATTTGTATTAATTAGAATTTTGCATTTTACGACATACAACAGATATAATAATGATCTATTGATTTCACAATTAATATTGCTAAGGACTACCTCAATCATAAATAAGTCTATTTCAGGTGTTCAATGAGTAAATTAATTATATTTTCGAATGCGTAATTTTAATCAATACTCAAACATATTTTTTTGTTTATCAATTAACTTGATTATATCTGAATACGTCAACAAACATTTAACCAACGGTTTTATATAATACTTATGCTGAAAGACATATATTATTAGATAAAAATTTTACTACTTACATAATTTATAATTATTACAAGTTTTATTGTGTAAATTATATTTAAACTCGCTTTCAGAGGAGTCCGCTTGCTTTTATCACTTGAATGGAGAAAGATAATAAAATATTTAGTATGGTTGCTAGAAGATTGTCTTTATTCATTAGACGGTAAGTTGTTAAACGCTTTTGCTTCGCTTTATTACCGTATACTTTGAATGCTGATGCCAACTCTTAATCGTATCGATGCTTTTCAATCTGTGTGACTTTTTCTTTTCCTACTTCATTAAAACTTATTAGAAATAATTAATTCCAAGCAACGTTAAATTAATAAATAGAAATTCTAATCCATTCTTCTGGAGTAAGTTGCTACGTTAAGCTTTTGTGGCACAAAGAGAAATGTAAATAGTCTCATCTCTGTATTATGTTTTCAGTGTGATTTCTAGCACCTCACCGTAGGTAAAAAATTTTTTTTAGAAAAAAACTTCTTGATTTCTTTTATCTTTATTATTAGGGAGATAAATTTAAAGCTGATATTTATTTAAACAAGAAAACATATTGCTTCATACAAAATACCCATCCTGAAATGGGATAAGTGAAGCAAGTCATATTCATAGCTAATATTAAACCACATGATATTATCGCATACTAAATAGAATATGAACATTTAATACTTGCATATGTACTTATTATATACTGAGTATTATAAAATAATATAAAGATTCAATAAAGTGTATGAACTATAAAAAGTATATTCATGAACAATTTTTAAAAAATAGGTCGGATCTTTACATTGAAAAATGAATTTCTCAAGATGATTGTCGTTAACTTAAACATCTGTACCTCTATCGTAACAGAAAATGCAATATTTTTTGCGTACAAAAATTAACTACGCAACTCTAATGCAAATCATTTGGGTCATCTCTGAGTAATTATTAAGCAAGTAGTACGTACTTACTAATCCAGATCAAATCTGTAATAGAGACAGTACATTACATTAACGCAGTATTTTTTTAAGTAGTGTAGAAATCACTTGTGATGCACACTTGCAAAATATTAAATTACTTTTATCATTTAAGTCCCGGTCATTGCACATTTTCCTTTTTCAGAGAATTCCGCGAATCATGGTCATTTGGAATGAGCATTCAGTGTTTTGCGAAACAATTGCGTTAAAGATCACGCAAGGCCAAAAAACTTTCTTAGATTACTTGAAGTGGTTTAATCATTCTAGAACTATCGATTGACTACTAGAGTGTCATAGAATGTATTAAAGATGTATATTATAGGAGACAATTATATATTGGCTTTAATCTAAGAGTGAGAGAGCTCATGGAATGTCTGAAGAATAGATGATGATATATATATAAAATAAATGTCGGTTTTTTTCAATGCATTGATCAAACCATGGGGGTCAAACAAATTTGTTATAAGCTAGACGACTCATTGAATAATTTTTTTCTAAAAATATGATATAAGCAACAATCCGTTCATATGAAAGAGTTCTTATATGAAAAATTATTATTGCAATAAAAGTACGTACTCGTGCACTCTTCAGATGGATATCTTCCAAGGAATACTCATGGAAATGGTGACGATCTAAAGGACATCTAAGTAAAAAGGACACCTGCATGGCACATAAAACATTAATCTTCTCTTCCACTCTCCCGAGCATCTAACGAAAATAGCTTCAACCTTATTTGAAGGCCTCAGTCGTGGTTTTGTTTAATTGTGCATTTCGTAAAGGCTTTTACCTTGAACGTTTGTGTAGACAACGGGAGAAATCATAATTCACTTCAATGTTTTTACTATCTGAACAAATAAAAAAGTACTTTACGTTAAAATTAATGTAAGTTATATTTATTACAGAATGACGTAATCTTTCTGTTTCTAAGATACTATTACCTCTAAGAAAATAATGTCATTCAGCGTGTCTTTGAGGCAGTGTTTCTGTACTACAGCCAATTAATGTTTTTCATGATTTTGCAAATTATAAATTTAATTAATCCATATATTAATATTTTAATGAAGGTAACAGATACTGTTACATTGATAGAGATTTTCTAAATCTTATTTTGTATTTTTAAAACTACCGCCCAGAGCACGCCTTTTCTATTAGAGTGCTCTATATTATTTACGAAAGCCTATCCATAGCCATATCACACGGAGTACAGTATTGCTCACATAGCTACTTGAATAATTCATGTCACCTGTTTCCGGTGCACTTGCTTCCTTTCTCCGCGTGAGCCTCGCCAAGGGACTGTAAACTACCAACAAGTATCAGCTTATGGCTTCCCAGATATTTACGTCACGTCCCAAGGTGAATCTCCATGCAGTCATGACACCTTCAATGTATATTGCTTCAGTATTACGACTCATCCGTCTACTTAATAAAAGTTACGTTTTTTACGCGGCATTTGTTACAATTTCCTAATCAATTTGAGCTGAGTCATTACAATTCATTACTTGGTGCCAGTGATGTTCAACCAGTGATCTTGGGGCCGTAATGCCACCCAAAACTACATATTTAAAAGTGCTCATCGGTAATATTTCACTATGAACATAGTTTTAAAACTATGTTTAAAAGTTATCGAGTAAATCCTTGATTGGGTCTCCATGTTTCATTGAAATAAAGTATAATGTGCAAGTACTGTACAATATATATATATATATTTTTATAATCTTTGTAATGAAAAATAAGGGCACGTTTTAGAAATCCACTTTAATATCTTGTTGCATATATCTCTGTAGGATTCTCGATTGTCCTAAGATTTGAGAAATAATAATAGCTATGCCACTAAAAACTTAATACGACATTATATACATTTATATCTCTTGTATTATCAAAGTTATCGTTGACAAAGAATACTCATTAAAAAATAAAAAATAAATTGTTAATCTCGAAGATGCTATTAACAATTGTGTTAAATTTATAGTACAATTGGTAGATCGGTTGAGTATTGCTGTTCTTCGCAGGAGGCTCATTATGTACATGATTGCTCAATATTATAATTAATATGTCACTCACAAAAAAAAACTTGGTTGATAAATTGCAGTTATACCACCACTAATTTATTTTGATTAACTGTAATGTTATCTAACAATAAAAATCACACAATTTCCCCAGCAAACAAAACATTCACTGAACTAATGAGGATGATCATGTACATGAAGCAACACAATATTCACGATTATCTCATACAAAATTTGGCAAGTCTCTATTTAAATGTGTTTTTAACATCATTATTACAAAACATAAAGCTCATCAAAATAGTACAGTTGGTAATTACTGAAGATTTTTAAGGAAATGAAAAAAGCTCTTAAAATACTTATATCACTAAAATCATGCATAAAAAAAACTATATGTGAACAAAGGAAAATGAAAAGCTCATAATACTTGTAGCAACTATTTATACCCAGTAGAACCCATAATATTCTTTTGGTGAAGCTTATTAATTATAGGCACAAAGCGTGTTTTAGAGAATTCAATACTATTTGTATTTTATGAGTATTATTTCTATACGTTTAAAAATTTCTTGTTATGACTCCTGAAAAAACTGTACAATGTCTCTTTTCTAAACAGCAATGTACTATTTATAATTTTTATTACTATAATAAATTAATGTGCAATTATTTATTTATCATATAAGTTAGTTTGAGTCAGTAAGATTTCTGTGCTTGATTAACATATGGTTTTAATGGGTAGCCGAGATGAACGGTTGTATGTAAATATTACCACGGCATGTATCACACGGTCATATAATACACACCGCAACGTCCATTTAGATTTCACTGCAATACTTACAAGGCATTACAGTACCGTGCCATTTTACTCATTCCAACTATCTGCAGGCTAATAACTAATAATTATGATAAGTCCAGGAAAAATCTTGGATTCAAATTTTACAACCGCCTGTTACCTCAATCCCTTTTAACACCGTGATCAGGTAACTTAGCACAAGCCTTACCCGTTACATCATGTGTGTAAGCGATGTTCCCGAACCAATTAAACGTTACATGACCTGCAAAAAAAAGTTTAAGTACAAATGTAGCATGTTTGATCCTGCTAGGACATTGTCATGTAAACCAGACAACTTTAAGATAGTTTATATAAAAATTAAATAAAAATCAAAATAGTATTTTCTGTGTGATTAAAATAATATTTAAATATTTAAAATAAATAAAATTATTATTTTTATTGTACCTCTAATGTATTGAAATAAAAAGATTCATAAAAAAAAATAGTTTACCTCTTTGGTAGAAAGACGATGTTTTCGAATTACAGGGAGAAGTGATTTGGCAAGACATTGTATTCCTGGCATTATCTGTATTTCTTAATCTTGTATTTGTTTCATAATTTAGTACACATCGTCATTAACAAGTGCACAGAGGTAACATTTAGCTTTACGGAGTATGAGAAAATGGCAACAAAAGCCTTTGAAACGTTTGCCACAATTCATTATTACGACATCAAACTTATATTGTTTTACTAAAAACGATTTGTAAATAATTTGGGAATGACAATCTTCGTATTATAAAATTCTCACCGATATATTAATGTACCGATACACTGAGTTAATTAAATAAATAAATTATTGTTAATTTGTTCAATAGAAACGAACATTTTTTGGTTCCCAACGAATGAAAAACAAGTACGCAGAGATGTTGTCATATAACTCATAAGCCCGAGGCTAGCATTATATCACTCATTAAAATTTTAATTAAAGTAATAGCACGTGTTAGACAGATTTAACATATTAAATATTTGTCTAATTCAATTAAAGGTATAATGATAATTACAACATGGTTATATTAAATTTCATAGGTAATCTCTTATGTATCGTATCATATTCACTCAGCTGGTTAATTGAAGCTAACAAGCCGCTCTTACTTTTTTGCTTATGTTTTTATTTTAGTATACAAAACAAACTGTGAATATTATTTAATTAGAATACGGTTTAACTGTAAAATATAAGGACTAATACTTACTTTAGTAGAGTGTATTTACAAACATATTTTATCCTTTAAACAGATATTATCCTTGACGCATTTCTGTTTTTTTTTTTGTTTTTTTTTCTTCGTAAAATGGTGTTTTTATAATATTATCTGATATACTTTATTTTTAATTCTAATCGATTGCCTGCACTAACTCATTATTACTAGCAAATGTATATTCAATACATCTGGCTGAGTCAAATACGTATATGAATGACGGATACTTAGAAGGTCTTTATTGTATCGTTTCAGTTGGGTTTCCCATGCCCTCCTACCATGGAACTGACGCCAGGGGATAAGGGCGCCGAGTGCAGATGCCCCCCCGGCACCCTGAGGGCCCCCGGCGCCTCCGACTGCCATCCCGCCTTCACGCGGGGGCCTTGCGATCAGAGACACCTTCTAGTACCAGCAAATGATACCAGGTTTGCTTTGACCAAACTTGAGCTTCTGTGGTGATCATTTCTGGTTTGACATCATCACATGACCTAAGTCTAAAATTAAACAAAAATAAAAATAAATATTTTGCGGATGTATTGTATATTACGTGTGATTTTCAACCTTGCGAACGTGCATGAATCCTGCATACATTGTCAGTCAAAGTTTGACAAGCTTTATGGTATTGTATATGACAGTAGAGAAAAAAAAACATGCTTCTGTAATAGACTAATGCACCGGCTAAGAGAACTGTATAACAATTTTTGTACCTGATCTTCCTGACCTGTCAACGTATCTAAAGCCGTGACGTATTAATTTTAGAATAAGTACAAGCTCTGTTTTATTTAATTGGGAGAAATGGTAGTATTTTTAAGCTATTAAACTGGGAATAATAATTGTCAAACGTGGTTTAAAGGTCCCGCTTGGGTCGCTGCACACAGCCGGAAGAGTGTGCTGACCCCACGCAGCTGCTGTGGCCCCCCGACGGGAGGTGCTACCGCCGCCTGTCCCGGGGCCCGTGCCCTCCTGGCCGCCTGCTCACCATGGGGCCCCATGGAGCCGCCAATTGCACAGTAAGACAAATCAATCTCTCACCATTTGCCTTCCTTGAGTAATCGAAGTCAGTATATTTGCTTTCAGCGTGCGTTTGGTAGCTATCGAGGCTAAGATTCATCGACCTTCCTGATCTGTATTTATTTATCATTATCAAGTTTATATGTTATTAAGGGTCAATCGAGTTTCATGTCTATCAAAAGTGTGATGTTTCAATAACCACTCTTCGGTGATACAAAATGTAAAAGAAATAGACGCAGTCAATATTTAATAATAATACTAGAGTCCTTATAGCTTTGTAGTGTTAAACTGATTAACAACATATATAAATACTAGCGGTACGTCTTTTTACATTTTCAAAATTTTAATTTAATTCACAATAACTATGTTTATTTTTTTTTTGTCAATTTACAATAGTTTTTCTAGGTGTAAGTGTTTAGTGCATTTAATTTTCTTTGGCGTTTAAAATTTTATCACTGTCCTTGTAGTACTCCGTACGCAAAAAATGAGCAAAGTGAAAGTAGTTTTGTTGCTCCATATAAATCAATTCAGAGTCCAATAATAAAATTTCGTTTATTCACCGTATTCGATTAAATAAAAATAGCGGCAATACATCGTAACCCCTTACGCAACAAAAAAAAGATTATGCGTACAAATTCAATCAATTTATTTATGTTACGGTCATGCAAAAAAAAATCTATGCCAATCACAATCTCTAGCCCGTGACTTGTGCGATAACCCATTTCTCATTGCATAATTCATTACTTCTGAGCCACACACCTGACATTGAGGTGTAAGGCGAGCGTCGTGCCGGTGAGGCTTTGCCTCGTTTGTTATCTTGCTCGAGCTAATCTGTTACTAAAAGCGTCAAGTCATTCCGCGTAGCAGAGAAAGTTTATCGCGCCCACTGAATGTCAAGCACAATAGGAAGGATTTAAAAATCACGTCCTACCTGTGCGGGTAGCGCTTGACACGTGCACCTGTTTATTCAATAGTAATCGAATTGGTTTACACGACTTCTTAGTGTTAATAAAAATGGACACATTGTTAGCCTGGTATATAACGATTTAATATTTAACATTACTTTTGGTAATTGATTTTAGATTTATACAATCTAACGTGGATTAGTAACGCTCGTGATGTATACTTTTTTATTAAGTTTTAGTAATGACTAACATAGCAGATTTTTTTTACCAGGAACAAAAGATTTTATTATACTTTGGATTATACGAAATAATATGGATCTTTTTATTTTGGGTTATAGTGGTTTTTATCTGCACTGGTAGTGCTTTATACAAGCTGTGGGGCATATTTGATGACGTGTTACAATTTTTTCCATTGATTTGGCGTTTCAGAAACATGTCATATAACTGCAATTTTCGTCTCGTTTTATTCACCCCTATGCGCATATATACTTGTGATATACTGCGGAGAATAACATACATCAATGCTGGAGAATTTTTTTTTATTTTTGGTTGAAAATAAGAATTTAAGCTTATGAATTTCTAAAGATGTTAGCATTTTTCGTTTCATCGTTATATCGCTCTGAATTATTTTTAAAAATACATAAAATGATTTATAGCAAAATCTTCTATCAGCGTCATCATAAGCATTCTGAGCTTATCTATGCGACAGCAAAAAAGCTGCTTCCGGTATTGAAACAATTGAGTGTAACGTTGACTCTAGTGCGGCGCGGACACGGAGGACCACGTGTCGGAAGTGGACGGGCGCTGCTACGAGCACTACAGCCGCGGGCCGTGCCTCCCCGGCCAGCTGTTCCTGCCCGGGGGAGACTGCGGGTGCTCCGCGGACCTGCCGCACTACCACGGGGACACGCGCGCCTGCTACGAAATAGGTAACCCCCAAAGAAAGAAAACCGCTGTCTATTTTGTAGAGAATATAAATTTATAATTTATTAAAAAACTTGAGATTAACGCAATATATTATTTGATGTATAATTGTATTTTTAGATACACTAGGACCGTGCAACAAGGGACACCGTTTCACATTAGTAGCCAGAGAGTCTGGCCGAGCCGAGTGTCGCTGCAAGCCTGGCAACGTGCTGTGGGAGGACGGCTCCTGCTACCGCCTGTACACGCGCGGGCCGTGCGGGGCGGGGCAGCTGGTCGCGCCTCGGGCCCGCTGTGCTCCTCAGCCCTGCCGGCGCTCTCGCCTCTACTTCCCCTCGCACAAGCGCTGCTACAGGATCGGCATCCAGGGCCCCTGCGGACGCGACCAGGTCGTCCTGTTCGACTTCGAGGCGCGCCCCTCCGTAGACGGCATCGCCTACAACGGAGTGTGCGGGTGCGCGGGGGCTCTGGACGTCGACAACCCGCGCAACTGCATGGTGTCCAAGATGGCCAGCACGGTTTGCAAGGACACCCCCGGAATGGTGGTCATGGACGGAGGCTGTCATATGCTGTATACCAAGGGGCCTTGCGGGGACGGTCAGTGGCTGGTCCCCAGGCCCGACGGGGTCGCTCCCGGTGACAGGGCGCAGTGTCTCTGCAAGCCGGGGTACGTCAAGCACACCGCCGACTCTCTGAAAACTGCAGCCCCCAAGGACGGCTGTCTGCCTCCCGCCGTGTCTCTAGCTAGATACTTAAACAATAAATACAATAAAACCTTAAATCAATAATTATTTCTAAAACAAATAGAGAACAATGACTTAAATTGGTGAATCTAAAACTTCTTAAAAACATTAAAAAAAACAAAATCTTTTATATGCTTAAATTCATTGTAAAAAAATATGCAATTTTTGTGTTGATGAATGCTGCAGATCTATTGATATATTTAGAGAATACCGTTTTAATGTTGTTAAATAAATATTTGTTTTAAACATTTTATATAGATAAATATTCTTTTTCAAAAACTGGTTCACTTAGAAGCTTTTTAGACACTTAGCTTTTAAAAATAGGCACTTAAATAAAAATTAGCAAGCATGCATGAAAACAAATAATCAAATGTCATTTTTGTATTACAAAGAACTGAATAGATATTTAGTAGTAATAATAAAATTAAGCGTATAGCCTATGGATAAGAAGACATGTGATATATTCATTATAAATATAGAATATTAATTGTATATTTAATTACTGTGCCATAAACCCTTTTTTTGTATTTTAAATATGTGCTTGTGATATTTAGCAAAACGAAAATATATATTTTTGCACTGAATGGGTTATTTTATTGTTGAAATGGAAATATTCGCAGATGTTTTACGTAATAGATAAATGTTGTCTTCCATGTTATATGCAAATAATTTAATCAATATTATTACGAAGTTATAGAAATATTTAAATGAACAAAAGAATCGCTTTCTTTTATCGACATGCCTAGAAGCCATTTAAAAATATTTTATAGTTCACATTTAAATAATACATATGAAGTAACATTTAGAAGGAGAAATGTGGATTTCGTTTGTTTATATTCGTCAAATGTGATTTCTGTTTTCTCGTTGTTTTTACCTACGCTTTGTAAAAAATATTTATTTTATAAAATTAACCATATTTACACCAATTTCAGAAGAGTTTATTATTTAATATAAATTGATATTTAGTTTTATTTATTATATTTTGAAAGTCGTTTAGGATGGATGATGATGAAGATGACTCCGAAGATGTTCCCGGATTATTTGAGAACGGTCATTGGATCTGGGGAAATGAGACGAATTCTTTGGAATTTGTAAGGTATGTGAACTATAACTGAATACCGTCATTTGTAAGTTTTTTTTGTTGTTCGTGTATTGTAAATATGCCATTATGTATTTAATTTTCAATTAAAAAATACGCCATGGGTGCGAAGATTGATTAAGTAAACTAACAACAATAACTGAGGAGTGTAGGTTTAAGTATCACCTGATACTAATAGATAGAATGATAATAAACTTTATGTTTTATTCATAACTGTTTTTATTGTGGTCTGGATATGTTTCCAAAAGTATTATTTCCTCATACTATTCATTGTTCGATTACTACTTGCTTTCTGAATGTTTAAAGGTTATGACACAAACAATTATATAAGAAATATACAAGATGATAAATTTATTCATATTTTTTTAGAAAGGTACAATTGGTTTTAGTAAAAATTTAACCACAAATATTATTTTATTTTTGAAATTTCTACATTTTTATCTAAATTTATTTTTTTGATGAAATATCCAAACTATTTAAAATAATAAGTAGTACACGGCTTTTTACTAGCTTGTTGTAGCTGCGTGGCTTTCAAACAATTTAAACAACAAATAGATTAGCATATGTTTAATAATTTAATCACTATTAATTTTTTATAATTTTGTTGCTGCTTCCACGGTGATAGATCAACAAAATGAAGATAGCATAAACAACTTAAGACTATCAGATATTGATATTTATTTCACAGCACTCAGCGTATCAATGAACATTCGTTGCTTGTATTGTATTAGATCGTTTTTCATCGTTCAACAATACACAGAGTGATTTGTTATTTTCTCTATCTTTCTGGTTGCAGAGACGCCATTCCTCTTCCGGTAGAAACTGCTGTTAAGACATCTTCAACTGTAATCAAATTTAGAGATGATATTGATCCATTGGAACAGGTGCTTATTTTTATTAAACTTTATGATCGCTTATAATATCCTAAAATTCTTCACTCATTGCGTTGACTCAAATACGTTGGTTCTCTGCATTTAAGATTTATTTACTTCGATTTTAATTTATTCTATATGGAAGTTCATTATACTTAAACTGTTGAAAACGTTTAAAAAACCTGGCAATCTTAAAATCTGATCCACAAAAAAAATTCACTATTAATTGTACAAGTTGTTATAATTCCCATCCATTTGGAGTAAAACTGACGGCTTAATAAAATACGTCTTAGCAGATTTTGATTTAGGTACAAAATAAATAAACCGTATTATTCCTTTAACACGTTATCTCTTCAGAATAATAAAACACAGCCCATGAATTTTCAGGAAAAATATTCACTTAGATTTGCTCATATTCAGAGTATTAATATTTTAAAATTGCTACTTCTCCTTATAGGGCTATTGACGAAAGCTAATGAATACTTATGACATAATATAATTAGCATTTGTCTCCCGAGCCGCGATTGTATAATGATGCCATGGAAAGTACCGAAATCTTCGGATGTCGCGTCGAAGCCTCACTATTCAGAATTTCTATAAGCCAGCATAAATTACAAACGAAAGTAACAAGTGGGACTTTAAAAATATTCAAATGAAGTTATCTCACAGTGTTGCGGTGCGAGCGTCGGAGCCACCGGAGTACCTTTGACTAATTTGAATAGCAGCTTAATGGAGTGACATGTCGTTAAGAAAACTATTTTAATGATAACCGAAAGTGAAAATTATTCACGACAAAAAATAACACCGTTAATTCAATTTAAATTATAGTACACAAACAAAATGTTCATTAAAAAATTATTTGATGAACAGGAATAAATATTAATTAAGCACAAATTATATGTACATTTGAGTGAATGCAAAATTTTTATATTACAATAAACAATCTATATTTTATTATTACAGGCTATGTTTCGTAAAAAATTCTATCGAAAGGTCACAGAGGGCAAGCCGGATGTTATCATATTACAGGTTTTTTTTTTGTATAATTGTTTATTAATTTTAAAAAAATACAGCTTCTTCATATTTTATGTATGTTTTTAGGATATCAAAGATGTAGTTATATTCACTGCACCAATATCAATCTTAAATTTCAGTATTTTGAAAACTTTACACTCATTAACATGTGAACGATTTATTCGTTCACTAATCGTATATGCACAATATTATATGCAGGTAACAAACATTGTCACTTTTATCCATATCGACAAGAAATAATGATACTATATTAATATTGATGTCTGTAAAGATGTGCCGAATCATGAAGAAAAGAGCGACGGAAGCGAGCCAGAAAATAAGAATCCCCGAAAGCGAAAGAGTAGAAGAAAGATTGGCTCAGAATATGGCGGATTTCAGAACACTTATCGCTAAGGAATATTTGTTCATCAATGCTGGTAACAACACAAAACACGTCGAGTCATTAAATCATTTTCTCACTGGTCATTCGATCTCGGGTTTTAATCCGGTAAAAGTAACGTTAAGGATATTTGAAAAATAGTAGCCCTGCGAAAACAGTCCAGGCGCAGATTTTTGGGGTGTTACGACAGTTTGACGAAACTGCAGTCCTATATTATTGAAAAAATTTGCTTCCGATACTATCAAAAATCAGAAAATTGATAATCGCAGGAGGAGTTGACACAAGAAATATTAGAAGTACTTCATCATTATATCTAGCAATTTTTGATACCCAAAATTAATGCTTGATTCCATGTAGGCTAAGATCCCAGAAGGCTAAAATTTCCCCCCTCACATCATTATTATTTTTAGACGATAAGGGAAACACGAGGAATGTGTTCACATCACTGACAGCCGAAGCGCGCGCTACCGAATCTCTACTGGTCATAAGCATACAGATAGTATGGATTGCACTAGGGCGACCGAATATTTCACTGATTGGTAAAAAGTCAATACTTTATTACATTGCCTCGTTAAGCAAACAAGCTCATCATTCACGGATAGTCACAGTTTGTGTAAACCTAGCAAAACCGACTCATGTTGATAATGTCGCAGCGGGTGTAGGCAGCTTTATCTGGTGTGTATCCCTCTTAATCTTTACCTAACGTCACCAGAGACGGAGATAAATAGAATCTTTCGCACAAACCGATTCAACCTCTCGCTGCATCAAAGCAACACCAAGGAGACTCCGCCACTGGATAAGTACGAGCAAGCCGTGCTGTGGGGCGCGGGGGAGTGCAAGGACAACATCGCCACCCTCAAATCGCCGGTCGTGCACGACATGCTACACAACGCCGACTACAGGACCACATCCTTGGGGGTGGCTGGACATATAGTGTCGGTAACTCTAAATATCTCGCTTCATCTGTGAATCGATCACCTAGGTATTGAGTGATAGTTTATCTTTACCAATCCACAGTGACAGAACGAGTGAGCGCATTGAGCAACTGCAGAATGCGTTTTACGCCCCGGAAGAAGAGCTCCCGAAGTTAGGGATCAGCCTGGGCATCCTCGGGCAGCCGCGCGCAAACTACGACATGATGCTGGTGCAGGTCAAGAACTCCAAGGAATTGTCGTCGGCCTCGCAAGCCAGGTATACTACTTAACCTCTTTGCAATTATTGTATATCAAACAAACGTATTCGACTCTCTAATTTCAGTAAAAAATGTTTAAAAATCTATGTATGTATAACTTTCAACTTAAATTTAAAAATGTGTGTATTTTTAAGTAATTTCAGTATCAAAGAGAGTAGGTCGCAGACATCCCGAAAGTCTTCAAGGAAATCCTTACTTGCTCAAGGTGTACCATTCCCTCCAGATGCTGTAACGTATGTATATTAATGATATAAATAATCAGGCATTCACAGTTAAATAATTTTTTTTTTAACTATCAATGAATGACATATTGAACGAATTAAAAAAGAACTTATGAGTTCATTAGTTTATCTACTTCGATCACTGTCAAATTTCCAATTCAAGACCAACCTAATAACAGCGATCTAACTCCAAATCTCCGATCTAACATCATTATTTTTCGATGATTTTTTTTTTGCTTCCGGCCCTCTAACGTTTCGGCCCCAGTGCAGGGACAATCTTCAGAAATCAATCCGAGATTAAATAAAGCGAAATCTCAGCACTGCAAAACCACAAAACCAGACAATAACAGCTGCCAAAACCCACGAACATGCATATCATAAATTTGTGTCATGTTTTGATTTTTTTCTTTCAATATTAGGTGCTCTATTCCGGATAAGTTTCCAGAACTCTTGCCACACTACAAACAGCGAAAAATTGATTTCGCTCAAAGAACAAGATGGATGAAATATTTAGAGAAAATGACCCAACCAAAGAAGAACTGAGACTATTATCAAACGTGAAGTTAAACATTTTTATGTTTTTGTAACAGTTTAATTATTTTATAATTTGTAAAATTTAGAAAAATTTTATATTTTAAAATATTTGTATGTTATAAAAATAAATGTTATATTAATTTATGTTTAGTGTTTTTTTTTACACAGAAAAAAACGTTAGGGTTTAATATTGATTGCAAATATTAAATATATATATTTTTTAAATTTCATGAATTAGACCTCTGCCAATGCATTTTTTTGGTGTTAATATAACAGCCTTACATCCAAAAAAAATATAAAAAAAAAAAAAAAACAAAAGAACGCTATGCGATGACATCAAATATTTTCTGTATTGCAGCGATCTGCGTTGTCTGTTAATTTTTGTTTTGTTTTGTGAAGATAAGACAATAATACAAGAAGGTGCTATTTTAAATACAACGTCAGCATTAGTTTATTTTAAGCTTATCTGAAAAGATGGATGGTGATGATGCAAGTGAAAATAGGTCACACGAAGAATTGATATTAAGACAATTTGAGAATGGTAAATGGATCTGGTGCTCTTTCGAGAATCAACTTGTCTTTATGAGGTATTTAATAATTTAAACTGCATTTGATTAAATCACAAATTTTGACGATAATCCTGTTCCCTAGAATAAAATAACATAAAAATGAATTTCTACGTGTTGCTAGATTATACACGTGTGGAGTGAATTTTGTCTCATTTGTCTCTTAAGCCGATTGGTTTAATTTATCTTTAGAGAATAGAATATTAAAACTCACAACTATAAAATTACAATTTTTAATAAATTCACAATATTTAAATTTGGCTTGATTTTATTTTAATTTCGTTGCAATAGGTACTCCGTGTAATAATGAAATTATTTGAAAAGTTTAGTAACATTTATTGTAAACCTTAAAAATATGGTACATCTTTTTATAAAGGGTAAATAAATTTTATTTAAAAAATGTTTTTTTTTTCAAAGGGAAGAGGTTTTGTCTGAGTCGTCCTTAAGACAGCAGTATAGTGACACGCCAACGGAAAAATTCAAGCGTAATCTAAATCAAATTGAACAGGTCATTATTTAACTTATTAAAATATAAAATAAATTGTTTGTTAATTATTAATACATGCATTTCTTTGCAGAATGATTTTTCTAATAAATACTATAGAAAAGTCATACGCGATTCAGACAATATTATCAAAGTACAGGTTGACTAATTTGCGAATTAATTTTATCAATAAAAGTTAAAAATAGTTTAAGAGTATTTAATAATAAATATTTTTTAGGACGTGAAAGACATTGTTATCTTTACTGCACCAATAGAAATTCTGTCCACACGTATTATAAAGTTTTTCCACACTGAAGGGTACAATCACTTCCTGAGAGCTTTGCTAGTATACGTGCAATATTACTTGCAGGTACTATTCCTTAATATTCAACAAATAATGGTATAATTGACGTATGGTTTACGAATTTTCATATCTGAATGGGTTAAAAAATGCTATGATATTAAAAAATAATATTTCTGGATTACATATTGAACAAATTATGAAATATCGCAAAACTGAATCTGAAAGAACAACCAGACATCTGGTAAGTGACGCTCTAGAAGAAGAGTTTTCGCGAAACCTGTCTGACCTCAGGGCTATTGTTTTTAAACAATACATTGTTCTGAAATTTCGTAAGTACTCACTCAATTAAATAATACAAAAACAAAAACTTTATTTTATTATTTAAACTCTGCAATCTTACAGCAAACCACATAACGGCAATACGTTTACTCATTTTCAAGTAATTGCAGCCTCTCCTTATAGCTTCCATTTATGAGACTCTTACATCCTGTGACATTTTATCGGTATGAAACACTTGGTCACTTTTTCACTACACGTCTGCGATTTAATGTATTATTTGTTGACTCATAAATGTTTCCCGTTTTAAAATGCACCATACTTCAGGCTTAGTCCGTAACCACGCCTGGGGTTATTTTCTTCTTATATAATGTTTCGTTTTTCATTACAGCTGGCGAAGAAGATCACAAACGACGCGGCATGGTTCCAACTAAAAATAACTCTACAGAAGCAATATTAAAACTTACCATTCATAGTATATGGATTATTCTAGAGCGTCCTTTGTACAATACCATCGGTTAGAAATCATCACAAAATCAAACCTTTATTTCTTTTAATATTCAAGATGTGCCACATATATTTATTTGAAATATTTTTCATTTAGATATTGAAGTAAATAGAATATTCAGAACGAATCGTTTTTTGGCTTCAAAATATTCTAATGACCTGCCTGACTTGGACGAGAGACAGGCAAAAGTTCTTTTGGGGCCAAAAATTCCTGAAAGTAAGCTGAAGCCTCTTCATTCTCCTGCGTTTCATGATTTCCAGAACTTGCAAGACTATAGACTGCCAGGATTGGGTGCTGCAGGATTCATAAGGCTGGTTGTATTACACTTTAATACCAATAAATAACGTGTCTATTTTTATTTTATACTATTGAGTGCGATTTTGAAAAATTTTAAGCCCACATTTTTTAGCACAAATAGCAATGATCGCAATAATAAATATATATCCAATTCAAAGCATGATTTTTTCCGAAATAGTATTATTAAAATTTATATTTAATGTAAGAATTACTCCAAATAATGAATGCCTTCTATTACAGAGACAATACAACAGTTCGTATCGAGTATATTGAAAAACTAATATTCTGCCCGGAGAGGGAAGTTGGTCTGATAAGAACATTGAATTTGGGCATTCTTGGACAACCGAGGGGCAGTTTTGACATAATGTTGAATCGCTTGTTTGTGAAGCCAAGCATACCGTAATTTTATTTTTTACAACTTGACGAAAAATGTATTATGTCCAACAATTAAATATTTACATAGGTGCTAAGCGTTGTCGATTCTTTGGAAATCTATATCTTTATAAAATCATCAATGGCTATAGTATATATACAAATAAATACATTAAATTAAAAATAAATGTCATTATAAGACATCTGTAAACATACCAATTGTGTAAATATATATATATATTTTTAGGGGTAGAGATTTAAAAAAAAGTTTAACATCGTTAACTGGCAGCCTCGATAAGAACTCTTTTATCACTGTACTCAATCCCTCCAAAAGCACTATTGGAATGTGAGTCGACGTTTTAATTTAATTGAAAAAATTTCTACGCGTTACAATGCCTCTCAAAACTAGCATATTTATTTCTTTTCAGAGGAAAATCTAGTTTTACATCATCAACTCTTGATTCATTTATACTGCCGGATATACATAAATTAAACAAAACTGTAAACAAGTTGGAGATAATAACTTCACAATCAGCATCACTTAATCAGCAGTAAGAATGAATTGTTATTTGTATTTATATTATAAGAAAAAAAAATGTGCTACTTTATTAAATTACTAATTACTTTTTAAGAATTTCAGATATTAAAGAAAATTTGACCCCGTGGCAACGATATTCTTTGGGCGACCCTGCGCCATTATTTTTAAACGAAGGGTAAGAATGTATTCACAATTCTGAAAAATGAAAACAATTATCGTCTCCAGTTGACTATTTAATATATATTTTATTCTAGGATTAAAAAGATTAAAGAATATTCTATCTTGAGTATGTTGAACTCAAAGCTGTCCTTTCGCACGTCAGCAGATGAAATTATGATAAAAAAGAAAAACCTGAAGACACATCACCTCATAATGCCAGCTCGCCGCAAGTATGCCAACTAAGCGTTAACATTTCCTTATGTAGATAATTGAAATATCTTTAAAAAAACAAGATTTTTATTAAGCATTTGTATTGTTAGGACTTCGGGCTGTTAAAAAAAATATTATTATCGATTTTACTTTCTACATGGGAATATTTAAATACTTGTATTAGTTCAACATGAAAATAGGTAACCTATCCACAATATGTGTTTATTTTTGATTTCAGTTTTCATATTCCAGAAGATTTTCCAATAATTCCTCCAAAGTACAAACCTGATTTTATTGACTCTAAACGGATAACTATGTGGTGCAATTACTTTTCAAAAAAAAGAGCAATGTTGAACTCAGCCTTAAATCTTTGATATTATCAACTGATATTATCGATGCTTTTGTGTTATAATTATAAGCAACATAAAAACTACTTATAACTGCTGCAAATCAATAAGTTACACAAATATCATTTCGGAAAAATTCTAAAAGACAGATTAAAAATATTAGATCAACAAGTTTTACTAATCTATGTGTGAATTATTTAATAGCTTGTTAACCTTGGATCATTCTGAATTTGGCCATATTTATGCCATATGTTAACTTTAAAATATTAGTTTGAACTTTTAGAAATGAAGAAGTATTTACTTTGGTTTCAAGATTTTGTCTTTTTATTTATTTGAATAACACTAATATGGTGTTATGCGCCTGCAAAAATGGTTTATCCGCAAATATCATTGCATAACAGACATGCAAGTTGGTGTCTATTAGGCGTACAGCCTAAAAATATCCTAATTTTTTTTTTCTTTGAATAAGTTAACTAAAAGAGTATTTTTACAAGTGCAAATAAAATTCAAAAATATTTTTAGTATATTTTACTACTAAATATAAAATAATTATCATTATAATCAAACCTATTTGAATATCACATTCTGTAACCATTGATTATTTTAAACACTGTCCGTATGCCATATTACTAGACAATTTGGTGAGGTTTTAATCTTACTTAATATAAATAATATACCTAAATATATAATACACTTTGAATTCGATTGTACTATAACTATAATATTGTTTGGTTGTTTTTTGTTTCATGGTGATTATGATTGCCAATGGCTAAGGCTTCATCATTTATCTCTGAAGTGCGTTTGGGCGTCCTTGTCTCTGAAAATAGAAATAAAACTTACTCAAATAATGAGGTTTCTTTAATTATAAAAACAATAGATTATTTTATAAATTCACTTACCCGTCAAAATTTTGCAGATATTATTGAAGGGCATTTCAATTACTAAAGCAAGAACAACCGAAGTCAATATTATAAATGCCACTTCTGGTATATTAAACTGAAAAATAACATTTTAATTTAAAAATATTGAAAATTATTAACACTTTCACACACATCCTATGTTTAAAATTATATTTATATATTGTTTACCATCATGTGAGATCCGTAATATCCTGCGTATTTTTGTATGCCAATGTTATAAAAGAATGTGGGGAACTGCGTCAGGTAAACGCCATAAGCGATTTTAGTAAATATTCTGAATCCTCTCCAAGACAAAATGTCTCCTAGCCAACCTGGAGTTGCAAAAAAATATTGTTGTATTTGTAAAGCTTTAGTATTAGTCAAAGTATGCGTAGCAAATTTCATGGTTCATTTTTAATTTTCATCGGCCTTGGGTGTTTTTACATATTTTTTTAGACCGTTTATATATTTAAATAGCAAGATGACATATTATAATCAAAAAAAAAATTATTTCAACACAAATATAAAAATTTAAATCCACCACATAGAAATTTACCTTTCACATATGTTGAACGTATTTAGTATGGCATATTTCACATTTTTTTTAATAATGAAATAATAAATTTCGTTTGACAGGATCATTTTCGTTTGAGTACTTCAATTGAAGAAGACTTCTAGCTTTTGCTTCATGGACACACTTACCTGCGCAGTTGTTGCTGGACGCCCAAATCGCCCAGGATATGAAGGTGCCCCATATGATAGGCGACACGGCGCTATAGATGGCAGCCTCGGTGACGTCGTACTTGTACTCCAGCTGGCCCATGTGCATGGGGCCGAACATGGCCAGAGCGCCCAAGGTCCCAGTTATAGTCCAACCAACAAACGCTTGGAACTGGAATTGATCAGAAATGAAATCATGGTCCTGGATATTTGGAATATAGCAACAAAACTCTGTACACAATTTTATTTGACTAAAGTAGTTTCATTGTCTGTTGTATAAAAAAATATCACATAACCTTCGCACTTGTTACTTTTACTGAATTAGAAATGTTTATTTCTCCATTCGAATCTGAATCCACAACCACGCTGTATGCTTGAAAATGTGCTAACTACTATGTTACATGGCGGTTATAACTATGTTAAGTAAATTGATATTATAACTAATCAATAAATATAATTATTTATATTTTGATCATAAGCTTTGAATGTTCAAATATTAGTATAGATAGTATTGGTAGTATATTACCTTTGTGAGATAAATCTGGCTTCGTTTTTGCGACATGAAATATGAAAGCCCTACGCCCATCAGGTAAATGGTGGCGCGATGAGTGGGCAGGATGTAGGAAAAGTTGGAGGAGTCGAAAAATTTCCTCACTCTGGAAAATACAATAGAAAATTAGGCAGTTCAGTCGTTATATTTTCAGAGCTGCTTCTGAAAACCGTAAATGGTCACTTCAATTACTAACTCAACATTTAATATTGCACTGTCTTTAATAATTGAGAAATTAAAACTAAATAATTGAGAAATTAAAACAATATTTCAAAAAGCTTGTGTGCTTTATTTTTTAATATTTTAAGAGTTTAATAAAGGTTAAATAGATGTATTCACAAAATTATTTAATGTAAAAGTGATTCAGACGAGGGTGTCATATTCCATTATAATCGCCGATTTATACTTGACACGATAAAAATACAAAATATAAATAATGTGAATCTACGCCTCAATACTTATTTTTCACTCGTGTAAATACATATACATACAAACATTAAGATTTGTCGTATCTTCGTGTGAAGATATATATGCAAATCAGATGCTTGTTACTATATGATAGCTCTCAATACGCATACTAATCGCTCGAGGGACACTTACGGCATGCCAAAGTAGATAACCATAGAGATCTCGTGGATCATGACGGCCGCATAGCGCAGCACAGTGGAAAGAGCTGCGATACCCAGCAGGATAAAGCCCCCCCTGCGGGCGTTCCTTCCCAGTAGACCAACAGCCAGAGGAGTCACCAGGAACAGCTGCATGTCGATGCCCAGCTGATGGGTGTGGGTCAAGCACTGAAATACAATAAAAACAAAATCTATACGAGCTGTACTGAACTTTGTTGTGACTTCGTCTGTATTACAAGTTGACCTGTTTTTCAAGAGAACAACAAACAAACAGTTAATAAAGGGAGATATATATTTTATTGATTTTTAATGTAAAGGATTCATTTTTTAAAATACTTGTGAGAGCCTTGAGTTGTTTAAAGCATACTTTACATGGTACAGCATTCCTATAACATACTTTAAAACAAATATTGATCTAATATATTTGAATAAAATACTTGAGTGATTTTCCACATTTTCGTTTTTATTAGTGACCGGTTTCGCCAACTTTTCACTTTTCGTATCAAACAGAGACATAACCGTTAATCTGTTTGATAATGCCAACGTGAAAGGTTGAAAAAACCGGTCACTAATAAACACGAAAATGTGGGAAATCACTCAAGTATTTTATTCAAAAATATTAAAATGGAATTCCACCAAGAAGTCTCTGTCAAAAATATTGAATTTCTTAAATAATTGTCTGTTAAAACTTTCAATCTGGAGTCCAAAATATTTTCTTACAAAATATTAACATACGCTTTGGGTTCTCATTAAGCTATAATATAGTTTCTCCAAAAATTCCTCTATATTGTCGAATCAATAAGCCTGTATTTAATTACGAAAATATTAACTATGGTTTTTTTATATTTGTACATAGAGTAGTGGCTGTAAAATAGCTATTAAGTATATTTAATGAAATAAATTTAATGTTTCAATTAATTCTTGCTTTGAATTCCAGAACATGCATAACGTATCACGTAAAAAATGTAATATTTTTTTTATATTTAATAATTTACTATCACTCAAATAATTGACATCATTTACAATTAACTCTAGCGGTATTAGTAATTGTATTTTTAATTTTTATTACAAAAAGATTATCTCATTAACATCTGGGTCATTAGAATTTGGTAGCCTGGATTTATCTGGCCCACTTTATAATCACCTGACACTGAAAATATACAACGCATGGTTGCAACCACACGTCGAACCTGCACGCGATAGTTGACAGTGAAATTATCAAATCAAGCTATTGGAAGCCTGCTCGACAACTTGATTCGTCATAGATTGAGCAACTGCTTATGGACGCCGTGTTCATAGAGTTAAGCATGTAGAAGGACCAACGCGAGGATTTTAACTTACTTGAATAGTTTTTATTTTTATTTTTAGCACGCATGAAAAAGAGACCACACGCGCTGTTTAGTACCAGAAAAATCGTCATTAAGTTCTTGTAAAACTGTGATTTAATAAAACGTCGAGTGAGTTGAGGTAAATTAAATGCTGAATTTATTTGACGATCACGCGAAGACGCGAGGCTATCTAGTTGCATCAACATTTTTTTGTATATCTTATTGAAAATACTGAAGATAAATAAAATAGATAGCTTTATTAAATTTGCCGACCTTGAATATAAAGGTTTGCGTTGGTTTCTTGTGCAATACATTTTAATTGGGAACAGCAGGTACATAAATAGCCCATGGCGGAGGCCCGCTGCAGCAGCAAGTCTGCGAGACTTTGACGGTCGTCCAGCGTCCATGTGTGATATTATTTCTCTTAAGCCACCCACTAAATAATGTTTATTTCAATTCTACACCGCATGTATATTTGCATTACATTCTACAGTGGCGTGCAATGATTTTGAAGACCACAGAACCGATTTAATTTACAATAATAATAATATTGAAAAAAGTCCTATTTGCTTAAAATTTCTTGTATTTTTTAAGACTAGCATTGCAATATGAAATCAGCGTGAGTTCAACAACACAAATTGCTTAGTTAAATATTAATTGATAATTCAAAGAAAATCGCTTCAATCTGTAATTTAACAATCGTCGTACAGCCAATGTGTTATTACATATTTTTTACTGATTCTTTTTTTTAGTAAAAAATATCAAAATATATCGCATGCCACTGTGGTATTATATTTTATTGTCCATCAAAACAAACCGCAGATTCAAATAAAGTTTGACAGCGTTAAATTATATAAATAAGATTGTGATCGGTATCGAATCTATATAAGGATCGCCATAAAATTAGTAAACCAGTCTGAATACCTGAAGGTCGCTTTCATTTATTGGATAAGCCGAAACGGAATGGCGGAGAGGAAAAGTTGAACCGCTGCATTTTAAAGGTCTATCGCCACAAGTGAGAGAAAAAATATACTTGATGAAGTAGAATTTAATAAAATATAGAGCACTGAATTCCACTTGCACTAGATTTTTTTAATTTTGCTGATATTATGTATTAATATAATTTAGTTTAAATTCAGTCAACCGCTGACATTTGATTGTAATAAGCACACGCTAAGAAGAAGATTTACTGGTACATAAAACTATTATTATAATGATTTATTAAATTAAGGTAAAACGTACTTCTGAAATAAATTGAGTTAGCAAAATCGTTTTTTATTTTACTTTTTTATGTAACTCAATCATGACCGTAGCCATGAATTCTGCGGTTTGTGATATTTTTCCTTTTCAATAACACATTATTTATTTTTTTAACAGCAATTTAACAAAATCAGGGAAAATATTTTTCTTCCATGTAAAAATCTTGTAATGTTTATTTAACTCAATCTTGTAATGTTTTATATCTCATTGTAAAAATATTATATTATTTTAAAAAAATTCATAAAAAGAGGGAATATGATTTTAAGTTAGAGTTATTATTTTTTTTATTTATTTATTTTTGCTCCATTTTTGAGCTTGATAAATTTTGTTACACGCTCGGTTCTAGAAAAAGACTCAGGCGAACTAAGTCCACATAACATCCAAATATTGATACAAGCAATAGGTATACAATCGCTAAGTTTGATTTAAATACTTAAGATTTTAATAAAAATATTCAAGCGTTCTCACCATTTTTTCGAAACCCATAAAGTTATGAATGAAGAGGAAATTCTTCCACATGTTCTTTTTGCAGAGCCTGGCGTGGTCTGTTACCACCATTTCCCACAGTGGACCACTTCCAAGGTCAGGCAGTATGAAAGTGCAGAACAAAATGATGCACAAAAGAGTAGGAACAATCCTGAAACCAAAAAGCACATATCATATTTAAGCATACCAACAATAATTTAAAACCATTTTCCTACACCAACATAAGTAAGTGCTTCTTAAATATTTTAACATTTGATGCCGAATTCTACGAGAAATTCATTAAATGGTATTGATTTAAAACTCATTTCATAAACCTGGTCTTCAAAAATGATACTTTATTCATTACTTTCATTGATCTGGTCACATGTTCATTTCGGTTTATGGATACCAGTTGCATTTTTAATAACATATAATGCATCATAAATCAGTGTGGTTTACAGTTTGGTAATAAATTTGTCATAAGTTGACATACATATTTCAGGTTTGGCACAAGCCATTTTTTAAATATCTTCAAGGTAAAAAATAATAATCAAACAACTTCTGAACCCATTCTCTGAATTTTTGAAGCTGAATAAAAGATTTCAACAGAAGAAAACTGCTGAAAAATTGAAATTTTAAAACAGGTGGTTTATTTTAGTGTTGCTCAGCAGTTGTTTAAATTTAACATGTAATTTTTCGGTTCTTCTTTAATTTTGTAAAATATTTTTATTGTTTGAAAACTTTAAAAAAGACAAATGTAATTTTTATGAAGAATAATGCGTAAAAGGTGTACAATAATATCGAAGCATAAAAGTCTACAAATATAAAGGATTCAAAATTTACCCGGTAACTTCACTGTCTATAACCGATACAATTTTTAAATTAATATTAAAGCAAATTATCCATTTAAAATTTTTATGCCACATAAGAATTTATTGCTTAAACATGAAATCAAAATAGCTTTCACTAATTTGGGGGGTGACGGGTGAAATATAAATTTTTAATGCATGCTCATATTTTTTATCAAAACATTTTTATTAAAACAAATAGTTTTTTTGTCGAAAATAAGAGACAAATTGATATCTTTAAAAAATTAATGGACCCTTGACAAAAATGATAGTTTTTATGTAGATTTTATTCACATTGATAATAATATGGATATTTTATAATACAAATGTTTAAATTCATAAAAAAACTAAACATGAAAATGAAACGATGATAAAAAAAAGTGTGAGCTTATGACTCATTGTAAAGTAATTTAATTTCTGCTTTTGGTAGTATTAATAGATACATCAGGTGAATAACGACCGTATAAATAAAGGTCGAGACTGATATAATATAATAGACTGTTACAACACAAAATGCATAAACCATAAATATTAATGGTTCCCGCAAGGTTACATCCGTGGGAAGAGCGTTTATTAAAAGGTGCTTGCTTACAAAAATAGTTTTTTTTATATATTGTAGTCAGTGCCAAAAATACATGTTAGTCCATAACTCCACTAAAAGGTCTGCACAATCTCTTTTTATATGATAGTGGGTTTTTAAAAATATCGCTATAGTATTTTTCCTCTTCCGTATTATATTGGACAAACTGCTGTTTGGTCGTTTCTTAAAATTATTTAAAATGAAAGTCGGTTTTAAGTTAATAATATTTGAAAAATTCAACACAACATATTTACTACAGTGAAGAACAAAGAGAAAAAAAATTACGTCTGTTTTATATCACATTTGATTATATAATATATTTGTTATCATTTTGCAACTTTTAAAATGTTATCTTCAAAGTTAACAGCTGACCTTAATTTGACAATTAGGACTACAATATTTTATTATAATAATAATGTATATTATATATATACTAGCATGTGACTAACCAGGCCACTCTTGAAAGCTCACATTACGAAATGATATTCTATGTCGATTAATTACCTCATTCAATCTTTGGTAATATCATGAATTCGTACCTGAAGAACCGCGTTATCAACTTCTTTGTAAATTTCATGTCTCCCGATCGCTGCAAGTCTTTGGTGAGCCCTCTGGCCGTCAGGAATCCGCTGACCAGCAGGAAGGAGTCCGTGTAAATGATGGCAGTTCGTCCTATCACGGCCCATGGTAGGCTAAATGTCTGGTAAAAATAATACATTCAACAATCGTAATGAGATTAAAAAATAAATTAACCTTTCTTATGATTTTAGTTTTTAAAACATTAATGGTCAATATTTTTAGTAAAAGAAGAAATCCTAACTTACTGTAATTTAAGATTACATTATGAATAAGCTTGATATGAAAAATCGACAAGCGATTAGGCATTCATTACGACAATAATTGTTGTGACTTCTGTGCGCGTACTACTTGCGTATGGTGTGTATAGTCGCAAGGTTTTCTTTGTGTAATTATTTAAATAAATATTTAGCCATGAATTAAAACTAATTTCAAGGCTAATTTTTGCTCATAGCAATTAACCGATGACTCGTGGGTGTTTCTGCAGTATTTTGTGAAAAAGGGGGCGGGTAAAATGACCGAGTCCGAAGAACCGTGTACTTAAGATACTAATGATTAATATCAAAATCTCATTTGCTTCTTCAAATTACTGTACTTTTAATTACAAAAATAACATAATAAAATAACTTGTTTTTTTTTTTAGTCTTTTTAAAACGTTGTTTTAATAAATTAGTATTTCGCTTACCTCTGCCATTGCGGTCCTATTGACGTAGGGGTTGAAAAACAGTGCAAACGACTTGTGGGTCATTAGCAAAGCAAAGGCGTTTAGAGCTCTGATTCCATCAATGCCTCTTACTTCCTCCTTCAGGGAAGTGTCAGTCAGCTTCTTAAAGTTGCGTTTTAATGAAAACCCAGACAATATTCTTTGAACAGTTCCTGCTTCATTATCTTTGTTTTTTACGCTGTCCGAATAAAATATGGTTCCAATCAGCATGCAACCAACAAGTGTTGCAAAGAAGACCCTGCCAACGGAAAAAAATAGCACAATTTGTATGGCAAACATAAAGTTAATTATCTCTAAATATATTTTCCGGGTCGCTACTATTCGTGAAGAAATCTCGGTTTTTTTGCCACCAAGATACCTGCGGAATATTAATGGTGCTATTTACACAATGTACAGTAGGCATACAAATCAAACAAACAACTAGTTAACAAAACCAATAAGCAAACATAAAGAGTGATGGATTGTTAATAATAATCATATCCTATATGTATTACAAATATTACATTTAAGACAAGCCTACCAACAATTTTGTTTAAACTGTCTAGATATAATTAACTCACTGTGTATCCATTTTAAATATACCTTTTCGACCTCCAAACATCATTGGTGACAAGTAAATGACAATTATTATAACATGTATTACCAGGCTGTAAACTTGTATATTTATACATAACTTCATAATATAATTATGCTAGTAAACATTTACAATTATTTTTGAATACTTCAAAGTAGTGATATATTTTACATGAATGTGATCTATTGATTTTATCAACAAGTCAATGTGGTGAACCATGGCAAACCAAACTAATCTTATGTAACTGAATTCAAGTTTTGTTATATTGGAGTGGATAATAAACGCATGTAATAAAATATAATTCCTATTTGAAAAATCTACATAAACTGATCTATTGAGGTCATTTTGTCATGATAATAAACCAATAAGTCTAATTTGGCGATATAAATCGATTATGTTACCTACGCACAAAATTAGTAGTGGTAATGACAGTTTAAAAATTAAAAATGTCATACACGTAACAGAAGTTAGATTTGGTTTATGCAAATGAAGACACAAATGCTGTGTAAAAAATAATTACACTGACCCAAATTTTTAGATATTTAATCAGAGAAATTCTTAGTGAAGTTATTGTAAAAAAATAACACATTGCTTACTTCGTGTTCTCTACAAGAATATATTTTTATTTATTTTCCTGGACAAACTTTGGCTGATATCTTGTTATTTAAAACCCTGCGGAAAATACATCAAAACATAAGGAAAAAAAAACAGAACGGGGTAGGAGGAGTCATGAGTCAAAAGCGTAATAAGGTGAAGTTAATACTTGGTCATTAGTTATTGAGACCGAGGTTACTAATGGCGTTAATAACAGCGAAGATGATAGTGTGACTATCAAAACTATTCTTGGAAAATATAATAAAAACTCTATTATCATTTGTCACGAAATTTCAAAATATAAAGTCAACAATGCATGTGTTTTATTAATATGGAAAATAGAAGCTGAACACCTCTTGTGATTTTTCTTTATATTTTCACTTTTTCACTATTTCATGATAATTTTCTGACATTTAATTCGCTGTGTATAAAGCAATATTTCATATTTTTTAGTTATACTGTGAAGGTATAATTTACTTTCATTTACATCGACCTAATAGTACACGTCTTTTTGATAAATAAATTGACGCAAATGGCATTGGTTTTTATTATTTTGCATGCATTTCATCAATATTTTTTTGGCAAACTTCAACGTGTATGATGTACCTTGAAATGTTATGTCTTATGTACCACGATTCACAACATTGTTCCTTTTAAATATTTCGTCTTATATTTTTATCAACGCATAATTAATTTTATTTATATCTATAAAATAATGTAAAGGAAGACTTTGTTGGGAATCCCGATTTTATCATCATCTCTATTAGAATAATAAGGTGCTATATATTCTCTTAGCTTGGGTTTTTCTATCAGTCGTCTTATGTTCGAGACATATAATTCACCTTATTATACTAGTTAGCACTCGTGGTTTTTTTGCAATGGACAGTTTACAATTCCAAATGACTTCTTAACGTAAATAATATTTTCCAAAATTCTCTATACCTCACACGGATTAATTCTCTGATAAAAATTTAATTATTATAAATAAAATTTATTAAGGATTCTAGGAAGAATAGTTCATTGCACATGAAAGATGGTCATCGCCATGTCAAAACCGAAACTATATATATGAAAATCAATGAACGTCATAGATATATTTGCTTTTGACTTCGAAAGCTCAAGATTTACAATATTCATAAACAAATATTTGACTCCCTTTGATTTGAATAGTTTATGCAATTTATCCTCAAAATATGCATTAAAAAATAGAGTGTAATTTGGTCTTGTTACTTTGCAACTATTATTTTGTTAAATTTAGTTTTCTTCATGTGTCAAAACATGGATAAAAATACCCAGTTGGCTTGGTCTGATTTTATCTCTATATTTTAATACTTACAAAGTAATTTTCTTTCCCGTGCTATAAGGTACATCCTCTTGGTGAGTGACACATAATTTTTGTTCCACACTCACAAGGGGCTTCAAAATACCGAGGGAGTCTTCAAGAGTATTTTGCAGGTCCTCGGCTGTGCAGGATGAAGGAAGGCAAATCCCCCAGTAAATGCTGGAGACTCGCGGCACGCGATGTCCTAACTTGAAAAGAACAACATATTATTAAAAAAAAAAAAACCTATACATATATCAAATTACAACTCCTTTCTTTCTCTATACAAGGTGGTGGTGACATAATCAGACACACGTCATCTAAGAAGTTGTATATTTGTAACAATTAATCAATTTGAACATTCGTACGATAAAATTAATTAATTATTCGTTCAACACGTGAAATAATGAATATTTAATCGAATTCAAATCGAGCAAAAAAAACAGGCACTTGATATCTGAATAAATTGCCAAATTATTATATTTTAGCTTATTTATAATAACTTGACAAAAAAATATACGATAGAGATCAAACTACCAAAGCAATGCATTACTTTATTTTTCGGTTAATGTCATGTATTCCTTTCAGGTATGCTCGCATTTTTCTTTTTAATAATTTCATTCAAATTATTATTTGGTCAGTAAAATTAATTGTTCCAATTAAATCGTGCATTCACAAAATCTATTTTATAGTTAAACCAATGTTTTTGAAAAATAAACTCAAAATTTCTTGGGTGCCCAAAATATAGATATAGCTACATAAAAATCTTTTATATTTTTATTTAATTTTATTTATTATTTGTCACTACACACAATACATTTTTTATTTGTAATTAAAAGCTATTAAATATGCTAAGAAAAATAAATCTCAAACGCATTCTTGAATCTTTTTGTAATTTAATGAAGAGGAGATAATGAAAATGTTAACTGTTTTGTCTTTCACTCGCTTCATCAGAGATATTAGAAAAAATCTTAAGAAAACCTTGAAAAGCGACAGAGCTCACTATAAAAATAGTCATAATCTCCTAGTCTCTTGTCACAACATATTTGTTTGCTTAAATATAGAGTATTACATACAAGGCAAGTCTGTCGTGTAATTTTTTTTATTACATCAAATGAATACTTACATCGGTGATGTTGCTTGCCAGCCAGTAGTGGGAGTGCAGCATGGAGTCCACGGCTGCGGAGAAGCCTTGCTTCCTCATGGAGATGTCCAGGGTTGCCAGGCAGTACTGTCCCTTGACCGGGGCGGCTTCCCCCCTGATGCTGAGGCACTCGTCGTAGTCCCCATACTGGTTAACGTTCCCGCTCAGTATTCCCGATGGAAACTTTGCTGTTGCGTCAAACACTACAGAGGAAAAAACATATCTCTCGAGGTACGCCTAAGTTGCAATTTAGAATATTTCCAACACAAAGCAGAAACATGTTGGTGCTTTATTTTCTCTAAAATGTATTGAAAAATCTAAAAATAGTCATTGACATTTTTTCATGATATATCACTAACAAATTGCCTCGCAGTACATTTCGACAAAATGAAAAACGGTTCTTTTTGATACAGAGAAATTTGCTTGATAATTTAAGATTAATTTTAAATCAATAAAAAAAACTGCTCTGGTCAAAACATATTCCAATTTACACGACGTAAAAAAATGCTAAATATAAATACAAATGAATGGGTCTGCCCCAATTCAAGGTAACAAATATAAAAGAGATGTAAAATAAATCTATTGCATAAAGATGAGTTGCTATAAGACACAATAAAACCTAATGAATGCCAAAAATCATACGAATTACTGAAATCCATGGCCCCTGCAGTCCACAGGAGGAGAATGGAGATATTGTGGAAGGCCTTCATCCGACAGTAAGGCGATAGCGACTGAAGCTGGTAAACAGCAAAGTTCTAACTATTTGAGAAAATTTAGCGTTTTATTTTACTTGTACAATATTTTTTAATTAATTTTTATTAAATGTACATTCCATTCTATTAGTAAGTATTGTAACTGAATTATTACAATAAAACTAAAAACATATTTAATATAAAATAACATCCTAGTACCTAATTTTACTAGTAACTCACCCAAAACTAAATATACAGTGAAATATAAGTATGCACGTTTTTAATTACTATACTTTAGATTTTTGCCATATGTCTCAAAAATAGCTACAAGGATTAATTGTAATTGAATTAATTCAGTAGTAGATCTGTAAATATTTTAACATAACTGAAAAAAATATTTTTGTAAAATGAATATACTACGTGTTATTTCATATATAAGTGCACATCTATTAAAGTATCCGAACTGCTATTTGACGAGTGACTTACTTCCTAGTATGTTAGCAAAACGTAAACAAATATTTACGCATATACACAGATAATTCATTCGTGAATCAACTGTTAATTGCATACTAATCGTGTGGAAACCCCGCGGTGTAACCCTCGATGTACAATCACCATAACAGATTAAAGGAAACTACTTGTGTCATTTTAAAGTTCCATCAAACTGAACAAAAACATCAAAACTGCTGGGGCCATGTTAATAAGTTCGTAATGTTAAACAGAAAAACTTATTCAATTTCTTGTCGACTGACTGACGTCCATCAGGCTTTGTTTAATTCACAATGAGCCGCCGATTTCAACACAAGAACCTTTACTACAAGGCGCTTCCACGCCGGAGCAACTCCGCAACGCGTCCTAGACTCGCTTTTATTGAAATTATGTTTCTGCAACCTTAATCTAAAATATTCAAAATAACAAATCGTATTTGAAAATTACCATGCGTATTTAAATTAACATGTTTGTGTGGGTTCCGAGTGCTGGGGGGTATAGTGATCTTTTCTAAATATTCATTCACATTCGGGCATATTAATAACAAATGAAACAAAACACATATAACAGATAAAATAAAATAATTAACGATGCAAATGGGAATCAAATTCATACTCCACGGCCATAGCGGCCCTGAGATATTGCCGATTAAGCAGCAGTGTCCCCGTAACTGAGAGGGTATTTGAACCGTTCTATGCAAATGCGGAACTGATATACCTATTTTTGTTTGATAAATATGTACGTCCCTGTATGTTTGGACAGGTTACGATAATTCCGTAGCAACTCTGGCGATGCGTCCTAGACTTGGTTTTATTGAGATTATGTTGCAATTATAATCTAATATATTCAACACAACATATTTTATTTGAAACAACATGTTTTTTGCTGATTTTCAATAATATGATTTTATAATTTTTTTTAACTTCACTTTTAGACTTCTTAGTAATATATAGCACATTATTATAATTGTTAATAGCTTTGAATTTTCATGATGAACCATTATACCTAGACCCCATTCCCACAGATTGACCGTGGCTTTGAACCAAAACACTTTGGTCAATAACACACTACAAAAAAATAGCCCATAACTATCTAACGTTTTGGTATTTTGGTGTTTTTGTGACAATAGTTATTAATTCAACTCATTATCAGCCATAAAAAAAAATTATTTTTAACAGCCATGAGAAATTTCGCTAAGGATATCATCATATAAACGTTATCTCAAATGTCATGGTACAATATATAAAGAAGTTGCTGTGCATCAAAAAACGTTTGGAAACAAGTATGAATATTTTGACCAGTTTCTTAATTTAGTTAGTTTTTTTCTTATCCAAAATAACAGCGTGCTAAATTTTTAAAAATATATACGACTTTGGTATGAAAATATTTACATTTTTAATATTTCAAAAATATTTTAATTTTCAAAGCACCATAAAAAAATAATTAAAATCCAGTGACACACGGTGTCTTATTTCTAATGGTTGGGTGACTTTAGATAATCAAAACGAACTTAAATTTTATAACTTATCTTTAAACTTCTTATATAATTTTTTTCAAAGTCTTGAAGCTAATTTATTTCCTACGTAAATCTAAATTTTCAAGCAACCAGACTAAAACTTACTTTTTAGAGCCCAAATATCCATTTTCCTGAGAGCCGCCAGGAACGTCTGGCTTTCTCTCAGGCACTCTTTCCCCGCCCGTTTTGTGGGGACGAACAGCATGGGGAAATTATTCCACAGATTGAAAATATCCTTATTCACAGCCGCAGAACCTCCATCACTTTCGATCTCGACTCCGATACTTTCAGCGCAGGGCTTATCGATTTCGACACGATTCACTTCATAAAGCATTTTCTGGTTTTCAGATGAGTTTTTTCCGTCACTAGAATTGAAACTGACACCGCCGACCACGCAACTCTCGGAGGCTTGGTTGCTGTCATTCTGGATCAGGTTGTTGATGCAGGACGCTGACTGCATGCTCTGGCACGCCGAGCCGGCGAGCAGCACTTGCAGGAGCAGTATGGACCGCAGGATCCGACTCCTCGTTCGCACCACCTCCATGTTTCCAGCGATGAACTTCGACTGAAATGTAAACAAACCGCCGAACTCTTTAAATATAAGGCGCGCAGACGACCTTCCTGCCGACTGCTATCCTTGCGGCGGTGAGAAATGTTCTCGGCGGCCAACGCAGCGCCCATTCATACGCTCGGAACAATGAATACAAACGTGTCGCGAGAGACAGATATCTGTTTAATCGTTCAATTGTTTAAATAATGGCACCTTTTCGAAAAATTACATTTTAATCTTTCCAAAAATAACAATTTTTATTATTACAAAATATTAATATTTACATTGAATAAATACTTCGTCCTTTATAGCCTTCGCCTTATGGAAGCTAGCGTGAATAAATACTTTTCGTACAGATTAGTTTTGACCGAAGTATCCAAGAGTTCTTCTACTTTTCGTTAAAACAGTTAATTTAAAAAACTTTTTGCTAAAAAAAATGAAGTATTCCTACACTCATTTTTATGCATGACTTTTCTAAAATCATAATTTCATAATATCATATAATATATATATTTTAATTTTTCACAAAACTTATATTTATATATTGTTCATTATATACTCAATTTTAGATGTGTATGTGATGAAATTCATAAAAGTATTGAATTTAATGATAATACACTACAGCATAATAGTTAAAAATCAGCTATTTACTAAAGAAAAATGCTTGTGAAAGCGTAAATTTATATATCATTCCACTAAAATAAAATAAACATTTTTGTATAAATAAAAAAAGGATATTAAATTAATGATTAAATGAAAAAAATTTAAAGCAATATATTCTGATTCCCAATAAAAGCTCTAGTATAATGATGATGAAGATTTACGAGTACAAAGCAAAAATCTCAGTTAAGACCGATTTCCATCAAGCTATATTATTACTTAACTCTGAAAACTATACGATTTGTAAATATTTCTAAAAAATATATATTAGAACATTAAAAGATGTTCAATTTATTTAAAATTAATCAATATATTTCAAGTAACGTTTTTAATTAATAACAATTTTAATCAGCGATAAACTGTCAAATACATTACACAGGTCGTATTTCTGCCTGTACTTTATACAATATATGTAGTTAATTTCAGCAAAGAGGTATTCAAAATAGTACTTTATAAAACTCGTGTGACTTATTTAACAGTTAGTAACTATTGTTACTATCGGTCGTTCTGAAACCGGTTAGATGGTTTGTTTTTCAGCATTATAAAATGACTAACAACGAATACCTGCAGTTACTTTCTCTCGCATAGGCTCAGTTAAATGTTATTACGTAACATTGCATAAAATAAAAAAATATATAGTCCAGTAATCATTCGGAAAGAAACAGCTTTGTATACTTGTATTTCTTCATTCCCAGTAACCCGTTTATCCCGTTTAGCCCAATCTCAGAGCAGGCAATTGCATCAAAAATGCATACAAAATTCACTCACTTGCTCCCTGGTACACGAATAACGAAATACTTCAGTTAACCTAATAAATCCCTTATTCATTATCTATATTAAAGATTTAAAAATATATTTATTCTCAGATGTACAGTTAAATCTATCAACTTTGCATGGTTTTAAAGAAATACTTTGCATGTGAGTTTTTAGTCATGACGATAAAAACAAGCATGGGTATAATTCGGTGTATGACGAATATCTACGTCACTGGCGCCTAAAGTGTTAAAACACGAATTGAATACAGCACACACTTATTGACCTACCTTTACTTGTAATCACGTGGAGTCGTGCGCGCAAAAATATTTTGCGTACCCCTAGAGGCGTGGCAATACTAATAAAAATATAATAATTTAAATTATTGCAATGAAACTTCATTGGTCGGGTTTTACCCTTTTCTGCGCCACATATAATGAGTGTAATAAAAATTACGAGATATGGTTTTAGCGAGCGAGAAGTTCTGAACGAAAGTTTTGCTATTTAATAGACCCGAGGGGCCAGCGGTTTGAGTTAATCAATAACTTGTAAAAGTAACGTTCTCGTTTTTTTATATCTATTTGTTGTATAGTAAATAGATAAAGAAATTGCAATTTTCAATTTGAAGCGTTAAACTCCAGAACTTAGGTGTATTTGTATTGATATCTGTTTCTTTTTCTTCGGTTGCCTCTCCTCAGAGGAGGTTGGCGACCATCTCACTGAGCTTATATTTATGTTCATGGTTTTCTTAGTGAAAATAGTGCAGTGGGTCCCCACGGTCCTTATACACCGCAGTTTTATATTCGAAGGAAAAGTCTGATTATGGAGGGATGTGCTCTGGAAATACCTTGTCGGGTGGGGGTGTTCCTGGTATTATTTATGCAGCCTGGTGCAGAAGGAGTATCAGATCTAAACGCCAGAGCTTTGTAAGGAAACGATTACATAATAATACTATTGGGCAGCAGCAATACGCAGACTTTTCCTGAAAATACCTGTTTAAAGTAACATTTATTTTAAAAATAAACATTTTTTATTAATCAGATTCAATCCTAACGACAAGCAAAAAATACATTGAAGTGGTTCCATAGAAGGTTTACTCTAGAACTCTAGAGTAAAGCGCTCTCCGTTGATTCGCAGCGCGTATTTTCCGATGTGTTTATATGCATATCGTCTACGGACACTGAGTGATTCTCAATCGGCACAGTTGATGAACAATCGTGAAGACGTAATGTATTCCGTCGCGGCGCTCGGCACCCACTGACCTGCCTTACGCGCGGCACGCGAGCCGGTCGCCGCAAATAGCCGCCGTAAACAATCGCCTGGGAATCTGCCGGACCAACAATCGACGCATTGTTTTCCTCAAATCGGCTAAGGACACCGGTTCATCGCCTATTTCGATTCCAGAAGACCAAATCGAAAGAAACTGAGTCCGCTAAGGCCGACGCGAGGACCAGATTACCATGCAAATGTTCAGTGAACTCGATAATATTCCAAGCATCTTTGTCGCATACGCACGGAACGTGAGATTTAAAAAAAGGGTTTTACATATATTTTGCGCTAAACAAACTCAATAAAGTACCTAAGCCACATCTTGTAAGCCTCACAACCTACGCCAGGAGCAAGAGACAGTCACACACCGTGTTGTAAGCTAACAAATGAAATTAACAAAAATAAGTTAAAGAATCGTGAAATTTAGTATAAAAAATTTGTCAATGTGATATATTTAGCGATTTTTGAGAATGAGTAACAGTTTGACTATTTTTGAATGTTAAACAAGAATTCCGTGAGTCACAGAAGAACACTGTTCGGTCGTGTTAGGTAATAAATCAACTTTTTATGAAATAAGTAGCATTCATTTCAAGGTCTCAACCTTGTTTAATCTGAATTAAAGTAATAATATACAATCGGCAAGTAACGACAGGATAGGACTAAACAATCAAGAAAAAATTATAAATAATAATTATGTTTTTTTTTTAAACATAATTACAATTATTGGCATAGGTTTGCTTGCTATTACAATGACTTCTAGAAATAACACCATGGAAGTATTAATAAACTAGCTTCTTACTTAAAAATAAACAATACTCTCAGAGCTTACGCACTGGTTGTCTAAATTTAAATAGATAAGGGCGCCGAGCATTCACTGTGCATCGATTAGTGTGCGCTAATTAAATGTGGCACATATTGTCGGGTCTCTGTTGCTACTCGGCAGACCGACGACAGCAGCACTTCGGAGCTCTGCCCTGACGGGAGCTATTTCTAAATAAAAACCTAAATCTTGGATGACTGCCACCCGCGCTCCGTGTGCTCCGCCAGCCGGATTGACACATTGTGTGTCCGAGCATCGGTGATATTCGGCCATATCACAAACCGTTTCATTGTAATCGCAACCTTTATCATTTCCCATTCACAAGCCTAGAGTGTTTTGCAATTCCCAGGGTGAAGTGCTTTCCCATCAAAACCGCGGTAGCTTTTTATAATTGCCTCCATGGCTCGTCGATGAAGTCTGTCGTTCCGGGAAAAGTGAACGGTCGGGACGCGTGCTGAGAATTCCGACCGGGAAGACGATCGCCAGTGTCTCGTGTCATGGCGTCGTGAGGACAGTCGAGAGGAATGGCGCCCGCGCGGACCGCTTTGGTGTTCGCCATCGGGTCGCTGCTCCTGGTGGCTACGGTGGTGCAAGCCTTCCGCATCAGAGACGTTCCGACCAAGGCGGGCGACGGCGAAAGTCTCGTGAGCAAGGCGTCCCCGCAGAAAGCAAAATGTGACACCTGCAATAAGCCCGAACTGGGCAGCGTGCCAGGCAAAGGCTCGATCGTCAGCACCGCGAAGGTAAAGCAGACAGCCGACTATAAATCGGAAGATAAACCGATCGTCCGCGCAGCTGTGGCGAGTAAACATGAAATCTTCGCTAAGAAACCGATTGCTATTCCCAAAAAACCGGCTATTACCTTTAAACTATCAAGGAGTGACGATGATGATGATGAAGATAGTGATGATACTGAAGATGATGATGATGATGATAATGATTCTGGCATAGAAAATAGCGACGACGACGACGATGATGATGACGATGATGATGACGACGATGATGATGACGACGATGATGATGACGACGATGATGATGAAGATACTGATGATGATGATGAAAATACTGATGATGATGATGATGATGACGATGATGACGATGATGACGATGATGACGATGATGACGATGATGACGATGATGAAGATACTGATGATGACGATGAAGATACTGATGATGATGATGACGAAGATGATGATGATGACGACGACGATGATAACGATGATGATAGTGATGATAACGATTCAGATACAGATAAAACAGATGATTCTACAGATGATGATGATGACGATGACGATGACGACGACGATAATGATGATGATGATGATAAAAATGAAAGTGATGATAATAAAATTGTAAAGTCAAATAAAAAAAATCAAATTGAAAGTGATGATGACGATGATGACGACGACGACGACGATGATGATGATAATGACGACGACGATGATAGTGACGATGACAAGTATGTGAAAGTTTCCAAAGTTAAACCAAAATCTATTGTTATCGAAAGTGACAGCGATGATGATGACGACGACGACGACTCTGATGATGGTATTTCAATTAAATTTGTCAAAAAGCAACCTGCACCTTCAAAGCAGACAATCCCTATTTCAAAACCCAAAGTAGCTTCTCCACCCCCAGCACCAAAAGTAACCCCACCAAAACCCAAAGAAATTGTTAAAGTCGAACCACCTAAACCAGTGAAACCGGCACCTCAAGAAACGAAAAAAGATGTAGCTCCACCAAAGAAAGAAGTTGTGAAAGAACAACCTCCTAAAAAACTACAAGAACCACCTGCAAAGCCAGAGGCACCCAAAAAAATCGAAAAAGCCCCCACTAAGCCAGTTCAAGAAATTCCTCCTAAAGTAGCTCCCAAACCTCAGAAAGAACAAGAACCTGAACCACCGAAAAAAACAATTAAACCTGAAACTAAGCCCCAACCCCCTCCTAAACAAGAAATAAAGAAGACTCCGCAGGAACCTGTCAAAACACAACCAAAAGCACAAGAACAGCTAAAACCCTCTCCGAAAGAATCTCACAAAGAACATAAAGACGATTCTAAATCAAAACCTGACTCAGTCAAGCATCCTGAAAAACCGAAAACAGTAAAAGTCGAAACAAAAAATAAAAAGCAAGAATCACACGTGCATAAAGCAGTTGAAAGAAGACATCTGCATGAAAGTGAATTTGAAGACTTTTACACTTTTCTCCCAACATTCGCTCCCGACTTTACTAGAATTCACAACCCGGAATGCAGACGACACGGCCAAATACTCCTGAGGCAACTTCGCGGTGCGAAGCTGTGGACCTTGCAAAGTGAGTAATTTTACAATACGCTAGCACAGCACAGCACTACCTACTCGATCTATTTACGTATTTTATCATGACAATAAAATCGCGAACGAGAGGTCTATTTTAATTTTTAAATCTGATATGACAATTTTATTTTGTAAACACACCGCAAGTGGAACGCAAAATAAATAGAAATAAAAATATAAATGCTCCACATCACTGGCAAAAACATTTTATCTAATCAAAAAGAACTGCGATGACACATCGCCAAATAATTTTTCTTTATGGTGAAGATTCAACAGGTTTGGTTATGAAATATTTAACATATTCATTTATTAAAGTGGGCTTGTTACCGATTGATATTTATGATCTCAGTGCTCGACTCGACGGCCAAAGTTCCATCTGGACTCTTACGTGGAAACGGCAATCAGCTGGGCGACTTTGACCAGTGCCTCGAGAGCCGCGCACGCGTCCGGCTGGACTCGGGGAGCGTGGTGCGCGTAGCGGGGCAGTACTGCCTGGCACAGATCGACCTCAAGGCCACCAGCGAAGACGCTAAGCTGGCAGTCCACCTGGCGCAGGCCAGGAACTTCATCCGGAGCACTTACAAAGATGTAACTATTTTTCTAAATTTCACCAAGATGATTGATGTGGTAATTTTATACTACTTGCACTACGATAGCTTTCGATACATTATCAACAATAATAACAAATTAGAAAAAAAATTGTAAGTATCTGATCATCGTTAAAGAACTTTGACCGAGAGGTCTGTTGGAAGGAAAAATATCTAGTAGGTAAACGAGAATAGAAAATAAAACTCAAGTATAATATAATATGAGTATGGTTTATTGCTATTTTTTATGATGTCAAAATATAACCAGATTTTATCAGTTTATAAATTATAATGTTTAAAATATATATTATATTCCCATTATAAAAATAAACTTATACTTATCACACGGAGAACCAAATATTTTGATCATACAATATTTCTACATTTTGACGTTGGACTTGCCATAAATATTACACAAACTTGTGTATTTTTCAGCCCAGTCATTTTATACCTCGCTTCACGTCCCTAAATTGGGGTGTGTGCCTGCCTGCAGCATGCGGAGCAGCCGATGCAGAGTTCATTGTCCGGGATGCCTTACGCCACTACAATGGCACGGTGGGAATGCGCATATCTGTTAATGTTGATCCTGTTAACTGCCATGTTAACTCTCCCAGTAGCTGGTGGAAGGAATGGCTTGATTTCCCAACAATTTTCACCCTGTAAGTGGCAGCTCACGATTATGTGTCAAAGTAACTGTAATCAATATACATGCTGCAGAATTTATTTGCTTGAACTTCATGTCCATAAAAAAAGTTTTCCCTACTATTTTCGCTATATCCATAGCAAAAAAAACAAATTGACATAAAATATTATTTTTATGAAATAAGCAGTCTCAACAATTTAATATATTCTCCACTTCTGGAATAGGATTCATAATTATGCTTGTACAAACAATTTGTTGAGAATTTGTCTTTCTATTGTTAATATATTACAATATATTCTGTAAAAAATCAGCATACAGCAAAATCAATACAGCATACATAAAATTATATTGTATTATTGGCATACAGAAAAATTAGAAGTGGAATTTTCAAGTATTATATAAATACATATTTGAAGATTCTCTTGGGATAACCCAATACACAATTTTAAACGACAATTAATCATTTTCAGGCTATTTTACCTGCTCATAGTCAGTGTAACTGTGTATGCTACCTTGAAAGACGTTCTATCCTCCGGGAAAGAATCATCGGAAGAAGCCAACGAGCAGTCGAACGAGGAATCTGAAGGAAACGAAAATAGTGAGAATGCTGAAAAAATTGAAGCAAAATCTGAAGAAGATGGTGAAGAAAATACTGAAAAAGAATCGCCGAAAGAAGGTATTATCAAGAAACAACCGATATAAACAACCAAAAAAACACACTTACAAATAAAAGCAGAGCTTATAAGAATTGATTGAGCACAAAAACATAATAACTGTGTGAATTGACTATGTACGTGAGTTAGCGTGTGTTCCACTAAAACTAACCACATACTTCATGTCTATTTTACTTATACATACTTAGTTGCCTTTAATTTATTTTTAGTTCACTAAATTTCTTTAAAAGTTGAATTTATTTTTGTCAATAAAGCTATTGTGTTACAGAATCCACATCATCCGCAGTGCAAGCATTTTCTCTAAAGCAAACGACCATGAAGCTCTTGAGGGAAGGTAAAGCTGATGGAGACATAGAATGCATCCACGGCATCCGCGCATTGTGTAGCTTGGCTTTGTACATAGCTCATAAGTTCATACCTCTCGGTTCAACTCCATTTACAAATAGGATTTACTTGACGGAGGTATATAATAGATTATTCATATACTATATAATTTCAGTATTATGAAGTCGACGAATAATGTAAATTTTTTCTTGACAAAAATGGTTTTTGCAGCTTTCAAATTTACCGATATCTGTAGCATTGCGTGCTAGTTTGCTCTATACAGATACCTTTCTGCTGTTGAGTGGAGTGCTTTCTGCATATCACATGAGCTTGGACTTTGATAAAACTGGAAGTATTCCATGGATGAAAAGATACATTTCCAGATATTTAAGGTATTATGTTTTATTATTGTATAAAAAAATATTTCAAGTGTGATTTAATGATGCATATTAAAATTTTCAATGAACGCGTCCAATAAAAATATCAATATGCTACAGTGGTAACAGTTTTCAGAAATCAATTTCGTATATAAAAATATTTCTAAACTTATATACCATCATAATTTTATGTATTAAATAAATTTATTCATTAATGACATAATTTATTAACTTTGAGTTGTCTGTATCAAAGCCACGTGAGACTGGTTCTTAGAAAATGTATTGTTGCACATTTTTAGTAGATTTTATTTTATTAATATATTGATTTTAATAAACCTCAAATTTATTCAAGTTAACAAACATATTATATTGATAAACGTCATGTATCTAAATTTTACTGTACAGAACTATAGTTTTAAAAAATGAAAGCTTTCTATGGATGTAAAAGATTTGCAAATGTTAACGATTATTTTTTAGAGGAATAAGCTAAAAACACATGATAGATTGTTTACAGACTGACCCCTGCATTGCTTGCTGTCCTCCTATGGTACGCATACATATCAGATAAGATCGGAGATGGTCCTCTCTGGGGAACGACTGTCACTCAAAATGCTGAACTGTGCCAAGAAAACATGTGGAAAAATATATTTTACATTCAAAACTTTTTCCCCTTCCAAGAAGTGGTGAGTAAAACACACAAAATTAACTATTCTTGAAAATTGTTAACTCAAATATCACACATATAAAGCTTATACAATTCATCATTAAAATAATCAGAAAACTGATTTGTTATATTTTCCTGTAGTTGAATGAAGACTTTTGATTGAAAATTGAAACACTATGAAAATTCAAATTCAAAAAAACTTTCAGATCTGTGCAGATTGCTTTTTTACCGCTAACCAATGGTGAAAAACTTTATAAAATTATATTTTTGGTCATCATACTCATCACCTTTATAAGTAGCTCTATCTCATAAATTACTAATTATTATATTTATCACAACTTGTTGCTTACCTGATCTTTGCATCAACGTTGCAATTTGCTGTATCAACGTAACTAACTCATCTATATATCAGCCCGTGAATTCAGCAAGATCATTTTCAATTTTTTTAATGAATGCTAAATATTTTGGATACTCTTTTTGGTTAGTGTGCATCACACACTCATCAGCTGGCCTTGGACATGCAGCTGTGGTGGCTGGCCCCGGTGGCCGTGTGGCTGCTGCGATCGCGGCCCGGCCTGGCTGTTGGAGTACTGGCCGCCCTGCACTCCCTGTCCATATGGCTCCGATACTCAGTCACTTCTGCCAATCATCTGTCTCTTGTCATTTACCATGGCATAACGTAAGAAGGTTTTTAATTTCTTTTTAATACTGGAAGACAAAAATTCCTTGAATTTTTCTATTTATTTCTATTATTTATCTTATAAAGGATCACATTAGATTTTACAGTATGAATCAATTCAAGAATAGGTCAATAACTTTTTAAATATTTTCAGAGTTAACCAACTATATAGAACAGCAAACCTTTCTTACTGTCTCGCCTTACACAGAGCGACTCCTTATTTGGCTGGTATCAGCTTGGGAGTTTTACTTCAACAAACTGGCAAGGAGACTTCTCTCCCTAAGGTAATGTTTTCACCTAATCTCTTTTCAGATTTATACTGTTGATATTCTAAGGATGACTCTTTGATATTTAAAAGACCCAAATATAAAATAATGTTAATTAAATAAGATAATTTTTTAAATAAGTTTCATGTGATTTCATTTATGAAATTATTTTTGCAGTTAACTTCTTCAAAACCACTTTGCGTTACTTTGGACATGAGTCCATCCAACATAACCTGACTACAAAAATAACATTTATTTTTTCATGTTTCACTTTTGAATGGGTATATTATAATTATTAATATTTTAATATTTTCTTTTAGCTCCTGTTCATCCCCGGCTGGCTAACAAGCTTGTACTTTGGCATTTGGGCTCTATATACTCCCGCACACTTGTCCTTGAGGGACTATCAGTACGATGCGGGAGAGGCTGCGCAATATGCTGCATTGGCTTCAGTAGCCTGGTCTCTTTCTCAAAGTTGGGTTATCTTTGCCTGCTTCACCGGAAATGCAGGTAATATAGATATGCATCTTGATTTTACATAATAAATTTATTTTTATTGACACATACAATATCAATGATTGAATTCAATAAAATTTAATGAATTTGTAATCCATGTCGTTTTTAATCAGTATTGATAATTCTTGTATTGTTTTTTCATTTATTGCAGGACTTCTCAATGACATGCTTTGTTCAAAGCCATTAGTGATATTAAGCAGAATTTCTTACAGCATGTATCTCTGCCAGTTTTTAATATTCTTCTACAATATAGGGTCAATGAGAACTTCCAGCGAATTCACTTTCAGCTCAGGGGTAATTTTTTCAACTATTTAATTTAAATTTTAAAGGCAAAGTTCTTGAATTATTATTATTAATTACTAATTAAGTTTATTTACTAAAGTATTTTTTATCATTACAGATAAATATAACAGAATTTATAGTGGTATTGATAATATCAGTAATATTAACATTACTATTTGATATACCAATGCAGAATATAAAGAACGTTGTCAAATCATTCGACTTTAACTTCGGTAGTAAAAAAACAGAAGAGGATGGAGGAGAGACAGAAAATAAAGAAGGCGGTGAAGCTGAAGAAGAAAATACCCAAGAAGAGGTACACGAGGAGCACGAACAGGAGGAAGCTCCTGAAGAGTCTGCTTCCATGGAAGTATCAGATGTAATCCTTGAGGAGGAATATGATGAAAATGAGGAATACTTAGAAAATTCACATCACGATGTTGAACAAGATATTATATATGAAGAAGAAGAGGACTTGGAAATGGATCCTGACGGAGAAATGATTTATGAAGATGAAGTGATCGAAGGGGAGGAAGTTGAGGAAGGCGAGGAAGGAGCCGATCACTGGGCTGAAGAGGGAGGAGAAGAACCACTGGACAAGGAGCCTCTCGAGGGAGAAAATGAAATGGACGATGATGACCTTCAAGGCTGGGAGTGGACCACTGAAGACAGTCAATCTAATTACAGACGATGATGACTTATTTATTAAATGAATTATTTATCATTACTTAAATATTAAATATATTTACATTTTAAAGTTATGATTGCTGTTTTGTTATTATGCTAATATTTTCACTGATTGAATATCCAATAGTTAAATCCGGTTCTCGAATTCAGTACCTAATAATTAAAAATGGTCACAGCCAGTGGCGTGAAACATTGCATTAGCCAAAACACTTGTTGCATTTATTGACACTGCATGTGAATATTACTAGTCTCAAAAATTTACGAGTCAAGATTTTTTTTTTTATTCACTAGTACTATTTTTAATAACTTCATTACAAGGCGCGTTAAGGAATTCGTGAATATTTATCAACCGTGAAAAAAATATTTGAAGAGTGAGTTGGACAATTAATAGCACGTTAGCGCCAATGCAAATACGACCTGTGCAAATTTGCTTTACGCCGCGGACAGATCTCTGCGATTATAGGTGCTTGATTTTTCATTTTTTTTTGTCTCCATGGAACATTATAGATATCTAAATAAAACGTAAACATGTCTTGAATACGATTAAGAGCCGAGCTAGCATTTTTTTATGGCGCAGAGAGGCATAACACTTCACGAATTAATTTTTTAAATTGGCATTTAAATGAGTCTAAAAATCAACGCAACCAAAACATCAAATCAAAAACTCGCTGCTAAATAAATATGGTTGTAATTCAGAAACAATTACAAAAAAAAAAATGAAAAATGAGCCGAAGATACATCTTGGATATTTTATAAATTCGCATTTAATTCATAAAGTTCGTTGTGTGTTTCCTAAATAATGTGCATACAATGAGCTTTTTGAGTCAATTCGATTTCGAGTCATACATGAAACAGCAAGAAAGTCATCGATTTTTTTTATCGAGACACAGATGAGACTCAGACCCACACCTCCCGGCCGCGGCTTAACACCGTAGACTTTTTAACTAACAGGATTCGAAATGTTATTTGCAGGTGTGAAACCAATATACCTATTTTCTATAAATATTATAGTAAAGATCTCACCTTTGCCTTGAAAATAAATTAAGGATGTTTCTCGTCGTTTCACATGTGAATTACCTTAATAAATAAAATATGGGGAATTTTTACGATCTGTCGACGAAAAAATTTCTATATGCGTCTATGACTCAAATACTGAAAAAATCTTTGAAAAGATGTTCCCTCCACCTAACAAAATAAAATAGAAATATATTGTTGGCTTGCGGCTTTTTATATTTATCTAATACAAATATGGCTTAAACAAATATACTGTAAATTTGGGTGTGATAGCAAACGTTTGACTTTTCACTGTGTTTTCATCCTCAATAATACCTTCATTATAGACCACGGATCGATAAATTTAAATGTAATATAAAGCTTTGTTGTAGATCAACGTGTACCCAAATTTGATGGTTACAAGCTTTTTATACATCTCAACTGTCGATAAAATATTATAAATCGTTTTAGCATTGGGTAGTTAAGGATTTCAGAACAATAGATATTTACTATAGCATTTTTCTCGGGGAGCCAACTGACAATCCAAAGCGGGGAAATTCAGGCAAAAACCCTAACAAATTTATTTTTCAGGGATCACAGCCAATTTACATTTAAAGTTGATATCATTTCAATATTTTGATATTAACGCTAATAATAAATTGTTCATAAACAGCTGCCTTGCTTGCTCTCCATATTAAGAAGTAGGCGTTACAAAAATATAATATTGTTCTTCTTCATAATAATACCACATAAAAACCGTATTTCACCTTGCAATTACATGCAATGCATGCATTGCGTGCCCTTGCTGCACACAACTGCTGTGAAAAATTACAATCGCGCCACTGCCTTAATTACGAGGCAGGTTAGATAATTATTAAATTCAACAAAAACTTCCATTAATTACGTGCTGTTCCATTGTTTATTATTTCCAGAAACTATGAGTATGACTTAAATCTTGTTAAATCAACACAAACCGGTAAAACTATTTACTATATGTAAATTCGAATATCATCGAGTTCTAATAACTAGGTTAGATCGTGTTGCATTTATTGTAAAGAATTGCTTGGGAAACGAAATTGACTGCATTCAATATTTTATATTTCAGGCAATAAATAAAACATTTGTCCATATTTTATGTACACTATTTACACAGATAAGAAATATAAAAAAATCACAATTTGAAATATGGTAATAAATATTTACCATATATACACTATTTATTAACTGTGGTTTCATTTTCGATCAATAATAATAATAGTCAATACATAAATCAGTTTTATTGTCTTGTACATATGATCAAGGCAAAACTGTTACATGTATACAGGTAGGATGTTTATGATGGTATTGTTTTTAATGGCATATAATGGCTGCCTTCATGGAGATGACATAACGCATAATTATTATTAAAACTAAAATCACAATTTTAAAAAATAATTGATTCAATTAACCTAGCAACGTGGCGAAACGAGTCGCGTCAAAAAAATAAAAAGGGGGAACATCAGTAAATTTTCTTTAGATAAAAATAAGGTATCATACGAAATAAGAAATTTTTAAATAAATTAAAAATGGTTAAACTGTAAATTATCTAAAAATCTACATACACTATTAAACGTGACCTATTCAACCTACTGAAGCTACGATCGCACAGTGGGGCAAGCACTTCACAAGCACTTTACCCATACAAATTACCAAAAGTCATTCCTGTCAATCGTCAACAGTACTTAACAGTTTATATATATACACTGGAAAGAAGTAAAATAACATTTGCAGTAGTTTTGTATCTCTTGGGTGCTTATTTAAAAAAAGACGACGTATATTTGATTTAAAAATAACAATAACATTAAAAAAACTTCAAATGCCAAAGAATTTGGGGGGTCATTATTTTGATAACTATTCATTTTATTTGTTAGTTTATATATGCTAGAATTTATTTTTTTAAGCTTATCGAAGTGTCCACGATCTTCATAGATCCTCCTTCTCATTATAAAAACTAACCAAACATGTGATTACAAGTTACATCATAACATAATGAACACGACGGGATTTTTTTATTCTTAAAAACACGTTAAAAATTACTTTGAGGGGAATACAATTGATTAAGTATAACCGTCTGAGAAAAAAATATTTTATAATGATTATCATTTTGACAATCTCATAACTTAATATTTTTTTCATTACCTGTTACTCGATTAATATGAAAACATACAATAATGATAGAATACAGTTGAATATTATGCCAATAAAAGTGTCTGAGCACATAAAAATATTTTTGGAAAATAATGTAAAGCAGAGATGTATAGCATCGAATTAGTCGAATTGTCAAAAAACGACGGAATATTTTTTCAATGATATTAATGATGTGATTAATTAGAAATAATATCAATGCTTTGGACACATATTTATAAATTATACATAAGGAATTATTCAGTCGTATTTACATAAGTTTGAAGTAAGCCAAAAATTAAATATAACTTAGCGGTACCACTGAAGTGTCGTTCGTTTTCAACAAAGCCATTTGCTGATGTCTATAAACTAGTGAAATATTTACAAGATCTTAAATATTTCAAAAAAACATATTATAATTAATGATTTTAAAAATATGCTGATGTATATTTTATTGGATATTAATGTATTAAGTTGTTTTATAAAGTAACAAAAAAAGCCCTCAGCGAAACATCAAAATATTGCGATTTAATTTTATTTGTAAGGTTGATAAAAAAAAACCACTATTTAAAACAACATTTTTTTGTATTTTTGCAATATCTTGTTTTTGAATAATTGTTGACTTTTCCTTAATAAGCGAAACTGACACACTAAAAGCTTTGATTAATTAACAAATGTCATTACAAAGCTTATTGTGCAAATAAAACTGAAAAATTACACATTTTTTTTATCTTATGACTTTAACATATACAATCAATAATATTTCGATATACCACGCGATAATTACTGAAAATTTTGATTTATAAAAAAAAATCGTTTACATGTGTGTATTAGCAGTAAACGAAAATTCTATTTACCCAAAAAGTCAAGTATATGCAAGCCCGTCGAACCTTGGAGAACTCGCTAATTAGTGACTAACTTATAAATGCAAACTTCCCGAAGTTTGTTGATTCTGCGTCTAGGAAAATAAGGAATTACAATGAATTCACGGCTACATGTTCATTAACCAACCATTTGATTTTGCAGGTAAATTTTTAGTAAAATGGGGTCTTCTCTTAAAATAGTAGTTACTGAGATTTTTTTGGGAAATTATTTTGAAATCATTCCTGTGGCTTAGTTTACTAAAATAGTTAACTAATCTAGTTTCAAATTTAGGGTTAAACATACAGCAATATGTAATACTCCATTTTTTAAAATTAAAGTAATTTTGGTTTTTTAGATGAAGATTTTTTTAAAATTTGATGGTTTTTTTTAATTATGATAACCATATATATATATTTAACAAATATTTCATATATTTAACAAAATAGCTTGTTGGTTTTTACAAACAGGTGAGCAACTTTTGTAATAAAACCTATTAAATGGCCAGCAGTATTCCTGTGATAATGTTATATGTTGTAATTTTAAAAATAACCACGATTAGGTTAAAAATACCAACCTTTACTTTGCTGATTGCAATGAAAACCAGAAACGACTCGTTAGCAATAAACTTTAGAAAATTCCAAAAATACCAACCATGAAATAAAATCAGCCGTGAACTTCAAATCGACCGCTTTCTAATTGTGTCAACTGACGTATTACTACAGTTGCATAATTGCAAACACATTTTATGCCGACACACATCTGGATCTTGCATGGGTGACTCGGGTGCTTCGCGGAATCAGGTATTCAGTGATTGCGTGAAATGCGCAACAATGGAGGGGACGGCCGGCTAGGACTCCGAGCTGACGAAGGCTTTCCTTGCACAAGCCTCCTCTCTGCTGGCGAGTGCTGACCGACAGCGGAGCTGCCATGGCTCCACCTGCCACACCTGCCATACCTGCCATACCTGCCACCATGGCGACAGTGCTTCTCAGCTTTGTTATTATACTCGCATCGGCCAACGCAGAAAATGAAACCACACATCTCAAGAGTGCCTTGGACCTGGCAAAAAACCATGCGACATTTGAGTTTTCTCTAGAAGATGCTACCTACTATCCTTCGGTAACTTCTAGTGTTAAATTAAATGAAAACTTGGAAGAGGTCAGAACTATTCTTGAGAATGAAAGTGTTCGTGGTAGCGAAGAAAACAATGGGACGAATTCTGATAGCATTAGTGAATCGATAGTGATCACAGATACGACAGTAAAAAATGAAAACGTTACGAACTCAATGCCAGCAAAGGACAAACGTAATATTTTTGTAATACCTGAAAAGTTACAAGACATCCTCAAGCCGGAAAATGTAATAACATCCCCCAATTTCAATAGCAAAGAGTACAACGCGACGAAAGTCAATTTTGTAAACGTTAACCAGTCGCGCGATGAAAATAGTCCTCTCAATTATGGAATTTCTGTTATCATATCCAGTGATATTCTTTCTCTTCAAAGTGCAGTGGAAAGAATGGACGATTCAAAGTGCAAGAATCAAAGTTTAACATTGCTAAGAGAGCTAGTGCAGGGAAAACAATGGGCCCTAAAAAGTGAGTATCTTTAAATTTTTATTTTACTTAAAAAATGCATATCGACTTCAAAAAAATTACAACACCTTTGCAGCAACCTCAATACCCAAAACAATCAAGATGGAAAAACTGGCCCAAATTACAAAATACACATATTTAAATGAATACTCCGATACCATGAAAATCTGTCACAACGTCGTAACGATTTCTTTAAATTATAAAACGGTTTGACAATATTGCGGCCAAGAATTTTTCGTTTAAAAAACGCTGCGTTCTTGGATGTATGTCGCGTTACTATAATATATTTATTGACATTCCCGATGTCTCGATACAGGTACTGGGTCCAATTTCAGAGATCGAGGTCCTGTGACATTCATTACATTTTAAAAACGCAGCATTTCTAACAGCAGCCACCAAAACCCACGAACACATTTCATTTGAAAATTATTTACACCCAGGGGTCTAAAATTAAATGAATCAATTACTTTACACGAAGGTAGTTAAAATCTATTTTATCTATAGCACGGGCTTATAAGCAATAAAACATTGCTTGCTTTAAAATATTTTAGCATTTTAAAAATACACAATTCATTTGCACTAGGAGTCACATTTTCTTTGCTTAAAAAAATATATAATATTAATGCTATGTTTATCTTAATTTTATTTATTATATATATAATATATCATACAAGTTCATATTTTTGTTCACAAAAAAAAATTAAGCTGTTGTTTAGTTATTTAGTAGTGTAAACGTCCAAATATTTGGACGTTTATGCACTAAATTAAAAACGTTTTGTGAATGAATTATAAATTTTATGAATGTTGGTTATATATTAAAAAAAAACAAACTTGATTTGTTAAAAATTGAACGATGAATATTATTAAATGGAATAAAACCACTGCCTCTGACTCTTTACAGTATTATTATTTAAGTAAAACTGCAATTTCCTGCGGTTTTATAAAGTGTCTCCCTTGATAATCACAACGAATGACACAAGCAATGCCTCTTGTTGATCAATATGATAATCTGTATAACATTACAAGTATCCCAGCTGACCTGTTAGCCACGCAGTAACAGAGAAAGAAACTCCTCGACCAAATGAGTGTACCTCGTGCACGTCACTGGTGCAACCTACACGGAATACAATTAATTGATTCAGACTCATTCAATGAAAACTCTTCTAGACTATAGTCAGTTGACATCGTGATAATATGTATTTTAAAATAATAAACTATTCTTTACTGAAAGCTGTTTTGTAGACGACTCTCCATAACATTTTCAGCTGAGCGTTTGTGAACGCATGATGTTAAATCAAATGCTAGCAAACCTATTCACTTACAATTCAATAGTTAAACCGTAAAATAAAAATAATTAATAGAAAAATACATTACTTAAATTATTTTGTGGATAACTCTGTAATACGATGTTTAAGTAATTTTATATTACGAAATATATTAATTAGTGTAAAGAACATTTGATGTTCAATTAAAAGCCACAATATACCTTCGCCTGTAATAGTTCCAATGTTAGTACTAAAACCCGTTGACCTCAAAGTCTAGGTCTTGAATCTTTCATAGTACGGTTTGCTTTCAAAGTGCATGTTGCTTGCAGTTTATTGACTTTTACGCGTAAAGTCATTTTACCGCGGAGAGACTGAACTGGTTGTTGATTTTTAGTACATCCAGCTTGAAATAGAATTTCAGTCACGCAATCGTTCATCGATGCTCACTGAGTATTTATAAAATGTCTGAAACAAATTAAAATGATGTGTTTGAAATAACTACCCAGTAACTAGAATTATAATGATAAGTACACCACATCGTGAGCGACTAGTTGCTGTGACTAATTTATTTTATGCTTGTGTGCTTCCATTTTGTAAAGGTTTTTATCGTCGTTTTACAATAGAAATACTAGCAACTCCTCGTTCTAAGTAATCTGAGTTTGGATGTCTCCTGCTTGGGGAATAAAAATAACTGTTATGAGTCTGAAAATACTAAACTAACAGTCGAGAAAAAATATTTGTTTTAACTATTAAACATACAAAGAATACCTTTGTCTAATCAAAATAAGCAATGTAAATACCTATTAACTCGAACAAGCCCGCTAAAACTTGTTAAGGTGGGATACTTTTATTTATTTTTCCTCGTTAATAAAACTTACGCTAAATAAAGCAATAAATTTTTGCCGTTTTCTAAATATAATATAAAATTTTTATAAAGCAAGACTGTTTTTACCTTTTATATAAATATTTACATAAAGCATACGTGTTTGTTTTTATAGTTATTTTATATGTATGTACATCTGCAAAACTTGAGGTGACGTTCGCAGGTGTGCGCTTTATGAGTGTTAGTATTAAATTATAAAAAATATATATAATGAGAGTAGTCTCATTATTAAAGCTAGGAAATATATTATATATAAATGGGAGGTTAAATATTAAGCATGGAAATAGGGGTGGATATAATAAACAAACAATGAATAAAGATGCAGATATAAAGATGTTGGATATGAAATTATGATTATTGTCGTGATTTTCGCATTCAAAACATAATAATAATAATGATCACAAAAGTCTGAAAACAAAGAGCGGAAGACATCGAAGATTATATAATATGAAAACATAGAAATTATACAAAACCTGTATGGGAGAGAGTATTTTTTTCAGTGGGGTTTTTTTTGAGTATAAACATTTTTTAGATAGGGTATTGTAAAAAAATGCACGGTTTATCAACCAATGATCAATGATTTTTGCACCACCCTATTACCCTATTAAAAAATTAAACAATATTTTCTTAGGGGATGTGTTGCCTTTTTTTCGTTGCGTTATTTTTTATCACCTCAAACACAGGTTTGCAGCTTGCCTTTCAGAGTTTCAACAAAAAGCTTCACCCCATATGGTAACATCCCTAATTCATAATTCAAAGCTTACGCTGAGTGCAGCACACTCATTTATCATTTAATATAAATAACCGTGAAATTGCCAAGCAATCGTTTCCTTGCACTGGCCAATGGTGTTTATTTACGGATTATACTTATAATATTGATTTTAGTAATATTAAGTTCATAAACCATTTGCAAACTTGTTTCGTTTGACATACTTACGAAGAGTGTCGATCGCGTTTTCGCGATGACGTGTCGTGCCTTTTAAAACAGGGCTAACCCTTTTTGTATTTATTATTATATTAAATCAGGTAGAAATATGGGATTTTTATTTATTTTTTCGATTGTCAATTTAAGCGAAAGTACGATTTTAAGCGACTGAAATATGCATGTTTAGGTTAGAATTGGGCCCGCTCGGTCGTCAATTCTACGCACTCTCGGGTAGTTACTTTTACTTAAGGGTTGCTACCAAACTGGATCTCAGAATGCTATCGTAACATATTTAGGATATTATTTTTACTATTTCTAACAAGAATAATGTTTATTTTTATCGAAATAATTTTTATGGTAATGATAAATCTAATCTATTTCAATACCTTAAAATTAACATGTATAATAAAACTAATTTAAATAAAAAAAATTTCGCTTGGTGTGCATTTTATTTTATTTTTGTAACTGTTACTTGCTTTAAATTAACTGACTTAAATAAGTTATAAATACGTAAAATATTAATAACAACAATGTCTAGAGACTAAAATATATCTGTTTGGGATTCATCTGTCATGGCGGATATAAAGCTTACAATTTCTCGGCCAACTTGTCACAACATTTGCATTCAGTTTATCATTAATTATATATAATGTTATACTTGAGTTATAGCTAAGAATAAATATAAATAAAATATATGCCAATCACTTTCGTTATTTCATTAATAACAACATGATTATTCAAATTTAAGCAGATGATACGTAATACTTCAGATTAGGTAACGTTTTTATGCTAATAGGTAAAAGGTATCTTCCCAATTTGTCATTGATACTTTCAGTAAGTGTGTCAAACAAAACAAGTTTGCAAATGTTTTATGAACGCAAATTTGCTAAAATCAATAAAATGTGCATAATTTAGAAGATAAACGTCACAGGACCGAGTAAAGTGATTGATCGCTTAGCAACTGCGTGAAATAACCTGAATGAAGAAGTGTGCAATCCGCGAAACCAAAAACCTATTCATGACCTAAAATTTATTTAAAGATATGTAAATATGGGTATTTAAATATATAGTGCTTTATAATAGATAATACAACTTTTAATCTTCAAATATTACGATTCATTGCCTTCCTTGTCATACATACACTATACCTACAGGAAGCAATTAAAATATGATAGAAACCTTCCCATTGTAAATCTTAAGAATTTTTTATGGCCTCGCAATCACATACATAATTAAACAATTAATATTATTATTTACGCTAAGTCTTGAACAAATACTAGGAGAAAACGTGTATACTTGTCAATGCGGATATTATTTTTTCTCACTAAAGTAAACACAGCTTTCGAGTATTCTGATATTTGTGATTTTATAATAATGGGAGTAATAGTTTTTGATTTTCCAGTTGATGCATTTAACTCCAAACACATATGACGATGTCACATTTTTATTATTTTATTGAGTCTTCGATAATGTGCGATTGAGACTTGCTTGCTTCATTGTTTTCAAAAAGCATTGATTTATACATCGACAGTTGATTAGAAATATGTTGTTAAAAAACGATAAAATAACCACTAAAAAAAATACGAAGGTAACAGCAGACTGGACAATAAAAATTTGTATGAAAATCATAATGAAAGAATCCTTCCTAGACTTGAAATGAGTTTTGAGTTTATTGATTAAAAAATAATTGTTTATAGTTATGACGACATTTTCTTGTTGAAAACTGTTATACTCGTACTTTATCTTCAAACTACTTCTCATCGCCACATTGTACAAATAACCAAATTAGCGCTACGTCCTTGAAGGTCGAGAAATTGCCAGACATTATTTAAATCGAAATCATTTTATCTATATCTCTCCAATAATTCAGTCGGCTGTATTCACCGCATGTTGGACAGTTGCGGGTGGAATCCCGACACGCATATTAAAAGCCTTATTGCCATTTGCTCTTACGAAAACGGTTATTTCACAAAGTAACATTTGTCACACCATCGACCTTCTCTGCAGCTTACAATAGATTGGAATTTATACACGAAGCAACTTAATGTCTGAGATCGCTCGTATTGTTATAGCCTCTTGATTTCTAACTTCAAACAATATAAGATAAACGACACATTTGAAAAACGTTTCATCCTCGTGTGACTTTTCAATATTACCAGTTGAATCAACTGCGAGGGGTAAATAATACTATGAAACGAAAATAATATTATCTACATGCAAGCATATTCATTGTTGACACCGCACGTCTTCTAAATAAACTGTGGTCGCCCTTATTTTTTCATTTTTGTTTTAAAAGAAAAGACTCAATAATTTTATATAAATGATCGTCGAAATGCGGCGTCGATCAATACCTGTCAGCACTGGCCGCTAGGCGTGTATAGCACAGAGAAAACCACTATACTATTTGGCATCGACGGATCTTTCAAGACCAAAAGAAACAGTTGTAAAACAAAATTAATTATCTGCACACACGGACCTAATAACCAAAAGTAACAGCCTAGGTTTATTTTTATTCGTACTATTGCCGTATGAATTTTAATGTAAACACAACTATTTGCGTATTTTTCCTGAAAACACTATTTTTTATTCAATAATCAAATACGCTTTGAACTTTGCCGAGGTCATGTCTACAAAAAGTCTAAGGGTCAAAAATAAATGGCCACCCAGGCAGGTATAATTGCTTTTTTAGAAGTGAGAACAAACACACTTTCGGCCAGTTGTGAAAATTCTCACTAAGCAAGATCGCACACACAATTTGAAAATCACTTGATTTTACCTAATATTATCCTTATCGTGGTTTCCTTTTTTATATGCATGGGTTTTTTTAATTCTGTAGCATTTAATGGCATTATATTCATAAAATCCCATTAGCCCTGCGCATATTTCATATTCAAGTTTTGCTCATATATGTATTTGATTAAAATTTCAAGTAACTGACAACTTAGAATAAAAAAAAATTATTTAATTATCCAACCCTAAATGTTGTGAAATTTCAGTGTTTGATGCATCTGCTAAATCACCAACCGGACTTCTATGGGGAGATACTTTCCAACTGGGAAACTTCGATGAATGTTTAAGTATCTCTGACAGTGATAGTGATGAAGACTCCACCATTGAAGGACAGTATTGTTTGGCCCGTGTTTGGCTCCGTAAAGAACTTCCAAGATCTACAGAAAATAAAAAAGTAACATAAATATTTTTTTTAATCACAAAGTGAAAAATGGTTTAGGGTTTGTTTTTAAAAACAATAGTTTGCACAGATTCTCAAAATAAAATAAACATACGAATTGGTTACTAGATAAAGTCAAACCAACAAATTAACGTTGATGAATAAAAAGTTAGAATAAAACCATAAGAAATGGCTTCATTGTATTAATTTAACTAAATTGTAATGGAATTTTGTAATTACTTTTTGTTTCTGAAAATCCGGTGACTGTTTTTGTACATTAATGAAGTTAGGTTAATCTATTTGGGAGTTATGATTTTTATTTTATATAATAAATATCCATATTATTTATCGAAAAGTGGAGAAACATTTTATCTTTGAATAAATCTGAATTTTTCATGCCTTTGAATCTGACCATTTAGATCAAAACAAATCGAGCACCCAGTAAACAAGCAGTACCAATTTATTAAAATTTTATATTATGTAGATTTAATATATATATATATATTGTTTCAGAGGTTTGGTCCAAGAGATGATATTCATTGGGCTCTGTGTGTACCATCCTCTTGTTCAGCCAATCAAGTTCAAGAATTTGTTCGTAGTTTGCTAATAAAAGCATCTGGAGGAGGAAAAGTTCAAATACCAGACAATCTTTGTCACAAAAAAGCTCCAACAAGTTTTAATAATAGAGACATTGGATTCGGGTAAGATATTTTTTTCTTTCATATTTAAGAACAACTCACTCTTGAGTTAAGAGATATAAATACCATAGTACCAAACATCAACATACCATGTATTGTGTGTGTATTAAACGTGCTGGATATCAACAATCTCAATTATTTATATATTTATAAAAACCTCGTTCTATAAATCTTATAAATATGTATACTAATTTTCATTAACTTATGACATTTATCATTTCTATGAATATATTTCTATTGAATATTTTAAATGTCTCTGCTATTGTATTCTAACAAAACTAGATCGTATTAAAATCTATTGGCAATTTCAGATCATTTCTACTTGGATTTTTTGGGATAATTTTAGCATGCACATTATATCAACTTTATATTAAAAATAAATATAAAAATGATACCTCAAGAACCATTGGACTGCCAGAAGAAGTTATATCATCTTTCTCGATAGTAGAGAATTTAAAAAAGATATTCAATACAAAACAGGAAAATGAACTGGGACTCACTGCTATTGCTGGAATAAGAACTTTTGCAATGACTATAATATTGCTTGGACATGCTTTCGTGTTCATATTCAGTGGACCAGTAACAAATACTGAATACTATGATAATGTGAGTAACCTAACCACTCCTTCAAAATAAATAAAATCCGAAATTAATGATAATGAAAACATTCCAAATAATTTCAGGTACTGCAAAAAGTAGAGAGTACAATCCTCATTAGTAACCCATTATTGGTGGATACATTTTTGCTGATCAGTGCTTTCTTATTTTGCCGTCTTTACCTTTTAGAATTGGATAAAAGAAATGGGAAAGTTAATATTCTACCGATATACATATTTAGATACATAAGGTATGTATCTGATCATATTGTTAAATATATTAAGCCAATTACCCATTTTTATGATTTCAACGAGGAAATTAATTAATTTTCAGAGTAACACCTAGCTACTTTGTAGTGATTGCTTTCTATACTACTTTACTAAGCAAGCTGAATAGCGGTCCATTGTGGGATTCAAAAATGGCGATTGAGAAAGAGCGTTGCCTAGAATCATGGTGGACAAATATTCTCTACATCAACAATTACGTCAATACAGAAAATATTGTAAGTATATATTATATTTAATACTTCCTAAAATGACAAATTTCAATATAAAATTAGATTTAATTTGTTCTTGGATGATAAGCTGTGATTTATTGGAAGTTTCCGACACTTTAGTCCCGGTAATGGGTACATCTTTTCAAATTGAAACACAGCAGAATATCCAAGAACAAAGTAAATCTTATATCTACAGCTGGCAAAACTTGCGAACACATTCAATATAAAATGTTTGTATGTACACAGAATCATTTGCCAAATCACAATTTTATTTATAAAAATTCCAAATATCTTGTATGATTTAAAAAAATCTGTTAATTATCATAGTTGGCAAATAAAATGTTTAACTAATACATTTCTATTTTTTAGTGTATGTTTCAATCATGGTATCTTTCGGTAGACACTCAACTATTCTTTCTGGCACCAATTTTCATTTATCCACTATGGAAGTGGAGACGATTCGGTGAATGTTTACTTGGACTTGCTACAGTCATATTTATAGCAATACCATTTGCTATAACTTATCAGTATGAATTAGATCCAACTATGCTACCATTTCCTAAGTAAGCACTTTTTATATTTTTAACATTATTTGTAGAGTTTTATTATAAAGCCTTTACTCATATAATCAAAAATTTTCAGGGAAATGACGGATTTTACCGGTAATCATTTTTTTAAAGAAGCATATATGAAAACACACATGAGAGCTAGTGTTTATTTCATGGGTTTGATATTTGGTTACATACTGTACAGAATACAAACATCAGGGTATGTTTATAATTATAATTTTACAAATAAATAAAATATAAGAGAATATTCTTTGAAATGATTTCATGTGCTTTTCTAGTTTTAAATTTTCCCGAAAACTACTTTGGATTTGCTGGATAATAAGCATTATATGTGGTGTGAGTGCAGTTTTCACTGTATCTATATTTCTACAGTCAGACTATGTCTACAATGCTTTGGCAGCAGCTATATTTTCATCACTCCATCGTGTAGCATGGGCCATGGGAACTGGGTGGCTTTTAATAGCATGCGCAACAAAAAATGGAGGTAACTTATCATCTAAATAATTTTAATTTATACATTCTAAGGTTCGATTTAATATTTAATTATTTTTTCAGGTATATTGAATACAATATTATCACTAAAGTTTCTTGTACCTTTGGGACGACTAACGTACTGTGAATATCTTGTAAATGGCATCATTGAGCTTCACGCTCAAAGCACTCTCAGAAATTCTATTTATTTAAGTGCATTTGATCTGGTAAATATGAAATAAAAACTTTTTTTTTATAATTTATTGTATTTAAACATAAATATATAACATTCATTATTTTTAGGCCACTCATTCTATTAGTCACATTATCCAAACATGCATTGGAGCATTAATTTTATGCATTATGTTTGAATCACCGATTCACGGATTTGAGAGAATATTACTTAAAAGAATAGGTAAGGTCGAAAAAAATTATTACCCAAGAAAATATTTGTTATAATTTGAATTGAAAATTTTCATGTTGTTAAATGTTTTAGCAAATAAATATCCACAAACCAAAAATGATAAACCTGGCAGTAAAAGTAAAAAAATTGACAATATTATTACAAGAAAATAAATAACATTTCATTTGATGAAACAAATATGAGTGCAGTTTATTACAACACAAGAAAACTCATACATATTTCATAAGTCAAAACTAATGGTTTTTAAATATTTAGTATAAATAATATTTTAAGAAAAAGTAGGTATTACATTATTCAATGCTGTGACTAATTTTAAGACAACTTATGCTAAGTTTAGCAATTAAGATTTTCTCTTGCCTGTATTGTTTTATCCAAGTATATTTTTATTATTCCTAGTAAATTTTAAAACCATTAAAATATTATTTCTCTAAATTTGTCTTGTATATTTATTTATTTCATAATACATATAATATTACAAGATGATTTATTTTTCTGATAAATAATTTTTCTGATTAAAAAGCATGTTGATTATATTTGTATTTTACCAAGGAATTAAAACTAAAGTATTCGATAACTCTGTTATGCAACAATAAATAATGAAATGTAATAAAAATGCAACAATTAATAATAAAAATAATAAGTGGTTGACGTTCAATTTTATACCAATAAACATTTATTTTGAATGTGTGTCTCATTTCCTCCATTACCGATAAGTTAAATATTCTCTTTCCACAAAAAAATAATATACCATCCTTAATATGTAAAGAGTGTGTAACTATCAATTCATAGTGGTTACGCAAAATGTTTGATACAATATTATTAGCTATAGAGACATTTATCTATTAATCGACTCCATGTCAATCAATATCATTTTAATCAAGGGATTTATGATATTTGCTGGCTATTACATGTGAGATAGTGGTGTGTTAGTTACAATGGTGTGTTTTCCAAATGTGGTATAAAACACTACCCTATTAAGTTTTTTTTTCTATTGTGACTACTATTGTAAGCAGTTGTTGCAGTTGCTAGCTATTATTACCAATGTAATCCTTGAGCAAGATTTAAATACCGCGGATTAATTATATGATAGTTCACTTAAATTTTTCTCCTAACACAATACATTACTATTCAAATACAATAAAAGTAACTTATCTATAGTAGTAACTATGAAATGGTGTAGTTTTATGTGTCAGAACTATTTACATGCAAATACTGATTTGAGCAAATCAAGTATTGTTTTTGCGCCGTTTTATAGAACCTGAGATAATAAAGATGAAATATTAGTTTAGTTTGAAAAATTAAAAACAATCAGAAAAAAACAAAACCATTTTTTTAATAGACCGCATATTATCCATCCTGTTCAAGCATATATTTTACACATTTATATTATTATAGGTGACGCAACAGGCAACACTGTGAAAACTGTTTGACGTTTCATTTCATTTGTTATTCGGGACACTAGAAAGTTTTTGTATGAAAATTAAATGTATATTGTATAAAAGTATTTTTTTTTTATGAAATTGAAATAGTAAAAAATGATTTTTAGTTAACTGGTCTAATAAACTATAGCCACGTGCGATTAAATTAGTTTATATTGTTTAAGGACTGCGATGTTGTGACAGCTTCTGTAGTGATATAATTGCATGAAAAATGTTCTTGGTATAATGTCTGATTACGAACTTCAGTTTCAAGCCGATCTTGAACGAGCCCAAGCTCTCAGTTTAGAGAGTTTGGCTTTGGAGCAATTCAGGAAGAGAAAAGTCATTTCTAGTAAGTTGTTAAATATGAGTCAATCTCTGTCAAACCTAACCACCCAAAAATATTTATCTATACCATTCAAAATAAAGTACTTAAAATATCTTATTAAACTATTTTTTTATCCCTGTATCACTAAAAATATTTCTGCAACATTCTGAAAGATTGTAGGACACATCACAATAAAGACCATTGTTATTGGATGTGTGACAGATGCATATAATTATTTAATGCTTCATGGCACTAAATGCAGTGGTTTTGATTGAAACTAAATATTTCATTAAAAAATATGTTTTTTTAATGTTTGTTCAATCTTGCCTACTTATTATAATTGTCACGCAACCAATTACAGTGTTTTTTTTATAGTCAATAAAAAAGTTTCCTCGCAATATCATTTTTTTTTTAAAACCTATTTGAAATATATTTATGATTTTGTTTAACAATATATTTAGAAAAAACAGGTTTTAAATAATGAAAAAGTAGGATTTTTAAGCATAGATAAATACATTCATATGTGTGTTTCTGAAATATCATGTGGTAGGAATGTCAGTATCTACTTAAATATATATGCGCCCAATGTGATAATAGTTGACTTATTCTATGTAGTCTAACCAAATAGTTTGTGTGCGCTTGGTAAACTGTAAGACTATTAAAAAACTTTTTAATAATTCAAAAAAGTGTATGTCATGAAGCATTAAAATCGTACGGTTTTCGGCTGTAATTTTATAATATATGACAAAGAGAAGATCTAATGAAAAGTTCAGGCAAAATTTTAGAAAGTCTTCTGACTTCTAAGAGGTTAGACCCTACTGATCGATTGCATCTATTGTCATTGCTTTTTATATGATTAATTTTATAAATGGTTCTAAAATTTTAAAGGCTGCTTAATACTGCTGTTTATAATTTAAAAGTTTCAGATTTTTTCCTAATTTGTTTTAAACTACAACACTACGAATAATGTAATATTTTAAAAATATATATCAATATAAATTGTTGGAATGTAATTAGTTGATAATAAAAATAAAGATGATTAATTTCTTCAGCACATTGTAAGTCATCAATTCATTGTTCCTTAAGATATGGCATTGAGATCATCTTTTATCTTTTCTTGAATGCGAAACTTTATTTGTTATTTATTATTCATTTTTAAATTGAGATTGAATAAAAATTGTTTTACAGCTAGTACAATATCAGAGACAGAATGCGACGAACCATTAAGACCGTCCCGCTCACGCTCTACGGGAGCACCGCCTGCCTTGCCCCCGCCCCCACGTCGCCCGCAACGTCGCCCACGCGCCTCCTTACCAGGAGACAGCCTAAGCGAACACACTCCGGAGGGTGCGCGATCATGCTCCTGCAGTCCCACACCCTGTGAGGATGCACCCCCTGGCGCCGACCTTATCTCCTTCACAAGCCCCTCCTCGGCTGGCCGCGCACACATGGAGCTCAAGGAATGCATAGAGCACATTCATAGGTATATTTTTTATTACTCTAGTTTTTTTGTGTAAGTTGTTACCTCCGAGCATGTTAGAGCTGGAACATTACTACTTTTATGCTACTCACTAATGACATGTGAGCTCAATAATTGGAATATGAAAGTGTTTTGATTTGTATTGATGCTTTTTGCCCACGCCCTTATCTTTTTATCCTGTTTCTCAATTATAAAGAAAAACTTGTGCTCTTGTTGCGCCAATGTTGTAAAAGTATTTTTTTTTTTTAAATCTTCTCATTGGCGTATTATTGTCAGATTAAAAAAAATTGTGCTCATTTACTGTGTTTTTTTTTACATTGATAAGATGTTTTACCAGTGTTAATTATTTACCTAAAGTAAATATTGACTTGAGTACTTCCGAAGCATTGAAAATTATATGTGTACTAGAAATGTAGCCCGTTAAAGAATGACGGATTCGATGAACGATGCAATAGTGTTTGAACATATGTTTGCCTGACAATAAGATTAATCTTTCGTTTTGTACCATCAGTTGGATGAAGGTGTGAAGTTCTGTGATATATTTGGCCTTGAACTTTGAAGCAGAGTGACCCTGATTCTGCCACTGGACCTGTTAATTTAGCTCCCATTGATGCAAAAGATATACTGTTATTGTATGATCTTATTTTTCTTTTGAAATTTCCATTATAAATATTTTTTGGATTTGACATACTTTAAATATACTGGGAAAATAGGCCTTGCTGGTAGTTTCACTTTACCTTTGTGACAGCAATCGTTGAACTTTCCATCTGATGGTATTTCTGCTTGAAAATTTAAAGCATTGCAAAATCGACAGGTCACGTTCATTAATCCACAATTGTGTGCAGTAATATTTTCTGGGACAGCGAGCGCTATCAAACGCTCCTGTGTGAGTTGTCTTATTGTTTCTTCTGTTTCTGTTTGTCTCGATGTAGATACACACACTCGCTTTGAGGACATACGCTGCGCTCGCTGTGTATCTGTTTCTTTTTGTCTCGTTATCGATGCACGCACTCTCATTGAAGACAAACGCAGCGTTGAGGTCGATGCACATACTCTAATTTTAAGAAGATGCTGCTCGCGTTTTCCTTCCCTTCTGCTTAACATCGACGTCACATTTCGTGTCACAAACAACGCATCACTTTTACTGCACCGGTCTTTATTTGATGGAGACTTTATCACGTTCAATTGTGCAATTCATTTTGAATTACGTTTGCTGTGCGTAGACGGTGTTATTTTTTAAGGAGGCATTTTGAGTTATTAATGATGTGATTAATAATTTCTAATGCAATTTCGATGAATAAATAAAGATGGTACTTGTGTCAAACTGACATAAACTGAAAAATTCTAAGAATCATCAAAATTTGTTTTTTTGTAAAAGTTCTAAATTTGAAATTCTCGCGGTGAACAACAAAATCCTATAATTCGTACATATTGAAACTCGCTAAAGCATATTTTATAGTCTTATTAAATTAGTTTTTAAATTAAAATATTATCCTATCGTCTTGAAATTCGGCACATAGCTGCGGAAAAATTTACTAAACTTACGTGCAAAAAATCAGCGCTGTATCTTTTAAGATATTCTATAGAGAAGCAATAGATAAAACATACATACACACAATGGCTATTATATATATTAGATAATGTATTGAAATAACATTTTTTATATAAATTTGTCCAAATACTTATTTTTTAAATTCTAAACCAAAGACAATATTTATCATATATTAAATATAAAAATTAAACATATTTTTCCAAACCTCAAACCACAAACTGTTAAACAATGATTCATTAACCTACATGAAAATATTCTTATTGTTTAATGAGTTGGTGGACCTATATTTTTAAAACATAATTTAATTTCCATAATGACCTGCTTAAGGTTTATTTTCTATTGATTTTTTTTATTTATAAATGAAAGTATATATATATATATATAGCCATTTACTTTTTTTTTTCAGACTGAATCAACAAACTGATCAACTAGCCTTAGTGCCAGTACCCAAGGGAAACACCAAACTGACACGAAGTAACTCTAGTGTCTCTACATATTCCAATAATTCCCAAGACATGAGGTCATTCCCTTCTAATAATCCAATGATTCACAACCCTATAAACCCTGTAATTGCTTACCCCTCTAATTCTCCGTTCGTTCAATATCAGTATTCACCCAACATAAATACCAATCCAAGTCCTTCAAGCAATTTATACCCGAACATAAACAGTTCAATTACTTCAAATTTTGCTACCGCTAGCAAAATCGCAGCTTCCTTTCCGGCTCCTCTTCCTGGGTTTGTAAATCAACCCCAACTTAGCTCACAGCCTAACGTGAATGCATATTCTACTCTCGGAAATATCAATGTCCCTTCCTCAGGTCAACCAAATTACCAAAATCCTTTTTACAATACTGGGAATACGACCCTCGGTTCATTCAAGGGAAATAATCAACAATATGCATCTATAATTCAGCCGAATAGCCAACAAGCGAATGTTACTATCAAAAACAACATCACAGGAAGTAACTACGCAAATAATGTGCCTCTTGAGCGTGGAATCAAAAACTCCTTATCAGCTCACAGCTTATCTAACATGTCGACTGCGAGTATTAAAAGTTCATCTGCCGGACAGAATATGATGAATGAGTCCAAGGACGCCAAAGTGATGAATAAACCTTCTAGTAATTCTGACTTACGTCTCGCTAGTATAAACAAGTCCAGTGAGAATGATATTAAAGTTATCAATGATCGCAATACATTACCTTGGAGGGATATGCAAAATAAGAAAATTGACAATAATCTTAGAATCAATACTAGAAATGTTTCAGAGCCTTCTAATTTTTCCAAGGTACGGTATAAATATATTTTTAAAAAAATTAAACAGTCTATTTTTATATTTTTAGTTTACAATTAGTTTTAAAAAAAATTTCATAAATTAATAATTTTGCAGTCTGATAGCGGAGGCCCTTTTACTTCAAATATTAATGCATCATCTAATCTCATTGACTTGGCTGGATGGTAAGTCATTCATAAATATTATCGTACCAACCATGGAATCAGAATCAGAAGTATTACCAAGATATATTTCGATCCATTTAATATTTATTATTGTCACCTACATGAATTTTAAATTTTACTCAGTATTTACATTTCAGCTCTTCTGGAATAGGAAGTGTCAGAGTGAGCGTTTTAGAAGCATTTGATCCATTGATGTCTGATCAAAATATTAATGGTAAGAGATTTTAACTTTTAATTTATTTGATAGCATGTGCATTATAAAAATATTTCAATTCTGTGTTTTTTAGATTACATGTGCAGTAGTGAATGCTCTAGCAGTGTCTATGAAGAATATGATCCCTTAGATTTTCTTTATGGAGGAAGTGAATCCTCGAAAGATACTCCTGTGTACGCCACAGTGAACAAGAAACCTGGCGGAGACAGACAACCCTCACCATTGCCTTCCCCGCCTCCTAAATCTCTTCCTCCACAAACTCCTGTCACCAGAAGAAACAATACTTTAAACGTGAGTAATTTTACATATCTTATTTATTAACTAGTTTTAGAACTACTACCATGAACACTAAAGATCTCATGAAAACTATACTTAGAAATATGAATCATAAAAAGTGGTGATAGAGCTATAACTTTGAAAATGGCATGTACTTTGTAAACTCTTGCCATGTGGATTGAAGTTAGTACATCTGATCACTGCAATATTGCTGCAGAAATATTATAATTTTCAAGCTTTCTTATTTATCTCTACTTCAAATTTGAGTTCTTTCAATTTGTTCCGATTTGCCTTACAAAATTGATAAGGAATCATGATAACAGATCTCTTACATTCTCTTGTCAGTGTTCAACTTTATTATTATTGTGTAACCTGTGAATTTTCATAATCACTGAATCATGCCGGACTTTGAACAAGATATATTACAGGTTAAAAATATATTTTGTTGCTGGTTTTATATTGACAATATTATTATATTTTTATTACATTTTTTACAGAGTAAACTCTTTGAATGCATCACTTTAGTCAAGACACGAAGATATGAACCTGAACTCATTGCATTCCATGAAATGATCAAGGATCTGAGAAGTAAGAAATTCAGCTATAGCGAGATAATGTGTCTTCATACATCTTATCCCATAACTTGACTCATTATCACTTCATTATCTGTTTTTTTCAAATCCATTTCGAATGTTTAGTTGTCTTATCTTATCATTTTAACTTTCATGGCTGTTAAAGACTTAACCAATGATATATTTATTCACAATGATGTTTTATTGATGTTTATGTTATTATTAATGTAATTCTTATTTGTTTTCAGGCACATATGTTTTCTCCGACCCTGTGACAAATCCAGGATATGTAATTGCTTCGAAATCTGAAAGTCAATATCCTCCCAACACTAGCATAAAGCTTTTGGTTTACCATGATAAGCCTGTTAGCCCTATTACATTTACTTGTGATGGTAATATCATACATTTATTTAGTTAAATGTTGTAATATTAACTCGCTACTCTATGAATATCAGTTCAAATAATACGGGCAACATATTCTACATTTTAAAATAGTTTTATCATCAGAAGTGCATTGTTAATTGATTACCTAGTTTTTACAAATGGATATTAATCAGATCAATGGTATTTTGAATCTTTCCTTTTTTTCCAGTGGAATCTACGGTGGAACATGTTATATTGCACGTAGTTTGCGAACTTGAAGGAGAAATTAAAGAAGACATCTCCGCATATACTTTACGGGTAAATTAAAAACACTTTTTCAAACACTCAACTTCTATGGGAAATGTATTGTTACTAAATTATTGATTGTCGTTTTTTTTAGGTATGGGGCATGAGTGAATATCTTACTTCTGGAAGTTGCCTTAGTGAATACGATTATGTCCGCCAGTGCCTCAGGCTCGAGAAAGATGTGCTTCTTTCGCTTCAGTCCACAAGGGACAGAAGCTTGGCAAGAACGGAGAGAGACGATACCCGAGATAACTTGATTACTCTGGACCAACTTGTTCCTAATCAGAGCTCTACACCTCCTATTTCTTATTTCAACCTCTCTATTTTACTGGGTAATCTCAAAATTTATGTGTCCTTATTGCTTTTGACTGATTGATATATTAATTCAGTTGAGGGTAGTAATTTTTTCTTAGTTATAAAAATATAAATATAATATGTGTGCAAATCTTTTTGGTTGGAATTTTAGGTTTACTGTTGGGCCCTTTGCTTTGTAATCATATCCTGTGTAGATTTTTTTTTGTGTAATAGTTATTTTAATGATTTTTAGTATGTAGTGCTTTTTGCCCCACATTACGAAATTATCAAAGGATATTTAGACTATCTTACTGATAATGGAAACTTTGCCTTAACTGGTTTTGTATAATTGATTTTTTTTTTTTAGAAACTTTGGAGCGAGAATTGACTCGACTGACCGCTTCGGTTGCTGGTGCTGGTGCAGTCAAAGCTGGAGCCGCTGCGCAGGCAGTGAAAGCCATTTGTACTCTACTAGGAGGAGTGGAAACCAATCATATATCAACTTCACTGATGACTCTCATGCATGCATGTGCTCAAGTATATATCATATATATAAATATAGATGTGTATGTTGGCAAATATACATCTATGTGATTGCTACATGGTTCCATCTTTTTGATCCATACAGAGACAGCCGGATTCAAGTATTATGAAACCCGAAATAATGACAGATGATGGAGATTATTGCAGTGTCACTTTGAGGCAAGCCACCATTAAGGATACCATAGGATTGCATTGTCAGAGACTTAGAGAAGCTGTGAAAGGTTTCATTGCCATGTATTGTCGTTCAAACAGAGTTGACTTTGAATTGGAAGATAGTCAATATAGCTTACCTGGCGAAGAAAGCGGTGAGTTTTGGATGATAATTAGTTAAGATACGGCAAATTGATTGGATTGATTAATTGGCTATTATTTAATAAACTGCAGATTCTGTTCCCATCTCGACGATTACGGAGTCAGCATTGTTTTGTGTGGAGGCAGTACACAGAGCTCCCGTTAATTGGAATCACGATGAATTTATTATACATGCACAAATTTACCATGGAACTCGACCCCTAAAGGGAAGCCAATCTTCTACACCAATATCAATTGATACTAATGGTTTCTACCCGAGAATAATGTTTGATACTTGGTATGAATTTATTTTCTTATATCGTTATGTTTAAAAGTATTCCTAGTAATTTAATTTAGTTATCACTTTATTTTGACTGATTTAATGTTCTTTGTAATATAAAATTATCCTTTCAATATATAATTGTGAATTATGCCGTACAACTTGTTTATTTTTAGGTTGGCGTTGAATGATGTCAGTATAGCTAACCTTCCGAAGGAGGCTCGTTTAGTTTTGACTCTCTCCGGTCGAACCCTGGCCAAACTAGATCAAAACGGAACGACAGCAGCAGAAAAAGAAAAGGCAGCGGAAGCTAATCAGAGAGATGCCACAGAAAAACAGGATGACAATGATGACGATGAAGAGGTTGATGTTAACTCCAAATTTGTTCACATCGAACAGGAAGAACTAGGATGGGCTTCAATTCAGCTATTTGATTTTCATGGGTAATTTGAAGTCCAAAATTTTCTGTTTTTATTTTGTGTTACATAATACTTAAAATATTAATTTATATTTTCAGAAAACTTGTTTCTGGAAGCTATATTTTGCCAATATGGCCTGTTTGTGCTGATAAAAGATTAGGACCAGCTCCGGATCCAACAGATTGCCCTCATCGAGTGCATCCTTTGGTTCATATAGGTATGTTTCAATATCCCAATAAGTTTGTCACCTTTTGTGCTAACTTCTAACTTTTGATGTAAAAAGGTGTCTGCAAAACAAAAACCATTAATAAAACAGACACAATAACGATATTGTTCCAGAAATACCGTCATATAGCATTGGAGGCGTATCTTGGGAAGAAGTAAGCGACACAGAAGTTTATCCTGTGGACTCGACCCGCTACGCCTTTTCAGCTCTCGACGCACACACTCAGACGCAGTTGCAGCACCTCATAGAGCAGGGACCCTATCAGCGGATGCCTTCAGAGTGTAGAGAGGTCTTATTTCTTTTTCATATATGTATCTTTATTTTTATAAATATTTTTAATTATGATTTATTCATTTTAATACTCTATATTTACTTACAGATTTTATGGGAAAAAAGACACTACCTAGTCGGGCTGCCCGGTGCAATCCCTCTCGTACTATTAGCATCAATGAACTGGGATTCTTTTAGCAAGCGCCAGTTAATGAACCTTTTGGACCAGTGGACTTCTCCTTCTCCGCACGATGCCCTTCATATGCTTTTACCTTGGTATTTCCAAAATATAGCTTTTATGTTTTTTTTTTAATAATTTTCAAGTATAGTTGCATTATTTTTATATGATATTTTCCCTGTAGTTTCCCTGATGAAGGGGTTCGTGAGCGTGCTGTCCGCTGGCTGTCTGACGCCCCTGGAGACCTGCTGGCATCGCTGACACCACAGCTGTGTTTGGGCCTACGCTACGAGCGCTATGCCCACTCACCCTTAGCCCGACTTCTACTTGCAAAGAGCATGGAGTCTCCCCGATTTGCTCACCGACTTTATTGGCAGCTGGTCCACGATATACCTGGCAACTCTCCCCAGGCTAGTTATATTTCTATACCACTTTTTACTTCAAAAAAATCTAATTGTGTCATTACAAAATATAGCTCTAAATAATATTACTAATCTATTTATTACTTTTATTCGATGAAAAATCTAATGTATCTAATCTATTTTAATTATTTAACTGATTAATTGGTTCACAGAATTCATGTGAAGAATTTTTGGGAATTTCACTGGACGGAGAGCCAATACTAGCCGGCTCTGAAATGGATTCCAGTATCATTGCGTCTTCTAGATGGGTGCGAAGAAATCAGATGATACTCAGAGCCCTACTGGCTATTGTTGGAGAAAATTTAGCCCAACGTTTGCTCAAACAGCAGCTACTAGTCAAGGTTAACTAAGCATTAACAACTAATATAATAAAAAAGTAGACAATATATGTGATATGAAATTTAAACAATATACCCAAATAAGCATCCAATATTCCCAAAAAAAATTAATTTATAATTAAGTATTTCATTGTTAACTATGGTTTGATACATATTTATATAAGTGAAAATCTTGCTAATCTCTCAATTATAAATCTCCAATTCATAGCTAATTACTTTTTTAATAAATTCAGGGCCTGACGGAAGTAGCTAGTTCAGTGAAAAATTGTAAAGAGAGCATCAGAAATAGAATCTTACAATCAGGCGTAGAAAATCTCGCTCCACTTGTCACGAGCCAGAACATTTGTCTTCCACTGTCAATTTCGCTGGAAGTTCACGATATTGATGTCAAGTAAGAAAATTATATTTTTTATATTAATACCTTATGGACTACTTTTATTTATCTGAGTTTGTTAATCGACTTTAAAATTTTAGGTCCTGTTCTTATTTCCCATCTAATACACTACCATTGAAAATAAACTTTGTGAGCAGTGACAATGCAATAATCCCTGCAATTTTCAAAGTAAGTTTGCAGTAATTTAAAAAAATGTGTTTATTTGCTGTTTGATTTTTGTTGTCAATTTGATATTATGTCTAATTATTTTATTTAGGTTGGTGATGATCTCCGACAAGATTCGCTGGTATTGCAAGTGATGCGAGTGATGGACCAACTTTGGCTCAAGGAAGGCCTTGATCTTAGAATGGTAACCTTTGAAGCCGTTCCTACACAGCTGAGAAAAGGTAGACACTTCATTTCTTAAATCAATTGGTGAATGCTTCAAAGTTGCTGTGTTTTCAAAATATAATAATTTGTCTCTCCACTATAATCCAGGTATGATCGAAATGGTTTGCTCAGCTGAGACTCTCCGATGCATTCAAGTGGAGTGGGGCTTAACAGGATCGTTCAAAGATAAGCCGATTGCAGAATGGCTTGCCAAACACAATCCATCAGAATTAGAGTACGAAAGAGCAGTCACTAACTTTACCGGTAAGAATATGTACATTTTTCATACATAATAGTTATATTATTTATTTCCATTTTATGCTTACACATAATCGTTAATTTTTATAGCTTCGTGTGCAGGGTACAGTGTGGCCACCTACCTGCTCGGTATATGTGACCGACATAATGACAATATCATGTTGAAAACTTCTGGTCACTTATTTCATATTGACTTTGGAAAGTTCTTGGGAGATGCACAAATGTTTGGAAACTTTAAAAGGTAAATTGTTTAACAAATAAAAAATGCAGTATTATGAAGTTTATATATAGGTCAACCTAAATAACTTTATTTAATCGCAGAGACCGAACAGCGTTTGTTTTGACTCCGGATATGGCTTACGTCATCAACGGCGGGGAAAGGCCTTCCCAAAGGTTCCATCATTTTGTAGAGCTCTGCTGTGCTGCCTTCAATATTGTGCGAAAACATCATAACCTTATTTTGCATTTATTTTCACTTGTAAGTAACACTTTAAGTTGGTTATTTTGCAAGTGATTTGTAACAATATACATCCCAACAATATACATGCATCAATGTTTCTTCAAAACCATTGCCTAAGAAATATATTACTGAGATGAATAATAACATTATACCAGCAACAGATACAACTTTAAATACATACAAAAAATATGAATATTTAAATGGCTTGGAAATTATGAACATTTTTAAAAATGAGTGCTTTCGCTTCTTGAAGACTTTGTTTGTCTGACGAAGCCCTTGAAAGGCGAAAGCGCTAATTTATAAATGTTCATAACCTTATTTTCATTTGGCTGTACAAATATGTTGTTTATGTATTACAAATTATAGTTTTACAGACTTTTGATTTCAGGTTCAGATTACAGGTTTGATTTCTGTGTTTTGTTAAAGATGGCATCCTCTGGAGTTGCTGGAGTGTCTGCCTCTTCAGTTGGCTATGTGCGAGCGGCCCTCCTCCCGGGGCAGACGGCAGCTGAAGCTGCAGCTGCTTTTGCGAGACTTATTAACTCTGCTCTTCGGTAAGTATGCTTATTATTAAAAGTACATAATTTCATTAGCTATCACTAAAATTCACTTCACATTATTATTAGACCTAATCAAATATTTTCTTACTTCCAGATCTCGATTCACACCCATCAATTTTTTCTTGCACAACCTTGCACAATTGCGAGCAGGCGACCAATCTGCCTCCTCCACTGAACTCTTGTCATTCATGCCCAAGACCTACACGTGAGTATCCATTTAAACAAGTACAAGTGTATAATATAACTGTACTACAACATTATGTTATGATTTTAGAATGGCTCAAGAGGGACGTCTTACAAACGTAGAAGTCTTAGGATATGAAAAGCGTTACGATCCAGAAAAGTATTATGTTTACGCCCTGAGAATATTCAGGGAAGGGCAGGCCACACCTTTTGTATTGTACCGCAGCTACAAGCACTTTACAGAGCTCTACCAGAAACTCTGTGTCCACTATCCATTGGCTAAAGTACATAGGTAAGTGTTTCATCTTTTTCATTTTTAACTCTCAAGTTAAATTTGTTAAATTATTTTTTATTTATGTCTTATATATCATTAATAAATAACAAATGCTACATATTTAATTTTGCATGGTTAAAACATTTTGAAATTATGTGGTTGCTGAGACTTGTGTTTATGCCTCTGTTCCGCTTTCTTCTCCACTGCTAATACTGGATTGTGTTGGATTCCCCTTCGCTTGTCCTTTGCTGATATTCTTTCTTGGGCTATTAGGGCTTGGAGTGTACAAATTATTGGTTTCTTTGTTCACATTGCCCATAACTCGCAAATTATTTACCACTGGAGTTACGGGCTTTTTATCTCGGTTCATATTCTGGCGATGCGCAGCGACCATGTCCCAGCTGCTGGAAGTCGCCCCAGTTGCAGGTACCTGTGGTACCTCCACAGCGAGAAGTCCCATGTTGTTGCTTCTCATATTTTTTGCAATACTTGCTGGACGGCCCATTAGAAATTCACCCTCTGTGTACGGCGGCGGTTGTGGATTTTCAGAATTTGCCGGACCTGATACAGAAGTAACCGCCGTAGTGTCTATTGAAACACTTGCCACTGGTAAAGGTGGAGCGTCATTTTTTTTTGTTTTCTTTCCTTTACCTTTCTTTTCCTTGTCTTTTTTAACTTTGGCTTTAATCTTCTCATCTTTTTCCTTCCTAGCAATCTCTTCTTTCTCTTGCTTAATTTTCTCTTTCTTTAATTTCTCTTCGTTGGCTTTCTTTATTTTTTCTTCTTTTTGCTTGTCAGCTTTAGATTTTCGTTTTGAATCATCATTGTTGCCTTTTGCCTCAGCTTTCGAAATCCTGTATTCATCATCTTCTGTTGATGTCCCTTGATTCTCAGAAACATTTTTTCTTTTAACAACAGAAGAATCATTATCCACTGGCTTCATCAGAGTTAAATTTAGATTCTTCATACTAGTTTCACCCGTGCTGTTGGATTGTACATTCTGAATATCGGGTTTTTTTATTTCTTTTTGTTGTATTTCCTTTTGATCGATTTCTTTTTGTTTTAATTCTTTTGGTTGAATAAGTACACTAACGGAAGGCACATGACTACTTGAAACTGAAATGAAATAATTCTATCTTAAAGTATGGAAGTAAAAAAACTTACAAAATTTATTTACTACAATAAAAGATGAATATTGCATAGATAATTTGACATCAGATAAGTGCCTTCATGACTGTATAAAATTTTAAATGTTTATTAATTTTCTTTGATGTTTTATCTTTTTATGTGATTATGTACTACTCATCATTAAAGAATTTCTAAATATCAATTAGAATTTATATAAAAATAATAATTCTACAAGTTTTTGTACCTTCATCGATAATTCTGTAGCTCGGTGAGTAAATGTCACCACCATAAGGCCTGTAGACTCCCAACTGTGGCTGTACAGTATTCTGTTCTTCAGAATTTCTCCCTGCCAATGTTAAACTGGCTCTGAACTTCTTGAATACTCCCATCACAAGGCAGAATGTGGCACCCAGGAAAATGACTCCAGTCACCCATTGTATCCCTGACACATCTTAAAAATCAGGAAATATTTATTTTTTAATTTTGTCACTTCACCAGTATTAAATTTCGTAAATATGATGGTAAAATAGTTCCATATATCGTTAAATATATTTATTTAAATCTAATTTACATAAGTCACTATAACAAAAAAAAGGGTAACTGCAGCTGTTCCATATTGATTATTTAAAAAAATACCTGAACATTTGAATAAATTATTTAAATTTTTGTGACACTTTCAACACCTAAATAGAATTCCTTAATATTGGTTGATTAGTCAAAGCGACTGAACCATTTCTTTATTAATCAATTTTATCATTTGATTTCTCTAATAACCTAATAAATTTGTTAACATATGGAGAAGTTACACGCAAACAAAATACCTGTGCCTGTGTTATTTGCTGTCACCATTGTCATTGATTCCTTGTTTGCTCTACTACCTTGTTTTGTCTTTCATTTTCTGGCAATTATTTAAAAAACACATTTAAAAAACACCATAATTGCTATTGTGTATAATATTTATGTAAAAGTTAATTAACTACACTGAATGCCACATCTGAGACATTTCAATGAGTAAACTTCCTGATAAGGTATCATTTGTTTAAGATAAGTCGGTTCATTAGATTATTATTTATCATCTAGGGCTTATGAAATCACTATATATTGATTACACTGACATACCGCAAACATTTATCCTTAATTGATCAATATATTTTATATTAAGGTCACAAAATTAATGAATGAATTTATTATATTTTAAAATGCTCTGCCTTGTGCCTTAAGAAAAGGTCTGTCTCAAATAGGTTTTATGTGATTTCTCTATCTGAAATAAGAAAAAATATATAAATGAAGTTGGTTACACTTTCAAAAAATCCAGCCAAGATTTTCATAACCAATCATCCACCAACCCGACATACATGGGAGACATTTAAAACTATTTCAATAATTTTTTACAATATCAACAAAAACATCAGAAATTAGTCACTATTAACTGTCTTTGATAGGTAGATATTCAAATAAATCTCATATATTGCATACTTAGTGAATTTACCTTTTTAAAGTAAATCGGGTAGGCAAAGCGGTGAAGCTAGTATATTGTTTCCAGCCTTGTATTACAATTACACAGCCTTGAATAATAACTATTGTAAAAATATATTTATTTAATTTTTCTTTCAGTCTTCCAGTTGGTCTTCATATGGGACGCTCAAATACAAAGCAAGTAGCCGAACGCAGGTACGGGGATGTTCAGGCCTTCCTTACATCTTTATTCAACCTTGCTGATGAGATCGCACACTCCTCCCTGGTCTACACATTTTTCCACCCGCTTTTGAGAGACCAGCAAGACGTGGGACCTCAGAGAATCAAAAATAAAAGTAAAAGTTAGTACTGTCACCAGATACTTATGACTTACTATCATTTCTTTTTTCTCTTGTCTTTATATAAGGCAGTTGTGTGGGAAAATTTTCAAATTTAATGAGTAAAAAATACATTTTGATGTAATTCTATTTTAGGTGAGGTACAATGCAATGTCAGCGATGGAGGTGTCGGTGCTTTGAAAATCTCCATTCAGTATTCAGCAGGAGTGCTGTCAGTTCTCATACTCCATGCTCAGTCACTTCCCATGATCATGCAGGGAGTGCCTCCCTCCACCTATGTCAAGGTACAGTCTACTGTGCTCAATGTATATTAATAAAATTTCTAATGATGCTATTATACATTTACTTCTTTAAGTTGTACAATCTTCAACAATATTCTTCTTTAGGTTTATTTGATACCTGATCCTTCAAAGGAAACAAAACGTAAAACAAGAGTCTTGAAGAGAAACTGTCACCCTTCTTTCATGGAAATGGTATATTTGTGATTTATTAATTAGTTTTTATTTTAAATTTGTATGATTATTTGCAGTCCAAATTATATTTGTTATATCTACAACATAGAAATATAATATCATTTTTAATGTATTCAATGTATATATATTGTAATCAAGATATTGCAGCTTGTCTTATTGTGTCAGCTGCCTATCAAAGGAGAGCACTCCACACAAATCAGAAACATAAATTTAAACTCAATACATGAAGAGTAAATGCACTTTCATTAAAAAATAGTAAATTGATATAATATTTTCAATACATTTTTTCTATAATATTATTATCATTTCTAAAGTTTTTTAAATGCAACTAATGCACAATTTTTTTGGATAGTTGGAATACCGCTTACCTCTTGAGGTAGTGCGAGGACGAGAGCTGCAGGCGACGGTGTGGCATCACGACTCATTACAGGAGAACCAATTCCTGGGCGGAGTCCAACTTCCCCTAGCACAGATGCCGCTCACTTCAGAAACTACCGAGTGGTACCCGCTGACCTACATCCCTCGATAGCTTCACAACCAAAACCTACTATGATCTAGATCTCTATCGGCAGCTTCACTGTTATAACTGTTAACCTCAAAATACCAAAATGCAAAGAGAGATATATAATTAATCAAGGTCTAGCTGAACCTTTCTATATTTGAGTATCACAGTAACAAGCAATATCAGAATTTACCTAGAGATAGCAGATCACTATGTTTTAAGATTTTTTATACTACTTGAGCCATAAATTGTGTGCAATTATCTTGGGACTGGTTATGTTAGGGGGGTTCAATATACATGTCTATCAATTACCTGTATCTTGCTTAGATCTAATGCTACTTCAGAATGACAAAAATAACTTTTTTCTTGTATGCATTGTGTGAATCATATCCTTTTTCTAAGTCACAAGAAACAATTTTATGGTAATTTTTTCAATAGAATTAATTATTAAGTATCTTTATTTTTTATGCATATTTCTTGGTATAATTTTTATCAGCTTAGAAAGTTTATTCTTGTAATTTCTATGAAGATATTTTAAATGATAAGAATAACGATTGATTTGTATGTGGTGATTAGTTAATTATTATAAATCATTTAACCTTTGTACTTGCATATAGCTTGTTTGAATTTTTTTGAATTTTGTCACATTTTTTTAAATTGATACTACCACCTTCTTGTTAACATTTTAACTACAAAGTAGCATTTTCAGTAAACAGCGTGGTTTAGTTTGCAGTCTGGACTTGAATTTGAGGTTAAATACTTTATAACAATGTTTTTCTGCAGTATTTATGGGTTTTAATACTTTTTAAATATGCATGTTTGTATTTGATATGAGTGATGAAGATTAAATGAAATCAAATATTACATATTCAGTGTGGAAATTTAGTGCCAATTACTAATTGTATGTACTAAAAAACATTTTGCTAGTAATATTTACGGCTTGTTGACTCAAACGATTTAGGCTATAGGCTGTAAGAATTTTATAGTTTTTCTAGGAAAGGTCCTGGTTTGATTGAATGCAATGCACATTTGTGTAAATTTTACAATTTGCCTGCATAAAATAAATATTTTTACACTTATCTGTAGAAATAGATTGCCTACCTAATAAGGGATTCAAATAATGTTGATCATTAGTTTTACTTATCTTAAATAAGCATATCCATTTTGTACTTTTGATATGAGCACAATGCAATCGTGAATATGGTATTTTGATAACAATATTGTGTACACATATTCTTATAGATTTTGTAAAATAATTTTTGTGATCCTATTTTTATATGCATGCTTTTGACATTTTAGTAACTCTTTATAAAAAAAGTATTTACCTAATCATGTAAAAACTCTATTTAAGTTTGCTTAACTTTATTCTATGTCTTTATATTATATTAGAGTTTATTCAACAATGAATCTTATTACAAGTAATTGGCTTTTTACTGTGAAAATTTTAAAAATACTTAAAATTTAAATTAATCGAATCCAATCAATTCTTTAGCTTGCAATAAAATTTTAGGTGAACTCTCCAAGTAGGAAATCCAGTATTTTTCAATAGTATTTTTTTTCTATGCAAAATACAATGTCACAGATTTTAGTGCACGATACTATATAATTTATTATTCTTGTTATAAATCCTGACTTTTACATTCTCAATTTTCTGAAATAGGGAATGAAAGTCTAGTTATATCATTCAATATTTTCTATGTCATATTACAATACATTTACGAGCTTATGGATTTGAATTTTTATTCATGTATCTTTGGAATATATACATTAAAGATACTTTATTTTCTAATTATTTTCTTATATTGAGAGTGATTTCTTATACACGAGCTTATCTATATATATTGCTTAATTAATCATGTAAAATGCAATTTATTACGTATGAAATTAAGATTCAGTTCTTGAATCTACATCATCAATTATTTGACATTTAAAAAGTTATAAAGTACTGTATAATTTAATTAGTTCTTTATTTACATCAATAATTTTTACCAAAGTTTACATTCTTATAAAATAACAATATTATTATGTGTTTTACATAAGTTTTTATTTATACTTTGTTACATGTAAAATTATTATCATTTCAATTATTAACTTTAGTCACTAATATTTAGATTGTATTGAATTTGAGTTGTACATTATTGAGATTTTAATCAGATCTATTATTTTTACTTTAAATTTTGTCTTCTTATTGAAATGAAAACCAATAAAGCATTTTAATATTTTATATCAGAAACAGTCTACTTATTGTACCTCCAAGAAGAAAAATTTACTGCTGTTAATTTGAGCTTTATTTGATTTTACGTGATCAGTTGACATGATTGATTTGATTGAAAAAAAACATTTTTGCAGATATCTAAATAAATACATGAACACCTTCAGCCATTGTTATAGTCAGCACTACACTGAGGCTATTAACAACATTGGATAGCTAAATTATGAAAACAGCTTAATTATTTGGGACTCTAATATGTGACTTTGTAAGTAGGTCTGCCTTTTTATAATAATTTTGTGGGTAACGGTGCTGGTTTCTCCAATTTTATAGCATGGGCAGCTCTTTTCATACTACTTTCAAACAAACAAAAATAGTAAGTGTTTTTAAAGGTAATTACTATTTTATTTTTTCACAATATATTTACTATAATGTACTTGGCATTAAAAGAAAGCTTAAATCATGCAAATATAAAATCAGGTATTAACACCTAAAAAATAATAAAACGAAAATATAACTATAGTTTTCAGTAGTGTATAGTTTAGTTTATCGTAAGCTCTTATAATATGGTTAAAGTTTTTAATATTTAAAATCGGATATTGAAACTTGCTTTTTAGAAGTTGAGTTTGAGAACTGCATACTTGATTAAAAAAAATGTTTATGGGATTAAATTGAAAATTCCTGAAAAAATTTCAAAATAGTATTGGCCTGATATTTCGGCAGTAATTAATAAGAGTTTACTAAAATTTATAAGTATGAAAGTATTTGTTAAAATCGGCCGCGAAAATTCAAACCAAATAATTATCTTGGGAGAAAATTGATAACGCGGCACAGCTGACTCCGTTATCAGAAGGTACGAAGAAGATTATCAAACAATTATTATTTTTAAATAAATCACTTGGGGAATTGTTAATCCATATACTTATTTTTTCGGTTGACTCGTTTTGTTGAATGTGGTACTTTTTCAGTTGCGTAAAATCGGTAGGTAGCGAATACGCAATACGGAGAGAGAGTTCATACTTGTTGACCGTGGTTGTGTCTTGTGTCCGTGGACAATACTGGCTCCGCGTTTTTGAGTTTACAAGAGAAGGATCAGTATTCTCTTGACTGTACAGTACAGTAGTACTCCACCAGTGAAGGAACTTTGTTATGGTTGTGAATAATAATTAACTAGTGACCCAATAAACACCTGTGTTTACTGTGAGTACAACATGAAACACGTTGACTATTTCATGTTAAGGGTTAATCAATACATGTTTATATAATAATACAAATGTACTATAAAATTAATATTAATTTTCAGCTCATGTTTAAGCTTATTTTTAAAAGCACCTGTAAAATTTCAGTTTTATTTGTTACGCCCTGTTAATAATGTGTACATTTTTAAATATGCATATATATATATACTCGTAATGTGTATTTTGCTTATAAAATTAAATATTCTTATTATTAATTTCACTTCTATACTAATGAAATCTTTAAATAAAATTAATATCATTCAATATTATAACTGCCTATAAAATTTCAAAATAAATTATACAATCAACAGTTTTCTGCGATGTTTACATTTAGCAAACAAATCACGAAATCAAAAAACTTTTTCCAGTAATTTTCGTTAAACACCCTGCTTGTAATATTTTCACTAGTTAATATTAATAATTTCTATGCATAAATGTGCTTATTATATTCAAAAAATATTTTTATTTTATTAATGGACTGTGCACTCAGGACAATATAGTATAGATTTATATCGACAGCAACAAAACAATACTTGCTTGATAAGGTGACAAAAATGGATCGTTCCATTAATGGGTACTTTATCACAAAGCTATTTGGACTAATCCTCTAAATCTAAAGATACCTTTTAGTATATATAGCTACCTGATCACAATTATGATAACAGAAGTAATATTAAACAGTTTATTCCCTAAATACCTTTTACATGCAGTTTGATAATCGAAATCGAAACTGAGTATTTCCCATTTATGGTAATTATCGAATTTATCGAAGTATCACACATATGTTGTTACTATTTAAAAAAATTAATTCATGCTTTGAACACTTTTCATATAATAATATAAATTAAAACATAAATATAATAAAACACAAATCGTTATATTTTTCTCGCAGATTAATAATTGGGTAGTTCCAAATAAATAAAATAAAGTACACAATAACCTAAACAATATATAATTATAATTTTAATACTTGTTAGTTTTCTGACGAGTAATGTAACAGTAAATATTTTTGATAGTGGTGCTCATAATCAAAAAATATTTTTAATTAATTTCAAAAATACAAGAGCAAAACATAAAGCCATGGTTTTCTAAAATAAATCAAGTTTTTTGTTAATGACACTACATATGAATAAAGGACTTATATATGTAATACAAAACCTTAAAACTATCTATGAAAAAGTAATTTGAATTAAAAGTACCTGATATTTATAAAAAAATATGTACAATGATTTAAAGTATATTAAATTAGAGCCAATTGGCCTATACGTTATTTTATATCCTGCATAGAATTCGCCGTTTTATGAATATAAGATACTCAGCTTCATAAGCATTAAGTACATGTGCTATCATATATAATATAATTTTATAAAAATTAAATAAAATATTGAATTTCATACAAAACGTCTAATAAATCATTAGTTTGCAGAGTACCAGGAAACGTTGAAAAAAAACAAATCAGGATGTCGTGGATTGAAGACCCAGGAGAGGACTTTTTCCAAGAGTTGAATCTCTCCCATTTGATGATAGACGAAGCCTACCTCAACGTCACTACCACAAGAAATGCCTGCTTGTACATACTATCTGATGATTGCTATAACGTAAGTTTACCATTTTCCTGAAAAATATTTTAAATCACCGTTGACAATACCACAGGCCATTTGGTATACTTTTTTATTATTTATAATTTGTGTATATATTGTTTCATCAAATCTGCATAGCAAGATAAAATCATAATTGATCGAGGATTGTTAATCTCTTTCCACGGCTGAAATAACAAGATTCACGCAGAGAGTTACACATTGACCGATGACTGTATTTATTATTGTGAGATATATTATAAACATTCCCAAATCTCATGCTATTATCATAAGTTCATGTTAGTTAAAAAAAAATCTATTAGATATTGTATGCATACATTTTTATTAAATCAATGTTATGATATGTAGCTACGTTAGAAATGTAAAACGCTAAGTCTTTTACTGATAAATGCATAGCAATTATTTTTTTACTTAATTTAAATTTAAGTAAAAAAAAATATTAAATATCAATTAAGGCTTGTTCTAGCATAAAATATTGTTGCTGAGACGCTTGTCATGTAAATACAATTTTATATATTCTTTGGCAAGAATTAACAGGAAGGGTATTTATTTGCTTGCCAAGGAATTATTTATGAAATGGCCCTGAAATATTACTCATTACTAATACTTATTCATTTTTCTTTGAAACAATGAATGATCTTGAGAAAAAATTAGATCGCCTTCCTTTGACGATCCCAAAATTCCAAGCATATTTAATCAAATGCTTCTTCCATTTCCAATTAACAAAACCCATATATTAGACCGTCTGATTTGTTTTAAACAAAATAAGTTGTATGTGTTAAATTTAAAGGAGTAATAAATCCATTTTTTTAAGAAACCCTCAAACTTTTAAATGCTCTAGGTTTTAGCAACCGCTGCTATTAGATAATGTGGTTACTTGAGTGTTGATCTAGTCAAATATTTTTATATTTGGAAAAAAATGATAATCCTCTTGGCCTCAGTACGAGAGCCAAAAGGTTGGAGTACTGAAAACTTCAAGCTGCTCAATACCCAAAAAACCAAGTAATCTGACCTTCCAGCAAAATCTTTAAAGAGGAAAAGTTCTGAGCTTATCGAGAAGGATAATAGCCTCATTTCTTGAGAGAGTATCGAGCCCTGCTAATTCGATCTGCTGACGAATGGAAGCAGTGGGCACATCACAATAAGGGTCCTTTGAACAAACCCTGAAGGCTGCAGGCACTTGAACTTCTCGCACTTAAAGACACCAGACAGGCCTTACTTCCTAAAAATAACGAACAACACAAAGCATTTCAATTATAAATGCTTTATATGAAAATTCCCCAATTTTTGGATTCAAAGTATTTTAATTGTTTATCTATATATAATATATTTGTGTTTGTCATAAAAACTGTTACAGGTTTATATCTAATCACACCTGAGTGGGCCACATTTGCTTCAAATTACATACACCTCCGATATGAACCCAAAATTAATTCAGTAGCCTTAACATAGTTGTGATATTTTAATTAATTGAAAAGCATTCACATCACAGAAATTCGAAGAAAAAATATATATTATTATATCATGAATGTGGTGTTGTGCAAGCGGACGCGCTCGCGGATTCCACGGAGGATTTGCCAATCCGAATGCCAAACATCGTAAACATAATCGCACAATAAAAAGAGAGACCGTGAAACCCCTAATTATTGCAATTAATCATCACACACACAATAAATAAAAACACGCTCATATTTTAATGACAGAAATATTGCAAAACGTGTTAGTGCGTTAACGTTTTGCCATATGAATCTACGTTTTTTTTTTGTGCAAAACCTGGTTGTCTCTTGACTATTTCTTCTGTCATAATATTAAAAAAAAAAAAACAATATATATATTTTGGTAAAGAATTTTTTATTAGAATAAAATAAATTAGTACTTACGTACAACCCTTCGTCGCCTCTATTCCTATTTCATGATATACTATAGAATACTCAACAATTAACGAAGTCACTGTGTTTATGGTATGATAAAAAAATCGGTACAAATCAAAAGTGTTAAAATCCTGAATACCACTAAGGTCCTTTAAAGCAGACACATGAATAAAGTATTTTAATAATATCATTGGACACCGTAAAATTTACAAATCATTGAATTTTTTGTGTTAGAAGTTTACTGGGACCATCTTTACGGATTGTAAAATTGAAAAAAAACGGAAAGAAAAACATCTTATAATAACAACTGCCAAAGCCTAAAAACACATTTACTTGTTGCATTTTAAAATCAGCGTTGTTTGATATTGATTTTCTGTCGATATTTAATAGTAATATGCTTCTTGCAGTGTCCATATATAAAAACACAACCCCTTGTAAATAACGAACCCCTAATAATTGATGTCACCCACGGCCAGTCATGGAAAATATTATCTGATTGTTACCTGCCAGTGGTTACCGATAACGACGTAAGGTACATATTTTATACATTATTTCACCATGTCAATCACAAATTAACTGGTCTATCTATATTTAAAAAATATTTATTTTCAAATGTAATTTATTTATTTAATTTCAGTAAATTTATATGTAACATAGAGAGGCCTGAAATGGGGGAGTTCGGAGTATACAATCTGAATATCGATGATAAAAATTGCACATTTACAGAAACGAAAGAACCTGTTAATATTTATTTACGTGAGTTAAATCTGATTTAAACCGACACTGCACGCTTTGACACCAGCCAGCTTTCTCCACAAGGTTTTAAATTATTAAGGATCCAGAGAAAGCTTTCTTGTCATGAAATTTCATTTAAAATACAGTACCTTATAAAATTACATTGATTTTTTGTTTACCAACTCTTTCTTTATTCTTCTTTTCTTGTCTACTGCGTTGTTTTTTTTTTTTTCACTATCACAAGTATTAATTGCATAACACATTCTAAAACTCGATAAGGATTATGAGATAGCAAGGATGACAGCAATAATACAACTTGCAAACAAAAATAATTACAACTAATATTAGTTTTATTGTAACATTAAATGGTCATAAAATTATGATTTACTCATCTCATGTTTTTTTTCAGCTATTATTGTGGTACTATTGATATTACTAGGGATAATTGCTCTTTGTCGTTTTTATAAAATAATGAAATCAAAATTCTTCACTGAAAAGTCTGATATTGCAACGGAAAAAGCTCCAGAAAGAAAAAGAGTAAAATCATTGGACACGTTCCGCGGGTAAGTCAGATAAAACACAACCTTTGAAAATTTATACAAAATGATAGCTGTATTTTTTGCCTGAAGTACATTTTTTTAAATTAATTGAGTTTTAAATTTAAATAATGTAGTTTGAGCCCTCAAACGGGTATGCTTAATATTAGTACAATTATACTATTCGAGTCGACGCCATTACCTGTTCATCCTTTGTAGTTCACATTAATCATCGATGGAGAACCCTCGATTTGTATTAAAATGTGTTATTAACATAAACTTCTTTTACGACTACAGCATGAGCATCATTCTGATGATATTTGTGAATGATGGCGCCGGCCACTACTGGTGGCTGGAGCACGCCACGTGGAACGGCCTGACGGTGGGCGACCTGGTCTTCCCCTGCTTCCTATGGATCATGGGCGTCTGCATCCCCATGTCTGTCAAGTCCATCGTCAAAAGGAAGGTCCCCAAAATGGATGCTCTGATCAATATATTCAGGGTAAACACTTACTTGACATTACACCTGCAAGTTATGATAAAAAAAATACAAGAAAAAAACTAGATCTCAATGTTACATTTTTTATTCTTGAAACAAGTTATCAAACGATTTGTTAGTTTATTATATTTTAGATTTTGTGTGTTTAAAGCGATCCTGTATTCTCTTCATGATCGGGCTTTCGCTGGGAACTATTTTCGGCCCGACGTTTGAGAAAATTCGGATTTTTGGAGTCTTGCAGAGGTTCGGAGTGTCTTACTGGGTGGTGGCATCCATTTCAGTAATACTTGCTAAAAGGCAAGAAACCGATGTTATAGAGGTGAGAAATTTATCAACCAACTAGTAGCATATTCTTACATTTGATAAAATCATAGAATATGAATTTTAGTTTCTTTTACGTTAAAAAAATATTTTTAAACTATGTTCATGTTGATAGTAGTGCAAAATAAAAATAAATATTTTCGCATAATTCAAAAATCAAACATGACGTAATTGAAAGTTACGTATAATTATTATGAAATATTTAATAATCCGGCTTTATAAGTTATACACAGGTGGGCTACGAATCCGCACCCCTTAGCTATCACGCCCTGGCACCGTAATTTTTTCGACTATCTTAGTTTTATAATTGAGCAATGTAGAAATTTGGTGATGGTTCGAATAGATAACTGCGTTAGGCTGTGATAGCTAAAAGTTGTAGGTTCGAATACCACACGTGTTTTGAAAAAAGTTATGGAGGATTTTCTTGTCACTTCTCGAATGGATCCGTTACATAAAATTGTAGGTGTAATTGAAAGTATCCAAAGGAGAGAGAACGTACGATAGCAAGGCCACTTGTGGCTATGGTTTCAGTCCTCAATCACTGCAGCTGAAAAACTCGTTGTTTTCAAGATATGCGACTGATTTATATTTCATGAGTTTCAGAGCAAATTCCGGGTAATGTTCAAAGACATAATAGAGCTTGGACCGCAGTGGCTGATTATGATCTCCATCACCATTATTCACCTCATCGTCACGTTCTGCGCTTCTGCGCCGGGCTGCCCCACGTATGTAACAACAATGCATTTTCAATAATGCCTACCAAGGGTTAACAGTTTGATCCCGAATATAATTTAAATATTTTTGACTGATTTAATGTAAACATTAAAACAATCAAGTAAGATAAACCCTCTAGTAACCACTATTTTCTGTTGTAATTTCTTGGAAAAAAACAAGCTAAGATCTTTCATTAGTAATATACTATATTCAGACAAACGAGTGGCTATGGACCATGAGTGGAAATAAAAAGCAAGTTTGTGGAAAAAAATTGGAAACCTGTAACGTTATTTAAAAAAATTGTCTACAGATAACAAACGTATGATATCACTGTCGAAATAACACGAGACTACTGATTTTCATAATTTGTTGATATATATGCTTTCTTTAAGTGGATATCTCGGGCCTGGTGGAATGCAAGATAACTATGCCTACAAGAACTGTGTGGGCGGCATCACCAAGTACGTGGACCTGGTCGTCATGGGGGATAGCCACATCTTTCAGTTCCCCACAGCCAAGTTGGTGTATTTATCAGGATCCTTTGATCCTGAAGGCATTTTCGGTAAATTAATTAAATTGATTATATATTATGAAAAATATACAAAAATCTCAATTTTAAAATTTATCTGCTTAAAAATTTATTATTTCTGTCTCTGTGTGTAATAAGTAGGGAATCATATTCATGGTCGCTGTTAATATTCTATATAAGTATATTTATTTTAATTTGTTCGCATACAAATACAAAATCGTACATTATTTAAAATAACTTTTAAATCATTAAAATACCAAATTATTGTTTTCGATTTTTATAAAAGTTGGCATCTTTATATTTTTTCATACAATATAATTTATATTTCATTCACTAGGATAACATTTTCATTAAAACTGGCTACTCATCCTTCAACAGTTGTATCAGATTGCTGATATTATCTTTCATCAATTTATTTGAATAACTTCGGGAAACATTAACAGAAGAAGACACGCAGGTTAATCGGCTATAGAGTAGGTCAAACATAGAAAAATATATTGCAAATATCGTGATACGAGATGTTATTATTTTTCTCGGATATACAAAATATCAATGATTCACCATAAATAATAATGCAAATGTGTTATGGAAGTAGTTATGTCAACCATATATGCATAAATGCACTGATGACCTATTTTAGGTAATATAATATAAAAATTCTCCAAGTGAAATGACGGTAGAAATTCTCGGGTAAGAATCTTATCAATTGACCTGCTATCTCTGATTATCGAGGCTGTATGGCAAATCTAAATGAATTTCCGTTTATGAGCGTTTAAAAAATTATAGATAGTTGAGTGCCAGACCGAAAACCATTATGAAGTCTTTTCAAAAGTTATCGTAACACTGAGGAAATAAAGAGTTTGATAGAGTATAATTTGAAAATATTTATTTTTACGCTGATTAAATGGAAGGACGAAGTGAAGAAATCCTCTATTTCTTGCAGGTTGCTTGTTGTCCATCGTCCACGTGTTCTTCGGAGTCCAGGCCGGAAATACCTTACTGCACCACAAGAAGTGGAAACCTTTACTCATTCGCTGGGGAGCCTGGGCGCTGGCCACCGGAGTACTAGGAGCGGCCCTTTGTGGGGGTTCGAAGGAGGATGGAGTCATCCCTATCAACAAAAACCTCTGGTAATATATACAATACTTTATAATGTAGCTAATTTATGTTTTATTGTAACATATTTGTTATCGAGTCAAGAATAAAGCAGTAAGATGTAGAACATTGATAAAATACCGATAAAACAAACAATCTTAGGTGCAGAAAACACTTGTCGCTATCTAAATGCAAAATTAATATGCTACCTGTTTTAATCTATAAATTATACAACATTCAATATTTTAAATAGTTGTCAATAAAACAATAACTTCACACGCAGCGACACAAATGCTTTAAGGACAACAGTATCTGAAATATAACTTTCGATTTATCGGAATACCTTTTCTTAAAATGTCTAGCATATAACTTTAGCAGAGTCATACTAAAATGAGTGGGTCTGTCTGTAGCAGGACATGCGTTAGTTCGCATATTTCTTTTCCCACCACAGAGATCCGAGACGAAGAATTTTATTTTATTTTCATATTCAACCACACGAAAAACCTTAACATCAAGATAGACATATAACAACTTACCATCAAGAATTTGTTATTTCCAAATCGTGGAATTCACATAAAAAAGGTCAAATAAAAAAAATCGTATATTTCCCTAGTTACTATATATTTTTTTCTGAAACGCTTTCAGGTCTCTCTCCTTCGTACTGGTGACCAGTTGCTTTGCCTTTATAATCCTGTCCATCTGCTACGTTCTGGTGGACGTCACAGGCTGGTGGAATGGCTCTCCATTCATCGAGCCGGGGATGAACTCCATCATCATGTACGTGGGGCACAGCATCTGCTACTCCATATTCCCCTTTCACTGGTCCGTCAAGGAAATGCGCACTCACTTCATCTTCCTCGTGGAGTCAATATGGGGAACTGTACTTTGGATAGTCATAGCTTGTGTTCTAAAGAAAAAGAAAATATTCTATACTATCTAAAAAAAATAAAAAATTAACAGCAGTTTACACATAAACTATACGTAATTAAATTATACATTTTAAAATATATCAGTTAGAACTACAAACTCAACACACTTCAAAATATATTTTTTAAGAGATTTACGTAATTATAATTTTCCATAAAGGAAATCGAATTTATTGGATGCTTAAAACAAAACAAAAAGAAAATTAAAACTATTAACCAAGTACATTTTGAAACGAGTAGTAACAATGTTTTTTTCCCTACATATTTAATGTAAAAAATATACCTTATACATATATTTTTAGCGATGTTGTGTAACAATAACTAATACTCATCAAAAAAAATTCTGCTGTAAAATTTATACTTAGAATAAAAAATAAACATATCACTGAAAAAATAGTGACATCATTGCCTTAATTTATAAGAATACACTACTCATAGATATAACCCCTTTATATGTTTTTTTGTAATGAATAATCATTGTATATATAATAATAGTCCTATCAACCTTTATACAAATTTTAATTAAACAATAAAATATACGAACATTTTATATGTTTTAAATAAATGTCACTAATGTTTTGGATTGTTTAATATATTTAACGAGAGCAAATAATTAGCAGGTGCATATTCAATTTTAATAATTTGTCGCCCGAAGCTCCGAAGCGTGACATTGCTTTCTTTTTTTATGTGATAACTCTTGTCAACCGGTATTTTGTATTACCATGCATTAAAAAAAATATTTTTCGCTTGTTGATATGAGGAAAGGATCCCGGAAGGTAATAATTACAAATAAAACAAGTTTTACACTGTACTAGTAGTACTTTTTTTGTGTATGTAGAATGACAAATAAATAAAAGGAGTTACATTGTTAATATTATGTAAATAGTTTTCAAAAGGTAACATTCATCAATTTATTATAGTAAGGTACATTATGGACACTCGTTACTGAGCCAGTTGGCCTGCGTCAGTACAGCGTCGGAGGAGCAGTACGTGGAGGAGACAGCCGTGGTGGAGGGGAAGACCACGACCCGTAGCGTGCCGTCTGGAGCTATCTGGAGGGTATTGTAGAGCGACACCTGCGACTGCGTCTTCAGACCGTTAATCACCAAGATCCCGGGAAGCTGTGGCTCTCCGGTGATGGGATTGTAGGTGTTGCATCTCGCCTTGGCCAATACGCAGCTGGTTATATTGGAGAAGTAGCGAACGTTATCGGCGTCGATTGACACGTTTACGGGGCTCAGAGCGCGCACCTCCCTCGCACAAGCCACTATCTGTACAAACATTGGTAACTATAATTTAAATAAAAATTAAACAACAAAATAAAAATATTAAAATACGTTTAAAACAAGAAATAATCAAACATTCAATCTATTCTGTACTGTGGTGGTAAATGGCTCAAGCCGATGGTCGCGCGGCCACTAGATACCACATGTACCTTCATTACATCTGAATTTGCAGGTAAATGTTGAAATCAATATATAATAGGTACATAAATCGGTTGAAATGGTACCACATTATTTGCGTTGATTCTTCTCAAGCACCTGACAAACTCGCAGTACCCGTTGATGCACTGCCCGTTGATCGGCACAAAGCCTCCAGTGTTGGAAACTGTGGTCTGGAATACAAATTATTCCCTGAAGTTAAGTGTTTAATCTCATAAATAAAACATTCTACCTGCAGAATGTGTTATTGACTCACCGCCAGTCTTGCTGAGCAGGCGGCGTAGGGAGTTCCCGTGAAGTACATCGTGGCGCAGGCACTCAAGGAGGCGAGCTGATTGATACCCTAAAAAACAACATGGAAGCTATAATACATATCTTTTACGTGAAACGCAAAGCAATTTGGCAAACTAAATCTACACTGACTGTGAATTAATAACGTCATTCATCGATTTTTATTTTACGTCAATACAGCCTCGACATCTTAACATCTATTAACCCACTGAGTGTTATTACGTCATTCATGTATGTTTGTATATATTTGGCTTGGTAAATGATTCTGCATAAGTAAACCAGAGATTGTGATGATTTTTGTATTAAAAGTTCAACCTGCGGTAATGATGCATATCGAATGAAGCAGCCGTAACAACCATCTCTTGCAGTTGTGTTGGCCGCTTGTGCCGTGCTGCATACAACGTTCAACAGTGTCAGCAATCTTGCACTTAAATAAAAAATATACTATTATCTTCGGTAACGCTAAATTCAATCGTCATTTTTATTTAATTATTAAACATAGCAGTAGCTTTACAAGTTATCGCAAAAAAAAAAAATCTGACAACAGCTTTTACAGCAAGACAATAACTTTTTATGTTACTCCCGTGATTTTATCAAAATAAATAATTTTATTTAGTAGCATGCGTTAAGATTATTTTTTAAACGTATTTTTAAAAGATTTGAAACCTATAATAACATCGTGAGTAGATTGTGTTCAGCTATATGGGTGAAAATATCTAAGTAAGTTGTTAAAAAAATAAATTTCTCGAGTGTTATACTATGTTGAGGTACTATCGATCTTCTCCCAACTCTTACAGTGGAACCATTTTCAAGAAATGAAAACGGCTCCAGTACGGAAGCCGAAACGTCGGAAGACGTTGAAGACGTAAAAATAAATTTAGTCTGAAAATATCATCAGATACGTCGATTCAATTTATTTGTTACCTATTTGCTGCACACGTGTTCGCCAGTCCATACGTCCAATTAAACAGAGAGTCTCTGAATCCCTTAACATTTAAGAAACCTTTTGAAGAATAAGTTACCTATGGAAAAATAATTTGTTAAATTTAATTCATTTTTGTAATAATTGAACACATTTTGATATATGAAATATGCGCCTTACCGTATTATAGAGAAATAAAATGAGTACAATAGATATCACACCACTGCGCAAAACCGACATATTCCATCGGGAGAAAATACATTACTAATAGAAAAATACTTTCATTTTCCGTTATATAGGCTATATAAATACTTTTCTCTAATAATGTAGCTGTGACAGTGGCTATTCATGCTACCGGTTAAACATCATCACTCATGTCCAGGTGTGTTGAATATTACGCAATGAATCAGTCTATAGCTTTCTAGCATTAAAAAAAACAATACTAAAAGTTTTGCGAAATAGCATAGAATACAATATATAAAAAATATCATGATGCGAATATATAGTAATGATAACTTCACTGGAAAAACAGCTATTTTTATTTTATTTATTGAATGATTCGTTAGGACATGCTTGTAATTTATGCAAGTAAGCAATAAAGTACCGAATACCTAAAGTATCACTTACTCCACTTAATTTTATACTAAAATTACATAATTATGTTTTCTCTAAAAAAAATATTTTCAATGTATTTTAACATATAATTTTCATGAATGTTTACTATCGCTGGAGCTCATGAAGGAAGTTAGTATAAAAATATTCACACTCTGTTGGCGACAAATTTGGTGTTCATGTAATTATAAATATTTTTCTATTTTTTATTACTACAATATACTAACTGTATACACACAAAAAAATGTCAATACGACTGCAACAGAATGCACGTTTTTATGTATCTGATCACAACCACCTGTAAACATCTGAAAAAAAATTCAATCCTATCAATGCAAACTAGGTAAAAGTACACCATTATGTAATTTTAGTAAAATTTCGTTTGGTCATTATCTGGATAATAATGACATCTAATAAATATCAAATTATTACACATGTGCTTATCTAAAATAAAACATCTATACGTAATCAAATATCAACATATAAATGTAATTATAACTATTGTCAATTACTTCTTACTTTCTGATTTCTATTGTACATCTTTCATGACATAATAGAGTTCCAATATATTATATATATACTAATTAATAAACGTTTAAACATAAAAAGTAGTGATACTTTTAGACGCTTGTCCAATAAATAAATATTTAAATTAATACAAAGTGTTGACGAAAATAAATAATTTAAAATTGGTTAAACCTATCGAAAGAGAAGAGACAAATAATTTAAAAAATAAATATGTACTATTATATATAATATATGAGGACGTAAATTTTAAATTTTGTCTTTCTTGAACATATATCGATTATAAATATTCAAGTTAAGTTTTTTCTAAGATTCAAAGCTCTGTTTATTAAATGATAGGCTCGACTCTTTAAGTAGATAAAATTGAGTACAAAGTTGCTAAGATTTAGGAATAGATAAGAAGGTAAATTAATAATATTATTGTGGTTTTTTTAAAATTAAATTGTAAAACTAATTTACATTTTAATCTTTTATTCGAGTGCCTCTCCTCAGAGGAGGCTGATGACAACTTTACTGAACACATATTTATCCTGGGCCAGTCTTACTAATTCGGCTGTAGGTACCTACTTCTGACTTCCAGCCACTGGCGTAAACTCCGCATCTACGTATGTTTCCTCTTTCCAATGACCCTTTATCCTTTAATTTTTCTTTGGAAAATTTGCTGTTGGATGCTATGTTTATTGTTTCGAAAAATATGTCTAAATAAGGATAGTCCTCTTTCTTTAGATTCTTCTATAGAGCCACATTTCAAACGCCTCGGTTTTTCGCATTGTAGCTGTTTCAAGTGTCCAAGCTTCGACCTCACAAAGAAAAACTGAGACAACATAATATGTTATGTCTCTTTCTTCAAACTGTCTCGATTCTCACTCAGGAATTCATTTCCTATTCAGCCATGTGCCTAAATAACTTTTTCACCCTCTCCAATATTTTGTGCTCAATGCTGATTTAGAAGTCGTCAGTCAACTTTCTACTGACAGTAATTAATTTAATTTATTTTCTAATTTAAATACAATATAATTTGAATAAAAATAATAATCTAAAGCACATATATTTTTATTAAATCACATATAGTTCTTATTTTCAATAATGGCAACTATTGGGTTTATCTGTCAAACGCCAACGTCAAATTGAAATTGTCGGGTATCTGCGTGCTCTTATCAAAACAATGATTTAGCAGCGCATTTGTGATAGTTAGTGTATGGTGTGTCCGTATTATTGTATTTAAGCATATTAAAATGCCGTCGGTTATAGATACAGATATTCCCAAATTCGGGGCATGTACATTCTTTGCTCGAGTACATCCTAGTGAAACTTGCGGTAGTAACGGACTTCCTCTAACTCCCAACTCCATAACGATTTTAGGGCGGGCGCAAAGGCTGAAAACTATTGAACACCCTAATATTTGTATGTATTTGGATGTTATCAGAGGAAAACATGGTAAATAATCATAAATATCTTTGAGTACTCTTAATAATCCTATAATACATTTTTCATTTGTTACTCTTAATTATTTTCAGAGCGCATTATTGTAGTGTCCGAATATACTGGAAGGCCTTTAACAGAAGTTTCGCCTTCTCTTAAACTGGAAGATAAAATAAATGTCATCGGGCAAATAGTAACTGGTTTGCATCGTTTACACAAAGAGGGATTTACTCATAGAAATTTATGTCCTGACAACATACTAATTGACTCAAAGAACAATGTAAAGCTCTTTAATTATGGCTTGTATTATATGACTGGGGAAGGCAAGGATGTTGCATTTCCTATTGGGTTGGTTAAATTTTTTTATAATAATAATTAGAAATAAAAATTGTACCTAATAGTTTGCTAACAAGTATCAATGTAAGTATGTTGGTTTTTGTTTTAAAATTAAAATCACCGTATCTTTTTCAGAAAACCTCAATTTTTAAGTCCTGAAGTGATCCTTGGCGGAGGAAGTCAGGCAAGTGATGTATGGAATCTCGGTATAATAATTTTGGATATGTTGATTGGACCCCTATGGGCTGGGCTTAAACCAGGACCCGTGCTGAGAAGAATAATGACATTACTTCAAACACCAAATGCGGCTCAAAGAATAGCTCGTGAGCATGATTTATTGAGCACTTACCAGGTATGTATAGCATCTTTGATTTGCAACTGGTTTATTTAACATATTTTGAGAATAGACAGTATCTTAATGGTAAACATATTCACATTGCTTTTTGTTTTCTAAATATTCACTATGAAATTTTATTTTCTGGCTAAGAATGATTATTAAGAACTACTGTTTCAACCTACTACTTTTGCTACCGTTTAAGTTTACTATATACATATAGTTTATAGAATAACAGATGTTTTGTAATACTACAGACACATGTGGATGTAATTAATAAAGTAATATATTGTATAAATATTTATTTTACAAAGTATTTTATATTTAAAATATTTAATATATTTGTTTACGGTAATTGTATAATGTGTGCATTTTTATATATTACAGGAATTCCCAGAAGATTTACGAGATCTGATTGAGTCTTGCCTTAATATAACACCCAGAGAAAGACCTACCATGGAAGATTTATTATCTCACAAATTATTTATTGATGAAAAGTCTACACAAGAAATAAAAAAGTCCACAGGTCTTTTTGGGTGCCGTATGCCATTGTTGTATCACTGGTGGCAATTGGCTGGAGGAGACATTCAAGCTGAACTTAAAAAACAGGGACTTATCAAAAATAGCCCATCAATTTTATCAATGCCCATGTAATATTGTATAAAATACATTATAAAAGTTTATGATAAATATTTACAAATTGATGTATTAAATGCATGGATTATCATCTATAGCAAGTATTTTTTTTTCAGAGCCGTATTACTTGACGGAGGCACCATAGGTGGAAGAACATCTGCTCTTATGGATCGGCGTGTGGCTATATCTGGGATGGATCTGTTGATGACCAGACTCTCACACGTACCTCCTATTGAGTTTTTGCCGTTAGTGAACGATCCTTCCTCTGAAAGAAGCGAAACTTCAAAATTACCTCGTATTATAAGAGAGAGAGACACAGAATACCAATTTCATAGATTGCTTTTATTCGAGAGATTATTAAGAGTATGTATATTTAAACAATAAACATTATTCTTATCTTTTTACTGCAATAATTTAAAGATAATTATCAATTACTAATAATTATAACCAGAAATTTGTTGTTTGTTATAGGGATATCCTTTTACTAGTCCTATTATCAAGAGAGAAGCTGAGATAGATATTCCTCCACAAGTTCGCGGCGAAGTGTGGGCAACCTTGCTAGACGTTAAAGGAGATATAGAAGAACAATATATGAGAATAGACAAAGAAACGCCCACAGCTACTGATAGACAGGTATTATTATAATGTATATCCCTGAACATTTATGTTTTAACACATTTTTTAAAATTTAATTTATTCAAATACTTTTATTTGGTTTCAGATCGAGGTAGATATTCCTCGGTGCCACCAGTATTGCTGGTTGTTATGTGGTAGTGCTGGTCACAATGGTTTAAGGAGGATTCTTAAAGCGTGGTTACTGAGTAACCCAAACTATGTTTATTGGCAAGGACTTGACTCACTCACAGCACCATTTTTATACCTTAACTTTAATAACGAAGGTATATATGATAATATTTAATTATTTTTTGTAATGTGCTCTTTGATATTCACATTTGATTATATTACTAAATAATTTGATTCTGTATGTTTTTATAGCCAGAGCTTTCGCCTGTCTCTCTGCATTCGTTCCAAGATACCTACACAAGTTTTTTTTGAAAGATAACAGTGCTGTAATTAAAGAATATCTAGCTAAATTTTGGCAATTGACTGCCTTTCATGAACCTAAATTAGCTAACCATCTTCATCAAATAAATTTCGTTCCAGAGCTGTTTGCCATTCCATGGTTTTTGACAATGTTTTCTCGTAAGTTTTTAAAGTATAATAATTAATGTCAAATCATCACTACTTTTTATTAAATCAAAAATCTGAGCTCTAATTAAAGTTTTAATTTACTTTTTTTAGATGTCTTTCCACTTCATAAAATTTTACATTTATGGGATGCTTTGTTGGTGGGAGACGGCTCACTCGCTTTGTACATGGGAGTAGCGATTCTTCGACAATTAAGAGACACACTTCTGTCCTCAGGCTTCAACGAATGCATATTATTGTTTTCTGACCTGCCAGAGGTTGATATTGAACAGTGTGTTACTGTTAGTATGACATCATTTTAAATTAATTGAGATTATTTTTAATAAAATATATATTATATTGATTAAGCTTAAGTTCACAATATTACAATATTTTAGGAATCATTGAAAATGTTCAAGTCATCCCCAAAAAGTGTATCATACAGAAAAAATGGGAAGATTCAAGAACAAACAGATCCAATGGTGAGACACTTTCATATTTATTATAAACATAGGGAATAGAGGAATTCATTCTCTTATCTTTTTGTTGCTGTTTCTTAATTAGTGATTTTGTAAGCTTTATCAAAAAATGATAAAAATAATTTTTATATTTGATTCTATCATACTCAACCACCTGATAATTCATTTTATTCCTTAAATTTATCAATTAAAATTGATCTCCATAACTACCTTTTTTTCAGCATTCCGTTGAAGTCGCAGCCGGTGTGTTAGAAAAAGAAATGAGTCCACGACTAAGCTGTGTTGACTTCTTAAAGCTTATTAAAGATGATTCTATTTGCATCGTTGATATACGACCCAACTTGCAGTAAGTCTGCATCTTTTATCAATGAGCCAATAATTAACAAATTAAAATAAATAAATATTGAATAATTTTTTTATAGGTTTAATAGAATGCGAATTGAAAAGAGCCTAAACATCCCTTACAATGGAGTCCACTTTAGTGATCACAATTTATCTGGTCTCGGAGCTCCAATAGAAAATGAAGTACGAGATGCCGTGAAGAAAAACTGCACTCTGGTCATTGTATCTTGTGAAAGTGAGACTGCTGAATTGGTAAGCTTAAATATTTTTTTACGTCACCTGACAACAAACTATAATGCAATTTTTTTTACATTTTAGATCCTGCAAATTGGTATATCTTGATTCAAAATGGTTTTTTTATTTCAGTTCAGTGAATTCCTGGTGAAATGCGAAGTACCTAGAGTTTGTGTTTTGCACGGTGGAATTAATATTCTTCACTCAGTGACACCGCCTGTACTACATTCACATAGTTAAATTCTAGACAAATGTAATTGTTTGACAAGATTGTATTTGTTTCTTTGGTACATCATGTAACAATAATATTGTTTTTGTTTGTATTATTAAATTTAATATTATATTATATTACAAATAATATCATCACAAATATGGAGTAAGTATATTTTATATGAGGAGAATGGAATTTTATATCAGATTCTATTTGTTTTATTCTAAGCAATATTTACTTGGCATATACATTGCCAGATAAGAAGGTGTACAGGAAAAGTATTTGTGAGAATCCCAAAAAAAAACAAAACAGTATGAATGGCAATTGTGTATACAGCCCAGATATTGCTGGACCTTCCATTGAAACAGGGCAGGGAAAATTCTAGAGACCCTCATCTTCGATCCAAAATATATTATAGAACGAGCAAGTAAAATGTGCGACCCATTATAAATATTTCATATCACCAGCAAGTCGACTATCTCGGAATATTTTTTTGTAATAAAGTGTTGATATGACACCTCAGAATAAAAACTGAGGTTTTTTTTTTAATAATGTCCCACTTGTTACGTACAATGGAGGACAATCAGTTCCGCCAGGAGACAGGTCTTGCCCAATACTCTAATACAGGCATAACATGTGTGAAATTATTATATGTAAGATTGATATTTAATTTTTCAGTCAATTATGAATTATATGTACTCTCTGAATAATCTGTGATTATATCCAATATAATAAATGATCTGTTCTAAAATAAAAAAAATGCTTCAATGGTGGATAATGTAAATTATAACCAAAATGTATTTATGAATATTTTCCACAGTAACGTTTTTTTTAAGAATAATAATCATTATATTAAGTACTTATAAGCAATATTAAATAATAAAGTTAAATGAATTAATCATGTACAATAATGTGTTAAGGCTTCGGAGTAGCTTGTGTATCTTTTGACTGACCAAATCTGATAATACCAATTGAAGACCTTGGAAAAAACACAAATGTCACAAAATTCTACTATTACAAAATAACATTTTTGATTAGTTTTAATAAGTTAACAGTTAGAATAAATTATATTATAGATAAAATGTGCATTTTAAACACGTAAGATAACTGTTTTTGTCATAAAAATGAGATGCTCATTAATTTTGTTGCATAAATTTCCATTTTTTTTTTTTTAACTGTTCGCTTATTTTTGTTGAATTTTTATAATCCACAATACATCCATATTGACAATATGACATTTGTTTTTATTAGATGTCTATCTTTGAAAGTTATCGTAGAAACTAAAGCGAGGACTTGGTGATCAAATAATTTTTATTATTTTCCCCACAAGAACTTTATTTAAGCTGCTGGTCTTGAGACATTGAATATTGTACAGTGATTTCTAAATATTTTACGACGTTTTTAAATATTTTATTTAACATACCTTATTTTTACCCATTATATTTTTATATTAAAGTTACAAATTATATTTAAAAGATAATATGGGTACAAAGTTATATTTTATTTGTAAATTTCCCTCTTTATTCCTGAGAAGTAATTAATATATTGAGTATGAATTTTAATTTACAATATTTATGGAGTCTATTCGCATATGAATTGACATGATTTTGCGTGTGAATAGATTATCATACCCGTGCAGGTTTACCTGTATGGGTGAATAATGCTAATTAAATAATAATAAAATCATCGATAAAATCTATTTCTTTTATAATTTTTAAATATTATGAGCTATGAATGCCCAGTGCTAAAACTTGATTGTACATTTATTACAATTTACCTTCTAAATGTCTGTTTTATAACAAAATATTGAAATTTTAGATTGAATATCTGTTTGCGTGTTTTTGCAAACTCATCTGTCATATGAATAATGATGAGGAATCTCAATTCAGTTTGATCAATTTTGATCGCTAAAAACAATGATGATGAAAACGTCATTACAAATATGAAAAAAAATATTCAAGATTATTTATTTTATCGTTGAGATCTACGCTTACAACACGGGTATGGGGCTTTCTCCCGATTCTTCGCGCAGATTGCGGGGCTCGCGAGGGGTGGCTTAGGCAGTAGTGCCTGTAGATTTCTCTATTTTCGTTGTAGAGTTTGCGTAGGAAAAATTATCTCCAAAAACCCTCTCTTGCATGAGTTGACGAATAAGTCAAACGAATGAGGGAGGACTAGATAACGAGGGTAAATATTTCAGAGACAAAACAAGAGGGTAAGGTGAGTGAATTTTTTGAATAATATATGAAATAAATATATATTATATTGAGGGCTGCAAATCTCAACGGCACAGATTGAATGAAGTATTTGCAATAAATTGTTCCTCTACTGACGCTCAGATGGCGCTAGCCGACTAGATTAAACAAATGAATTAAAGTAATATTATTTATATAATGGAGAATAGATTGTGATCGAACAGTACTGAGAGAGCATTATTTTTTTCAATAATATTTCATCTCATTTCGGACAGATCGAGTAAACTTTTCAGTCATTAAAAAATAATGCTGCAAAATTTTCGATATACTCATACTTGCGAATTTGGTATCGAGCGAAGCGACAATCGAGTGCAGATCCAAAAGCGAGGAATATTTTCATTAGTAATATGTAATTATAGCCCGGGTTGATTGTTTACTAATGAATAACGGCGGCGGTGCGGCGGGGCGGGGCGGCGGGGCGGTGGCCGGCGCGACAGAGAGAGCGCCCCCGCCCCGCACGCCCCGCGCCCCGCCCCGCACGCCCCGCCCCGCCCCGCGCCGCTCGCTCCTCGCTCCCGTCATTCGCCGGCTACGTTTCGAGCGCAACAGGTGTCGGGGGCGAGTTCCTGTCAGATCACCTGTGACGCTCCCGCCCGACGCGAACCCTCGAGTGCCCCGCCGCTCCCGGCCAGACCCCGGCCAGTCCGGTGCCGAGCCCGACCCTCGGAGTGACCCCCGGCCGAGCGGCTCGCGACTCGCGTCTCTCGACTCTCGCCTCTCGTCTCTCGCTACTCGTCCTGTGTTGTGACATCCCCTCGGACTCATGAATACTGTCAACTTTTTTGTGCCCCCGTTCTGATCGTCGATTGTGGTGTGAATCGTGCCCCCCTGCGGAAATCGGCCCGCCTCCGCCATGGAGACGTTTTACGACATCGGATCCGGCGACCTGAAGGAACTGTGGGATTCCGACTTGGATCCGGTAAGTCCGCCTCGCCTCATCGCCGGAAAACTCGTCGAACCGTCAGCGAAGCCGGCGACGAGTTCCCCGACCCGCGGGGAGGGAATCCGTCGATACCGTCACTCGCCCGGCACTATCGAGATAGTGACAATCTGCCGGCGAAAACTTTGAACGAGCGCGCGCAGTTTTATCCGATAAGTTTGCATTCCGAGGAAGCCGGCTCGCTCTCGGGCCTCCGCTGTCCGGCCGCGAACCGAATAGCTCGCGCGAGAGTTTCCCGGCGAGAGTTTCCCCTCGGGGGGGACGGGATTCCCGGCCTCGCGGCGCTGATTTGTTCACTCCTTTGGCGATATAAAAAATAACAAAAATGCCCGAAAACGAACTTCCGCGGCGCTCTGAGGCGGATCACCGTCCGAGCGCTGAAATCATTTTCGCATTCGGACCCGGCCGGACGGCAGCAGGGGGATCGCGGAAGCGGTCGGCATCGGCTGGTGATTGTCGACAGTTTGACCGCTGATGCTAGAGAGAGTCGGGGCAGAGATCGAATTGAGAGATTTCTCAATTTGGGCATGGATTGTAGCAATGCGACTACCCGGGGGGCTCGAGCCGGTATCGTCGGGTGGTCCGAGGCTCTCGCTCCGGCGAGCGACGCCCTCTTCCCTCGAGCGTCCCTCGGTTGACGTTTCGCAAACGGATCCCTCCGGGATTTGCCATCCTGCGCGTGGAGATTCCTCGAAAACCGGTTTTCGCATTACGGAAGATCCTCATCCCCGAGTCGCTCGGCGACGGAGAGGCCTCGCCGCTCCTCTGCGCCCCTCGTCGCTTCTGCTCGCCGTGCCGGTCGTAGGTTTCTCTCCCCGCTTGTTCGAGACGAGACGATCGCCGAGCCGCCTCGTCCCGGCGTGCCGCTATCTCTCGGCGCGTCGCCATGTGGACCGGCGATAACCCCGGTCCCCGCTGCTCTGACATCCACCGATATTCGGATAAACTATTAGTGTGTTTTCAATGTCATCAATCATTGCGGGAGAAAGCCTCCGATTGATTGTTAATTGAAGACCCGCCCCGAACAGACAGCAGAGACTCCGCTGTAGTTTTTGCACACACTGATAGTAGCGCAGTGTATTTGTCGCTATCCACCCGGACACTGCGAACTATTGAGTTTAATTTTAGTTTGCTAATCATTCTGTGTCAGCCGCTGTGTAGTGTCCATGTATACGATGCAATATGCAGAGTTTGTTTAGTTTTTTTAAATAGTCGTGAAACATTTGAAACATTCATGTTTGATTGTAAAACGTTCGTGGTATTTTCTGACGATGGATTCGTTTCTTCCCGCGTCCTTCTGGATGGCCTCCCGTCGGCTTCCTCGGTGCCCGCTCTTGTAATTCCGACATCACTGACTCACCCTGGACGATTATAACTTCATAAGCCGAGTGATGCGACTCGAAGTAGTCCTACCGAGTATGTATCGAGTACCAGCACGTTTGGGTTTTCAAATACCCTTACGATTTATGGCGGTACAATTTGACTGCATACTTTCAAAACAATTATTTAAAAATGATTATCGATTGATTGACGATTTCGCGTGACTCAACCTTACACACTTATTTACTCGATAAGTAAATTGCGAAAATCCTAAGCGATCATCCTCCGATGTCGAGTCAGTCTCCAGCACATCCTTGAACTGCACGCCGGCACTGTTGCATCAATCATTGATGGATATAAATAAAAGTTGCTAATTATTGAATGTCAAATTTTCGTGAGTCATTTTGTTCGTACTGTAGTTTGGTTTTTATTTTGCAATAACGGTGACCTGAAATTCACTATTTCGTAATGCATCATTAATGAAATTCTTTATTATACTTAGTGTGCACTAATGCATGCAATTAAATTAATAAGTACGACAAGATATTCAATAAAATGCATTATATGTACATTATGAATTATTGAATTTGTGTGATCGTTTTTATACTACTAACGAAAGTTAAAAAAGTTAGGAGAGTAATCGGGAAACGGATTGAGCTCTGTTAAATTATTTTTATATATTGACATAATTGATTCAAATCGTGTTTATTATTAATAGTATACAGGAAAATGTTATATGGCTCGAGTTGAAAAAATATTTTGTTCAATCAAATATCATTCATCAACGTCGAATATTTCGTTCTTTGAGTCGACAGGTCGCTTGAATTTCATTACAGCTTAATTTTATGTCAAATATTTAACTTTAATTAATGTTTATGCAACTGAGTCTGAGTGTCACAATTTTTTATGTTTTACGGTAATTTTTTTAGCCTACCTTTATATGCATATATTTATGGACCACAAATTATTTAATGTCGCAAATTATCTACATTCGTGGCATTTTCAATTTGCATTTTTGAGTTGCATTTTCCAGAGTTGCTCGCCTCGCGTTTTTTGGGAATTTTTGTAATTTACAAGTAAAGTTATTGCAACCCTAGGATGTAACCATGGCGAGCTGGTCGTCCACCGAGGCACTGCAGGCACTTCCGAGGCTTGCTTTGCCCGTGAACCTCCAGCCGTAGGTCAGTGAGTCTCCATTGCGATATCCACCGTAGATTGATTACTCAGTACAACGGTAAATTTAATACATTGCTTCGCACAAGAATTACGTAAGCAAAACTTCGTTTGCAATTCAGATGACTTGGGCGCCCTAGAATGGCTCTGAATTCCCGTGTATCCAGCAATTTTTTTTTATATAGTGTCGCTTTTGCTGTCTAAAATAATCAATGCAGAACGATACCAAAATTATTACATACTTGCTAAACCAAAATTTAAATAAATCGTGTAGTTAAGGACATAAAACTGATTAATCTGATATTCAATAATTTAAGTGATAAAAATAAGAAGTATTTCTTGATAGTAATAATACAAACGCAATAAAACTTCGCCCGCTTCACTGCTCGTTTACAGTAAGAATACAGCCTTATCCTACTGCCGTGAGACATACAGGAAGGCTGTTTTTTACAATTACTTTAATGCGAGAATTATATAAAAGGAAGTTTGAGATTTATGTTTTTAAGCATTCGGTTTTTTGCTCGTAACGGTAATGCGCTAATTTAAAAATTAATCAATCGATAAGTCATAATTCCGGGTGGACATGAAATCCTGTACATTTGAATTTTGAAACAGGATATTTTTTCAGTCATGAAAGTTTGTGGTCTGACAATCATTAATCAATGATAAATTTAAACAATTCTTAGCACGTTTAGCAGGAGCAGATGTAAACGATTGTATTTTCATCCATGTTGTTTAGCCCGACTAAATTTAATTTTTATATTTTCAATGTTAAGTATATGAGCCGATGTCTACATTTAAATCAAACGAAATATATAAAAAGTAGTTATTATTTTAATCAGAAATAAGTAAAGTTATATTTGTCGCTTCGATGCATTAATAGATTTTGTCTTCATCTGCAGGTGCCTCTCCTCAGAGAATGATAGTTATCAAACTGAACATATCTTTGTCATGTGCCAGTCTCGTTTATTTTCCCCATCAGGGTTAATTCACTTTCCATGGTTTTTTTTCTTGAATTTTTCCCTATACAATCAGTTGAAGTTTATATTAAATATCACAATTTTATGCACTAGAGTAGATTATGAACCAAAGCCAAAGCCGCGACTTCCTAGACAGAGATCCGCATAGTTTACCCTCGCGCAGCGGTAATACTTGCGGTGAGAAATTATCATAATACCTACTTGTATTAGTTGCCAAGTGTCGTGACAAATTCTTCTGCTAAAAAGTGAAAGTAACCATTATTAGTTCTGATGATGACTTATGGTGGGTTAGAATGCTCACTCCGGGTCTAATATTTATTATTGTTTGTTTATTTACTTTATTATTAATTCTAATGAAGTGCATTTGTTAGACCTTTTGTAAAAGTCAATGCCAATGCAAGTGGGGTCTTGATTTTTGGCTTTATGATAAATTATTAAATCTCTTGAAAAAAAATGATATAAAAGTGGGATATGTTGTTGAAAAATATGTAAGATCATTTTTTAATAACAATATTGAGGTTATACAATGTTTAAACCCACGAAAGCCTCAATACGTTGTTACTATTTTCTTAAAAAAAAAAAAAAAGAATTTTCTTACAATCTGCGTTAGTACTTACCTAAAAATAGTCCTGCCTATGAGTTTTCTTTCACACGTAGATGAAAAATACTTTTATTTATTTTAAGACTCAAAAGCAATACTGATAAACGTATAAATTTGATAGTGAAATTAAATGTATTTTGTATTATAAAGAGTAACATTAAAAACAATTATTATATCCTGATAGCCAACACAAGGGTCAATAAACGATTTGGTGATTATGCATTTAGTATTTATTTATCATAAATGATTTATGTTTTCATTCGGTAAATTTACAGTATTTCTTATAGCTATGGTTGTAACATGGTGTGATCCTGCGCGCAGGTTGTGTGGCTTGAAATGTGTGGCTATGGTGGTAGCGTACATGTATTTATTTATTTACATTATTGTGTTAATGTTAGGTATATTAACTTTTTATCGATGTGTTACCACATTAGCGAGTAGAGTAGAGTTCGTGCAGGTAGCAATGCCCCTGCAAATTGGGCGTGTTCGAAACTAATTTTATTGGTATTTTATGCAAACGCGGCCGGTGACAACCGCCGATAAGGCTGTCGCGCTTCACGGCCTGGCCATCAAGCCTCGCCATCAAGCCTCCCCATCAAGCCTCCCCATCAAGCCTCCCCATCAAGCCTCCCCGGCCCGGCATGGCGAGCACATCAATCGTCATTTTATACCGAGAAGCAACACTGCAGGGCACCGGCGCGTGTCCCGACATCTTAATTTGAGATTTAGTTACAAAAGCGCATTTTAGCAGATCGAGAATATGTTACCTTGAATATCGTAACCTTTCGATTGTACCGTGTTGTTAACTTTCTGTTCGTCAAGCTACGCAGACTCCGTTTTGATGTAGCGTTTGAATTATTAAATATGTTTGAGTGATTTTAGGTAAATTCAGATTACACGTAGAAAAACGAGGTGAAGCTAGAAGTTGAAATGTCTGCAGCTATTGCCTTGTTTTGTACATGTAAATAACAGATAATTTGCATCGGGATGATTATCCTCTATTCTATAAACTTTCTTCCGAACCGTCAAATCACTTGATCAGTCTGCCAATGTGTCTGCGACCTGTCAATATAGTTATTTATTTTACAATTGAAGATGTATATATAATACGGATCTTATATGGCAAAACTACTTGCGGATGTACTCCAACACAGGCACTGCTCAATACCACTTTTGAATACGGCGTCTAGACACCAAATGATCTGCTGGCCGACTTCGTTCGGCATTGCACATTAGGTATGCGAGCACGAGCTGGAACCGAGCACAAGATGCACTTTGCCTATCTCTCCAATACTAATCTCCGCACGTATCGGAGATGAAATTATCTCCAGAGTGTTTAATCTCGGAGGCTCGTCATTAAGGGAGTAATAAATTAATTTGCGCACAGCCTTAACGCGCTCGGCACGCTTCTCGCCATCACGACTGTGATGAACGGTCGGATGTGCAGCGCATCTTTATTATCCGCCTGTTGGCAACTCTTCTTCGATAAATCCGGGACGCTAATTTTCTTTCGGTGCCGTTACACACACGCGCACACGAATCTGGCCGAGGACGAGAAACTCGTCCTGAGGAAGGGTACGGAGTGAGGATAATTTGCGGTCGGTAATGTGTGGACGAGCCATTAGAGATTGTAAAGAAATTATCGAGGCTCTGCTCTGACTTTCGTATTCAGTGGCCGAACTCGGTGCGAGCACGACTCGACCTGGAGCCAGCTCGCCCATCACTCTTCACTCCCCGGTGGCAAATTATTTCCGTTCCAGTCATGCATTTTTTTATTTGCAAGAATTAAATGTGCCATTAGGCTATCTTAGTGGAAGTCTACGATTTCAACCAATGACTGCCTCTGCTGATGCGTTTTTTTTAATTTTCTGTTAAGGCCTTTGGACTCTATTCTCTTGTTTGGGAAATAATTATGTGAAAATAAAAGATAACCTTATATGCAATAGGCACAATTACAAAACGAATATTGAATTTATTCATTGGCCAGCAACTAGCTAATAATGGAGAAGTTTATGGAATGCTTACATTTTATTTTTAATTAATTTGAAGCAAAATCTTAAAAAAAGTACCGCAATGCTTGAATAAATATAGTTTTATATTTTTACTCTGATCTTAACTAACACCCAATCTTTCAATAGTTTAAACTTGCACGTAAATTTACATAATTTTTTGCTCACACTTTTTACAGAAAAAATACAATTTGCTGAAACTATATCTCTCCCCTTAAGATCACTTCGGAGTCGATTAGTGTTATTTACGAAACTGGCTTCCTACATTGGTTAAAATTTCTTTAATCTTGATAGTGACGCTTAAAACACTCTTCGAATTAGCCGGTATCGGTTTAAAATAATTTGAAGTTTCTCTCACGCTCGATACACTTCTTAATCTTCCATGACGGCGACCAGGAGGCTGCGGTTAGCAAACTGCTTTACACGAATTCCTCCAACACCGGGAATACTATAAAAATAGAACCTACGCAATACTAATCATTCTTATTTATCATTCATACGATGATAACAGCTAATCTAGACCATGTTTTAAAAAGTGTAATAAATAGTATAATGAAACTGGTGACTGAGGTGAGAGACGGTTAGTCTGCGGCCTCAGTGCAGGAGGTACCGAGCCTTTTGAGATGTTAGTTTCTATTCAGTTTTTTTTAAGAAGTAGCGTCATTTTATTTGAAAATAATATTTTCTGTAATGTAGCTTGATATTTATTAACCCATTGTCGGATGAAGGTCACACCTCTCGTCACTCCTGCCTGCCTGGCGGTCTCAGCTATCGATCGAGATTTCAGGAAGCTTGGGAGCCTTAAAATATTTATATAAATAGATTTTTTAACGTCAGGAGCTATTTTTTTTTGCGCATTCAGTCAGCCCATGGTTATGCCCATCCTTAGAGGAGGATGGCGACCATTTCACTGAGCATACATTTATGATGAGCCAGTGTTCATGGTTTTCTTAGGGAGAACAGTGTAGTAGGTCCCCGGGTCCTTCTAAACCGCAGTTTTATATTGGAAGGAGAAATCTGCATATTGCTGTTCCCCAATATAATAATTTCCTTGCAAGCATGGGTATTTTTTTTTTTTTATATATAGGTTTTTTACCTTGCTTGTTATATACAAGGTTTGTCGTCTAGTCGATCGAATTGATCTATAAATGGGAGTGACTGAAGCTACACCCCCTGGTTTATCTTTTTTATGGTTCCGATAACACGCTTCAAGAAGCCATCCAGTGACTTCATCAACTGTGGGTGTCTCGCCACTGACTTCAGGTCATCCAGGCACAGACCTTCCTGTCGGCATTGGCTCTCCAGTTGGTGTCTCTGAAGACCAAAGATGGGGCATGAACCCACATGGTGGATCACTGTTTGTGGAGTAAAATCATCACAAGGGCATGTGTCGTCGCTCGTCAAGTGGAACCTGTGGAAGCATGGGTATTATAACGTAACGTAATAGATAGAGTTTCGCATGTGCCCGCCAAGGCGCCCCGCCGCTCTGCGGCCGCGCACGCAGGTGGTATCTCTTCAGAAGTGCGGAGTGGGTGTCTAGTGTATCGCGAGGAATACCCGGGCCGGTGTGGATGACCACAGACGAGGAATGTCATCCCGCGGAGACAGCCTCGGGGCCGGAACCGGTCGCCAGATGCACTTTCCTCGGCTTAAGGCCAAGGCGCCTGCCCCGCGCGGCCGCCGCTGTCGATTGTCTGAGGCCAGTCTCACCGAGAAGCGCCATTTACACAATAACTAGAAAAAATCCGCCGAAACGCGCGCGCCTTTCTCTCCGCGGATCTCACGAGTTTTTTTTTTATATTCTAGAATCGCAATGCCGTATCTAAGTGATAGATAAAAAAAAATTAAACATGATTACTTGTATCTGAGTACATCTATTTTATCTTGGAAAAAACAATCGTTATCCTTAACACACTGAAGTATGATTTTTTATACATATTGATAAATTTCTGTAAAACACACATTAAATTTGGTCTAAATACTAATAATATTATAAACACAATGTTTTAAATATCATATCAATTATGCTCAATTTTGACGAGTTAATTATTTAGGATTTTTTCCTCAACAGTTGGGTTTTGCTTTGTAAAAGTATTATTGCCTTACGTTGATAATGCATGACTATGTGGACTTATGTAAACATTGGAGAAATTCAAAAAAATATAAAGTTGTGACATTTTTAAGAGTACATGTTTTGCGAAAAATTAGGTAAATAATTAATAAAATATAATTTTTCTTTGCTATAGAGTAAACTCATGCATTAATGAAAAGCACGTGTTACGTATTGAAGTGCATTTTTATGTTAATATTCTAGTACAAATATATTATTTACGCAATGGCTGATATAATTGAAATCGGAAACATATTAATCCTGCCAGTATTATCTCCGTTCACTGTCAGGTTTTACGTGTTATTTAACTGAAAATAAAACAATCGAGAAAATAGCAGCTCATTGATGCTTATCGCCTCGTGTCGTGCGCTGCCATTTTCTCTCAAAAATATTTCCTACAATTGTATGCAAACCAGTACGAGGCACGCCATACAGACCAATGCACATGCATCATATTATATACAAGAAGACCTTTTAAAAATACAGGTTCGTACATTTTCCGTACTTATCTTAATCCGGGGCTTACATATTTAATGAAGCAGCCGTTAAAAAAAACACTCTGGCAGTATTGCGTCTATGTGAGTAAATCAAGTTGTAATACATTTTCAGCCAAAGTAGATTACGTATGAATGACCTTGAACTGGGTTAGTATTACCCGAACACTGAATTCTTATTAATCTCTTAATAATACGCTACTTTTTATTAAACGCCTAAACCCGTAACAGCCATCAGCTAATATGATAATTTAATTAATCTATAGTAGTAATTACTAAATAAACGCAATTGTTTTCTGCATTTGGTGTAAATAAGTGTTAAAGTATTGGTAGTGATAACAGAGGTCATTTTTACTCTTTATAGACTACAAGCTAAGATAGTTGTAAAAAAAATGCGTGCATGAATGGGTGTGTAATTGATTTTGTTATGTAAAAATATATTTTTTGTTTTTGAGATCAACAAATGCCGTTTTTATTTCATTATTCTGCGTGGTTAGAATTACTTCTCATATTTAGATGTATAAATCATGCTTTGAATTTCAAAGACCCCTGTATCGTTTCGTATGTGGATTTTAATAATATTCACTCATAATAATCCACTGTTTTATGTTTGGGTGTGCAAAAATAATCAAATTCATTGGTTATAAATCTCTAAAGAAAAGAGCAAAATGCCATCTATTTAAAGGTTTGTCCACGTAAAGTAGGTAATATGGTTTTATAACTAAAGACACGAAGATAATCTGACAACGTGGACATATCTGTCACAAAAGTATCATAACCCGTATCCTAAATATTTATTCATAATTATCAAATACATTATTTGTT